>CM051663.1:51846070-52446070 GCA_028020825.1 Podargus strigoides
ACCAGGTGGATAATGATGGGTTATTTGGCATTTAACATAGGAGTTTCAATGCGAAGTCTTTCTTGTGAGATCCAGTGGGGATACTGCCCCAGGTTGCTGCCACACAATTGGGGTCAGCGCAGTTTAAATGTTACTTGAGTGTTCACCCAGAAATAGCTGGGAGACAGAGCCAACAGCTACATTTATCTAACCAACTTATTTTCTGAGAAAAAATGTTTTTAATTATAATAATTAACAATAAAATGGATTCACATCCAGGAAACTCCTGCACATGCCTACTGTCAGCTACCTAGACATACCAGCTGAGTCCCTGCACTTTTGCAGTCAGCCTGTTGTAGCTGTTACCTAAGCTAGCTGTATCGCAGCAGTAAAACCGATTAACAAAGGCTAATACTAATCCTATTAACTTGTCACTCAGAAGATCGAAACATCTTCAGAAGATTGAAATCTTTTTCTTTTTTTTTTTTGTATTTGTGAAAACTCATTGAGCATACTTCTATAAATAAACATAGGAAGATGTGTTACTTGACCTGTCCCTAACTAAAAGGCTACTTAAGAATTCCATTAATCCAAGATGCTTTAACCAAGCTTATGACCACCTTAGGCCAGTATGTAAGTTATGAAACGCAGAATGTGCATGTGCTAGGGGAAGAAGATGACAGAATAGGATGTCGGAAACATGCTCAGTTTCTGGATGAACATACTTCCCTCTTCAGATGGTAGATCAAGTCTTCAGCCCATCTCTCAGCATTGCATCTGGTTCAGCACAGAATGCACATGGCAGACTCTCTATGGCAGAGAGAGTACTGGACTAGAAATAGAATAGTCCAGCCCCACTCTGTCTTTTAAGGAAATCATCAGCTCCTTCAGTGGTGTCACAGCAACACATGCCAGCTAAAAATTTTCCCCCAATCTGTTATTTTAGTGTTATGACTTGACTGCATGCTTCAAATTGGTCAAAACGATATTTTTCTATTCTAAATTAAGTCAAACTTCAGACTTGCTTGAAGGTCCTTCTGTCTCTCCCCAGAAATAATCCTCTGATAAGGTAATGCACTTATTCAGACCTTGTGACTGAAAGTTGAGAAGTCTGAGAGTTAAGAACTGTGCATGGAAACTGATAGTTTGTGAAAATTGAGGGAGTTCAATCATTGCCAAAAATTTTCACCTATTGGCAGAGCTGTCAGATGCATGCAAGAAAAAAATCTTGTCATTTAAGAAGTTTCAGATGAAAGAACTAGGCTTCTTATGAAAATCCCAAAGCTACAATTAAAACTTAGGACGAGATGAATTCACACACAATATGTTGTTCATGAAAATTTTCAAATTCACAAGGCAGTATGTTACTGAACACATCCAGATTTCCTCGTTCCACGATTACCAGTCAATGCTATGGCTCTCTCCAGGGGTACCTCTTCAGGGACACTTTTTTCACAAATGCATTACATTTTAAAATACTTCTCAGGAGGGGGCACGGATTATGCTCCAAACAACTCCAAGAATTGCATAGCAAAAGATTTAACATGATTTTTCATGTTGCCTATCACGTGGCAATTACTTCCACTAGCATTTTTTACTCTGCTCCTTATCAGTGTTTTCTCCGCGGTCTTGTTTGAAGAGATGGTGCAGTGTAAGACCTTCACATGGCCACTGCACTACTAGATCTCATGTTTATAGTTACATAAATTGATCCATTGAATTGATCCAAGGATGTACTTTACCATGCAGCTAATTATTTACTGGATTGGAAAATATATTTCAAAAGTTGAAATTCAGTTATATCATTTCATACCACAAACTGATTAAAGACATATGAGCTTTCATTAAACGAATAGCAATGAAGAATGGAGTGTTCCCAGCTGCTTCTGAAACTGTGTAATATCTCTGGTCATTCCAGGGTCCCTGGTGCAAAGTTACCACTGTTTGTTTTGGTGGGGTTTTTTAATGTACACCTAAAACAGGTAACACAGATTATACCTTTCCACCCATCATAACTGTATTACCAGCCACAAAGAACAAATTATTTAATGAACAGACAGGACAGAAACAGAAGACCCCCAACTCCCCACTCCCCCAGCACACACATCCTGGTCAAACATATTTATCCAGCAAAGTAAAAAAAAAAACCAGAGTGTGGTCTGCCTTCTTCTCCATCCCCTTACGCTCCATCTAGAGAAACTAAGCATGTCCCCCCATGGACATACTCATCCCTGCCAGATGCTGTCTAGGCACAGGAGCATAAGGTATTTTTGGGGAATTTGAATGCTAAAGAATTCAGTTAGCTTCATGTACTAGTTAGAAATGTAATATAACTATTATGCCATATATATTTGGTCTATTTTATTGTCAGAAATACTTAGAGATGTTCTTTCATGCACCCTCCTGCACTCCCCACCTTTCACTGATGGCTTAAAAATCAAAGAATCGAGCTTGAAAATCATCCAGGTTTGTTAGCATAAGTGCCTCTCATGAAGACAACTGGTAAAATACAAATATCTTTCTAAGTTCAAGCTCTTTCTCAGTGGCTTATGGAAGGCATCCTGGTCTCCCAAAACTTCGACTACATATCCAAGTCAGGAAACAAAGGATTAAAACTCCTTAGCCTGTAAAACAGACAGTCTCTTTGGGTGGATTGTATTGGTAACACCCCCCCTCAAAGTGCCAGCCAATCACCTCCAAACAGATAGCACATCATTTTTGGACACAAACCATTTATTATGCAGTGAAAAATATAACTGCTGTAGTCATACTAGCTTCTATGTCAAAAAATCCCATAATCCACAGGACAACAGCTTTAAAATTAAGTGTAAAGGTCCACAAACATTACAGATTTCACATGAAATTCAACAGCAAGAGCTTATAGGACCATTGACAGAACATTCACTAAAACGGCTGTTCAAAAATTTGGAAAATACTGTTTTATTAGCGTTCTGAAAAAGAAAGCTGTACTCTAAACCAGTTTCTAGCTTTTTCAAATAGGATAGGCTCAATCTTCTCTATCCTCTACTCAAATTGTTGCTGTTATTAATTCACTAAGTGATTTATTTAACTTTTTTATCCCCAAAATGACTGCAGGTATCAAACTGTGCTATAGTGGAGGACAGACAGTTGCTATGAAGTCTGTATAAACTCTGTTTTAAGAATGGTGCTCTTGGGAAAGCTGCTTATTCTAGGACAATTCTGCGCTGGCCCTGGCTACAGCTGGTGTCCATAACAACTAGACTTGGCTGAGCACCATTTCAGACTGTTAAGAATGTCTGTAGCTGCCAGCATTTCATTTATACTAGGATCCTACTACAGTTAGTATCGTTGAAGCTGAAGCATCTTAAAAGGCAGTGGACAGGTGCACCCCCCCCAAACTCCAATTTTACACTGAAGACAACACAAGTAACAATTTAAGATCAACTATTTTCATATCAGTTGATTTAATCTGATTAAGCCATTAATTCTGATCAGTACTGATCCTCATTTGAGACACCTGCCCTAAACTTTTCTCTCTGGAGGTCCTCTGAGGAAACCTACAATAGAAACCTACATCTTCAAAGTTCAGATGGATGTACGAATCCAACTTCACATCTCTAGATAACTGTCGAGTTCTGACCCAGAATGAACACAATGAGTTTTAAATAAAGTCTTGCCGCGTCAGTCAGCAATTCATAAAGATAAAAGCAAACTTTCTCAATTTAACTTGGAAAAAACCTAAAACCATTAAAAGTTTAAGATCTGGCATTACAAAACCTCAATGTTTTTTGCCACAACTTAGTATGATTTTTTTAGACATCTGTCTTCCTAAGAAATGGCCACAAGTCATAGTTCTGTAAGTTTTTCACACAGGCACAGAATCTTGTTCTGGCTGTACCAGTGACAGAGAGAAAGCCTTCACATGAGAACTCAAAATACCCTTTCTCTGCAGTTGTCAACAGGGAACTCCCAGGGAAATTAGCAAATGTCTAGATTTGAGGACTTAGAAGGGTTTAAGGACTTCAAAATGACGACTTTGCATCAACTTTGGTTTGCAATTTGTACATGGTTTCTTCAAATATAGTTCCTGTAAGATGGTCTGATGGGAGGTCTATCCTCATCAGCTCTTTTCTTAAGCAGAACTTTTTGTTCTGCATTACCTCTGGATCATATTGCTTCCTTTTAGCCAACAAGTGATTATTTTGCACTATAATTTTTCTTACTTGACACCTTTCTATCACCATCACGTTTGCTTTATCCTTTCCCATTATTCTCTTTGGTCCCAGAGTCTAAAGTGACATAAACAGTCAGGTGCAACAGAAATGTCTTCCCAATATGTCCCTACTTCTACCCCACTCTTACCCTTCACACCCAAACTTCTCCTGCATTTTCTCCCTCAACCTGTTCCCAACGGCTGTCCTCCTTCCCACACGGTTGAGGGCAACTGCTACAGCTAGCAAAGACAAGCAGGTATCTCGGTTCTGCATTATTCCAGGGAAGTACAGAGCACAGATACTAAAGACAAATTTTTTCTTTTTTCGTTTTATTTCGAAGGCTCTGCCACCCAGTTCAGACAGTCAGGCAGACAGGTAAGAACAGGATTACAACCCAGCTGTTCTAGGCAAGTAAGGAAAAAATTCAAGGAAGAAAAATAAAAACAAAGTCATGGCTCTGTTTTTCCTTTTTAACTTCAGAAGTGTCCAGAAGGCAAACACCTGCTGACAGACTTTGCACGGTTCCAACTGGGTTTCACACACCATGAACATGCAACAGCTTTTGAAGTCCACTAGGACAAAATTTCCAGACGATACACTGGATGGCATTCAGACTGGTAGACCTCATTTAGGAGCATAGGTAAGATTCCTGAAGTTAAGGAAACTTGCTTGTACCAGAAAGCAGAAACTTTCTGGTTTTGTCCTGCCAATGTCAGTCAATAAAATTTAAATTCAGTTTTGCAGTGGACCCAAAACCAATGGATATCTCTACTGCAACATAGTATTTGAGTAGCATTATCAAATAAAAAAACACAGCAGTTTTAATATAAGTTAACCAAAAAAGACAGAAAATGGAACACTCATAATGTCCACCAATTTACTAAGTGGCACTGAAGACTATCCACTGGAACTGTTTAGACAAGATATAATTTTATTTTAATTAGATTGTATGACTCTAGAAATCCCAACGATATCAATGCAGTAACTTTTCACTTACAACATGTAACCAGAATGTGAAGCTAGCATATTTGGCTCGTCTTCAGATTTCCTTAGAAGAGGGCAACCTGTTCAGTAAGCAGAACTGTTATTATTAAACAGCATACAGTATTCTGGTTGCAGATTCTCATTTTCAGGCAAGGTTTGTTTATTTTCTTCTGCTTAAACTATTAAAATCTTAATTTGAATAAAAACAGCCACAACATATTCTCAGTTGTTTCACATTCACCAGATGCTAAAACATATGGATTGTCATCGGGCTCTAGAGTATACTTCATTTTAAGTAGCATCCTGTTTAACTGTTCATCTTCTATAGACACCTTGAACTCCCCACCATGCATTTCAGTTTCAGCCCTCTTCCTCTTCTTTCAGCTCACGACAATCTGATTTAAAGCAGCTACCACTTCAAAGATTCATTATGCAATAGACATGATTATTGCATTATTTGTATTATTGACTGGAATAAATTAAATAAATTGCTGCCACAGAACACAGACAGTCTAGTACAACTCATGTAAAACACAGGAGAAGCACTTTCCATTTGGGTTGTGAAAAAAAATTGATCCTGAATTTTATATTATTATATTGTATTATACACAAAACAAGTGCAAACTTTTCTTTTGATTCACTGTCTATTCAAGTGTATAAGACAACAAATAGTAAGTGAAAAAACATCTAACATTTTCTCATGGTCAACAATGATGGGACGTTTTCAGTGTTCTTATGTAAAAGCTAATGCAAATTGATTTGAAGCAGTTATATTAATGTGACTCTAGAGTCTGGAAAGAAATCTAAGGCAATTGTGTTGTCAAAGTAAAGCTTGAGCATGCACATTCTAAACCATATAAAATTTTAAACTACAGCTGGATTCCTTTGCAGTATATTATTAAGTAGGTTCATCAATGCATGCAATAAAGAACCTCTCTTAAAAGAGAAATAAATAATCTAATCTAGGTGGGCTGGGTGTTTCAGATGGAAGTTTTACACCCGTACCTCAGCATACTTAGATACTGTGTTTTGCCTGGACATAAGCTCTATTCCTTTGAGTAAAACCGTATTAAAAATAAAACCGTACTTAAATTCATACTGCCCTCTTTTCTACATCAAGTTTAATTCTGAAGATCTCCTAATGCTCTGAAACAAGTTAAGCTTAACATAAGCTATATAAGTAGCATTAACCTAATTTTACATATCCCTCCACCCTGATTTTAGACACTGAAGTAAGAGCAGGTCACTTAAGCGTCTCAAAAAAACGTTAACATAGTCGTACACCATTTTACAATAAGAAAACTAAGCTTTGAGATCAACATTTACATGCTCAAGTATGTAAGGATATCAACCTCCCAAGTGAGATTTCAGTAAAAGCTTAACAGTTTTCCCACACAGTGGCATGTCACCAACACTGAGTATTCTTCATCCTATGGCTTCAGATGAGGTAGGTATGGAAGCTGGCCCACTCAGCTTGGATGCTCCAACTACAATTTTCGTGGTACAAAAGCACAGCACAGACAACAGACACCTCCTATTGCTAATGCATTTGAAGAATTAATCTCTTTAAATGAGGAAGGTATTCCTAGTTATGATTACTAGCTGACATGTGCTTCTGGAAATAGACTGGAACTGCATGTTTAAACATCTACAAAAAGGAGAGTATTTAACTCTGCATTCATGAAACATCGAATTTGCTATGCTAACCATAGGCTCTCTTTTTTTTTTTCAGAGGCTACTCTTCTACGGACTGCAAAGTTCAGAGCCACAATGCTGAGATTTCTTTACTAAGCTGTCCCACAAGATTTATTAAAAAATGAGTAAATTACAAGACTAGATTTAAAAAACAAAACATAACAAAACAAAAAAACCCCAAACACCAAACTACTCCACAAACAATAAAACTGAGCTAAGGTCCCTGCACCACTTACATCCTTCCCCTGGCCAGAATACAGAAAGGCCAAGTCTTGAGCTGATCAGATGACTACAGCTCAGACTTACAAATGTAACATAACTTCTGCCAAATGCTTGCACTAATGCAGATGTAGCTCCTATTTTTGCACTTACATCTTTCTTCAGTGTGTCTTTTTCTTCTTCTATTCAATGTACTCCCTTTATTCGATCTAGCTACAAAGGTTTTATTCTGGGCTATTGTATGTCTAATAATTGAGAATAAATTAGTGTTTTATAGTCGGCAACAAGTACAGAGGAGCATCTCTATTCCTCTGCCTTTCTGTGAGCTAAGTTATTTACTATCTCTGTTCTTATGATAACCATAACCACCATTCTCATCATTCAAACAATGGTAATTAAGTTCACCTATTTGTTGGGAAGCATCAGGTAAAATTACATGCAACTACAGAAACGTTCAACCATGCCACATTAGAAAATAACCTTTAACATTTACTTTTCTAAATATTACTAAAACCAAGCCCTGCAGACATGTAAAAAGATCATTTTCTCCCAGTTTTTAATGCTGGAATTTAAAAATAATCCTGAGAGTCTATTATGACTAGTTCTCACTGAATTTAATGACATAGCTGATAACAGAATGAGTCAATTATTAATCACTCCTGTATTTTATACCATTTAAAGGTATTATTTGATCTCTGGTGAGAAATTGAGACTAAAGTAGTTTATTTTGTATTTGCTATCTACATTTCAAAACACCCTTTTTTCTATCCTAGACCTTGAGAGCTTTGCACAACCTCTCAGCCTAGATAGGTTGTATAAAAGAGTTATATGCCTAAAACAGTGTGTTTAAACTTGAGATTAGGTCTTTTTTTGTTGGCTGAAGGTTCTTTGTGCACTAGAATACAGTGCACTAGAATTTGGCGCTTGGTAGCACAAGTATAAAATGTGATTTATTCCTCTGAAGTGAGAATCCGTTCCAATGCATCACAATGAACATGCTCTTAAAACCAGAATGTACTTCTTCATCCCTCATCCTCCATTATTCTGACTTTGGTTTTACTCAAGTACCAGATATTAACATGTGCAAACTTCAGTAGTTTAGAAGCAAATAAACAGCACCACCAGTGCAAATATAAACATTCTTTGTTGAACTATGCAGTATAAGAATATACAGAAACAAAACATTAAATATTAAGATTATTAATATAATAATTGCAAAATCTAAGTTGGATTTGTTACAAGAAATTACTTCTTCTATACATGAGTTGGCAAAGTGTTTTAAAAGCACAGTAGGATCTCATATTTTCCTGGCTGTAAGTTGCTAAATACAGCTGCTACCCTCCTGTATTACAGATATAAACCAATCTTTAATCAGCTTTCTTTTAACATGTAATTTCTCTCCATTTTTATTAAAAAGTGCTGAGCTAGGACTTAAAAACTATAATACAATGATATTTTGCCAATAGACTAAACATCTGAATGATATGCACAGACAAGAAGTTTTTTACAGTATTTGCTAAGCAGACAATTCTTAATCAAAGAGAAGCCCTGTCTTATAACCAGGCTACTTTATTATTCCTCACCTTTAAAAAATATACATCTATTTTCAGAAAGATCCGAATGACCTTTTGTCATAAAATAACTGTGTAGGTTTAGCCTTGACTGCTTAAACTAAGGACTTAACTTTGTTCTTGTATGTACTGTAATTCCTACTATTATGAATGGAGGTTATAGTATCATAGGTAAATACTCAGCTTTGCTCAAAGTTTCAGCATATTATTGAAAATTCCCATGGGACACATGCAAGTGAGGTGAAGATTATAAAGAGTAGCAAGACTAAATAAATCAGAGTTGTATTTAAGGCCCAGTACAGTATACAGCAGATAAAAAAAAAAAACAATGACTTTCCACCTGAATACTTAGCCACAATCACTTAACTTGAACTTAGACATAATGTACTAAATAATATTGCATCAATGATGCATTGTGTCAGGGAGACATGGGCTTCTTCTGCAGCATTTGGAAGACAAAGCATCTCTACAGCTCAGCTGAGATCAACTTTAAGTGAAGGGTTACAAATCACTCTCACGCATTTATATTTCCACTGTTAGTAAGTTGGAAAAAAAAATCCAGAATAAAGCTAAGAATCTTGATCAATCAGGCTTTCTAACAACCAAGTTCGGAACAGCAGCACAGAAAAGGAGACAAGCTGTAAATAGTTCTTACGTTGGGGACCTCAGGCCACCAAGACACTACAGAGGGTATTGCAAATTTGTGTTGATATGCCTGTTCCTGCATGAGCGCAAAAAGGCTGATCCCAAGAGAGACAAAATGTAACATACACAGGGAGTAATACTGACTTCGGAAGGCTGAACTGACGAAAACAAAGTTCTCTTTCTACCCTTCCTGCAGTCTATCATTATCCATGAAAAAAAAGTACACTACTACATGACACTTTGTACTAAACTTTCAAAAAAACAGCTTTGAAGGAAGTTCACTGTTTACTTTTTGTAAATTTTTATTTCTATCCCAAATCACCCATAAAATACTAACTGTAAGACACTCCCCACAAAAGCCAAGATATCAAGCTCTATCCTGAGAGTCAGTAGTTCCAGTTTCAACTCTTCTGTGCAGTGTTTGAAATGCAAATTATAAAAGTTTTACCAGAAATTGTTTTGACCACTAGAAAATGAAGTGGTCCCATTTGATTGCTACAATCCAATAATCAGATTAAACCAAAATAAACCTAAACTGAATATGTAAATACCCAAAGAGGTATTAAAAGTATTGTTTGAAAATATAATTTACTGAATTTTATTTTTGCTGCCTACACCTTATAATCAGATATGTATAAATGGGCAAGTAGTTAGAAAAGTCAGTTGGTAGCATATGCTAATCTCTGTTGACAAAGAGACAAATACCTTTTGTACTTAAGCTACAGTCAATAGAATATTTTAAAATAAGTATGCAGCATTTTATCAGTGATTCGGTGTCTCAAGTGTCTAAGCTTTAAACCTACACGTGTATAGTTCTACACAATAATTTAGTTACACATTTACTATAGGAATAAATCCCAAACAGTGAACACAACAGACTTTGGATCAGGTTTCCACTTCGAAAAACCCATTATGTTTATTTAGCTAATATTTTAAAACTCTTATTTCACCTGTAAGTATGCCACTGTATTAGATTTATATGCAACTAAATGACTCAGCTGTGCTCCCAGTCACCTGAGAATAACTACAGCATTTACATTATGTTGAATGTTTAATTAGAAACTTTCAGCTACTCATTTACTGAAGACATATTTTTCACCTATTTCTTTTGTTCTGTTTTTTTCTTGGGTGGTAACACGGGCAGAGAATCACATACAGGAGCACAGTTACTGCGCAGAAGTAAATATAAGTAAATATAATGGCATTAATAAGATATGGAAATGGGCAAGTTTTGCAAATATTAGTGAAAGAACACTTATTGGGTGTATACTTAAATAAAAATCAAGAATATTCTTATTTTAAGACAGCTAGCAGAATCTGCATACATAATGAACTGGGAAACTCAATTTGATACTGCTGTTCACATATTGATGTGAAAAGAAAAATACACATTTATAAAAGTATCTCAATTTTACTACACATTTTTGGTAGAAAGTTGTGGTTAGAATATGCACTTTTTATTAGCTCCAAGTTTAAAAGTGGATTCACTTTTTGATGCACAACTTGCACTAATATGAATTATTCCTATGATTAGGAAAATAAATAAATTCTGCAGATTTTTATTTATTTTGGTTGGAATCCAAGAACAGATAATACCAACAAGGGGGTTAGTCTTCAAATATTAAGACTGCTTCAAAAAATGAAAAGAACAATACTTTCTCCAGATCTATAACATGGAAGATGGGAAGCAATCCATTTCAGTTGCACCAAGAGTTATTTGGGGTAGACATTAAGAAAAATTTCCCAGTCTTTTCCCACTGGAAAAGACATCCTGTGTAAGTTACAAAATCTCTCTCAGTGCAAGTTGTTTTTTTTTTTTAAAAATCACAACACAGGCTAAACAAGTCTGTCAGGAACAACATAAGACTGTTGATTCTCCTTTAGGGCAAGAATACAGGATCTCTTAATTTCCCTAGTAGGCCCACTTTTCTATGACTGAAAAACATCCCCTTATAACCACCTAACTTGAGTGAAACAGACCTGCGAAGACATTATACCTGCAGCCATACTTAACTTCATCTGTCAGGGTGAAAATACTGCACTCCAGACAGGTTCATTTTGTTCTCAAAATGAAACTACATCAAAGATGATGATTTTTTTCCTCTGGAACACAAATTTCAGAACATGGTATGCCAAATGTAAGTAAGGGTATCTGCAGACACTGCATTTTTGTTCCAGAGGCAAAAAGGTCTCAAGCGCACTGCAGAAAAACAAGCCTTCAAATAACGCAGAAATTATCTCCAGTTCCACTGCATAACCAGCATCTGTTTTCATATAAAAAAATAAAGTGTTTGCACTAAACTTTATTGCACCATCAACTTTTTTTTTGTAAAATATCCCCCATTCAAGTCAAATATTAAATTATATTTTTATCAAACAAAATATAAAGTATCAAGTAGATATATGTGCTATACAGAAAAAGAACAGTCTAAAGGAATGACAAACATCAAATCAGAGACGACAGAAAACAATCATTAGGTTGTATTTTTTCTAAGATTAAAAAAAGATTGCAAAAAGATTATGTAGACTATTGTATGCATGAAAAGCATCCCTCCTCATTCAAGGTGTTGAAGCAGGCGACACCTTCAAGCTGTCAAGTGCTGCATGAATTCTGAAGTGCAACCTGGACTCCATAGAGTATTCTTTGTAGTTGTTTCTGCAAACAATACAGTTATTTTAAGAAAAACATTTTTGGCCTGGATTATTTCTACTTCATACATACACTGAAGTACCAAAGTTAATATTCCTTCATTACTTCAACGTGAAACAGAGGTTGATACACAGAGGAGTTACGATACTTTTAAAGCTACATCCAGAACTGAGCAGAGACTTACACGAGTACTAGCAATTAAATATCCTGATAAAATGAATCCACATCTTAGGAACTCTTTCACTTATTTCGGTCCTTTCAACAGCCCTCCTAGTTAAGGAAATCTGCTGTGAAAAGACGAGCAAGAAGACTACAGAAAAGAAAGGCTGTTAGCTGAAAGTGTACATTCAGCTTCAAAATAACTCAGACAAAGTAATAAAACACAGGGAAATAACAATATATAATACAAAAAAAAAAAAAAAAAAAAAGGCAAAATACTACTATGTTTCTAAAAAAGGTTTTAGGAGGTTGTTTCTAACACACATTTACAACACTGTTGCATGATTGGTATATTTCTCTGTACACCCAAGAGGCAAATTCTACCCCATACTACAACCTACAGATGAAGCGAACATGCTGCTCTACAGTAAATTTAACTCTCTACTGCTCTTCCGTGACTGGATGTGAAAGGAAAAGAGGGAGCTGGTCAGAAGCCTACTGGCTTTTAACCTGCTCCCACTAACACCTTTACTGCAGCAGATGTAAGCCCCCCAGCTGCCCTCTGGGACAGAAGTGGTATAGATCCATTCTCTGGACTCTCCAGCTCCATCCCATGCATGCAGTGGAGCCTCAGCATCTCAGCATTTCATCTAAATGAAACAGAGGCATTCTCTCTCCCTACTGTGTCTTATTTGATATTGTCTACTCCCCTGTGTCTGAAAGACAGAGTTTCTTGAAACTGTAAAATTCAACTGTATTGGACAACTTTTCCAAGTCAAGAACACAGATTTATAATTACTTTTATTTTGCAAAGGGGCCGGCAGGAAGAAAAAACATATGCCTTCATTGCTAAAGTTACCTAGTTCTTAATCTACAGGCTGATATTAATAAAAAAAAATATCCACTTACTTTGCAGTTTCTATGTATCTTATTGCTTTTTCCCGCTCATCCTGCTGTTTGTACAGAAGACCCAACTCATACAGGGTGAACGGCACCAAATAACTATCATATTTTATTTGCTTCTCACTAGAAAACCAGAAAAATACAGAAGTGGTTAATCACAACCATTCCTTGAGTGAACAGTGAATTTTTAAATGTAATTACTGCCTGTAAAAGCACATGGCCAGAGAAAACAATCTGGAACCTTTTTACTGGTTAACTCTGTGCACATTTATTATACATGTAATGAGTGGACATAAAATACTGCCAACACGACCTTCTAGAAGCAAAAATTTACTCTTTCCTATTTCCTATTTGTATTGTGGGATGTTACCCAAGCTACCATGAACACATTTCCAAGACAGGGACTCTACTGCATGACTTAACAGATGAAAAAAACCCCAACCATCCAAAAAGATGACTTGAGATAAAAACAACGTTCATTAGGTTAGGCAGTATAATATCAACACTTCTTTCCCACACACAGAATTGAGATCCTCTTACCCTAGCTTGCCTGAACAAATCACCAGAGAAGTAAGAAAATTCAGCTTTTCCTCAACAAAAGAAATTCTCAGAATCATTGTGGCTGGAAGGCACCTCTGGAGATCATCCAGTCCAATCCTCTGCTCAAAGCAAGATTAACAGTAGCAACCTGTCCAGGTCTGTGTCCACCTAGGTTTCAAATACGTCCCAGTCCTCTAGGCAGCCTGTGCCAGTACTTGATCAACTTCACAATAAAAAAAAAACTTTTTAAAAAATCCCCTTGTTTAAACACTATTTCCTGTATTTCTGTTTGTGCCCATTACTTCTTGTTCTGTCACCATATACCACCAAGAAGAGTTTGGTGGTTTTGGGTTTTTTTGTTGTTTTTTTGTTTGGTTGGTTGGTGTTGTGTTTTTTTTTGTTTTGTTTTGGTGGGGTTTTTTTTGTTTGGTTGGGTTTTCGTTGTTGTTGTTGTGTTTGGGTTTTTTTAAATTAAAAAAAAAAACAAACAACAAAACAAACAAACAAAAACCCAAACCAAACAAACAAAAAAAAAACCCCACAACCCCAAAACCACTCCCTTCAGGTAACCCTTTCAAGTCTTCTCTTTCAGCTTCTTCTTACATGGCAGGATGCTTCAGTCTTTTAATCATCCTTGTGACCCTTTGTTAGGCTTGCTCCAGTATGTCTCCCTGGTACCAGTGAGTCCAGGACTGGACACAGTAATCTAGATGTCGCCTCACCAGTGCTGAGAGGGGAGGAAGGATCACTACCTCTTCCTAATGCAACTCAGGACACTGTTGGCCATGTTTGTTGCAAAGGCACATTGCTGGATCGCCAGGGCATTTTCTGACAAGCTGCTCTCCAGCCAGTCAGCCCCCAGCCTGTGCTAGCACATGGGGCTATTCCTCCCCAGAGGCAGAGACAGGAACTTCCCTTTGTTGAACTTCATGAGGTTGCAGTCAGCCCATTTGCCCAGCCTGTCCAGGTCCCTCTGAATGGCAGCACACCCATATGGCATATCAACCACTGCTCCCACTTTGTATCCTCTGCACATTTGCTGAGGTCGCATTCTGTCCCATCATCCAGGTCTTTAATGAAAATGTTAAAAACTACTGGCCCCAGCAACAAACTCTGCATTACTCCACTGCTGACTGGCCAGCTGACTTCATGCTGCTGATCACAGCCTTCTGAATCCAGCAGTTCAGCCAGTTTTCAATCCACCTCACTGCCCATTTACCTAGTTGAGACTTCGTCAGTTTGTCCGTGATGATATTGTGGGAGACAGCTTCAAAAACCTTTCTAAGCTCCAGATAAAGAACATCCACTGCTGTCCCCCTTCTACTGAGCCAGTCATCTCATTGTAGAAGACTATATGGATGGTTAAGCATGATTCCCCCTTTGTAAATCCACGCTGACTACTTCTGATCACCTTCATGTGTTTGGAAATGGTTTCCAGAATTAGCTTCTCATCAGTCCCTGGGATGGTGGAGTAAATGACTGGACTGCAGTTCCCCAGACCCTCCTTCATGCCCTTCTTGATGATAGGAGTGGCATTTGATTTCTTCTGGTCCTCAGGAACTTCTAGTTCAGTTGCCATGGACCTTCATATATCTAGCCTGTTCACACTTCCCCTGACCTGACCCTCCTCCATCAAGGGTAATTCTTGCACGTTCCAGACTTTCCCACCAGTTTCATGGATCTGCAGCTCCTGAAGGTTCATCTTGCCACTACAGAACAAGGTAAAGAAGGCATCTCATATCTTGACCCTTCCTATGTCCTTTATTACTAACTCTTTGCTTCTTACCTGGACAGAATAACATTAACCAATACTGCAGAAGAATTCACATGAAGCACTGCAAAAGCTCTCAACATTTTGACAGCAACACTTCTAAAGAGACACCTCATCCATCAAGGCAAGCCTTGATGCACAGAAAGTGTATCGTAAAGCAGGGAGACTGCTTGTGTCATAAATGGTCTTAATATACTGTAGCAGCCCAAGAAACATAGAGAGTAAAGCTGACCAGAATGCACACATTTAGTTTACCAGAACTAATTACTCCTCCACTCCATGCAAAATATCTACTTTATGAAGAAGTGTTGTCTGAAGATTTTTGAGATGTCTCAGCTCTAAAAGCCTCCACTGTGTCAACTACCTTTGGAGCAAGATTTTCAGAAGCAGCAGTCCTTTAATTTTTAACCAATCAAAACCCACGGCCCTGCAACTTGCAAAGTGCTTGACTAAACTCACTTGGAATCTTAGAAATGGCCAGAGACGGCAAGATGGCAAGAAAATGACAATAAGCAACAGAGTTACATTTAACAAATTCTCCTTAAATATTAAATTTTCTAAATTATTTATTAGAAAAGCTGCATGTGTAAAACCTGCTCTTTCAGCCTAATTACTCTAAAAACTCTCAAAAATGTACAACTACAATCAGTACATGACTCAATGTTCTATAAAGAAAAGTTATTACAGTAGATATGGATCTGACACCTGAAGTACTTAATAAATCCATAACACAGGAAACTCAAGTTTTCAACTGAAACAAGTAAGAACAATGATTTCTCATCTACATAGAGAAGCATTAACTACCGAAGTACTAAATCCTGAAAAAAACCAAACCAACAGGAAATCCATCTGAATTATCTTTACTTATACTGATAATTCTGCAAATACAAAAATACTAATTCCAAATGTATTTAGATGAATGCATTACCTGCCAGTTTGATTTATTTGGTCTAAAATACCACATTTATACATAAACATATATATAATGTTAAATTGCTATAGAAAAATACTAGCAGAGTCTTGTGGGTTTCCAACTACTTTCAGAGATATTTTAATTCCAGCCCCTTCGTAGGGTGTGGAAGTTTAATGATTCAAAATTGTAACATGACGGCTTCTACAGGAGTATCAGAAATTTCACCCAAAGCTACAATAAATACAGGAAAAAGGTCTGGTTATGTTACTTTTACCTTTGAACTACTTTACTGAAACACAGTTCAGCTTGCATGAGTCTTCCCAAGTGTTTCAGGGAGAGACCTTTCAGTAACTGCAACAGGCACACATCATCCATGTAGTATTCATTGCGATCTAGAAGTAAAAGCAAGACCGATCAAACAATTTGAAGACATCATGAAAAGTAAAATTAGATTTTCAGTAGGGAATATGTATTCAGACCCAGGACCTTGCTTCTCAGATTTCATACCTCAAACCACACATAACCTTTAGGCACAGTTTCAAATACTGTATGCTAAAGATTTGTGCATAACATCTATATCTTTCTCTTTAAAGATCCAGATTGAGAAGAAATAAGAAGAAATGGAAACATCCAGATATTTCCTCGTCTTCTAGGGATCTGGAAGTCAGTACAAATCAGGCAGAAACTGGCATCAGTTAAAGATTTCTGTACCTGCAGCATCTAAAACAAGAAGCAAAACCTATAGTGAGACTGAAACCTTCTTTGCACTACATTATCTTCTTAATAGCTTCCCCTGTTGCAGAGCACTGGCAGACCTTTGGTAGCACCAGTAACGTGAAAAGCACAAGAACACACTAGGACTCTGTCCTACAGAACTTTTAGGAAGCATTATTTGTAAGTACAAATTCAAGAAACTACGTTTATTAGTATTTCCATCATCTCTAACAATTGAGAAGCCTCATTAGCAGTGCATAACATTTGGAAAATTCAAGTTTTATGTTCAATAAGATGAATAATATCAGATGAAACAGCTTCTGTGAAGTGCTTCAGAAACATAACCTTAGCAAGTGTGATCCTTTTTTGTTGCCTGGGTTTACAGAATTTGCTGGGTGCAGGGAAGGAAAAGAAAGGAAAGAAAACACATATGGATAGACAGATGGCAGCACATATATTAACAATTCAGGAAGCAAAACACCCTCCCTTCAGATCATGTTGTTTACAACTAATTACCAGTTCTCTAAGGTCACGTTAATTTTTTTCTTAATACTGTGCCAAAAACCCCCTGCGTAAACAGATCTGAAACATGCAAGACTAAAGCATCTTTGGATTCAGCGAAGTGCCTTGCCACTACATGCAGGCTTATTTCTGTCTGCATTTAAACCCTGAAAGTCTCGATAGATAACAACTGACAGACTGCGCTTTTAGTGACAGGTAGAAGTGCAGTGGGCGAGTATTTTGCATTCCCTCTAGCCTGCTTTTGCTAGGCTGAGGTGTTGGATTCATGTGACTGTCTCCTAAAGGACTCATTCACTGAAATTACTGGGGGCAAGCACTGATGTCAATAACAGCTTGCCAGTCTTTAACAACTTCAGCTGCCTGGTATTTCCCAAGGGAAGAAAAGCTAATATGCTGAAATACTGACAGTAAATGACAGTAAATGCACAGGCCAATTTAATACAGACAACCATGCTGTAACTGGGAGAATCATCTTCCTGCAGTCCTCTATACCAGAGGAAGCATCATTATCAGGATTATGAACACGAGATTAATTTTTCTTGAAGTTACAAATTCCTTTTTTATATCTTGGAGATAACACAACTGTGGAAAAATAAGAGTTCCAGAAATCCTGAGGAAAAAAAAAAAAGCCATTTCTAATATCCTTCATCTGTTCCTTCTACCATCTCTATTTTCAGCTCTATACAACATAAAAGCACTTTCAATCCTTGACAGATTCCTTGCTGTGCCTGTTCACTTGAACCAAATGAAGTATCAATCGCTCTCTCTAAGAAGTCTCAATCCCTAAATGACCTCTGAGTATAATTAACACACTTTTTTACAGCACCTTTAAAGCCTTTTACAGTCCTTTAAAGCTACCTAGTACTGACAGCTGTCTCTTAAAATAATATTGTATCCTTGCCACACTCTGCTAATAGTCTTAATCACTTTCTTTGGGTCTCAATTCAGCAGCAATTCTGGTAATTAGTGTCTTTATCTTGTCTAAGTCTGTATCTTTAAAAGTGAATCAGGCTCACAGACACAAAGCCCAGAACAAAACTACATTTGAGTGTAGTTACTGCTAAAAAAAAAAATACAGAAAGCATAAAAACCAAATACGCTTCCACACTACATCCTATTTGTAAACTGCATATTTCTGTAAGAAAAACATACTGGTTTTATTTATATTCCTTTTATTTCGGTACCTTGTGCATCTCTGTTTAGGAATTTGACAGGAAATTTACTCCACTGTTACAACCAATCAGCACTTACAGTACAAGCCTCTGTATGATACACCAATTGCTTCTGCCAGAACCCTCTGCACAGAATTCATGGGAACATGGCTCTAATTGCAGATGTCTTCCCTGTTGCTACATTTTGGTTTTAATACAACAACAAAAGAAGGGTAAACACTTCAGATTTAAGAGGCAACACTACTGATTCTACAGAAATGTGAATAGAATAAAAAAATTAAGGGACCCAATTCAGCCTTGGCCTTGCAAGCCACTCTCATTTAGCTTATTATACCATCCAGATTTTACCACTGTGCATTTCTTGTATGTCCTTGTACAACTTTTGATGCATTACCTCAGTTTATATGTAAATCATAATTAGATGTACTTTTACATTTCATAGTTAATATTTTAATAATGTTGCAAAACTAACTTTTGCTACATGGTTAAGTGTGATTAAAATCTAGCTTCAACAGAAATTATTTTTAGTGTATTTCTATTAATAAAAAGTTTCATGTGAGAAAAGATATTATTTAATTCATCCTAAAAGAACACAGAAGTCTACTGAGAAGTAGATGACAGTAGCCACCTGATAAAACCTGATAAAGCCAGGTACTTCTGCAGTAAACCTGTTGTAATAATGGAACTTAAGTTCCTTTGGGAATAATTTATGGACTGTTTCTTTAAACATTACCCTGAATGCCTTTAGTTTTACAAGTAGCAAACATGCTTTATTTTGCCAGAAAGTAAAAAACCAAACAGGCTCATGCATAGTACTTCATTATTTCCTTTATACTTAGTCAAATTCTGCTCAATATGTGTCCTGTGTAGTAAAGATAAAGTGTGGTGTTAATTTGTTTAGAAAAGCGTATTTTTCAGACATTTCAGAAATTCATGGCTTATGCTCCAAGAACGCTCTCAGAGACTGGAATGTCTTAGTAAGATTTTGTTAAGTTCTGTAACTAATAACTTCACATCTTTCAGTTTTCTGTATTCTTCTGAAGCATCAATCAAGCCAGAAAAATATTCTGAAGAACCACTGCTAACTTTCATGTGGGTCCAAAATTTGCACACTCAAGAGTTAATAACATTGCCCAAGTCAACACTTAGCTCACAGAACATTAGTAGACGGAAGCAAAGGGAAATGGTCAGCATTTCTTACCAGCTTATTAATTCCATTTTAATGATCACTTACTAGTTTCATTTTGTAGAGCAGTTTCTTCTTTTTCAATCGTTACCAGTAAGTTTTCAGTGAGGTCTGCTCTTTTGCCCACAATTGCAAAGCCATTCCACACATACATCATTTCCTGACAAAAAAAATAAACAAGACAAACTCATGGAACTGCATAAATATTTAACTAAAGAGTATCCCCTGGAAGGCTGTTATGGAACATTTTGAGGACACAAAAATAGTGTCAAAACTTAAACAATACGAAAGGTTTCAAAGCCAAAACACTGTTGAGAAACCCATGACTAAAAGTATCTGTACAACTTCAACCACCCACCCACAATGAGTACCAGTCATTGTCAGTTACATGCAATTTTACAAAGACAATCATTTTTGCCTTAATAATCATTTAATTGAAGTTGTGCAAGAGTATCTATGCATAGGGGAAGCAAAATAACATTGAATGCGTGTGAGTGAAGTTAACCTGGGTTTCTAAGTTTTGAATGTTTTGACACCTTTTTAATGGATTTTATCATGTATTTTCACGGATCTCTAAATATGAAACTGAACAGATTTTATCACAATAGTTTACCATCACCCATGTATCACATCAGCAAAACTGGCTATTTTAGGTTCAGCCTGTCACCTCTGCCATATGAACTAAATGAGCTGCTGAAAGTAGTTACTTTCTACAGGATTATGGATAAATTTGTGTATTTGTGAGTGTGTGCATGTATATTCAGTATACATATACACGTGTGCACCCAAACACACACTTGTGCGTATGTTTACATACAGATACCATCATCTATAAGATGTTACCTTCCATATGGAGCAACACTGTAAGCAGATAAAACTTGCTGGATAAATAATGTGGTTGCAGTACACACATTCAACACATGCTTCCAATATATTTCCTATAAAATCTTACTTTTTAAAAAATCAAGGCAAATCCTGGCACAAAGCTTCCCAGATACTTCAGTACAATAGTAAGCAATATGCTTGTTTCGATGCATTAAATATTACCACATTGTAACACATAAAAAGAATGAGAGAATACACATACAGAGTTAATGCTAGCCAATATGAAACTTTGCACAGATCTTTACACAGTCATCGCAAACACAAGAGTATCATTTGTTCTACTGTACTTGAATTGTAACTACACCTCTGAAATATGAAGCCTGATGTCACTCTGAAGCTGACACAATACAGTGATGAAATATTTCCACTTATATTTGTGCTGTAACTAAGTAGGTTTTCTGAGGGACAATAAAACTGGTTCTATCAAAATCTGAAATAGTGCTACTGACACTATCAACTAAACTATGCCAGATTAATTCAATCCTGTAGCTCCGTCTTATTTACGCTTACTGCAGAAACACCATATACTATGTTTATTTTTACTTTAAGCCATGGTGGAAAAATTCTTAAACTAAAAGATACTGGATTTGACAGCAAGACTAAAGATATATACTCACAATTGAATAGCACTGTGCTGTACAAGCCCAGGACAACTTTATTATTCAGGTCTTCATATGTAATTGAGTATACAATGAATTTTTAAATTGACAGATTACTTTTCTTTGGACTCCTCTTTATCAATGAGCTTTAATATAAGAAATTCCTCTCAAATTATGTTTTTCATGTTCAAATGTTGCTAAATTATCCATGTACAAAAACGCTAGCATACACATATGCAAAATATCAGTGCTGTGCAGAGATAAGCAGACTGCGCGCTACTAATGCCTCTGAAGCCAAAAGCATGGGGAACTAGAATAGCATTAGTAAAGTATCATTAACTTCTGCACATTTTACTCAGACTCAATATAAGAAAAAACAAAGCAAAATAAAACAAAAGAACACCACTCTTCATTTTTACCAGAAGAATAGAAAATGCTCTTCCTAAAGAGTCTGGAGGACAAGGACTGAAATCATGGCAAACTGAAGAGCATGAACACATATGCTAGAAACCCATGTCGGTTTCTAGCTGAAAGCTGACTTTCAGCCTCATGTGACAACAGCAATCACTCTCTGTATGATTGAACTTTCACATGAAAAATCTGGCTCTGGTTTTGGACTGCTAGTAGTTGGCAGCATGATCCAGCCTCTAGTACACTTTAAAAAAATCCCATTGCACGAAACCAGTAATTCTTTAAGATAATTTTAAAAGTGCAGACATGTACTGCTCGATAATATTAGACTTTCCCTGTACAATGAATTATATTTATTTCTTTTCCATTTGAAAAGGATGAAAAGAAAGCAAGCATAAATACCAAGGCGGGCAATATCAGCTTCACTGGTTGAGAACTTGCATAGCGCCGAGCTTTCCTTACTGCAAACTTTTCAGTTGGGATAGATTTTCCTGCAATTCTCTGTTTTAGACCATCCACTTGTCTACAAGGAGGGAAAATAAAAAACAGGAGTTGATTTATACAGTTTTTATTTAATTCAGTAAGATTTGCTGTTGTCTGACTAATAACATCTTAAATTGTTTCACACCATTTAAGACTGCAGCTGCAGGAGGTATGTTTGCTGATGAAACAAAATATTCTGATGCTAAAAGTAAAGAGAAAACTGAAAAGTTGACAGTTATAAGTAGGAAGTCAGTCACACAAGACAAAGACACTTAAGTCAAAAACTCTTCTGTAGGGGAAAAAGACTGCGGATCTCATTGTTTTATAAATGTTTACCTGAATAAAGATACAATATCCTCACCAGTCCTTTTCAAATCATCCTCTGGAAGCATACATAGAATTGCTGCCTTCTGGAATACATATATTGCCTATTTCAAAAAGAAACAGCATCCTATTACCACATCTAATTTGCTGTGTTCAGCCAATACACTAAGGACTCAAATCCCTCACCCCACTTGCTGCAGCAAAGTGTTTCCAGTAATTCTCAGGCAAGTGGAACGACAGAAATTTAGCATTTCCTTGCCACATAATTTATGCTATAATTTTATATTCAACATATTTATTAATATTCTAAATAAGTTATTTCAGAATGCTAAAGGTGTCTCCTGCAAAGAACAGGACAATTCATTACGCAAATCACTGATAAAGAGATGAGGTTAAATGACATAACTATTTTAAAGCCCGTTAATGATATTATATGATCTGTTATGTGTAGAGATATGCCTGAAAAAAACCAGAAGAAAATACCTGAGTACTGATTCAAGGAAAGTTCAGTAACTGGACTGAGCAGAGAAAAAAAGAAACATCCATAATTCTATTCAAGACATTTGCACTTTTCTATTCCTGTTTTGTCAAGAATTGGATGTATCCACTTTTCCCCTAAGCATAACAGAACGGTAATCCAGAAAGGAACAGACAAAAATGGTATATCAAAAATTACTTGCACATTATGCTTGATTGATATTCTGAGAAACATTTTTACAAGGAAAATGTAGATACCCAAACTCTTCTCGTGAGACCCCTGCCTCTAGCAGCCTGCTCATTTCATGTCGCAAAGCATCTGCTGAGTAGGCCTGGCTCTCGTCTGTTTATAATTAACTAACAAACATCATTTCTTCAGACAGTTTTATTAGTGAGTGTTAGAACTTGACTTGAGACGCAAGTTATCAGTTTTCCTCTCTCTCTTTCACACAACTCTGGTAAGTACTCTGTTTTAAGAGGGGCTGAAGCATTGTTAGTTATAGCTCTGATGCTTCAGAATGTGAAATAAAAATTCCTCCTTAGCCACCCAGTTAAACCTACCGCTGTGGTGCCATTGTGCCTTTGCTTATAGGTTTCAGGAGAAAACAAAAATTACACTTGTTGTGCAAACTGAAATGCAAATTTAATTGCAGAGAGGCTACCAGTATATCATAACAACAGCTACCTGCCCATTTACCTTAGACCACCTGCTCTCTTTGCTGAGCAGGTCTGCATACCGATACGCTTGAAGCCAGTTTTGCTGGAAGGTGTAGCACCACATCAGTTCCCAGTAACAGAGATGATGAATCTGTTTCCACTCTTGCTGGGCTGCTATGCATTCTTGGAACCTCAACTGCGCCTACAATGTAGTTAAGTAAGAACAATGAAAACTGGCTGAATCATAGCTCCACATGAGAGCCATGTCTAATTACAGAGCAAATTATTTCCTACCACCCGAGTGGAGAACACCTGACTAGCAAAATGAGATAAACTTCCCTTTCAGTCTTACTTATATAGAGAAAGCTGGAATCAATATTGACACTGAACATGAACAGGGATAAGAGCATAATTATCAGTCCATCTAAAATCAGATGAATTAGATGAATTAGATCTTTTTTCCCCAAGCTGAACACCAATCAAATAAAAACCTTAAAAAGAAAAAAATTATTTACCTTTTCAAAATTTCCTTTCAGTACATCTATTCTGGCAGCATAAAATAGAATAATGGAACCCTTGAAAGGAGATGAGAAAAATACCAAGTTACTATTTTAAGATCAGGGAAGTACACTGTTGTTGTAAAAATTACGGAGAATACACACATTTGGAAATTTCTGGAGGTAGGGTTCGAGGAGGCTGTCTGCTTCCTGAAGGTTGGCCTCCCCTGTACCTAGAAAACATAACAAACCAAATTCAATGTACTTAAAAAAAAAAGTTTCATAGATTAAGATTTTGGTTGCCAAATCTATCCAATAGATTAACAGATGACTGCTTTTATGCAAAAGCAGAATTATTTCTTTATGTTTCTACAAAAATGAATTCTTGTCTTGAAGGTACTTTTAAGACAGTAAGTAAGTAAGTAAGTAGAAACAGAGTAGAATATATGAATGCTCTTTAAACTGCTCCATTATAGATCCTAGATATATTTCTAAATCCCTTTAATTGCTTTAGTAAGTTAGGAAAACATTCCTCAGCTGCCTCCTTTCCTAATTTTAAGCTCAGCAATGAAGTATAGGTGACACTGAACAAAATGAAATTCTCCTTAATTTCCTGATGAGCCTGAAGGACAAGGACTAAAATACTTCCAAACTAAAGAACGTGAAAATGTATGTCAAAGATGCATACAGAATTAATGGTGACTTTTAGCCCCATGTTGCAAAAGCAAGTAATTCTCTACATGTTTAAACTTCCAAGTACATTGTTTGGGAGTACAGACTTCTTTCCGGAGATAGTTTTCACAATACCTGATGTTAATTTATTGATAAGGACTTGTCTGAAATTAAAAGTATTTTGTGATATTTTGCTGTTGCATGTTGAGACAGCCCTGCAAATGGAACAAGATGTTGGTATAATGGCATCTACTCTCACTGGTTCTGCAGACATAGCTTTTTCAGTCAGAGGTATTTGTTTCAGATAATAATCAAGTATACAGCAATTTCCTGTTACAATGCTAATTTGCCACAGTTTCAAAATTCAGTTAAAAAAAAATCACAGTTTCTATCATAATGCGTAGCATGACTGAACAGCTACACAGTGGGTCTCACCAAGGATTAAGGAGACGTAAGTATGATAAACCAACAGGGTGAAAGTACACAGAATGGCCCTCAAACTGCTGCCAGACGCGCCTTCCCGTAGTTGACAGAGGCCCAACTCCTAAGAAACATCACAAACACATGCAAAATTAACTCTCCGTATACAGAAGTTACTACTAACAGTTTCTGGCTCCCCCAAGTCCAGCTTTCCTTTCAGGTACAAGTATTTAGTAACTCAGCACGTTGTTATCTCACATCCAACTCAACCTTCTACCAAAACACTTCTGCCATAGCTGACAGCACTCAGCAAGGAGAAGATTAAGCTAACACGGAATAAAATTACCCACGCATTTCAGTGCTCTGACAAAATGGGAACACCACACAGACCATGCAGACACACAGGTCTACATCCCTTCCCCACTATTTTCTGGCTATGAGCCTTTCATAATAAAGTCTTATCTATGTTTGGTGAGAAACTCAACTGTTCCAGTGCTACTTGTCAGCAAGAGTCTTTCTTCACAGAAATGCCTGGTTGTCCTCAATTCTCTTCCATCAAGCCAACACTATTTTGAGGTTCTGATCAGAGTATCAGCTCTGCTGACACACCAACTCCTACACACCATTTCCAGAAGCTACAGTGCAATTTGTGGGCACTGAGAGCATGAATTCAGATTCACGGAGACTTACTCAGCTCTTAACACATGAAATTTCTTCCCATTCTTGCCAGTTTATGCCCATTACATGACAGTTTGATTGCACAGGGGATTGCTGAGTTGAGCTCAGAGCTTCCCTGCTCAAGATTAGTGGCTCTTCAGAAACATACCAGATTTTAACAGTTTTGCCTCAAAACAAATATTAACTTATGCATAGCAACTTGATGAGTTACTGGAGAATTCAAGCACCACAGGAAAAAAAATGTGGTGATACTCCAAAATTGTTTGTTCTTCTCTTTTCAGTTTTTATCGCCTTTACAGTCAGGCCAAAAATGTGTATTATGGAAGGGCTTCAACATCAGCCACGTCCTTCACAGAAAACAGAATGAACAGGTCTCTACTGAAGTCTAATTTTACATAAGCAGAACCATATTTGTGGACAAACTATCAGCAATAAGATAATATGGTGACTGTCTCATAAATAACTTGAAGTTCAGTTATGTATAATTCTGTGGGTTGCTCGCTTTGGTTTGCCATTTGGTTTTTTTTATTTTTTTATGGGTCGCAAAAAGTGTTTTAAAGGGCTGCAAGATACTTAAAACAACAAAGCCCAGTTTACAAAAACAAGGCTATGATTACAAATATTTTCCTCCTCCGTGAGAAAAAGATGTACTGAGATTCCACAGTGATATGATATTTAGAAATTCCTTCCTCCGAAGAAATGGGCTGGGATTGTGGGTAGAAAAATGTAGAACTGTGACTCTCTTCTCAGTTACTGGTATAAGGAACACTAATTTCTGACTGCATAGGCTAGAAAAGAAAGCTGATATCTTCTCCATAAGGATCAGCAAAAGGAAAGGAAATTGCAATTTGAAAACCCCCTCTGAAGCAGGCAGGTCATTTCCCATGGTTGTTCAAGATCAGGTTATCACCATATGTGCTTTTCATCATCTAGCCCACTTCTCATCTTTTTAGCAACACTAAAATACTGATAAATAATATAGATCATTATACTTCTAGTATGAAATATGTGATCTTAAATCCATCCAGTCTTTATCTCAGAGAAGACTAATTTGAAAAAACAAGTATCAGATCCAATACCCTATTGCCAGAAAATCCAATAAATTCTAAAAGTCGGAGGATCCTTCCTGGTAAAAGCGACAGCATCTGAAATACATTTCAAACAGAAATAAGATAAATACTTATATACATTTTTTTTAAAAAGTAAAATCACTACAAACTTGAGCCCAAAATGCAAGCTACTATGTTAAATGCCATTACACATTAGTGAAAAAGTAAAACACAAAAGAATTTGAAAAAATATCAACAATATACAATCAGTTTGCAGTTTCAGGGAAACTCAGACTTCTGATGATCACCCAGCCTGGAAACAGAAAGACAAGAGTCCAGCTGTTCTTCCTCAGATAATGACAGATTTTTCTGTCTTCAGCTGATCAGAATTGTTTGAAAATTGTGGGTCATTTGGAATGAAAGTATTATCTATTTCGGTAGTACTTAAAATCTACAATTACCATCTTCCTTTACTCCCAATCAAACGACACAATGGTATCACAAAAGTTCTACTTGTTCCTACCGGGGGAGCACTGAATTAGCAAACCAGTAAGCACATTTGTTCTGGAAATACTATTGTTATCATCTTAGCCCTCTATTACATGCACTTTTTGTTCCCCTTCTAAGTACATTCTGCACATCCTACGCAACAGAAAACTTATAAAGATCACAACCACTTTTTCAATGAGCATTATAAGAGGGTATATTTGAAGGTCAGTGTTTGAAAGCTCCATTGACCCTAATATGTTCTGCCCAGCAGAGACTTTTTCTGTTAAGCTTCCCACTGAGGAGACTTCATGAAGAACAGGAAAGGTCAGAGCACTTATGAACATAGACATCTACCAGCTGCTTGGGTTTTGAAGAATGACAGGTGCAGACAGACCTGGGTTCTTCTGACCATACTCAGAACTGGCCAGCTCCAGTCTGGAATGATACAGAAATTAACATACCAGCAGAAATCAACTCTCACCGTTGCCACAACAGATGTGAAAAGGCAACTGTAGTAAATTGTAAAGAAAAATGCTAGTGGATATACCCAGTTTTCTTTTGTACAAACTCAGTAAACTACTGCTCTTTCTTCTGAATTTGCAATTGTCTCTGCTAATCTACAGTATGCCACTGAAGCAAAAGAATAAGACCAGTCATTCCAGCCATCCTGTAGCCAATGGCATAAGCATCTTAAAAATTCCTGCTACATACAGGTAGATGTAGCTGCTTTTCCTCAATTAAACACAAGTCAGAAAAATTAGCTGAAAGATCCCAGAAGGCACGCAGGCAGAAAGCCACTGCTGTTTTCATATTGCATACAACATTCAAAGCCTGTATCTCCATTTTACAAATGTGTATTTTTTTAAATAGCATAACAGCACAGTATCTGCAAAGAAAGAATCCTACAGAATTATCTCAATGGCCTTTCTGCAGTCTGAAAAAGTCATACCAAGTTGAATGCTCCGATTCCAAGTTTTACTCCTCCTTCAAACTGGTAATAAGTTTCATTTTTGCTTTTGTTCCCCTGAGTCATCTGTAGCACCTGATGACATTCTCTTTTGATGCAAGAAAAAAAAGGAGGAAAAGGAAAATATGACTTAGAAATTATATGCAGTATAATCATTATGACTGCTATGAAAATGTGTTTGTGGTTTTTTTTATTTCAGAGACATCAATGCAACTGCACCTGCTTATACCAACATTGAATCTAAGTGTTTTCTAGTGGCTTACTTGTATATTTGGTAACTTGTCCTAATTTTGAGGCCACCTTTGATAAAGTTGATCATATTTTCATCCTGGAAGAAAAATATTTAATTGTACAAAAATGTGCATTTGGCTATTACATATAACACATACATGAAAGTCTTGCAGCTACATTTGAATTTATTTATAACTTAACAGTCACTGGAAATATTTAAAATGTTTTTCAGTTATTAGATTCATCTCTACGACTGAAGTTAACACTTGCTTTAAGTTGTCAGGAAAACATTACTCTGGTGCATGTTACAAATTATAAAATTTAAAAGGGGGCTGCAAAAAAGTCCAATGCATATAAACGAAACAAGAAAGCTCTCCACCAGATGGTGCTGTAGGAACTTTTTAGAACGTTTTGAAATACACAAGCACAAGCAAGCCCTGGACCTGTCAGAAGACAAACTGAAGAATCCCCTGAACACATGAATTCCCATTGCTGATCAACAGTAACACTACTCAACATAAGTGCTTATTAACCTCTAGCAATATCTAAGTAAAGCCACAATGTACTAGCCATCAAAAATAAAATCCTGAAAAGCAAGATGGTCAACAGTTCAATAGCACAGAATTTTTTCTCTTAGAATTCATACAGAAGGGCAACATGTGCAGGTATTTCAGAAACACACATTTAAATATACTCAACGATAGCATATGTGATATGGAAAATGAGAAAAAAGTACAAAAAAAGCCTCAGAATCATCAATGAGAGGAAATTCTGGGTTCCATAGTTTCATAGCCATAGTTTCAAAAGACCTCAATTGTTCTGTCTGCAAGACTGAGCACCAAAATGCAAGTGTTTGAGTACAAGACTTCCTGCTGCCTCTTTCTGAATGGTTACATTTTCATTATCATCATCATCATCCTCCTCAGATGAATCAAGGTTAGTTGAGGATGATAAACATGGGGCATGATAGCAATCAGTCGAGCAGGGTATTATAGTCGACAGCAATGGATCTCTGACATGATGGATAGTGAGGTGCTGCTTTAGAGAAAGTATACCCCTAAGGTTTTTTTCATTTCATTTCATTTCTTTTCATTTTTCATTTCATTTCATACAATGCTAAACTCACCTCTTTCAACAACTGTTTAAAAAATCTCTTAGTGCTTAAAAAAACCCCACAACATAAAACAGAAAAGAGGGTTGTTTTGATTTGGTTAGCAAAGGAGAGAAGTCAGTTATAGTCAGTAAGACTGGCATAGCATTAATAATATTTCCTGACACTTCTGGCCAAAATAAAGCTTTGCCACATTAACTTTTTAGGTCCCTCTCATTTTAGTATCTCTTTGTGCCTCACTTCTTCCTCCTAATTTGTATCTAAAGGGATTATCTAAAATATATTCATTAAACATTTGTAAAGCACTCACATATGCAAAAAAAGTATGACTAACAACTCCTGTTTTCAGGAATCAAATTTCAAATCAAATTTGAAAATAGTGAATGTGGAGTCTCCAAATCACAAGCTAAACAAGAAGGACTAGGCAGTATTAAACAGCAGATCTTTCTGTGAACTGAATTATTACCTCAGCAACGCTAAGGTACGCTCATTGTATAATTAATTACAATATTTTTGCTGACACCATGTCAAAAGTGCATGGAGAATAATACTGAAGATATATCAGCTGAAGTTTAGTTAGTCGGGAAATAATTCAAACAAGACATTTCCTCATATTTGAACATATTTTTAAACAAGTACTTGACACTGTCAGATGCAATGCAAGTCATTTAAATGTACCATCTCTCTAAGACTTCAATATACCTCAGGTTTTTGGTTCCTGGGTATCAGTAACATCTTTGGTTACTATAAACAAAGAGCAGGTTTTGCGGGGTAGCACAGCCTTTACCATACTTCCAATCATTGTCATGAAATAAGAGTCATTCACTAGGAAAAACGTTGATTTTCTAAATACCGTATCTATCGTGGGAACCAAGTTTTACAAGTACTAACACCTTTACACTAAACTGCTACACAGAGATAGAAAATAAACAATTTTCTTTACCTGTACGAAGGTGAGAGCTGCTTTCTGCAGCAGGCATTCAGCATAGCAGATTTCAGCATGCATTTCCTCTACATAAGAAAGAAAAGTTATTTACTGTCAGCAGAGTTATTGTCAATATTCACTTCTTGGGATAAATGGAACAAGTAAAATGCTGCAAAGAAAAGAAAAAACAAAAAGAGCAGGATTCTGCTGTTGCTGTTTTGATAACTACTGAATAACAACTGTAACACACAAATCCCAATAGAAGTAGTAATTGTGAAGCTAGCTAAAAGTAGTCTTAATTTCTCCTCAGACAAAAACTTTGATCTTGTCAGAGCTGACTTCAGCCAAGAGCAAAAGCTATTTGTCATTCTGGTGGATGATCTTCTGTACTTTCCATTCATCCTAAGTTTAAATATCAGCCTACAGCAACTAGTTCTTCCAGCCCTCCTTCCATATCTTAGAAAAAACTTCAACAGATGAATGGCAACACTCACTGTGGCTCAGCCTACTCCTAAGTCCAGTAAGACATTACAAACAGGTTTTCCCCAAGTCATGCTCAGCAAACCAAAAGCCTCAGGCAGGCTTTCTGTCCTCATGCAGCACTAAAGTACATATGACTTAACACACGACACGAGTTACTCTGCACCCATGCTGCAAGACCAGTCACATGCACAAGGCTGCTGTTATGTACAGTGCACACATGGTGAGTTCAACGTGTCAGTATTCGTTCTTTCGTGTCAGGTTAGAAAAAAATGCATACTTGATTCTGCCCGAATCAGAAATAGAAGAGCAGCATTTTCAGAGCCATGAACAATGTACTGATACCATTTCCCAAAACACCTTGAGCCAAAACAGACAAGCACAAAACTTGTTAATATATTCAGATTCCAAAGTAACTCATGATAAGGACTTATTCCACAGCATCAATAATTCTTAAACCTTTGGGAGCTGTCTTAAGTAAAAAATATAGAAATGTCTCTTCAGTCCTACAAAGTATTGTGAAAGGCATTCCCTCTTAATTCATGCATCTTCAGAGTCAAAAAAAATGGGCTGAATCACCCATTTTGAGAAGCTTTGCATTCAAATTAAAAAAAAAACACCATACAGGGAGGGGGTTAAGCATATTAGTACACATTGGTAGGATGTTTTTGATCTTTTTTCACTTTGTTATTTTAACTGTATCATACACCACTTACCTTCACTCAATTGATCCACTGACTGTTTAGAAACTAGATTGGACAAGGATTCCACCACTGTGCTTCTTTTCCTGAATCTGAATCAGTGGTACATGGAAGAAAAGAAATCCACACAGCATGAGTGACATTTCAACACAAACTTCAACTTGATTATTTATAATTCTTAACCATTTCAAACTACAATTTATAGACATTCTTAGTAAAGTGATGATTTGCCAGTAGTAGCAATTCTTTTAGTCTAATCATGGCCACTGGTACACACCTCGGCTCAGAAGCTATACAACCGTGACTGATGTTTCAAGCGTTCATTCAATCTATTAAAGAGTACAATAGTTTTCACCCCACTTCCAGCCACCAGCTGCAGAGGTCTCTCTGACACTGTAGAAGTCACATGAACTAGACTTCAAAGATTTATGAATTACTTTTTTCCATTTTTTAAACTTGCACTCAGAATTAGCATGAAAAATCAAAGGGAGCTCTAATACTTCAGTATTTGATGACATTTTATGCCAAATATGATGCCAAAAACAGTCTCAACTGTCCATGTTATAAATTGCTAGTTTATAGTACAACATTCCAAAAATGAATTCATTACTTTTTACAAACAATTCAGCTTCATGAAGAAGCTAAAGAAAAAAATCAACATTCAGAAAGGAATGTATTTTGTAAGCCAGGAAGTCATTAATCATAAACACTGAGCATTAGCTTAGCATTTGTTTACACTGTTCTGCACACAGAATCATAGAATGTTAGGGGTTGGAAGGAACCTCTAGAGATCTAGTCCAATCCCCCTGCAGGATCCTGACGAGATTATGACGCTACAGGTTAACATAATGCATACCAAAACCCATCGTCAATTAAGGCACACATAGTTCTGGCAATTCTTCACCTTTGAGTGTTTGATTGCCTTAATCTTGAATTCATATGAGTTTTGTGACAGACTAGACCAGAGCACTTATGCATAAAAGTTTGTATGCTGCAGAGATGGAGGTCCTTATTGAAACTATCTGAAGTACAAAGAGGCACCTAATTTTGAGACATACTAAACAACATAGTTCAGATGAAACTGTGAATCGACAGCACACCTGAAAAAAGAGGCAGAAAATGCTGACTTTTTATTTTCTTTAGGTAGTATCTGACAATTTTCTTTTTTTTGACATTGCTAAGGAGGCTATGGTAAATATCTAACAATATTTTGGGGTAACTTCTTTGGAGAACATTCATGATAAATTATGGCCTAACCAATATGATGAACCAGTACAGTAGAATAAAGCACTCATTTCTGGTTTTGTCAGAGGCTTGTTAAGTACTTTATCTTTGATAATCCATTTGCTAAGTTTTTTTAAATTAAAAAAATAGAGGTCACTAATAAATTCTATTTTCTACTCTATTTCATTGTTGTTCCAAGCAAAATGTTCAGATCATTCTAGATGGGAATAATAGCCATTTAATTTTAAGGTAACTAAACACATTTGTAACAATAATAAAATAATTGCTTGGTCTTAGAAGAAACCTCAGTAAAACCTTAATCCTACCGGACTACTGGGTCCACTTTTGAAAACAACGTGTTTTTTTTAAAAAAAAGAATATTTTCATGATGAAAGGGAAAATTCAAGATATGGGGCTTTTAAATTGCTGATCCCCATGGAACACAAGAAGGCACAGGTTGAAATAGCTCAGGCAGTTCACTCATGCAGTGTCAGCTTACTTGTAGATCTACACAGCCAACCAGCTATGTTGACTAACTAACTAATTCTAAAGGCTACACATACCCAGACCCAACAAGCCTTTTGTTTCCACAATACTAGAAAACATACCCTTACTGATAATAATTGGATAGTGAGACTTACTCCACCTTTCCAAATTTAGATCACTACCATACTGACAAAAGCCTGCTTTGAAAGCGTACAGACAGCTGGGATATCTTACGAAGAACACGTAGTGGACTAAGTACCTCATAAATGTACATTGCTTGGGCTTACCTTTGGCAGGTTTGCAAAGCTTCTTTCATTGTAGAGATACCCATTTGTATATCCTGCTGTTCAAAGGTCATAGCAGCTTGCATAACTAAAATAGTGCTGTACCCAAGGGCATGGTACATACTGTCTTTAGACCTAGGGCAAACATATAAATCTTGTGCATTTAAGCAAAACTTTAAATTACAATACAAAATTAAATGCTGAGACACTTGCATTAATTTGTGAACAGATAGAAGAATAAAGCAGAAAACTAATGGACATGAGAACACAGCCTAGCAAGTACCATTTTCCAGTGGGTGCTACAAGTCTGCCTCTCCAGGCTACTGTTGTAGCAAGTTCAAGAAAATATTCAAACTGGGTCACATAAACACTTGCATTTAATTAAAACCCATTTATAGTCTGCTGGTATATCTGTTTAATTTAGCTAATTAAGCCTTGACATAAATACTTGTTCATCTGCTTTCACTTAACGTAAGATGTAAGGACATCCTTCTAACATTACTACTTGATCCAAAGATACAAAAATCTGCATTTGTGTCACAGAAAAGCCAGTACACATACGTTCAGTCCTGCATAAAAGGCCACACTGAACCAGCTTGGCTTTCATAACATAACAGCATAATAAAAAAATCTTAAGAATTTAAAAGATTTTTTTAAAAAAAAAAAAAAAATCGTTGCAAAGCTGCTACTGGAGGTCATATAGTCATACCTATCAGCTGCAGCAGCAGTATTGCCAGTATCATGTCAGGTGAACTTTTATCTAACCAAGTTTCAAGAGGTTCAAGACAATGAAGACTGCATACCCCTTCTGGCAGCCTCTCTGGTACGGTACTATCAAGGTACTTGTTCCTAATGTCCAGTTTGAACCTCCTAAGCCTCAACTTGTGGTGACTGCCTCCTGTTTTACCATCTGCCACTACGGAAAAGGGTGTCTCTCTCTGTGCAACTTCCCCTCAGTAGCTCCAGACCACTATTAGATTAACCCCCTAATCTCCTTTTTGCCCAGCTAAAACAAATCCAGCTCTCACAGTCTTAATGAGTCATATGGTCTAGTCTTCTAGCCATGCTGCTAGCCCTCTGATGGATCCTCTCTAGTTTTCTGAACTTTTTTTCTTCCCCCTAAATCAAGGAGCCACCCACCAAGTGTAATTTTGAAGACAGGAAACTTGAGCAGAGTCAAAGGAGACAGACCACTGGGCTAAGTGTTCATTTCTTAAATATATCAACACTTTACCTAAAATGTTCATATTATTTAAGGACTTCAGTTGAACTTTCATTAAAAGGGTATTTTTCAGTAAAACAACTGGGCTTTTTCTTTTTTTCAAGTTGGCTTTTTTCCTTGCTAGGCTATGTCCTCCTTTGCAGATTAGCTGAATGTCCTATATAATAAGCTCAGAGCCTATCAGCTGCCAGGAGCTCAAAGCATCAAAACCATGGCATTTAGGATATTTTTTTTCTTCATAGCAAACAGCAACTAAACTACTTTACTGTACAAAAAGACACTATTGTATGAAACAAGGGGGGTTTGTTTTACAATGAAAAATGAAACATATATAAGAAACGCATAAAACATTTAGGTAATATGTGTGTGTGAATTTAGTAATACATACATGCACAATCCTTGCATGCAGAACTTAGTATTTTGCAACACTAGCCAAAATCGTTTTGGCATATACAAGCGCAGCATTGCCCTGTTACAAATAACACTGCACAATGCCCAGAGAAGGGAGCTTGGGTGTAAGTGCAGCTAATTTGAAAAGATGTTATTCCTGCCTACCTCCTCTGCACTTGAGCTCTCCATACCATTTCATAGCTGTGTCATCCTCCTGAGGTTTCATTTAACAGTGTACTTCCACCTGTCCATACTAGTGACCTAACAACACCAATTCATCACTCTTAACCCTGGCTTACAGACCTGCAGAGCAAGAACTTTACCTCACTCTGCTAACGCAAGCGACACATCCCTCTCACTGCCACATCCCTCAACATCATACACATCTTCCACAGAAGGACAGGAGAAGAACAGTGAACAGGATTCAGATCCCAGTCCTAAAGAACAGCCACTCAGATTGCGTTCCCACACAGTCACAGGTAAACTAGGTCTATTCTACAGACCTTGCAGTATTCTTTAGTTCCCTACACCTTCACAGCCGTGCTTTTGCTCTCAGTGGCACAAAGGCAACAGGGGAACATGCAGAATTAGTCAGAAGATCAAAGGTGGGCTTTAAGGGTAAACACTATTGCGACTCACATGTAATACAAAAAGCAACAAAAAGAGTATTTTGGAGTTTTATTCCAGCTTTGTTGTCTTGTCAAAAGCAGTTCCATTGTACAAATTCTCTGATCAAAGATACATTGTATAAGGCCTTGCTCCCCTGCTTTTCGCCTCTGCACGAGGAAAGACAGCGCAAATGATAACCTCTAAAGAACAGCTCAGTGCTTCTTTAACAGGTTTTGTGATGGTCTTAAGGAGAAACAAGTGCACTACTAAAACCCAAAGATACTGACAAGGGAATAAATGAAAACTATTATCTCCAGAGGTCTTAATCTCCAGCTACCAGATAGCATACTTTACACTCTCTGTTTACAGTAACTTCAGAAAATAACAAGATCTCACCATGGACGAAGTACTTCCAGGGCTTCAGAGAACTTATTGTTTAGAAATAAGTTCAGTGCCATTGAACATTCTTCCAGAGCACACTTGAGGTCCATCTTGGATGCCCTAAAAAAAAGATTCTTAGTTTAGTCAAACTGTAAATATAAACTCAAAATTGATTTTTTTTTTTTTCCCCCTTATGTAGCACAGATGGTCTTTTACAGCAGTTCCATTGCTCGTTTTTAAAATCTAGCCTTACAAAGTCAAGTCAGATGCTTAACACTTTATCCATGCTACATTGGTGTGCCCTCTTTGCCTATTTAAGGGATGTTTATGGCTTTGTTGTCCTTTTTTTTATCAGTCACTATGCAATGGAATCATTTTTACTGCTACTTATATAACACAAATACTCAATACTTATCACTATTTCCAAGCTCTCGATTCTCCATATCAGTACAAATGTAGTTTCAGACTGATTCTCTATTCAGATCTAAATCTCAAGAAAGATAACAAAATAATACTTTCGTCCAAGAAAGCAGTAAATAGATGCTCATTCTACAAACAGCTATGCCAAAAATAGTCCTGTCAGAAGCCTGCAGCTATGTCGAAAGCTTTTGTTCTTCCTAACTCACTTCAAGTAAAATGACTTACACTTGCTCAAAGGAAACCAACTAACAGAACCTCTACCTCAGCCAGTTTTGCCTGAAAGACTCATGAGCACTCACAAATTACTCTGTGGGCAGAACTGGTGACAAACTGGACATTCACGGTAGTGACGAGTAGTTACAAGCTACACAGCCTTCAATGTGCACAGCTGGATCTGGGAAAGATAATCTGTCTACAGCTTTAGAACAACAGGTTTAGGCTCTTTAATGGGCTTTATTCAAGTCAGGTTAAGCTGTGGTAAGCAACAGATCATGTCAATGAGATGAAAAGTGCTGACCAGAAGAAAAGAAGCCTGGAGGAGGAATTTAAGAAAGAAAAGAAACAACAGAGGAGTGCAGCTGCTCTAAATCTGACAGTAACACACACACATGAAAAACAAACCAAGAAAAAGGGGGGGGGGGGTGAAAATACAACAGGACACGTTTTCACACAGTCATCAGCTTCCCTTAACCCTCCTCTCTCCATCACCCAAATGTTTTAAAAACATTGGCTCTGTTTTTTGTATACCTTTTGGGGCAGAAAACTGGGACAAGGCTAGATGACATCCCAAAACTCTTTTTCAGCTTTATTTTCTGACATACTTTAGTGGCAGTACCTGAAAAATTCACCTTGTGTAGAAAAATAAAATCTCTAACTTGATACTTGGCAACTACTAGACACTTATTATTGAACATACCAAGACGCAAATCCCACCCTTCATAACAAAGTAGTGAATTGCCCAACAGATGAAATCCAGCAGTTTTACCATCAGACCATTACCAACAATTTAAAATACAATTTAAATACCTTTATTTTCTCCCATGCTGGGATTCAACTTGATTATTATGTATACAATTTTAAGATATACATAATTTTATGTCGCAAAAATCTATAGCTCTTAAAAGCTAAAGCATTTGCAACTCTGCTTCAACTGTTACCACTGGCCACTCACGAAGCTTCCACATCCTTCAGCTGCACACACACTGAAGGAAAGACCATCTCATTGCAACCTACAGCCCTGATCTCCATGTGTCCAGCAGAAGTTCCATGTCACACCAGCAGAGTGGCAACCAAATCAACCAGAACAAGTCTTACCAGCAAAGCGACCACCTCTTTTCCCTTGTGCACAGGGTACCCTTGCCAGCCCATCACACCCGAGGTTTCATTCCAACACCTAGTCCTAGGTGAGGGCCTGGGGAACGAGAACTGCAATGCAACCTACGTTTGCCCTACTGTATAGGGTGGTATAGCTGGTACTGATTAGTACTGCACAGCTACCAGAGAGCAAATCTACTACATTTGTATTCTCTTCATTGCTCGCCTATGCCACCAACAACATACTGTCCCATTGCCACTATCAGTTTATGTTCTCTCACTTAAATACCCTTAAGGTAGATACCTAAATTGACTTCCAATTTTCTTAAAAGTATTTCAGGGAAGTTGCTGTACAGCAAGTTCCCTTAGGACTATGTAAAAATATACAAGCCCAAATAATATACAAAAATCCTTCAGACAAAGCAACAGCAGTATCTTTTCTCCTGCTGCACGGAGGAAAAAAAAAAAAGTCAGCATTTTGTTGTTGTTTATATAGCACTCTTCATACCCTAGACCACACTGGAAAATACAGAACATAAAGGTACGATTTATAATTCAGACTACATTGACTAATCTTACTTAACCTGTTATCTAGACATTCATTTTTTACAAGACAGTTCCATTAATTATAGGAATATATTATGATCTTTTATTTTTATTCAGAAAGCTTTACATTGTGTATTTAAACACACTGGTTTTATTACAAATCTTATCCTTGAGACTACTTTAACTGAAGTATTACAATTGAACAGTAAATAAAATGGAGTTGTTTTGTTGTTGTTTGGGTTTTTTTTTTCATTTTCAAAGTCCTAAATCTTTTGGTATATAAGCCTGTGTGATTCACCTTTGCAAGACAGTTGATAAACAAGGCAACTTGATGACAGAAGTGTATCTGAGTAAACACATAGGTTTATTTTTCAAATTTTCCCCGCTAGACACACTACATCAAAAGTTTACAAAACACATCTCTCAATGAAAGACTGAGAAAGGGAAAAAGAGAAGTAGCATTGTTTGAAGATGGTCCCAAATGAGACCATTTTCACTGTGAATTCAATGGGATCATGCACACTTTTTGGTTTCCCCTTTTAATACAGTTTGCTTAATCTCTTTGATTTTTTAACTTTCTCCTCTGTCTTTCAAATTAATTCTTTTCATTTGGTTCCTCCTTGACAAGGGGAAAAGGAAAGCAGTATATCAGGCATATGAATTTTTACCAGAAAGCAGCAATTTGCTGTACGTCACACAGGGGTGAAGAACTTTCTTCTTCATATTTCAGTGGACACAGCTTTTCACCTTTATGATGCTACTTGCACTGAAATTGACAGGGGACTTCGCGTTTCTCAGATCTAACTTGAATCATCTTTAAAAAATTAGAACATCAGATGCTAAACCGTAAATGCAAATAATCACTTCATGTTCATGTCATGCATGGATTTACAGGCCAAAATGCAAATTGCCTTAGAATTCTAACACAGAGATCCCTTCCACCATTCCTTGCTGAAAAATGAACCTATAGACCAAGAAAGCCATGGAGGAGACACACAGAGTATCTGTCTCCTCATACCACAAATTCACACCTTCTATACTTTAGTTTAGGGGAAAAAAAAAAACAACCTATCAAAGCCAGCTGCAAACACATTTTGTATATTGCACATTCCAGTTTCTAAATCCAGAAAACAAAACAACCTGGCTGAGCATTTACTTTGGTACCAAAGTAAAGTTCTTTCCAGAGCCTGGATCAAGGGAGCTACAGACTCTACATTACAAAGCATCCTGCCTGTTTGGCAAAAGAAAGAACTTAGCACTGCACACTAAATCTGCTCAACTGATTAAAGGTAACTAACTAACCACTAACACCAACCACCAGAAATAAGCAGCTTTGAGATCCTACACTTCCTACTCAGTAAAGCAGAATTAAAATGTTTATTAAAACAAATATGAGGAAAGCAATTATATTATAGTGCATTCAGACTCTGAATATGTAAAGAAATCTGTCAAAATGAAAATATTTATACAACCAGTAGAGAAATGTACACATTTACATGTTCTTTTCAAACATCTTAAGTAGTATGCCCTGCAAAGAACAGCAGTAAGAAATAAAAAAGACTAATTTATAATGACTGAAAGTTTTGTAAAACACTCGATTGTGTTAGCTAATTCCATGAATACCATCTGCTAACAAACAATTTTCAACAAACTGATTTCTAGCTAGATTTGGAGGCTGGTTTTTTTCCTGATATGCAAGCAAGAACCTGAGTTAGTCTCTCAATAACATGCCATCACCACCATTCTGTGTTCCCATGCTTCTATATGGTCATTTCACATTTGCTTTTTGGGAAACTATGTTTCACTTGGTACATGCCTGGTTAGATTACACGTTCCATTTACTCTGCCTTTCCCACTAGGAAAAACGGCGAGCTGCTTTCAAATAATTTCTCAAAAAAGAGATTTTCTTTTTTAAATACCAAATTTGCAGTGATTGCCTAAAAAATATCCAGTCCTCAAAGCTGAGATCTACTAGATGGGAAGAATGAGCTTTTACTCTCTCATACTTGCCTTGTGACTACCACTGAAGCAGTGCCCTGCTCCAGGTGTCTTCCAATATAAATCCCTGCGCCCATTTTAAGTGGGGAGAAAAAAAAAATAATCTTCAAGATTGCAGAGGACAGACGGACGTTCTGGTCCCATCCTCTCACAGCACGTTTGCTAACTTTGAGGTAGGCCGAGTGCTCTGTGAACTACTGGAACAGAAAAACCCAACATGAGGTGATGACCTGCTACACAGAGTATGGAGGAACTATGAACGATCATCTGAAGTAAGATCTGCTGTAAGCAGCAGATCTCTCCAGCATGTTGCTGCCACGTTCTCTTCCATGTTACAAACTAGCTCCCACTCTGCCTTTTTTATGTGTGACCCAAGTCTGTGGACAATGCAAATGGCATTCCTTACATCAACACTTTTACTGTACCTTACATCAAGCAAGCTTATGAAATTATTCTGCCACTTTGCATATAAAACTTGGGAAGCCAGTTTTCTCAGACTCTTATTTCTGATGTCTACCAAAGAGTCTCACTCCTGTTTAATTACTCTTCACATATATTTTCTACATATGTTTTCCTACATCCTGCAGCAGAAGAACATAACCAGAAGGAATCACTCCAACTCAGATTCATAACCTGACACCAGAGCAGTCAGAAGAAAGAAACATACTGATTCAGGAGCAACTTGGCTATCTTCACTGGCAGATGAGGAATATTTCTATGCAGAGGCTCAGAAAAAGCACATTTCCTCCTCTTCTTCCAAAACATCACAAACCAATTTCAACAGTAAGTTAGCAGACTGATGAACAATTCAGTGAGCAATGCTGACTCACACTCTCTTTCTGACTCATGTTCTTCTCCTTCAGAAGAATTTGCAGAGGACATTTGGCATTCTCATTTTTTCACTACCTCCACACACAATTTCCTAGAATTGACAGAAACTTAAAACATTTTAACACCTCAGATGAGCATATGCTTTAATTTATCCTAGAGTAGACTAAATTAACACTACTTCAGTGAAATTACTACGGATTTCCTTCTTGGTGAATACAGTTCACTTCTAAATTAAAAAAGAAAAATGTGCTATATTGGGTGTTACACAAAGATAACAATGTCACATTATAAGGAGAATAAAACACCACTGGGGTAACTGTCTAGGTGCTTTAAGGATACCTTTTCCCAATACTCAGCATTTTTTTAAGTTACCTTCTCCCTGCAATTGCAAACTTTGTTTATTAAAAAAGAATACATGTTTTGAATACCAGCAATAGCTTATGTATCTTGGGCTTGGTGCTGAGCTACACATGAAACTGTTCCAAATCAATGCGGGTATACTGTCCATAAGGAAGTTAATAGCTGTTTTAAGTAGGTTCTTCTAATCAACTAGTTGGAGCTTCGACAGAAACAAAGAATAAGAATACTGACTTGTAAACCCTGAGATGTATTGGAATATTCACTATTAGGATGATAATACTCAGGATGTACACAAAGCAGAACCATTAATAATTTAAAATGTCAAAACAGTTTACAGCTTATTAAGCTGCTTTCCTTTTTTTTTCCCTACAGGTTCATTAAAAAGGGAGCATAACTACTAGCCTAAAACAAATGAAAACAGTCATTGCTCTAGTATTCGAAAGAAAGTTATTTAAACATGTAATGAGTTAGGCAGTAACACCTACCTGTCTACACCAGGGCTCAGTGTAAGAGCATTCCTGAAAGGCAGTTATATAGCTAAATTTAAGCATTAACTTGGTACATGCTGCTGTCTTTGTATCTACAGGAAATTTAGTCAGCTTTTAATACAGTCACCCCGGCACAACAATCTACCAATTATTCTGTTGAAAGGAGACTCAGGAGCTAGAAATAGGAGAATTGCAGAAAAGTTTACCTTTAATCTATTTTCTACATTTTAAATCATGTGTTTAGGACTGAGTTCCACATCACTTTATTAACATTAGCTGACTGAAATGTGCAAGCAGTACTTTGCATAAATAGGGACTGCAGAATTTAGGTTTTGAACTTCTAAACCCATTTGTTGGCTCTTTTACAACACAACCAAATCATCTGCCTCATCTGATAAACAACATTTAATTGCCAGCAACTTGGTTTTTTACAGCTACTGTTCTCACAAACACAAAAGTCTCCCTGGGCTACAGTTACTGAAATATTTTAAGTTACTAGCAAAGCAAGTTACTAGTAAAGCAAAACTTCTCAAGGGAAAAAAGAAAAAACCCACAAAAGTGTGAAACTAGCAATAACAATTTTGTTTTAAGATACCCACATTAAGATGCACATCTGAAACAAACAAAAACAGTGAAAATAACTCAAACGAAAACTGTTCTGTCTTCTGCAGGAAGATGGTAAGTCAAATAGTCCTAATATACTGTCAAAATCTGACACTCACTGTCGCTATTCAGGAAGTTTTCTAAGGTAGATCTTTCCCTGTATAGCAATAAGTATCTTCAATTAGAAAACTCAGTATTTAACTATTTATGTTCTACCATATCAAAAGATGTAACTATCTTGTCATGCATCCTAAATAGCCAGGACATGACTTTTTAACAGTAAATAGCAGCTGAACTGTACTGGAATCTACTCAATAGCTCCATTTTCTTGGCTAGGAGGCTCAGGGAATTTTTGAATGCTGCTCTACTTTAAGTGTATTGATCTTTTTTTAATGTCCAAAACCAGTGCTGATTCTGATGCTTTTTAGCGGGTGGGAGCCCTCTTCCCCTCCCTCCCTTACTGAGGGGACTGCTGTGCAGGCACGCTGTGTTTCTTCCCCATATGTGGCACTGAGCTCTGTGCTGATGCACACTGCCATGCACACTTAGCATAAAATAAAATAAAATAGAACTCAGGCCTTCACAACACAGTCCTGGGAGGGCTGGAACCCACTGTCTCCCTGGAAGACTTTCTCCAAGCCAAGATCAAAAGCTGTACTCAAACTACAGTATCAAAGGTCGCTCTGTGAGTTTACACCTTACAGAGATATCATTAAATCATCACTTCATGTCTTGCATGGCTTTACGTGCCAAAATGTACTTGATGTCCTTTTGGTTGGTCTTCCTATTTAGCAAAGATCCAAAAACTGCTACCACCACATCACCAATCACTTGTTAAACACAGATAACTCAAACACTTTGTGTCACTGCAGCACAAAGGCTTTCTTTCCCTGGCGTCCTTATTGCTATGCTTTTAACTTTGAACTATGCCTCAAATTATCAGTGTGTCACTAAAATAAGGTCACTTCCATTCTTAATTCTGTAATGGTCAACAGTCATCCTTTAAGAATGAGGAAACTGGTAATGAACAGGTTCTTAGGTCTAGATCCCTGCCAGGCATTTTCTACTCAAACATAGGAAGTCCCAAAGTAGTCTACTAGTACTTCTCTCTCTTCAAGCTCAGTGAAGGGAAAACACAGTCATCCTTTACTATCATAGAGACACTTTTTTTCTGCCTAACCCTATAAAACAACAATAGAAAACCCAGAATTCTTATCTTCTTGAATTATTTCATCTTTAACCAATGTATGCCAATCCCTTCTGTGATTCAACACCTTGCCTCCGTATGCTTTCAGATTTTTCTGGTAAGCTTTAAATAGAAAAATCAAATTAGTGTCTCTCTGCATGCATAACATAAGAAACATCTCTACCTTGTCTTTTAAGGAAACATCACTTAAGCATGATTCTCAGTATCTATTTAATGTTCCTCCAAATAGACGGTGGTCTCCTATCTCTCTGCAATGTTTCCACGATTGCTCAACTCCTTATGAACATTTTTCAATGTTTATGTCCTTGAAAAATCTACTGTAGGACTGCATTTGTACTTCTTTTTATATGCACAGCTAGCAACTCCACAGATCTGCAATTTCCAACAGGAACTGCTCTCACTTCAACAGTAACATACATCCATGTGTGTCCATTTTACCTGAGCAAGCATACAGAAGACTCAGCTAGTAGTTCTGCTATCTGGAAATACCTCTTCAAATAATTTTCTTTATATTTTGAAAGCATAGTACTCCTCACCATTAAGTCAACCCTTTGAGAAGAAAAACCTTTTTCATCTTATCCCTCTCATCCATTACTCATATAAAGCCAAGAGTAATACCTCACTCTTCTGCTTACTGATGTGCCAAAATCCAGTCTGGACCATTTCCTAAGGGACAATGTTAGTTGCTATCACTTTTATCAATCCCTTGCACAGATACCAAGTTGCAACACAAGTATAAATCTCATCAGATAAAACACTGAGATGCTTTGTACAAGTCCTACCTACTTATTTGCCTACCACAGAGCAGCAGTCAGCACCACTTCTCATTACAAATACCCACGAACAGTTCTATGACATAGAATCATAGAATGGTTTGGGTTGGAAGGGACCTCAAAGATCATCTAGTTCCAATCCCCCCTGCCATAAGCAGGGACACCTCCCACTAGACCAGGTTGCTCAAAGCCCCATCTAACCTGGCCTTGAACACTGCCAGGGAGGGGGCACCCACAAGGCTAAAATAAAATAAGCTTATTACCAAATCCTACTGAAATATTCTGTTAGGTCTACATTTTATGTTCAGGATAGTTCAGCAAAGGGTGTCTGAAGACTTACATGGTCCTTGGTAGCACAATTCACAAACTTACATACACCAAACATCAGGAAACATAGCATAGTTGGTAGCATAAAAGCAAAGAGAGAAGCTTTCTAGCTGTGATGGATTTTCTTCTTTTTATAAGGGACTACTCCTATAACTCACAAGTGCAGGATTTCTGTTTGGTTTCGGTTTAAAATAAGTACAAGCAGAGATGCATGACTTTCAGGAACAATTTCCCTATCAAGTTTGAATCTAGGGAACCTTCATGAAAGCAGAGTATGTTATCTCTCTCTCGGAGGACTAACAACTTGAGTAAGAAACTTCACACATTCCTCACTCCCACATTATGCTAGTGCTGGCACATGTCTTCCAGTACACGGCTGGCTAGGTACAGGACTCAGGCTCTGAAAAAGGAAGGTGCATCAGGCAAGCCTCCACCAAGGCTGGATTTTCTTCTTCTATCAGGAGAAATGCAGAGGATGCATACAATCTGGAGAACAATTCAGAAAGGTGGAATCAAACTGAGTAACTTTTCTAACATTAAGATGTTTCTTGCAGCTAACAAATAATAGCACATTAAGTCCTTAACATTAAGGTCACAGTGTTTTTAAATTGCTAATTACTTACAGCTTATGAACAAAAAGGATTCTTAACCCAATGCATTAGTTTAATCAGCAAAATATACAAGACCATGTGATCAACAGTTTTTTCTATAAACAGAAAACTTTTGTAAACCGTTTTACCATTTGTAAACTACCATAAATTTGAGGGACATGGTGTAGTGGTGAATTGGCAGTGTCCATAGTTGGACTTGATCTTAGAGGTCTTTTCCAACCAAGGTTATTCTGTGATTCTGTGATTTCATCTAGAACCCAGACTTGAACATCACTTATAATCACACAACAGAAAAAACTTAAGCCATAGAGCTAGAAGTTTGAAATTATTTCCAACTTATACAAATCATTTCCTATCCTAGGCTGTAATCATTAATATAGAAAGTCTAAAAACCACAGCTATCTGATCAGTAAAGCAAACGCTAACCTTTTTACCCATAAACTCCTACATTCATTATGCATACATCCCTTTTTACCAGAAGCACGAATTTTAGATAAATAAAATTGTGTAGTTTACATATTCCAAGGAAATGTTATCAGCTTACAGGAAGCACTGAAAAAAATGTCATGCTTTGAAGGCGTCTTCACCATTCCAGAACTTCACCAACACATGCTGTACTCTGTATGCTAAACATTCATTTAAGGAAACCCAATTGGCAGCAAAACTATCCAGTGCTGTGCTAGCCAAATTTGCAAACAGTCAGAAATTACTCTAAAAGCTTACTATATTATGATCTGTTCAACAACAAGCAGGCTTTTTAAAAAACAAAAAGAACAAAAAACCCCACCCAAAACCACACAACAGACACACACCGCCCTAACAATGGTCATTTAGTTTAAATTATATTAGCTTAGACAGACTAGTATTTTTGCAAAACCATTAGAGTAACACAATTATTTTCACTTTTTCCTCCCTCGGGACCTTCTTGCACACTGCATTTAATATCTATAGCAGACAGAGGCAAACAATGTTGTTCTTACCCAAGCCCTTCCTGGGTACCAATTTTCACTTGAATTTTGGAGATATCTATCCATGCACAGAACTTTTAACAGCCGAGTATGGAAATGCCATGCTACAAGGCAATTCAGTTCAGTGAGATTGCACCTTCCTCCTCTAACACTACCTGATTATGAGACAGTAGCATTTAGCCAATTATTGGTAAATCTGTATCAGTGAATCCCTGGATTGTTGTTGCAATACCAAGGGATCTGCCTATACTATCCTTCGTATCAAGGGATATTACAGGAACTGATCTAGGAATCTCACCACTCGGGCATTTTCCTCTTCTTTAATAGCACCGGGGTTTTTGTTGGGTCATTTTTGGGGTTTTGTTTGTTGGTGGTTTTGGCATTTCTGTTTTTTTTTTTTAATTAAATACTTTCTTCTCCCTTGTCTTACAGCTGTGGCAGAAATACTGATGCAGATAGAGAAGAAAAAGCAGTAGCTAGCTGATACTATACATTTGTATACATAATAAAATAAAGAGAAAGCATCAAAACCTGTATTTTCAAAAGGAACAGCTGTACAAAAGGAGTTGGAGCTCTGGGAAAAAGAGACAGTAACACAGGAAGACATAACTGAGTGAGCAAAAAAAAAGAGGCCAGTGCCTCTGTTGAAAATCAACAATTACTAAAATGCTATGCATAAAATGGGGTGAAAATTACTTTATCTCTACCTTAGCACTGTCAAAAAGAGTACATACTGACAGCTTTTCATAGACTACTGGAATTTCACTAAGAGAGCATTTTAACTGATCAATCACCATACCTTACCAGACACATGTAATCTATCAATGAGGCAGATGGAAGGCAGATAAAGTTCTGTTCCTCACAGATCAAAAGCTGGGGGGGGCGGGGGGAAGGTGCTGCTGACATTTTAGGTGAGGTGTTTGCCTTCTCTTCCTTTTTAGAAAAGCAAGTTCTAATTTTAGCTTTTCTAAACTTCACGGATACATATATAGCTAAAGGAGACAACTGTTTTATTTTAGGAATTACTACTGCTCACAGCAATAGAAATATTTGTAAGACTGTTTTATGAATGAAATGCATAAAAAAACCCTCAAACGTACCAAAAACTTTATATACAAACAAAAATTCCTTCTTAAAAGTCTCATCTGACCTTAAACTTTACATTGTCAGACAACCACCTGTCAAGAAACCAATAATGTTTCTTTGCTTCACATTCTGCATGTGAGTCTTACTTGTGATCTCAAACTTCGGGGGCGTGTACAGGACTGTCTTTGTTCTAGCTACAAAGCAGCCCAGCACCTACAGAGCTGCTTCATGAGGATCTAGTAACGGAATACAAAAAAGTCATCAAAAGGTTTTGTTTCCAAGCATCTACTTTATGTCCATGAACGAGGGGGCAGGGAGGGGTGATTTGATGGGTTTGTATCTAAAAACATGGAATTTGCTTATCTATATATTTATTATCAGTGCAGTATCTGAACACCACAAGAAAATACCAATTGCTGTATCCTGTACAGATGCAACAAAGCAACTGAATAAAGGAAGGAAACAAAGACAAAGCTGGTCATCTGCTTGTATCTCAGGTGCCACAGGACACAGCGCCAAGACTAAACCCATTGCACTGGCTGACCAGCATCCATCATTGCCTACATCACACAGTCTGCCCCTCTGAAAAATACAAAAAGACAAGCTACATTTTCAGCCACTTTATTTTCTTTAAAAAATTAAACAAACCACAACCACACACACAAAAAAAATGCATAAGCATTCACAAATGTTTCAGTTTTGGACTGATTATTATTCAGATTCAGTAAGCCAATAATCAATGTATTGCAAGTCAGGTGTTTTTACAGCCTGAGGGGGAAAAAAAATCATCAGCAGCTTTATCTGACACCAAGTTCTTTAAGTTCAACAGCAAACTGCACTGCACACGCACAGTAAGCAAGACGCAATTTTCCATCATGAATCAGCCATATTGTGGGAGCAAGGCACGTGACAACTACCTGGGTTACTATTTACCCACCTGAATATGAATATACAGTTTATCTGATCACTAAAATAATTGTGAAATAATCCTATTCAAGAGTATCAAGCCACTCCAGCATGAATTTGGCACAGCACTGCAAAATATATGGAATTCTAAAAACAGTCAGCAAAACAATCAGACCATGAGTATTTAGAAGTGACCACAGTTTGACAGAGGGGAAAGAAAAAACAAAGCAACGCCAGTGCTGGTTTGCAGGTAGGAGAAAAACCTGCTTTACACTGTTCTGCCGGACACTAATGGAAATGCACAGCATCATAGAAGGTTGTTATCAGATTTATTAATAGAACTCAGTAGTTCAACAGTATTTTTAGATGTATGCTCTAACATGAGATCTTTGCAAGTAAACCAAGAATTCCCTATGTTTGAATAACCCTTATCAGACTAATAGTTTATATCAAATAATCCAGCTGACATCAATACAAGCAATACTGTGTAAAAAATGAGCACCTGAATATGCCAGAGAGTGATACTGCCAAAATTTAATATATAATATGTAGATATAGATTAATAGAGGTTCACTTTCCCCCTCACCCCCAAAATACAATCTGTTCAACATTTCCCTTAGAAAGTTGGTCTAAATAAGACACACTGACATGAAAATAGGTTGAAAAAGATCCTCCTGAAAGAGCTAGCATATATAAATAATAATGACAGCTTGCTGACAGTTTTACACAAAACAAATAAAAATTCCACTTATCATGCTATGGAAAAAACAAGAAATATATCATGCAGCAAACAGGACACCAGATCAGGCCAGATGTTCATGGGACTAACACTGCGTCACACAAATAACTGGCTCAGATCCAAAGAGACAATTAGGACAGTGTGATCCTAGTAAGACACTTCCCAAACTTCAAACCAATTTACTAGAAGCTACTGCATAGTGAACTTACAGCTAACACTGTAGACCTTACATTACTGAAATCTCTAAAAGCAGACTGTATTAATCTTCACATTTAGTACTTAGAAAGCATGAAACTGCATGCCATGAAATAAATTATTCATATTTAAGTCAAAAATTATATAACCTCAAATGGTTAAATCAGCACAGCTACCAAGACTGGAAGATGTACTCTATAAATGGATAACTACAAGTCTGATACTATTCTTAAATGACTATATTTTAAAGAACAGCATCCCAAAATGCATATCTTGCAGTGCTCTACAACCTACAGCATCCAAGCTGATTAAGCACTAACATCAGCAGAGAAGCTTCTGCTCTCTAAAAGCATTGTTCACCACTGCAAAGTGTAGAGGAAAAACAATTATTTCATAAACTGATTGTGAATATACAAATGTTCCCTCCTCTTCAAGGAAACCCATGTAAAAAACAATTTTGGCAGTTAAGTGTTCAACATACCTGCCAAAGTAAATTTTCACAGATAAAACCCCATAAATCTGACTATCACGTTCGTGATTCCAGGGACTAGTAGGCAGAGATAATATACTTACAGGATTAATTCAGTTAACTTCAGGTATGTAAATATAGTCCTTATGCAGAAATAAGTGCTGCTTCTTTCACTCTGGGTTTTTTTCCACCGCGTGCACACACATAAAAAAAAAAAAAACAAACCAAAAAAAAACCACCACAAAAAAAACAACCCACAGAAGAAAAGCATAAAGAGAAAACTGATTCTATTTTTCAATATCCATGAGGTTTCATTAATGAGTTATCAGGCAAAAAGAATAAAAGGATAAAAGTTCACAAGCCAGCAGCTGGCATTACAGGCACTCTCCATAGCCGAATTCAAAAGAAATGTCAGTTAGAGTGGCAGCAGCTACAGTCTATGCTGGAAGCTGATGCCTCTGCGGGAAGAGGATGCTGGGAGATTTTCCCAATCTGTGCTGCAGCCTAATTCTAATCCATCACTCCTAACTGCAAGGAGAAAATGGAGACAAGAACGCAAAGTGATTTATATTTAAAGGCAAAAAGGGATTTACCTCAGTATTTCCTGAATAAATTAAAAAAAAGAAAAGGGAAAAAAAAAAAAAAGGTACTGCAATTAAAGTCAGACAGAAGGGTGAAAGTATATTCAACCAACCACAAGAAAAACAGATCAAACATACAAGAGTTGGTAGCAAGCTGCACTGAAGAAAACCAACTAGTTCATGTTTGATTTTCATTATTTGGCAGTACTCAAACAAATAAACATAATATTTTTTTTATTAACCCTTTGGCATTTTTCACCCAGAAATCTAATTTTTTTTCTAGAGTCCTATGACCAAAATACATCAACAGCACAGACAGACAGCTAATAAACAGTTATCTTCATGAATATCAGCAGCACTAGGAGGAAGTAGGAGTGAGAAGCAAAACAGCTGCAACAGAGACAGTTTCACCCCCTTGGTCCAGTCTCTCCAGATGAGATACGAGAAAGCTCAGCACACGGGAGCCAAGTAGCAGAAAATTAAACTGTCCTCCACTGTTACCTTCTAAACACACTCTGAAGCTGTACCACCTGGGCTAACAGCACCTATTCCTGGCTATGCTTACGGTCATGGACTGAGATTTACTCACAAAAATGCCTCAAGGAAAGTCTTTAAAACACAACGCAGGAAACCATAGATCTGCATTTACTCCTTTTAAATGGTGCTCCGTACTAAAATCAGTAATACTTCAAGTCAACCTATTTAAACAATTTACTTTTGAAAACACAAGTAAGAATGCAACGTACTAGGAAAGAGTTGCACAGTATTTCCTAAAACACCTGAGGAAACTAAGTGCTATGATCAGGTAAAACAGGCTTTACAGGACAGAGACGAGATGGATGGCTGTAACTTACGGACAACAGCACCTTTAAAATCACAATGTTTCTACCTTTTCCCTGAAATTGTGCATGACAGTGTTAAAGATCAAAGATTTCGGAGAGATCCAAGTTCTCCAACACGTGACTTGGATGCAATGCTTACATGTATTGTCACTTACCATTATTTGGGGCAGTAAGAGTCAAAGGGTTAGGATTTTCACATCTTGAGTGCACATGAAAACACAAACCAGTTCTGAATCACAGTTGAGAGGTCACATAAAGATCGACTCAGTTCACACACAAAACATACCATGTTTTGTCTTTAACTCAGTGTAAGTTGCAGGCAGTCCATACTTGAGGTCTCAGAAAAAGCCGAGAGTTTTGTGGAAATGTGCTCCTGACTCTGTCAAAAGCAAGCTATCTCTGCAAATATCAACACCTGTTCAAAATATTTTCCCTGGCTCGTCTTATAGAAAAACCCACTAATACACACTCAAGTCACCTTCCATTCAGATTATTTCCCAAAATGCTCTGAGACAGTTTTCAGTCATCTGGGGGGGGGTAAAAAAAAACAAAACAAAACAACAAAACAATCAGAACATTATTAAAGACCAGAGAGGTTTTTATTTGTTTGACAGTTTAAAATAAACAATATGGCAAATCTGGTTTTCAATCCTCTTCCCTAAAAACAATCCTCCTTCTTAATATCTGAGCAAGTCATAGCCTATCAGTTTTTATTTTTTTCATCTGTGAGCTAGAGATCATCTTTTCATTATCTTATCTAAAGCACTAATGATTTAAAGATTGTCCCACTAATCCAAAACGTTAAGAGTCGACATCCTTTTCAAAGTCTCAGAAGTTATTCAGAGAAAGCAATTCTAGAGTTGTATGACTGCAAATAGCACTATGCAGTCTTTATTAAAGCACAGAAAAAACATTAATTTCCTGAAAGAAATTTACAGAAAGCAAACACAGATGCAATCAGTAGACCATGCATCCCAGAACAACATCAAGATTCCAACATGATAGCTAATAGACTCCAGAAGTCTCCAGGAACCCCTACCTCAAATATATTATGGCAGTTCACTGCCACAGTGTTGATTTATTTTTCATGGAAGAGCAAGCTACAAGCAGCAACCCAACTATCTAGACTCAGTTAAGACAAACTTCTTTTGGCAAACATGGGACCACAGGAAAACAGGCTGTGGTATCTCTCTGTGCATGAGCCTTTTAGTGAAGGCTTGCAAGAGAGAAGTGTGGTGTGGAAGGGACACAGAATATGTTGGATTTCGTGTTTGGTGTGGTTTTTTTACTCCTCTCTCATGTTTTTTGCCCTACTTCGTTTCTAAGAAGGTATGGACACAAGTGGAATTGCACATTTCAAAATCAACAGAAGATACCAATATATAAAATTGCACAATGTGGCCTGAAGACTTCTACTCAAATAAAACACTCAGAGAAACCTTACCAGAGGCAAAAGGTATAGTTCCAATATATATGGAAGAGTTAGGATGATATAATTATTGCCCACGTGCAACTCTTCAAATTTCAACAATTTATAATCCAAGAACTGTCTGGGGTAGAGAAGGATTAGTGAGATTAGGTTGGTGTCTCACTATTGCTGTTAAAAATCTTGAGACTGGCCATATAAAGTAATACAAAGTGGCTACTATGTCATATTCATGTAGCTATAAAAACATTATTTACTAAATACAAAAACCACCCCTACTGTACTTTTTTTTCCTTGACCTTGAGGACCAGACATAAGAAAATAAAACTTTGATCATTTAAATTGTCACAGCTGGTTTTATGACCATTTTAAGACAACAGTCAGAATTTGAGTTCTAACCTACAGAGACAAGTGCTGTTCTTAAATAGTTTTGGCTCCCTGAATTCAAATTCGAATTTAGGGCCATTTCCTCTGCTGTTCAGTTTCATTCACTGACAAAACACACACATCTGCAGGTATAAGTGAAATCTTAACTACAGTTCTGAGATTACAGGGATAACCTGCTCTAACTTCCTTAAACACTTCTGGCCCTTAATCCATCACCCCAGTAATACCATGCATAGCTGCTCTGGTAGGATCAAGGATTAACAATATCCAGCTTTGGGTAGGAAAAGGAAATGCAAAAGAGGCATGATAATACAGCAATGAAATACGCTGCTTTCTGCAGAAATTGATAAAGATAGAAAATCCTAAGAATTCCATCGTTCATCAAAAATCATCTGACTGCATTTCTACAGAATTCTAGCTTACACCTTTTCACTATGTCATTTTTTAAATGTGTTTAAATGACATCTCACTCTTTCCACCAATGCTGTAACTCCGGGTCTGGTGTCAAGAATTTCTATACAGACAGTGCAACATGAAGGCTTTCTCTGCACATGAACTGTTTGCAGCAGTCAGGCAGACCATTATGTTTCTTCCCAAAGACAACTACAAAGCATCTTCTTTAAACATACCCAGGCAGCTATCATAATGAAGTTACTCTAAACGTTGTTTCATTTGCATAAGCCTCTGATAATGGGGTGGTAATTGAAAACATTATCTTGTCTTTACCTCAAAAAAAAGAGTGCAAGCCAACCAGTACCACGGAAAAGCATAATAACTTGATGGTAACTTACTCCTGTCACAGATGACATTTTAAGGAACAGTAAGTAAAATGAGATGGGAGGAAATCCAAATACAAGTAAAATTTCATACAAGGTCCTAACAAACTGAGAACTTCAGAGGATAAAATACATACAAAAATCAAAATAGCAGTTACAAGGTCAACCTATGCTAGGCATAGTATGGTGATGGTTAAGAACTGTTGAGAAATCAAACCTCTTTAATTCTTCTCCTTGTACAACCAAAGAAGAGATAATTTACAAAATTGTACTCTGGCAATGCAAAACATGGATCTCTGCACTCCACAAAAAGAATTTCTGAATAATTTGTGGAAAAATAAAGGTAGCAGAAATATACAGGGGAAAAAATACACAGAAGTTGAGAATTATCTTGTTCAGTAAGACTGAAATTAAGTTCACAATTTTTCCACAGTAAGATTCAGGTACTGATGAAGCATTTTTAGTAAGAATTAAATAGAAGAACAAAACACACATACATCTGTTTCATTCATGTATGGTTTTGAACCTGTAGATGCTTGGCAAGCAAAAGCATTAGGTTACCTTGTGAAACAGATTTGCCCAAAACTTAAAAGTAAGCAGACAATTCAGTGGAACCATGGGGAAATGTTTGGTAAAAAGTAGCTTACCAACACAAAACTTACTGGTAGAGGCTTGACTTTCCAAAACAGAAAGAACTATTTGTCTCCAGTTCCTTGGTTACTTTTACAACAGAATACACCGATCTGAAACCAGTTCTGAGTTAACACAACCATGTAATGACAAATTTACTTTCACAAATATCCCGCCTATCCTCTTTGGAAGGCTGAAGGTGCCTATTGCTAAGCTAGGACTTTGAAAAGTTAGTAACTCTCTTTGTCAGAAAACATACTAGGTGAAATCCTACTGCTTGTCTAAGCAAAACAGCAGATGAACCCACTGTAATAGCCTTTCTTTGGCCTTAGCACCAGTGAGTCAACAACAGCATTTACAGGTGCAACTCCATTTAAGGGTCCCTCCACATTTCTACAAAACAAGTACTGTGGGCTCATTACAAAAACTGTTCTGGAGTTGCTGTGTAGACACCACGAGTAGAAGATCACAAAAGAGTCTAGATAAAGAATCCAATCCATTTAGACAATCCGAGCAAAGACTGATTTCCTCCTGGACCTGTCCTCAGATACGACAGCCAGCACTAGAGATTTATGGAAGGATTTTATCCTATTGAGATAACTCATTGCCCTTTTTACATCTAACCTGCACAACCTGCTATCTACAGTTAAGCAGTAATATTTAGGGAATAAGGCCAGTTAAAGGCAAGTTAGATTAGCAAAACCATCTGATAGCATTTTCTGGAGCAATATACAGATGTGTTAATTCATACATATTTTACACAAAGAATTACAGTGGTGAAATACTATAAAAACATGATTCCCACACATTCTTTCCAAATTCTCTAAACCAACTAGTTGACCTGACAGAATTTGAACCAGCTCTGATCCCATAAGTAAACAACAGCCTTCATAGACACAACCCTCTATTGAAAAAAAAAAGTGCATTTTAGTTAAATTCAATTGGGTATAACCAAACTGGAATAAGTCAGTCAGACCAATGCCAGGCATATCATTCCAGAGCTGTAGCAATGCCACTTATCTGATATAAAAGAGACTGAAACATTGATACATAGGAAAATTTTACGATGAAAGTTATCAACAGCAAAATCAAAAAAATACGATACAGCTTCCTGAAAGTCTGAACCTCTGGTAATTAATTGTTTCAATGTAGTAATGTGTCCAATTTTCTACTACTCTATTATTACTAAATACCATTAATTCTTGACAGGGGAAGGTCAAGAATAACCAGTGTGGCACTGGATTTGGGAAAGGCTTCGCCTCAGACAAACTAGTAACATTATTTGAAAACTACAACCAAGGAGTTTCAAGAAAGGTAAGACTGAAGACTTCCACAAAAAGTCATGAGGTTTTTGTTAGTTATTTAGCCACTTTTTAAAAATAGCTGTACCTTCTGAAGAATTTGAGAAAGAAGAATCTAATCAAGTAAAGAACCCTGCCCAAATACAAAAGAATACACACATTTCTATATGATTTCCACAACTGCAGAGTAGCCAATTGTCTGAACACAGAGCAACTCAGCAGCATCAAGTATTCCAGCAGAGATTATCCTACAGTTATTGCTCAAATACTCACAAATTGAACTGCCTAAGAACCTCATTTTCAAAGGAAACCACATATGCAATTATGCCAACTGTCCACTTACGTGTCCCCATGCTCTTAATATTTTAATCTACTGACCAGTTTCAATCAGTCAAATTTGACAGCGAAACAGTGCACTCAAGAGACAATTAAAATCACTGTCTACATAGTACTGAAATACCTGAAATGCTGAAGGAACAGCTACAGTACAACACTGAATTTTCTGATTTATTGGCCTGATGAAAAATCAAGTTACATGTTGGCCATACTGAAGTAAGGAGGACACAGGTACAACTGGGGGAAAGGAGAGGTAAGTAGGTCATGAGGTCATGCGCAGAGTCATCTGGTGGAGGAAGGTGTAGGTTTATAAGACCTACTTCATGTAATGAAGCTCTGTTAGTTCAGTACTCATGGCACATTCTTCTAAAAGCTATGGCACACCCAGGAAATCCAGAAGAAAATACCAACAGAAACACTCAAAACTCACTGTAGCCATTAAAAACCAAAGTATTTAATTGTAACAAGAAGATGACACTGTAAGTCATTAATGCTTTCGAGAATCTTGCAAAGCTTTCTCAGTAAGAAATTTCCTTTTTCCTCTGCTATCCAGAATGGCTAAGAATTTACAGACCTTTAATAAAGCTAACCAAAGTCTACAGCAACCTCCCTACCTGAAAAATATTTGATGAAAGCTACTCAAGGCCTGTGACACTGTATGAAAGTATCAAAGGGCCTTCCATATCACAAGAAGCAAAACTGAAAAACATGTAGCATTTTGGAAGAATGATGCTGTTCAGACTCATATTCTTAGTATCTTCTGCCAGTTGACTGCAACCAGGTAATTTAAATTGGACAAGATGTAGATCAAAACCACTATAACCACAGAATGGTTTTGGTTGGAAGGGACCTGAAAGACCACCTAGTTTCAGCCCCCCTGCCATGGGCAGGGACATCTCCCACTAGATCAGTTTGCTCAAAGCCCTGTCTAATCTGGCCTTGAACACTTCCAGGGAGGGGGCAGCCACAACTTCCCTGGGCAACCTGTGCCAGTGTCTCACCACCCTCACAGGAAAGAATTTTTTCCTAATATCTAATCTAAATTTATCATCTTTCAGTTTGAAACCCCTTATCCTGTCACTCCATGCCCTTGACAAAAAACCCGTCCCCAGATTTCTTGTTGGCCCTTCAGGTACTGAAAGGTGCTCTAAGGTCTCTCTGGAGCCTTCTCTTCTCCAGGCTGAACAACTCCCTCAGTCTGTCTTCATAGGAGAGGTGCTCCAGCCCTCTGATCATCTTCATGGTCCTTCTCTGGACTTGCTCCAACTTGCTCCATGTCCTTCTTATGTTGGGGACCCCAGAACTGAATACAGTGCTCTAGGTGGGGTCTCACAACAGCAGAGTAGAGGTGCAGAATCACCGCCCTTGACCTGCTGGCCACTCCTCTTTTGATGCAGCCTAGGATACGGTTGGCCTTCTGGGCTGCAAGCACACATAGACGGCTCACGTTCAGCTTCTCATCAACCAGCACCCCCAAGTCCTTCTCCTCAGAGCTGCTCTCAAGCCATTTTCTGCCCAGCCTGTATTTGTGCTTGGGATTGCCCCAACCCATGCGCAGGACCTTGCACTTGGCCTTGTTGAACTTCATGTAGTCTGCACGGGCCCTGTCTCAAGTCTTTCAAGTTCCCTCTGGATGCCATCCCTTTCCTCCAGCATGTTGACCACACAACACAGCTTGGTGTCATCAGCAAATTTGCTGAGGGTACACTTAAGCCCACTGTCTACATCGCCAAGATTAACATTAAACAGCGACAGTCCAAATACTGACCTCTGAGGAATGCCACTTGTCACCAATCTCCACTTGGACATCGAGCCATTGAGCACAACTCCTTTGAATGTGACCATCCAGTTCCTTATCCACCAAGTGGTCCATCTGTCAAGGCCACCTCTCTCCAGTTTAGAGACAAGGATGTTGTGTGGGACAGCGTCTATGCTTTGCACAAATCCAGATAGATGACATCAGTTGCTCTTCCCTATCAATCACAGAAGGCCACCAAATTTGTCAGGCATGATTTCCCCTTACTGAAGCCATGTTAGCTGTCACTTGTCATCTCCTTATTTTCCAAGTGCCTAGTAGAGTTTCCAGGAGGATCTGCTCCATGATCTTGTTAGGCACAGAGGTAAGACTGACTGCCCTGTAGTTCCCCAGGTCTTCCTTTTTCCCTTTTTACAAATAAGTGTTATGTTTCTCCTTTTCTAGTTAGTGGAAACTTCACCAGAATGCCATGACTTCTCAAGTATGATGGATAGTGGTTTAGCAACTTCATCAGCCAGTTCCCTCAGGACCCACAGATCCATCTCATCAGGTCCCATGGACCTGTGCACCTTCAGGTTCCTCAGACGGTCTCAAACCTTATCTTCTCCTGCAGTGGGTGGTTCTTTATTCTCCCTGTCCCTGCTTTTGTCTTCTGAGACTTGGGTGATGTGGCTTGAGCACTTGCTGGTGAAGACTGAGGCAAAAACGTAACTGAGTACCTCAGCCTTCTCCATGTCCCAGGTAAGCAGTTCTCCTGTTTCCTTCTGGAGCAGGACCACATTCTCCCTCATCTTCCTTTAATCACTGACATACCTACAGAAGCTTTTCTAGTTGTCCCTGGCCAGATTTAATTCTATCAGGACTCTAGCTTTCCTAACCTGACCCCTGGCTGCTCAGACAATTTCTCTGTATTCCTCCCAGGCTACCTGCCCTTGCTTCCACCCTCTGTAGGCTTCCTTTTTGTGTTTGAGTTTGTCCAGAAGCTCTCCATTCATCCATGCAGGTCTCCTGGAGTTTTTGCCCAACCTCTTCCTTGTCAGGATGCATCACTCCTGAGCTTGGAGGAGGTGATCCTTGAATATCAACCAGCTTTCTTGGGCCCCTCTTCCCTCCAGGGCTTTATTCCATAGTACTCTACCAAGCAGGTCCCTGAAGAGGCCCAAGTCTGCTCTCCTGTAGTCCAGGGTACTGAGCTTGCAGTGCACCCTCCTTGCTGCTCTAAGGATCTCAGACTCAACCATTTCATGGTCACTTCAGCCAAGACTGCCCTTGAACCAGCCATTTGACTGTCCATTTACCACCAGCCCCTCCTTGTTGGCAAGAACAAGGTCCAGCATAGCACCTCTTCTCATTGGCTCCTTGTCCTGTTTTCCCAGGAACAGACCCACATCCCAGCCATGGCAGGCAGGCCATGAGTAGCCCTGAGTCAGCTGGGAGTTTGTCAGGGCAGCTGCCCCAAACTGACTCACAGGTGTATCCCACATCACTGACATCAAGCTCATTATAAAAGGAGGGAGTTTACTAGAAAGGGGGCTTCCTCTTCCTGGGGCTCCTCCCTCTTGGTATCCTGCTTCTTTTGCTAATCCCAAGGACTTGACTGAGTATAAGCTTGTATACTAATGTTGATGTTTGTATTAGTTTTATTATTTCATTAACTTCGTTTCTATTTCAACCCAGGGGGCTCCTCCCTTTTTCCCTGATTCCCCTTCTCAGCTGGGGAGGGCTCATCAGGTGATAGAGCAGCTGCTACAGTTGCCCCAGATACAGGGTAAATGTAGACGGTTTATTTGGACCTGGAATTAAATAGCTCAACTGGGAAAATCACAGACCTTTAATTCAAGAGTCTCACAGGACTGAAATTTTAATAGATTTTACTGAGTCATTACAACCACTCACTATGTTGGTGTGGGTAGGATGGTTTGTGGGTGGACTCCTCTGGTATTTGTTTACGAAATTGCTTTGTGAGCTTTGGGCAGTTTTACTGGTGTTTCTTACTGGTTTGGTACGCATTATCGTGTTTGGACGTGGGCTTAGAGGTGTTGCATGTTATATTTCATGGTGTTAGGTTATGGTATACTAAATTCATTTGTAACTACATCACTTTCTGATATCTGACGTGGTGATGGGCAAGGAAACTTCAAAAAACCCTTGGGATACTTCTACCATTGTGCTTTTACTATCATTTCTTCTGAATGTCTTTCAGTTTCTAGTCCTGCCTAAAGTGAAACCTCGGCATAGAGGTGGGTACTCTGTAGCTGCCATAACCTCTGCAACAGGTCCTGCAGTGATCTCAGCCCCCATGGGAAGCACTGCAGATACTCAAACCCTGGTAATGGGTGATGCAGCTGCCCTGGATACTCAATCGGCCCCAGTTGCCCCTGTACATAAAAGGCAATACATGAGAAGAGCAGGTTGTGAAGAGGTGACTACTTGGTCTCTGTGACTTAGCAAGTTGAGAGACACACATGAAGATTACAGTAGGCATGAAAGCACACAGTTCATTCATTACTTGGCTGCTCTGGTGCTGGGATAACAGAACTGATGGTTTGGATTTGGAAGGTACTGAAGCCAAGCAGTGGGACAGACAGCTAAAGATGTGAGCACTGACAAAAGTCTCACAAGAGAAGCGCTGCCCCCATCTCTGGAGAAGACTCCTGTTGTGTGTAAAAAACAGGTATCACTTTAGGAATGATGTCTTGTACAGATCAAGCAGGTGGACACCCACTGAGTGAGCTGTTCAGTACTTGAGAGAAATAGCTGTGCAGCAGTCGATTTTTGCTAATGTGGATGACCCTCGGACACTACTGGATTCAGATGTGCTTAAAGTTACTGGACATGAGAAAACGGGACAGAAAACATATTTCAGTTTTACAGGCATATGTGCATGAATTGCAAGGCAAAAAGATTGCAAGAGGGGGCTCTTCCAGAAAAAACGCAGCTGCAGTTTCCAGTGGGCAGCCCCCAGACAGCATAGGTGGGCTTCAGATCCGAATTTACAACATGTGACTAACAACGATAGAACTGAAGTCCGTGAGAGTCATTCGGACCCATATGCCAACAACAGGCACTTTGCTCAGGATTAGAGAGGCCCTGCCTCCAGCCATGTGGAGGAGAGGGACAACAGAGTCTATTGGACTGTGTGGATTTGATGGCCTGGCACATCCACAGCACAGAAATACAAGGCTCTGGTGGACACTGGTGCACAATGCACCATAATGATGTCCAGTTACATCGGGACAGAATCCATTTCCATTGCTGGAGTGATGGGGGGCTCCCAGGAATTGACTGTAGTCGAAGCTGAACTCAGTCTGACTGGATGTGAGTGGCAGAAGCACTGTATTGTGACTGATACCCCATGCATCCTTGGTGTGGATTATCTTAGAAGCGGATACTTCAAAGACCCGAGTGGGTAACACTGGGTGTTTGGTATAGTGGCAGTGGAGACAGAGAAAATTGAACTGCTGTCTACCCTGCCTGGCTTGTCAGAGGACCCTTCCACTGTGGGGCTGCTGAACGTTGAGGACCAGAAGGTGCCTATTGCTACTATAACAGTGCAACGACAACAGTATTAGACAAATCGAGAGTCCCAGAACCCCATCCAGAACCTGATTGGCCAACGAGAGAGCCAAGGGGTGATCAGCAAGACACGCCCACCCTTTAATAGTCCTACTGGACCAGTGTGGAAGTCCAATAGAGAGTGGAGACTGACTGTGGACTATCATGGCCTGAATGAAGTCACACCACCACTGAGTGCTGCCATGCCAGTGTACCAGGTCTGGCTGAGCTGGAATTGATTTTCCCCTATAGCAGCCCTCATAGTACTGTTTTATGTTGGGAGCTAGAAGGGTGTTGATAACACACTGGTGGTGTGGCTACTGCTGAGTAGTGCGGCTACTGCTGAGTAGTGCTTACACAGCACCAAGGCTCTTTCCAACACTTCCCCCCAGTGGGATGGGGTGGGCAGGATCCTGTGAGGGGACACAACCAGGACAGCTGACCCAAACTGACCAAAGGGTTATTCCATACCATGTGACATCTGCTCAACTATAAAGCTGGAAAAAGGAGGAAGCGGGGTGGGGTCACCTTTGGTCTTCTGAGGCAACCGCTACGTGTATCGCAGCCCTGGGTCCTGAGAAGGCCCCACATCGCCTGCTAATGGGAAGTGAAGAATAAATCTGTTTTCTCTTTTTGCTTCCGTGCACAGACCTTGCTTTGCTTTGCTTACATTAAAACTGCTTTTGTTTTACCCAGAAGGGTTGTTTAGTTCTATCTTATTTTCTTTCCCCCTTTTTGCCCTGCTGAGAGAAGGGGGGGGAAGCGATAGAGTGGCTTGGTGGCTACCTGGCATTTAGCCAAGGTCAAACCACCACAGTCCTTTTTGGCATCCAACATGGGGCAAGACAACAGCAGTTTTCTATTAAGTGTGCTATACCTGTAGCTGTTATTAAGTGACAACCTCCTGTGCTGGTCATGGGTTTGTTGATTGTGCTGCTTATCTTTATTTTGCTAAGCTCAGGAATATGCTGAAAGAAATAAGGAACATCATGCGTGGTTTTATTCTGCAGGCTCCCGAGGTACTTATTCACCCTTATGTGAGCTGTCTGATACTGTTCTTTAATACCGTTGGCCTACTGTGGGTTGTGTGGAGCTCGGTATTATTTTGGTGTAAGAGAAGGAAATTTTTGGGTGAGCCAGTACCAAAATGTGTCCTGAGGAGGCCTGTCCCTGGATGCCAGGGGGAGTGGAAGGACTTGGGCAGATTCCTAGGATGGTTATCACCTCCTGTAGCCCAGGATCTTACCCCTGAACAGGCAGGCAACCCCGCAAAATTGACACACCACCTGATAGAAGGGTGCCTTGCCTATCCCAGTGAAAATCAGCAACTTCTAGAGCTGTCCTGGGGCCTGGCCTATGCCTATCGAGCTGCAGTTCAGTACTCTCAAAGGACTGTGGTTGAGATGGGGACTCAAACAACAACAACAGCAGAGACTGCCCCAGTAGTAAAAAAGAAACAGTGGACAAGGAGAACAGCAGGCCCATACCCTCGATTAGTAAGGGAGGAGAAAGAAGAGGAAAAGCTTGATCAAGAAGCTGGTCCTTCAACAAAGGGACTGGAAGAGGGAGTAACAGAACTCAAACAGGAGGCGGAAACTACCCAGTCCCTGACCTCATTTGAATTGCGAGATCTGCGGAAAGACTACAGCTGCCAGCCAGGTACGCGGATAATGGCACTGGGATAATGGGGCTGATGCTCAACAACTGGAAGGCGAGGAAGCCCAAGAGCTGGGTTCCCTTGCTAGAAATTGAGGAATTGAAAGGGGAATTGGAAAAGAACCAGCAATTTGCAGTCTATGGAGATGGCTCCTTTCAAGTGTTAAAGCAAGACATCCTTACAAGGAAGATCTTATGGACAACTCCCCAGGGAAGTGGACTAATGCAGACGAAGGTGTCCAGTAACTGAGAGAATTAGCAGTGCTGGAAGTCATCTATGGTGATTCAGATAATGATGATTATCATCTGTGGTGATCCTCTAAAAATCCAGAGGATGTTCAGTGCACACGGGCCATGTGAAGGAAGGTGATTAAAGGTGCGCCATCATCGTATTCTGCCAGTTGAGCAAATTAAACGGGAGATTGCTCAGGCAGTTGCCCTTGAGCCAGTCCAGGCAGGACAAGAGGTTATAAACATGCTCTACACCACAGCTGGGGAGAATGGTCCTACCTGGAGCCTCTGGCAGAGAGCACCCGGGGAAACCCGAGGCCGACCTCTAGGCTTTTGGAGCCAGGGATACAAAGGCTCCAAAGCTGACTATACACCAACTGAAAAGGAGATACTGGCAGCATACGAAGGAGTTCGAGCTGCCTCAGAAGTGGTCAGCACTGAAACACAGCTCCTCTGGCACCCCAACTGCCGGTGCTGGGCTGGATGTTCAAGAGCAAAGATTTTGGGATGTCACCAGAGCAGGAGGTGACACGTGCTGGAGGAGGCCCCACCATATAACGAGCTGCCAGACAAAGAGAAGCGGTATGCCCTGTTCACTGATGGGTCTTGTCGCATTGTGGGAAAGCATCAATGATAGAAGGCTGCTGTGTGGAGTCCCACACAATGAGACGCTGAAGCTGAATCCACCCACGGGATTGCTTTTGCTCAAGGACCTGGGTACACCTGGTGGGTGATGCAGGAGGATGGAGAGGTCCGATGTGTACCACAAGGGGACTTGATTCTGGGTGAGAATATACCATAAATTATATTGTATTTTTGTTAATTGGGGGGTTTTTGTGATTTTTGCTGATTGTTAAATGGCTGCTGGGCATGACGTAGATGGTATAAAATAAGGGGTGGATCATGTTCTGGTTCGGCTAGGATGGGGTTAATTTCCCCAGCAGTTGGAGGGAGCTACAGCTGGGCTATTCCATCCCATGCTGACGTCATGTCCGGGTGCCCAGGCGCGGGCAGTGCAGGAGCGGCTTTTGTCTGGGTCTGTCCCTCGTGCGGTGTCCGTGCGGTACAGCTCTTGTTCTGTACATTGCTATCACTGTTATTGTTATTATTGTTGTTGTTCGGTCTGTTGTTGTTACACTGCTGTATTAAATCTTTCTTATCTCAACCCCAGGGTTTGTATTTTACTCCCTGTCCCATCTCCATCCGAGGGTGGGGGAGGGGCAGCGGCAACATGGTCTCGGTCCCAGCAGGGTCTAAACCACTGCAGCAGGGGAGTTGGACTAAATGATCTCTAGAGTTCCCTTCCAACTCTGACAATTCCATGATTCTGTGAACAAACTTTATAGAAAATAACTCCTGGACTAAAAGGACTAACACCTCTCTATATACCTGTGTAAATGCATCAAGAAATGGGAACAGTAGTGACTTGGGCATGATGTAAATGGTATAGGACAAAGGAGTGGAATGGTGTCCTGGTTTCCCAGGAACAGACCCACAGCCCAGCCATGGCAGGCAGGCCATGAGTAGTCCTGAGTGAGCTGGGAGTTTCAGTCAGGGCAGCTGCCCCAAGCTGACTCTCAGTTGTATCCCACACCACTGACATCAAGCTCATAATAAAAGGAGGGAGTTTACGGAGGGGGCAGGGGTCCTCTTCTTGGGGCTCCTCCCTCTTGGTTTCCTGATTCCAAGGACTTGGCTACGTATAAGCTTGTACACTAATGTTGATATTTGTATTAGTTTTGTTATTTCATTAAATCTATTTCTATTTCCACCCGTGGGGCTTCTCCCTTTTTTCTCAACTTCCCCCTCCTAGCTAGGATGGGATCATCACGTGATAAAGCAACTGCTATAGTTAAACCCCAGATATAGGCTAAACATAGACACTCCTCTATCTCTTAGAGAAGGATATTATCATCAATGCACTCCAGGAACCTCCTGGATTGCTTACGCCCTGCTGTGCTGTCCCTCCAACAGATACCAAGGTGACTGAAGTCCTCCATGAGGACCAGGGCTTGTGAATGTGAGGTTACTCCTATATGTCTATACAAGGCCTCATCTGCTCAGTCTTCCTGGTCAGGCAGCCTATAGTAGACCCTCAGCGTAATGTCCCCTGCCCCTGCCCTCCCTTTAATCCTGACACAAACTCTCACTCGGCTCCTCATCCATCCCCGGGCAGGTCTCCACGCACTCCAGCTGCCCAGCTCAGATATCAATAAAAAGAAAACAACCTTCCTATAAAAGGAATGAGTGATTGATAAATATTCACACAAATAAATATTAGAGTTACTTTCTCCCCTCTCCTGAGGAAAGTGAGGGCCAGAGAGAGAAGTAATCTGATAATACAACAACCTCTAGGGGGTCAAAGGAAGAGAAAGTCATCATTAACATGAAAAGTTCTCAACACGAATATATCAGATTCTTATTTCCTTCCTCAGGAAGCTCTATGTTTAGTTTTTCAGCTACAGTTTTACATAGAGAGAAGACCTGACAAGACACAAATAGAGAGTCTAGCAAATCTGTAGTGTGTAATTTGCCAAGGCCATGGAAATTTTGGCAATTAAATTCAGTCCAAAGCTACCGCTTCTGGATCCAGAAGTGTTTTAACTATCTGACGATATCACTAGAAGTCTCCTTCTCATGTGCTTCACAGCATAAAAATGCAATCAAATCCTACAGAAAAAAATAAAACCACTTAACAGCATCATTTGTTTCCATCACAGTTTAAGTAAGGTGTTGCTTCAGCATGAAATCCAATGCCAGAGAAGTGACTATATCTCACTCATCAGGGAAAAACATCTGTGCAGCAGTACTTCATGAGGCACAGAAATTTCCATTTGAAAATCTTGCTTAGATTGTCTTACATAGTGTGTAATCCAAAGTTTTTCCACTAATGCTGAGGTATCTTTTTTTCACCATGAAGAAACATCTAGAGCTGTCAGTATGTAACTAAAAGTCACTACATTTGCTATTTTTAATTCTTTACAACTTCTATATTTGTTGAAAAATACTTCATCACATATGTCAACCTAATTACACTTCCATTTCCCAACTCTCAGGGACCTTAACTGTTCTGGAAAATGTGAATGTAGTCAGTGTATATAAAATGATGCTTCCCTGGAATGGTGTACATGCAGTATTTCATTGCTGTATAAATAATTTTAATAAAAACATACACATTTTTAAAAAATTCTACTTACACAGGGATGTTTTCAAAGGCATCTTCAAAATTTTCCTGCAAAAGAAAAAACGTGTTTCAATCAATGTGCATGTGTTTTGGAACTCTTTCTGGAACACAGCAGAAAGTTACCAGACAGCACTTAATTCTGCTGCATAAAGTAATAATCAGAATATTCACAGTATATTGGCTTTTTGTTATGCTTCCAGAGCAAACCACTACCCAAACAGATACATCTCCTATGGGCCTACTACATCAGACTACAGTTAAGTCAAACCAAAGACCTCGTCCTTTTCAGACTCCCAAATTTCCACCATGTAAATCACAGAAGGCAATACAGACCTACATCTCAGGAGTTGGTAGAGCACATCTGATTTATCCAGGATGCACTAGCTAACCAGTATATCTATACACTAAAAAAGAAATATTTAAAAATGCTCTAAGCATACAGTTGATATACAGGTTGGATAGAATATATATGCTAATATGCATTATAGATAGCATGCATATACAGGCAGCTCATGTATTAGTAGCAGTTACGTGACCAGCTTGGTCTAGACATCTGAAGGATATCTCTTTCAATGTAGATTCAAATCTCTTTCCACTTAGGTTCAAATTCAAATTAAAATAAAGGAAGAGATGCACAAACATAAAAATGATGAGAACGGTCCAGCTCAACGGTCATCTATTTCTGTATCCTGTTTACAAAACTGGTCTGTAGAAGTGTGTAGCAGAGACAACAGGGCAAACAGCCCACGCTTCTACATCCTTCTCTCCACCCTACACTTCCCAGCCTTTGGCAGCCCAGGGAACTCCAGGCCTTGATGTGGTTTGTCCACCTGTAGTAGGCTACTTTCTGTTCCTGAGGTCATAACCTTTGTAAGGAATTTCACAAGTCTGACAGCCATTTTATGCAAAATAATCAGTTCTACTTGAACCTGGCTCCTACTGCCTTTAACAGCCCTTAGCTTTTTAACTGAAAGGTAGTGAAGAATCAATTCCTACTTGCTCTTTCCTTGACACTTAAGATTTCAAAAACCTTTGTTGTATCATCCAAATCATCTCTTTTTCCAAGACAAAGACCTTACTCAGTCACTCCTCAAACAGAAACCAATTTCCTACTTATAACTGTCCTTTCTGCTCTTTCCATCAGAATAACTGGATGCATGATGGAACAGATTGCTCCAATTTTTAACGTAACTGAGGAATAGCACTGACTTGGAACTAACTTGGTGTGCAAAGGAATAAGGTAATACAAATCTCACACAGCATTGTCAGTACACATAACCACCAAAACTAAAGCATAGTTTTTCTGAAGTTCTCCATGCTTTCCCATTCCCAGTGCATGTAAAACAGGTTTTAGGCAGCATTCAATTGATATCATGCTCTTATTTCCTTAACTGTCTCACAAAAGATTGTAGTCCGGTCTGTACACTCTCACCAATTCCCTATACATAGGAGAAAGTTGAAGGCACTAAAAGAGAAGTACTGCCATTTTCTACTCCATTCCATGCTTATTACAGCAAAAAAAAATTATTATCCTAAAGCGTAAGGGAAAAGACTGCAAATGAAGTACCCAGAACAGGTCCTCCCAGAGGAAGTTCTGGCATTCATCATGCTCCTACCAAGATATAAATGGTTTCAGAAGTACTCAGAATATATTCACTTTTCTCCAGTAGTCTGTTAAAATTTACTTGTAAATTAAGCATATTGGAGAAAAATATCGAGAAGTGTTACATGAAATACAGAGCAACTTGAAGACTTCAAGCTGTATATAGATATGCATATGTATATAGTATAGATTATGTCCATTCAAAAAAAAACCAACAAGTGACTGATAAGGTTTATCCATTCCTGAGAGTACAGAAGCAGCCTAACAACATCAACAGGCACATTCTTGCACATTTGGTTAAAGCGTAGTAAAAATCCCATCTTCAACTGCTCAAACTAGCACTGAAACTTCCAGCTGATACAGCTGAAATGCCATAACAAATTTCCAGAGGTGCTTGTTCATTTCAGTCTAGAACAAAGCAGATTAATTAACTCAAGCTAAACAGTTTTACTTAGCATAGATGACAGGCTGCACACAAGTGCACAAGAGTTCCTTCAAGCCTGAAGTCATGTGGAATTGTGTGAATCAGGCATATTTGAGACCTCTACACTTCAGCAGTGCTAGCATAGGAATACAATTTCCTCTGTTTATATCACTGGAGAGACTTGACTGAGGGTAATGCAGTCCTTCATTCCCTCCACATGACACAGGTCCATCCTGCAGCAAGCCCCAAAAGGTCCTGCTCCAGTACGTCCTTGTTCTAACAGCCACACACATTCAGCAGAAATCTTCAGGAAATGCAAACTGCAGTTAAATCCACAAAAAGGGCAACACAGCTTTTTTTCAGTTATTCTACTCAGGGAAAAAAAAAATACATTAACGTTTAAATCAATACCAGGAGAAACAGTTTAACAGCCACATTTCCCAGTACATAATGCTGGATAATGCGGCAATCCACAGATTTTTATTTTCCAGAGAACACATCAATCAAAGAATGTAAAACATGTGAATGTAAATAAAACTGCCACTAGATGGCATGACAAAAACTGATTCAGACTTTTCCACAAATTTGGGAAAAAAAAGGCGCAAGATTTGACAAAATGAAGCTGTCTCAAAATGATTTCTCTTGAATTAAGTCACCTTTGGTTTTTTTCTGATTGATTATTGTACTATTTTGTATCTGTTTGATGCATCATTTTCAAGATACGACTAGGTTTCAAAAGAATTAAGTTTACACAACTTAGAGATACTCATGTTTTGCAAATCCAGGACAGTCAGACAGAGACATAAATGGACACAGTGTATTAATGCAGAAAAAATGACCAAGGAGTTCCTGTACACTTTAGCAATGAGAGCAGAAATAATTTGCAGCAGACCACCATTTACCTACAAAGCCTCGTGGAAAAAAAAAAACATGCATGTGAGACCCAGGATGTTTACCAGTGATGTATTTTTGTTCCAATACACTGGTACAAAGCGGAAACAACTGCTTGCCTTGATTGTTACAGAAATCCTAGCATCAAAAGTTAACTCTTCTTTCTTCCACATTCATCTTAAGTCATTTAAGCAACTTTGAAACTATAACCTGTGAATCTGTAAATTATTGTCTTTTCTAATTGTTTTGTCAAGCTAAGTGTTTAAACACTCTTTTTAAAGAGAAGTAGGCAAATCTGGTCAATCTAAATATTTAAAATCCAGATTTCTGACAAGATATGACTACTAAGTAAGGTATTAGCTATTTAGATTCTCCTCACTGATAATAACTTCAGAAAACTAAGTCCAACAGTATCTAGAACACTAGCCATGATTTGGAGCCCATACTAGATTGGGCAAGAAAAAACAACAACAAAAAGCCTTATCTCAAAAATATCAACATAACATGAATAAAGTTGCACACACGTAGTTTCAACAGACAAATGAGACCACATAAGATAATGGTGAAATAATAGTAGCCAGAATTAAATATTGTTGTTATACCACATTTAGCTGCCTAATCACAGCTTTATTTTGTAGGTACTAGATAGAGAACAGTTTTAAGGAAAGATCTGAAGAACCATGAACTTAAGAGTAACTCCTCTCCCTGGGAAGCCCACATATTAAGATATTACAAAGCATAGGAATCTATGAAGACAGTTATATACTTAGCAAGCACGTACACTTTGAGGTGCATTCAGTCCTGATGCTTTTGTCCAAATTTCTATTCAAGTATGAGTACATCTAATTACTTTTGTCCTATTTTGTCTTCTATAATTCAGCCCCATACCATCCCTCCCCTCAAAAAAAAAATTTTTTTTTAAATCAGTGCTAGCTGGAAATGATGCCCACCGAACACAGCCTCTGCCAGCAGCCATACTGCCCTGAATTCTTCGTGTCTGCATCTGCCTGTGGGAAGCACAGTCACCAGTTTGGAAGTCAGAGGCTGGATTCTACGTAGAGAGAAGGAGGCTGCATCAAGAGCTCGAAAATTCCTCAATCCAACAGGAAGGGTAACACACCTTGCACTGTGTTCACAAGAAAACTGCCATTCTGTATAGGGATTCATCTCACTGGACTTGCGGGAGTTTAAACAAAACTTAGTTACAAGCTCAGAAGCACACTTCCAAAATCAGAGGAGATGCACTCTATTCCCTCTGGCTAAAAGTGTCCACACCCATCTAGAAAGGGCAACAGCATAACCATTTCATGTGCAGGTATGGACTAAATCTCTTGTTGATATTGAATCCAGGAAAAAAGTTGACTATGGGAAGAGAATGGGGGAGGTATAAGGAGAAGGAACTCATCTACAACACTCATACTATGGACTGAGACTACGGAAGAGAGCCCCTCCATACCATCTTTATTTCTACAACAGAACCAGTTTCCAGACAGTTTCTAAGTCAGTAGTCACTGCACAGTTTTATTACCAAATGGGACAGAATTTTAAAAAATAGAATATTTTGAACAAAACCCAAGTACATACACTTTTTTTTTTTCCTTTTCTATTATGCAACTTTGTAAGTATTCATTTCTCCTTAACCTTACCCAAGACTACGTTAAAAATTATCCAAAGAAACTGGTAGCTAAAAATTTTGAACTCCAGGCCCACAGGAGCGACAACTGAAAATGACTAAGCATTTAAAACTTACCACACATTATAGCAATATGCAAGCTCCTAAGAATATTACTTAGGGATACAAAAGGACAACATACCATCTCTCCCCCTTAGTTGACCTGACTGAACTGAGAACTGCTAACACAGGCCAGAAAATCTCCTGAGTAAACACCAACAAAATTAGCAAATCTCCCAGAAGCTACCTGCAAGCATGGCTGACTCCAAGTCCACTGTCAGTCCTCTACTCAAGCATTTTGCATTTGCATTATAAAAATACTAAGATTTTCTCAACCTTTCAAGTAGACTCTGAAACAACTTCAGTCAAAAAATTCCCAGAATAGCCCAGAGCTACATCACAAGCAAGCAGCAAGTGAAACACCTCCAATACTGTAAACTGGTTAACATGACACCAATTCAGGAAAAAAAGAAAGTCAAAACAAAAGCCACCCCAAAATTAAATAAACAAACAAACAAACAAACAAATAAATTAAAGCAGAGTTGATAGTTTTGGGGGAAAAAAATGTTATTTGAGAATATTAAAAACCTCTCTGAAGGAACTGTAAAGAGTAACACTTTAGATCTTACAAAGCCCTTTTTTTACATGCTATGGTGATCTAGTTTTTAAGAAGTATCCAACAAAGCATACATTATTTTAAGAATTAGCTGAGTAAACAAGGCGAACAGCAGTTGTCAGTGAAAGACCATAATTAAATGGTTTCTAACATAATTTCTCCAAGGCTTCTTTCTGTTCAATACCATTTTTAATCAATACTCTTGAAATGAACATAATGCTAATGAAAAGTTCAGCCATAAAGAATTAGTGGAATACAAATCAGAGTAACAAAAATACACTCCCTTTAAGTGACTGGGATCAGTGCGTAAGTCAGTCTCAGATGAGATGATGCGCGCGTAAAAATCAAAGAAATCACACACACAGGTTGAATTATGGAAAGAAACAATCCTAAGAAAAACTAAAAGGTCATTTTGACAAGAAATTCAATATGAATTCTTGTTGTTTATGTGACCCTTAAATTAATCTGCAAACAGCAAAAAACCAAAGCTTTAGTGTCCAACATAAAGAGGATGAAAACAGTAAATATTTTTACTTTCCTAAAGTTCAGCCTCCTTAAATGTTGATAAATATGTAAGATAACAGAAAAGATGCCATGAAAACAGTTCAAGAGGCAGAACACACGACTTACTGCAAGAGTTACTTAAAAGTTCAATCTTCTTGATTCACCAAATGCAGAACAACAGAAGTACTTCCTATCTCTCGCTCATAAAACTCACAGAAAGAAAATCAGTACCAGGCAAAACCTCTTCAGTTTCTTGTAAACATTAGTTTTCATCATGCCTTTTTTTCTGCTGGGTCAAATTCACATTTTTCAGGCAGAGTGCTAACTACTGGAGCACATCAGCAAGGATAACTACAGACACTGCCTTTTGTGTCTCCAAATTAGGAGTGTGAAAAGCACACAACACTACAGCTCAGCTAAGCACAAATTACTAGGTTTGACACCAGTCACATTTCATGAAACTGATAGCTTTTGTTACACAAGGAGCAATTATCTGTAGTTCTAAGATTACTTTGTAGAGAATTTGTTCAAATCAACTCATAGGCTATGACTTGAGCCAAAGATGCTTTTCACTATTGAATTTACTGTCAGAATCCCTTTCATAGAATCAAAAGAGTATCACATGTACAGATTACTTTTTACGTAGTTTCTGAATACTGCTCCATCCCTGCAAAAGTATGCTCATTCTCCCTACAACATAAATGATTACACAGATTTGATCTTGTTCCTTTAACCAACACCTACCCATACCCCCCTGAAACCACCCCACTGAAGCATCAAATGTCAGAAACGACTGCTTCACGAAAAAGAATGATGAACAACGGAGCAAGCTCACCTGTCTAAAGTTGTGACAGTGCAGCCTGTAATACTTCTCAGTTAAAAATAAATACATTCAGCTAAGGAAACTGTGGTTTTTGACTGATCTGCTGTAAGAGAAACAGGGTAACACATCTACAAACTTCAGACAGAATCTGCACAAACTAAAAAAAGAGAAGTAGTTATGAGAACTTGACCTATGAAACACAATCTGTTATTGACACCTTTCCTGCATACTAACACCCAGATGACTGCATCACGTAAGGACAGAATTTAACTGTCAGTTAAATGGGCAGTAGCATGAGAAAACACCACCTACAGCTGCACGTTTTCTATATGAAAGTAATTCCCAGCTTTGCAGCAGGACCCAGAAGCTAATGTATCGGTTATCTTGACCTAATTCATGAAGTATTGGTGTAAAGAATTAGTATTTTGATGAACCAAATAACATTCAGATTTCTCTTCATTACCAAAATACACGTACTTTTCACTTCCTAATACTTATTCAGAACTGAGAGTGCTTTGCACCACAAAGAGCTTAAACAATCGACAGCTCATTAACTACCACTTCATTAGACTTAGTCATTTCATAGAGAAAAGAGCAGTCCACTTCACAAACTAGCAGAAAAGTAACCTGGTAATTACATCTTAATGCTTATTGTCAAAGAAACCCAAACATATTTCAATGCTGTCTTGGCAGAGAAACAACTTGGGGGAGCGGAGGGAGGAGAAGACATCCCCAACCCTTCTTCTCTGTCACCTACAGACGCTTTATTTGCCACTGTGACACTGGATCCTGGTATTAGCAATTTGTAGCCTAGGAACAGAAAGACGTGAAAAACACTCAGTTCAAAGGGAAAGGAGATGATGTATCTGTTACAAAAGAGGAAAATGATTTCCCCTTCAGAGACAGACATAGCCCTGAGGCAGCAAGAACTGAACTGAAATGCACAAGTTCTGTTTACTTGGTACAACCAATTTTTACATGAAAACTTCAAAATGAAATTAATTTCTCGAAAGGAAAAAAATGCACATATTTTTGTGCTTACGTATTATTTCAAACTTACTGATTTGAACTATAAATATAATCCATCTGCTTTTAAAAAATTGTACACAAGAATATTTGCATAAAATATCAGTGTTTTTCCAGTGAGCTGACTGGTGGCTGTTTTGGAGGAGCTGTGTTTTGCTACGTTTTCCACTGCAGATGAAGAGCCTCAGCTGTCAGAAGCCAAAGATTAAGCTTGGTAGTTCATACTTACTCAATCTCACCCATATAGAACAGTACGCCACATTCAAGATCTTTACTGACGTGGATTTGGCAAGGCAGAACCCAGCTTTACTAGAAATTTAGTTAAATAAAGAATCGCTGAACAGTTAGCAATCCAAACTTTAGTGTCATTTAGCTCAAAAAAAGGCTATCAGTACCCACAAGGACAAATGTTTCTCCATTACAGTCTGGAAAGCAGTGGTCTTTCGATGATGCAGCTGGTCACCCCGAAATTACTGGAAGACATGAAAATTCAGTCTTAAAAAATCCACCCTCTGTTTTTGACAGAGAACAGGTGTTTTTATTGAAAGTACCTGCCATAATTAAGTGCAACTAATCAACATATTTTAAGAAGTGAACAATTCCTACTTTCCCTTCAGCTCCAGGACTGTGAATGAACATCAACTGAAGGAATTGCATCCAGCAATGTCAGTCGTCATCGGTCGGACCAGTTACATACCAGAGCAAAGAAAAAGGCCCTTCTGAGCCTGCTTTTAAAGGTGGGGCACAAGGCAGCCACACTCCAGTGAACTGACGTCAGTCTCGCTCGTTCTGAACACAACTGGCTGAGCTTGTGCTGTTTTAAACATCACCTTCAGTCTCCCTCAAGACTGAAAAGTGGAAATAAACAGATTCAGTTACAAACTCAGCAAGTAAAGGATCACAATATACTTCACTTTAATTGACATGCAAATAGTTGCTGTCAACAGTTATTCATGTTCAGATTCATATCCAACATTCTGCACATAAAAGCAAGAGTACAGTTTTAATTACAGTTGGCCGAATACCAAGCTGGCTTCCCTTGCTGTTTACACTGGCACCTTCCTGCTATTTGACCTGCATTTGTTAGTTTGACCCTGTAGTTGTTTTCACAAAAAGAGCACTTCTGAGAGGAAAAGGAACAGGGTAACAGCACAGAACTTCATTGTTGCAATAAAGCTTTTTTTCTTCATTTCTAAATTAGCTGACCATTTTTCCTGTTTGTCTCCCACACACCTCACCTCAGACATACCCAAAGGAGTGTCATGCCGGCTTATATTTGTTTGTGAGTGGCACCAGAAAAAAAAAACAACCAACCACAAATACCACACACAAAAACAAACCACACACTCAATTGGGAGTTCCCAGTCCAGTACAAATGCACCAAAGTATGTTCCTTGTTGAAAAGCTCTGCAGAGACTGTGTATGTCACTATCCTTGATCCATTTCATTGGACAAAACTGACTGCCAAGCAATTCTAAACTGAAAGGTGAATACAAACAGATGCACCTTGGCTGGACACATCTTTCTTCCACACTGTAGGCAGAGTGATTTGAGACGAACGTGAAGGGGACTGAGAAGACTGAGGAGGTAGATACAGTACAAACCATTCTTTTCAAAACAGACACTACACAAGGGAAGACACTAAAGCTTGCCCTCTCTAGGCAAAAGAAAGATTATTCAACCAAATAATTTCTCTTGCAGCAGACAAAGTCTTGCAAGAACTTTGTGCCAAGCTCATTAAAGTTTTTACAAAAACTTCAGTATCATCAATCATTTAACAGAAATCACATAAAACCCCATTAAAATCAAAAGGAACTTTAGTATGCTACTTATTATAAGATTGGCAAGAACCTTGTTACATCTTTCTAGACCTAATTATTCTGATACATAACCATAACCAGTAAGTACTAGGTACGTCTGTATTTTCCAGGACACTGGACGCAGCACGGATGAGAGATCGCTGCTGAAAGACGAAGCTGGTAAAGGACTTTCCTACTTCCAGCAATAAACATTTAGCAAACTTCTACCAGCTTCCAAAAAGACTATTCAGTTGTTTGGGGGTTTTTTTCATTCATTAGAAGAGGTAAAGACACAATGAGAGGTTTCAGAGACACAAGCAGAGGGTACTTTCAGACGCTAACTGAAAGTAAGGCGTTAGGGTAGAGCAGAGACAGGGTTAAGTGTTTACTCTCTTAACTTGCTTGTAAACAGCCTAGGCATGAGCAACTTGAAAGTCACCAACCTACCTGTGACTCAAATCAAGAAGCTTAGTCCTATCAATTCTGGCACAGTTAATATTTCACAGCTAGTGACATTTCACCCATTCTAGTTCAGAACTGGCTACCTCTCACCATGTTTGACTTTCCATGACTAGCTAACTGTCACAGAAACTTCAGCTCAGTCTAGACAAAGGATCCCTAGGCAGTTTGCTGCTAATAAAAATGGTATCACTTCAAGAGATATGATCCTAGTGCATAAGGAGGTAAGATGCCTGCTTGTAATCATCTGAGTCAACACAACCTACCACACAATATGAAAGTTACTGTGGAGAAGAAAGAAAAATACAGCTGCAAGATCCATTTGACAAACACCAGACTGACACACCTGTGCTCTTTTGGGAGCAAGATAATCCTGATTCTTCCCCTGTCATGACGGCAGATCTGTTCAGCAGCCTTATCTAACCTTCACACCTTCATTTCTGCATTTCAGTATTCCCGACATAGATGATGAGGCAAGACCTGACAGTTTTCATCTAGACAGCCTTATGCATTATGATACAGTGGGACACTCAAAATAAATTTTAAAAAAGCATAGTAGAATTGGAAGCAATTCCAATTGGAAGCAGATAATGTAGCAAGTTGTTTAACCCGCTGTTGAAAGATTTTCGGTTTGCTGACTGAAAGTGATTCTCCATCAGCTGGAAAGGCAGCAAGAAGTGAACGAGAAATTCCTTAAATCACTTGTTCCATACAAATGGCCTTGGATAGGAAAGAACAGTATATGGTAAACTTCATCGAGTAAAAATATTTTCCATTGCTGTTTAGTTAATTATTTGAATGCTACAAATTCTATTTTTGCTCTGCTAAACTTCTTCATTAGTAAGTATAATTTGCTACTAAACCAACTTTTCAAAAATCTGAAATCCACAGATGCCAAGTACAGATTTATTCCGAACCCAATACAGAAATTATCCCTTCCCCAGTGAAATACATACCTTTCCGTGGGAGTGCTGCAGTTGAACTGAGCTGTTGACCCAGCTGAACATTAGAGGCAGCAAAAAACTACAACCAACCAGTACTCAAGAACAAGGGGCTAAAGAACTGGGAGGTAAAGCATTGTGAAGGCAGTAAACACAAATATCTAATGCTGAAACAGCCACAAGTCAAACATGTGGCAGGAGAAAGCAGTAAGAATAGCTCTGCCTTTCAAGCAATGTGGAAATGTGCTTATTTCTTGATAGGCAAGGCTTAATCTCGTAACAAACAACTGTGGGAAGTCAAAAAAACTCAAACTTCATTGAGGTCTCTGAAGTGTAACATCAACTGTGCCTGTCATGAAGAGAAAGTCGCCTCTGAAAGTGAAAGCAAGAGGAGTATCAGTGCTTTCCACCAATTTGTCCTTAGACAAAATTTTACAAGTGTATTACTAATAATATGTTCCCATCATTAGATGTCAGCATATAGTTCTGTCACTCCTAGGCATAAGAGGTTTATCACTGTATGGTGATGTTTTTTTAGAAAAAGCTATGCTAAAAGAAGCATTTGTGGTTGAGATCTAAATGCATTTACTGAATTTCCAAGAGCTTCTCCAGCAAAGATCTCTTGTTAGCATACAACAGTTTCCAAGTTGTGATGAGGTCTCTAATGCCACAATCAATTAAGCATGCATAGCTTTCAGCAGGAAGCAGCAAAACTTCAGTTCCAGTCTCTCCAGCTTCACTCCACAACATAACCTGACTTTTTGTCATGCAATGTACCATGTTGAAGACAAAAAAAACCAAACCAACAACCCCCCACACAAACCACCACAACAACCAGAACCACCCAAATTCACACAGTTTTGTCCTTTTTTAAAAAAAGAGTCTCACACATGAGGATGGATCAAACAGAAAGGCATAGTGTAAGTCAAGCTGCAATTACAAACCAAGAGTCAGTCTTGACTCAGCATAAGAAGGAAGCAGAAACAGTGGAGACAACTTCCCAGTAAAGGAAAAATGGTGAAATATAAAAGATGAGCACATTGTGTTGTCCTGAAATTTACTAGGCAATTTCAAAGAAAGATGCTCGATGCTCACTGCTTCCATAGATTTCTAAAGCTACCATGAAAAATCCTCATTATCTAACAGGTTCAGTGTGCACTTACTACAGACTTAAACAGACAAAAGCACCACCTCTTATGAATTACAGTTCCCCTGGAGGGGTATTTTGATAGTGTTCCAGAATGCTTACCAATTACAATGTAATCAACAATCCTAACCAAGTCTCATTACAGAGGTAGAACCTTGGAACTGTTGATATTAATACTTTTCAAGGTGACCCCAAACTGGGGAACAAACACGTTTACCTCGTATCAAAGATGCTTCCGTGCCAGCTTTGCCTATAACTAATCAAAAAAAAAAGAAAAATATGAAAGGAACATTAATATGAGCATCTTGGGTATTAAGCACTCCCTGCCTGCCTCAGGGTAAATATCCTCTTGACTACACAGCTGGTTACTCATTTGTACAGAATGCAACAGCAGTTGCTGCATATTTAGCACCACAAAGTTCTACTTCATAGTGAAAAGCAATTTAAGTGATTTTTTTAACTGGTTCATTTCCTTTAAAAGGTCTTGCTGCAATAACAGTAATTCCAACAACCTTATTTACCATAATGTTGTTCTCATTACAGAACTTGAAAGTCTCTATGGATATCTTCTGATCCACCAGCAGTACAAACCTCAATTAAGAAAACAGCAGAGCTTTAGAAGCCAACATTACCTACAGCTAGAAGTGTCTGTAATAGAGGATTAAAGCAATGACTTTTGTCTAGAGCACTGCTTGTTCCCCAGTGCAAGATCGAGACAGGACATCTTCCATCTCTCCTAGAAACAGATTTTTTTCATTAGTGGAAAAGCATCCTCTTAAGGACATGGCAACTTAACTTCATTACTAGTATAAAATGAACTAATTATTAGCTGATTTATATATGTGTTACAGAGAGCTTGTTGCCTTCCAACCAGAACGCAAGTGAGACAGACAAACACCCAACATAGAAATATAGTGTGACACTGAAACCAAGTGTCACATTGAATTACACTAAGCAGAATGAGATCTTGACCTGCCCAGGCAGTAAACTGAAGTGTTAGCTATTCCCAGGCCACTTACAGGAAAGCACACACAGAACACATTCTCATCTGAAGTTACGAGGATAACCCATACCCAAAAAAATATCACAAGTAACACATGCCTTGAAATTTCATTAGCATAAAATAAGAGTTAACCTATTAATGTCCCCTTTAAGTTTTGTTGAAATGTCAAGTGTCTGTGGCTTTCCTTCTTCAGTCAAGACTAGCCCTACTTTAATCCTGCATCCAGTCTGTCCCCAGGTGGAGTGTGGTATTTCCTCAGGCACTGCAGGACAGCTGCAGGATCCAGAAAAGAGACGCAGAACAGATGACACGTGTGCACTGAACACAGCATGCGTTTCCCTATACATGTCATGTCATTCACTTACACATTGAAGCTTGTCAGAAAGGTGCACTTCCCCCCCCTCACATGCACACTCCCTGTACAGCTCACTGATGTCATGAGAAATTTATAGCCTTTGCAAATTCCAGCTGGAGTGTAATAACAAGGACAGAGGAAACGCACAGTTGTTACCAGATGCGTCACTTCAACCCAATGGGTCACTTTACCAGAAACGTAAGCTTACAGTACGTCAATGCCTCTAGGCAACTGCTCATGTACACACACTCCCTCCTCCTCCTCCTGAGAGGGTTACAGTTCTCTTTTGGCGCTTTGCATGGCGTACTCGCAGGCAATGAGAGCACACTGCAGCAAGTGTCTGGTGAACTGGCTGCCACAACTCACGCTGTGCAAAAGGAAACCCCACATGACCGCCCGGTCCAACCTAACGCATGGAACCCCTGCACACCACTTCCTCCCGTCAGCAGCCAGAGACATGAAAACAGAAGAACCAAACCCGATACACAAGGTGTAGAGTACTCCTTTTAACTATGGAAGAAGTAGTATCAGCCAGACAATTATTCCAGGCTGCGAGGGAACTATTTACGTCACAATTGATCTCAGTTCGTTGCTGCTATCTGTATCCTCTTCCATTATAGCCCACAGTCATTATGTACTAGAAAGTTTTTACCAATTTGTGGGGGCTGTTGCAGAATTTTTTGAAATCTCACATGTGACTTTTTAATTACTTCTTCACACCACAAAAAAAAATACTTACCAAAGGGCAAGATTTCAAGGTAAGAAAGATATAATTCAGGACAATTTCTGCAACTACTAAAACATAAGCTCAGCAGTTTCCAGAACTCACCCACATAATCTAAAGAGGCCAAGTGCTACTGTAAGGTATGATCTACACAAATACAAAACACAAAACTCATACAAAGTTTACCTTCCCAGCATAAAACTGTATGCTCTATTGACCCAACAGCACAGGCCAAAGAAAGAATAAACACAAAAGACCAAACACAAAACTTTGTGTTTGACTTCAGTCAAGGACAAGAGGAGTGTCCTTCAGAGACAACTGAGAAGGCAAGCCCTGTATCCTGTGTTGCCATTAAAAGATGTAACCTCAGCTTCCCCTTCTCGCACTCCATGTGTCCTTGTAACAGCAGAGGACTTCCACAAACCCAAAGCCACACACACCATAGAAGTTACATGGGTTTAAAAAGAACCCAAAACCAACCCAAAACATTAACCACACTGGAAAAGTCGGCTCTTTCAGGGATGTCAGGTGAGTTCCGTTCTCTGTTCCACCAGAGGGACACGCATACAGAAAGTGGCGGGTATTCAAGGCAATTGCACAACTCCCATAAACTGCATCCCATGGTTGCAACTCTTAAACCGTTCAGGGAAAGCACACAAGCCCCTTCCTACTACTAGTTAATCCCTAGTCCTTGTTCCCATGCTCTTTTTTAACTGCTCGTTCCGTTGTGCCAGTGCAGTTACCTTTGATGACACACCTGTAAACTGAACAACTTAGTTGATTCAGCATGAAACCCCAAAAGCAAGCCACCATGAACTCAGAGCTGTACAGTCCCTCCAGTAACTAGTCGCCTGCTTTCCTTTAGAGATGCAAACATCCTCCTCTTCACTCAGGCACATTGCTACTTAAAGCGATGAGCTCACTTTTTTGACTACTGCAGTGTACAGACTTACAACAAGCACTAATTTATCAAGCAGTTAGAAGGAGTCCTCCACGATGGAACTCTGAACTGCAGAAGAGAATATAAACACAGAGCATGACTTCCAGGACGATCCTCCTACCTGGGACCTGATTTGTGACATTGGCATGCTCTATCTTTGTTTCCAGGTCACAAAACAATACAAAGTTGTGACAGCTTGCATTTATTTTGCACTTCCACTCCGAACATACTGCTTAATTGACTCAAATGGAAGACAAAAATTCCACCACTCAAATAAGCAAAATGGACTTCCAAACAACGCACCATAGTATTTTTTTTTTATTTGGATCTCAACACTCATATATATTCACTATGAAATTCACTCAAATACATTCACTGTGAAATTCACTCAAATACATTCACTATGAAATTCACTCAAATACATTCACTATGAAATTCACTCAAATACATTCACTCTGAAACAACTACACAACTTGTGCCATCCCTTCTACTCAGCCTTGACTTGAATTTACATAGTTCACATTTAGCAGAAGTCACAGCACTTTGGCAGTGTCAGACTAACCATTCCACCTTCTAGAAGTGATTGCCCGTGAGCTACCCCATACTTTCCACTGATAGAGGGAGCTATAGCCATATATAGCTCTCTAATCCAAATTACATTAAAAGACACAGACAGTGAGCTGCTGCCGAATCTCTCTTTTCCAAGGTTTTCAAGAGACTTTGCTTAAGCTCAGTAGAATGCAGCTTAACAGAGCCAGCTATTTCAGTGATGTCAAGCAGCAGTACACAGGCAGGTATTTTTACCCAGATTTTCCAGAGTTGCACATGTTTTTCATGCCAAGATTCTCCATCTGGACAAGGCACAGATTTAGGTGTTCTTTAATACTACATTTAAGTCACTGAGTCTTACCTTAAAGTTCTTTCTCTGGTCTAAGTCACACACATTTAGCTAAACTGCTTTCTCTCCAAAGTTTAGTTCCTATGCTTTTCACACTTCCCTTGGCAAGGAACATAATAATTAACATGATTAATATATAATAAAGATGTAAGGATATAATAATTAGACAAAAATAGCTCAAACATCCCCCACCCCACTTCATTCTTCCTCCATGCAGTTAACAGGATTACTTTTCAAACTATTTTTCTTGCTAGGAAGGCCCTAACAAACTGTAGTTCATAAAATATTCAGTTATGCTACAATTTATTAAAAAAAGAAGTCAAGAAGCACTTGAGCTTCATGTCATACAACTCTTTTCAAAGTCATTATTTGTAACTGTTTTCATGACAAATCATTGTCTCCCCAAACTAAAGTGGGAAAGTTTTGTAGAGAATGTGGAATACTTCAGATTTTTGATGTGTTTCTCTAGCACCTTCTAGCCAGGTGAGCTACGAGAACCCTAAAGATGTGTATAAGCTTCCCTGATCTAAAAAGCCTCTGTACCAAAGACACAACTAGTAATTTTACATCTCCATAGTACTTTGAGCAGCAAGCTCAGGTTTTGCCACAGGACCTTAGAGTAGTCATTTAACAGTGAATTACTATTCATCCTTCTTTTAAATAAATTAAAATATTAAATGAAAAAAGTAATTTACTCCAGCCTTGGAAGTTTACTAAGTTTGCAGAAAAGAAAAAAACAAAACAAAACAAAAACAACAACAACAAACCAACAAACCATGACATAGAGAGCAAGTTTAGGTAGCTTCCCCACTGGAGTGGCAAAAATAAATGCCTGTGTGACATATCCTACCTTTACAATCACCCTTCCCTCAACTAAAGCTAACAGGAATATTTCTTCTTTCTTCTGGCCACCTACTACTAGTTGCAGCCAAGTATTACTGCTCATCTACTAAACACTACACTTAGAACAACCAGTACTGCCAAAAGGTGCCAGACACAGAAATCACTGTCTTCAGAAACAGGATTCCGCCAAACCTCCTCTCTGTTTTGATGACACTGTCCTTGTACATCCTCCGGTAAGAGGATTTCTGGAGAGCAAGAGTGTGTGTGATGCTGGCTCCTGGGGAGGAGAAGAAATCAAAGCAGTGCTGCACACCCAAACACTGGCCTGCAAAGTTTACTTACTATTCTGTTGCACAGTGAATGCATAAGTGAAATAAAAACATGAAACACTCACTGCATCATAACAAAAAACATCACTGCTACTAAGATCTGAGGGATTAGATTATCTTGCCTTACTATGTGGCAACAGAGTTGTTTCCTTACTCCAGAATAAGATGACATTGAGCAAGTGAAGACTTGCCTAAGAAAATCTTGCTTTTAACACCTGGTGTTTGGGCGTAAGTCCACAGGCCTGTGATATTTACCTACTACTGACTTAGTTGAAATGTTTTTTTTGAACATGAGAGGGCTTAGAAAAGCAGAAGAAGAAATTTTTAGCACTTTCACACAAATTATTACATTTCTGACCACCTAAGCAGATACCTATAGCACAAGTGTCTTGGACACGTCCAGGCTCTGACCAGAACACACAACAGCAGCGCAGATCCACCTCTGATACACTATTTCTGCTCCCTCATGTGCAATGCTGTTTCTACAAACCTAGAAGAAACAGCATGTGTTAAAATCACTGCCCATCAGACAGATGTGGTCTGCCAGGTTGTATTCCCGCCAGCCTGCCACTGGCAACTATGATGTTATCCCCACCTTCCATGCTGGTCCCACGCAGGAAGAGAAAGGCCTACTACTTATTTCAAACTTTTCTTGCAATTGCAAGTCCTTTTGGTTAGGTAAGCTATGGGAGACTTACTTAACAATACAGGAGGCGTAAGATCATACATGTTTATCACCTACTCGTACATTGACTCATCCTCATCCATGCTGCCATGTAACACGTGGTTTGCCAAGAAGCAGTTCCTTTTCCCTTTCAACATGCAACCTCTTTGCCAAGAGAGGGACCCGACAAGAACCTTATCCTAGCCAAGTCATTTGTGACCTCTAGCAGTTCCACAAGCCCATCAGGTCTAGAGGTTTTTCCAAGTGTACTGACACCAAAATGTCAACAAAAGAAGAACACAGGTTTTCAGAACCATTCGCTTCCACAAAGTCATAATTCTCACACAGATTTACTGGAACGACAAGAAGCAATCTATTCCCCTTCAAGTTTAGGTATGAAGAACTGTGCAAGCTTTTAGCTACAAATACCAAAACAGTACCCGTAAGGACAGAGACTTCCACTGCTCAAAGTAAAGGCTTCATTAAAAGATGGTAGATACTGCTTTCCACAACAGAACAGCAGCAGTTCAACACATAAATAAAAAGCAAAACTTTAAGAAAAAAGCTAACTCTGCCTTTTTGGTGTACTTTTTTTTCCATCTATAGACAAAATAACAACTACCACCTTACCTCCCCCCCAAAAAATAAAAATAATTAAAAAAAAAACCAAAAAAAACCAAACAAAAAACCCCCACAAATCCGCAACACATAAAAGATATGTAAAGACAAATTATGACAAACAAATTCACTTCATAAGTACTTCACGCTCTCAGAATTTTACCTGCCAGCTCTGCCGCTGTAAGAGGCACTGGTGCTTCTCATAGCAACTCCACCTTTTCCCGTATCCCCTGTATCTTTTATCCCTCACTCAGAGGAGGAACAGCACACTGATTAACCAACGTGAAAATTTATGAAAGTTTAACCGGAACACACTTTTTTTTTAAGCTATCTGGCTTTCAAACTTGGTTGCAGTGAACCAAGGGGCTCAAACAGACAAATGAAGCAAGCTCCAGGAAGCCAAGTAAGAAATGAAACAATAACAATGAACATTAAAAAAATAGCCTTCTCAGAACAATTCAGGTAGTATAAAATTGGAGTATACATCCTTACCTTGAATAGGTGGCCACAAGGAAAACTAATACCTCTAAACAGGTACACCCATGGGTAAAACAAAATTTTCTTTGAAATAAGGAACCTCAGAAAGAGAAATAGCAACCTAACTTTATTTAACAAAGAAGAAATTACGAGTCCTGCTTAGTTTTCCCATGGTCCTTTTCAAATCTGTGCTGCTGGAATAGCTTGTCCCTCACTTTAGATGCAGATGTGCTCTGACAGCAAGAGAGGCCAAAAGAGGAACAGGAAAAAAAGATGAGCTGTTTCCAAAGCACAAGCCTTTGGAATAAGCTGACAAAGGGAGTTCAAATTTTATGTTCTTCATTTGAGCAAGATCTACTTTTCAAAGAGATAAAACCACACAAATCATCCTTCATGAGGGGAAGTGCCCTCACTCGCCCTTCCCAATTCCATATCCCCACAGATATTCTTCACTTTTTAAGGTGAAAAAGGCACCACTGTGGCTTATTCCCAGCTTCTCAAAGTCACTGGGGGAGTGCAGCTACCACCATTTCTCACCACCAAGACTCTTCTTCCAGGCTGGAATTACCAAACAAAACTGGTGAAGGGTCCTCAGCATAAGGAGAGAAAACAGCCAGCGTTGTACGGTTCTACAATTTGTTCTAAAGTACATCATTATATTAAGCTACTGGTAGCAAGAAGCACACCACTAGCAAGTTCTTCAATCTTACGTGCATTGGTTGCTGCAGCAGTGGATGAAAAGCTTGAGCATCTAAACCGAGTACTAACCAGTACTAAACAGCTCTTGAGTTAAAGAGAGTGCTGGTTCTATTTTGAAATTAGCTCAGAAGACAAACTGTCCAGGCTGATAAAGGCAGCCTATACAGTGTTTGTCCCTGCTTGGGCAGTTCAAGAGTACAGTGTGCAGCACCAGATCTTCATGACCTAAATTTTCCTTAACTGGTTAGTTTAGAGCTGAGGCACAGATTAGCTGAATTGGCTAAACTGTCCTTAATATCAGCCTTAGAGTTAACCACAGCACGGGCACTTTCAGATCTGTGTATAATCCTTAGTCCAGCTGGCTGTGGCCAAACAACGCATTTTTTTTAGCATCTAGGTGCTTCTTGATCATGATCTTCTCTGCCTGGCCACAACCCTCATATGCACAAAGGCCAAGGTTGGGTTTGTTGGTTTTTTTCCCAATGGATAGGGAATCCCCAAGTAACCAATTAAGCTGGCTTTAAGACACTGAAACACGAGGACAGCACAGAGTGAACTTAATGGGAAGCAGATGTGGCCCACTATTTTAAGTAATCTTTTGACAGGGGTGGGGGGAGAAGGCTTAAAGTTTTTCTTGAAGCCTCTGCAAGTGGCTGGGAGTACTATTTTGCCCTTGAAGTTAAGCATATCTGTCCTAGATTTGAAACCTGTTCCAAAAGAATACTAGTATGAGTACTTCTAGTAGGCAAATTCAGTGCCATATAGTGGTTTAAGTGCTGATGGCGTATCACATTCTGAGTTCACAACTGGGCACACCACAGGCAGGCACTTTAAGTCTGATCACGTAGCACCCAGGAAACTGCTTCCTAGTAGAGGATGACCACACTCCAATGCCTGGGAAGCAACACTGCACAGGAAAATAGTTTAATAATCATTTGTTTTCCCAGCTAAGCATACCCGTAAGTATCTCATTAATACAGCCTCTCAGGCTTAGGTCTCCAATTCCTGTTAATGTCAGGTTTTAAAAAAAAAAAAAAAAAATAAAAAAAAAGACAAACACAACAACAACCAATACCGGACTACTACACTTGTATTGGCTGGGGAAAAAAACAAGTATTTATTTACATCATAGCACCTCCTCAACATGCCCACTGGAAAGCCACAGCTGCAGGACAACGAGGCAATCAGAAAAAAAAAAAAAAAAATAGATAAACATGGTATCTGGCACATCCTTGAGCTGCAAGAAGCCTAAGGAAAATCACATTTTATTCATCAGGGACTACAGGACAGGGGCAGCTACCTGCTACCTTAAGCTTGGACTTTAGAAGCAATTCTTGCTAGTCAATGTCCTGTTAAGTAGGACCTTGAAGTTGAGTAAACTTCAAGGTTTAGCTTAACATGTCCTTCAATGCTTCAGGGATGAGAGTATTCACAAGCCCCTGCAAAGCCAAATTCTACGCTAAAAGCTATGTTCATACAGTACTAAGCATGTTCACTTAAATCGAGAAGCAGAGTTCCCATCTGTCACGTTCCATATAAACAACATTACTTAGATGCATGCAGCCCTTAAGAACAAAGCTAATAGTAACATTCATCAACACCATAACCATTGCAAACACTTAAAAAAACCAAAAAAAAACAAAAAAAAACAAACCAAAAAAAACCTTACGATGCTTAAAAACAACTACCCCATGCATGAAGCGCTGAAATCACACTGAGTTTATTAGTTAAGAGACTGTGGTCAACCTGTAGGCAAGGGCAGAGTACAGCAGTCTAGACAGCTTCAGTTACAGCAAAAGTGACTTTCCCCAAGATCAAGCCACTGCCTGCCCTCCCTTCCTCAACTCTGGGATCTCACCAGGAGAAATCCAAGCACTCACTGCATTACCAAGTCGCGTTTCAGACTCCAGAGAATCAAGCACAAGAATCTGCAAAGAGCATGAGGTCCTTATCTGGAGGAAAGCATTGCACTTTTTGAAGGCTATTGCTCAAATAAAGCCTTTTCCAGGGGCTCTTACGCCTGCTTTTCCATCTGTTTGCATGGCAGCTTTTCCTCCTATAACAAAGCACTGACACTCAGCAGCGACTCGTTAAGAATATTCTTCCCTATTGTTTAGACAGAGCAGCTCAGCTACAACTGAATTGCTAAATACTTGTTTTAATAATTATGAATTCCAATTACTTGCTTACTGAGCGCAGCAAGAGTTTGTTAATAACTTGTTCTCACTGGTACTACTCATATCGGGAACAAAACTCAGCTCCACAGAAATCACTTTATGATTTTGCAATGATTCACTCTGGCGTACAATGAGATTTAAGCATCTCACATCCTCATTGCATTATGTCTCCACACTATAACATTAGGAAGCAGAAACTTTTACAGCACGCTCTGAAATACAGACTACATCCCCCCCGCTTCCAATCAATAAAAATAATAAGCTGGTTTATATCATCTCTTCCAAGAACCGCTTCTGCAACTGCCCAACAGAAAACATGAGGGTCCAGGTGAACGAGAGCACACGAAGTCCCGCGTACGCATTTGTCACTTGCCCTGTGGTACGAAACACTGCCTCACCTTGGAATCGGGGCACTGGTTACATGCCTGTTTTCAACAACATTCATCCTAACAAGGTTTAAAAAAAACCCAAACCAAATAAAACCCCCAGCTATTAATCATATGAACATGATTAATAAGCGTTCTTCAGCAAAGTTCAGCCGGAGGCACGCCTCTCCAATCTTTGTGAAGAAGCTGCTGAACGTACGCAGCGCTGAAACAGTTCGTTTCGGACTGCACAGCCAGGAACCCAGCCACAGTCCCACACGGGCACTGCAGTCTGCCGTGTCTGAAAGCACCGCTCCCCGCTCAAACCGCCCCAGCCGTGCGGTCCCTTCCCCGCAGCTCTCGGGGACGCCTCGCCACCACCAGCTTTGCGGGAGCACCGGTCAGCGAACCCCGCTGCGTTTCCCTGCACCGAGGGGACACGAAGGCAGCGCAGAAGTTCAGGCGATCGCTTTAAAGGATTCGTGTCGGGGCTGTTCAAAAGACTTCCAAGAGGCAAATTACGAACTGCAGCCTGTACCGCACCTCACCTCCCGTTCTGCCCGGTTCCACCTCCCCGGCACCCAGCCCGCCGCCCCCGCGAGACCCCCGGGGCTTGGGCAGGAGGCACGGCGCTCACAGACCGCTCGCCCCGCCAGACAGCCAGACACGCGGGGGCGGCCGCGCCGTACTGCCCCGGCAGCCGTGCTGCCCCGGCAGCCGTGCTGCCCGAGCACCTGCCCTGCCCTGCCCGCCGCCGGGGGGACCGGCAAACTCGGGGAGCAGCGGAGGAGTGCGGCGCCGGTGCGGAGCTGGGGCTGCAGGAAAAAGAATAAAGAAAATAAAAGAGGAAGGCGGGCGGGGGAGGTGCGGGAAGGGGCAACTTTCCCCAACTCCCGGCGGCAGGCTACCCCCGCCAGGACGCGGCTGCCCGCCCGCCCGGCCCCAGCGCGGGGCTGGCAGGTGGGTGACGGGGATGCCGGCGGAGACGGGCCCCCGCCCGCGCCTCCCCGCGCCGCCACAGCGGCAGGGGACGACCGACCGCCTCCCGCCGGTTACCTCCTCGCCGCCGCCGCTCTCCTCCGTGCCGTTTCCTACGCTCGCCATGTTCCCGCTCCGCTGCCCGCTGCGCCTGTATGACTGCGGCCGCCGCGCCCCGTCCCGCTCCCCACCGCCCGGCGCTGGTCCCCGCCCCCCACACTTCCCGGCCGCCCCCGCTCGGCCCGGCCCGGCCCGGCCCCGCCGCCTCCCGCCTCGTCCGTGCGGGGCCGCGCTCGCCACCTCCTCCCCGGCCCGGCCGCCCCACAACTCCTCCGGCCACGCCCCTTCATTTGCATCACAGGCCACGCCCCCGCCGGTCGCGCCCTGTCCCTCAGCGCCCCTGGCCGGCCCTAGAGGGGGGCCCCGGGCACGCTGCCGGCCCGTGCACCGCCGGAGGGTGAGGCTGGCCGGCCCGGGCTGTGGAGCACGCGGAGCGTTGTCCCAAGCTCCCGCCGAGGCCTCCTTCCTCCGTGAGGCCGTGCTCCTTCCTGCCGCCCCACGCCGGGCCAGCCGCACCGGGCGAAGCGCAGCGAAGCGCTCTTCAGTCGTTTCTGCCGCCTGGCGCTGTGGAAGAGCTGCTCTGTCGCTCGAGAAGAAAGTTCACAAGGCAGCCGGCTCTCTGAGAAAGACTGCCGGATTCCCCCACCCTGCCTTATCCTGTTGTTAGTTCACAGTATCATCACGCTTTTTGCTATAAATCTGCCAGTTCCCACTTTTCCCTATTCTGCCAGCTGAGGTCAAGTTCTACTAAAAAGTATGTAGCATGACGCCTGCCTCCACTTCCCACAGGTTACTTCTCTGTCACATCCCCTGATAAGAAATACATACAGTTTTTATATGTTTGCTTTGATTAGAACCAGAGACAGATGAAGAGGAAGAGAGAACTAAACAGATTCAGCTAACCAGGAGGTAGATACAGTCTAAGGGCTTTTCGCAAGATTTGGGATTACAGTCTAGAGATAAGCAAGGTCCTTCAGTCTAAGAAGAGGCAGTACAGGCTTTCAGTCTAGGCTAGCAACTTAGGTGTCCCCATTAGTCTTACTTAGACTACTGCCATATGTGCTCTGCTATTTTTACCCCACTGAGCTAAGTAAAAGCAGGAGGGGAACCTAATTTGAATATGTTAATCTGTCCTGCAAAATTGCACTCTTCCCAATTAAGGTGTTACAGACACACTGTTCTCCCATACTCCTATTGCACTTGAGTATGTTTCTTCACTGGTAACTTGTTGGAAGATACTTCCAGTGATACTAATGTACTTCTCCAGGACTGATGTGAAGCACATGAAACACAACAGTCGTGCAAATGCAGTAGACAGGCCCATACATGCTTTGTATTTGACTCACAGCAGTTACGTCTGCCCACACAGCTACACCTGAAACATGTTACAATTACATCAGAATTTTATAATGCTCACGAGAATTACACAAGTTACCATCCTCTGCTGAAGACATGGCTCCCTTTCTATTTTTCAGCTCCACAGGCAATCCCCTTGAGATGTCCTTTTGCTTATAGCAGCAGACTACCTCCCTTTCAGAAACAGGTTTTAAACAGTATTATTCTATAACAGAATACTATGGGGTACATCATATATGAGTAGGATAGCTAACACATAAGGTCTCCAAGTTCCAGAAACATGGTCCTTAAAGATGAGAACTACTTACACCATTCTGTAGGAGCCACGCACCTAGCTGCAGAGAATAAAAACTCAGCCTGATCCCTTACATTCTAGTAGAAACTGTTCATGAACTACAGCACCAGCACTTTTAGAGTTAGGTTGAGGAAGTCACACCAATGCGTAGAGTTTGTAGTCACAAGTAGTTACTTTAAGCGTAGGAGGCATAACTGCATGAGTCAGAGGTTCGGTTAATATACTCAGCAAGTTCAAGACCAAGGTCTAGTTCTACACTAGTTTGTCATGATTAGCTCTGGATAGGTATCATTTATATTGTTGTATTCTTTTGTGGGAAAAGGGCAATCTGCCCACCAAGTCCTTTAGATCATTTACACTCTTTTGGGCAGATTTAACACTCCATCTACCAGTGACCTTTCTCTGGTCAGAACAAAGATGCATGCTAAAATAATCATGGTAGAGATAACTACACCATATTGTTCCTGACACAGGTAGCTAAGGCATGAAAATTGCTACTGAAGTCTGAGTACAAGCCCTGTGAATGGCAGAGCCATTACTGAGTTTTGTTTGGTCTTTGACAGACTGCCATAGGGCTTTCTCCCATTTAAGTCATTGTTATAACAGTCAAAAGGGCATTTCAAAGCCACACACACACACCCATTGGCTTTAATCAGTTTAATCATTCTTCCTCTTCTCCCTTGAAATGTAAGCATTAAAGAAAAGCCTTGCAAATTCCTCTTCCTCTTACACTTTTCCATTTGTAAAAAACTAAACAAAACAAACCCCACACTTCTGAAGGAATATGGGCAAGAATTAATAGGCCTTAATCCTTTGAGAAGAGAAGCCTGCTGCAGTTCCCAGCCAGCTCTAGTTTCTATCCATTTTAATGTAGGTATCTTTGCAGCAAGAATTAGGAAGATTATGAGCCGATTACTAATCTTTCAGAGAGCATTCAGAGAGCATTCCAGTGGATGTGTTGAAAGGATTTTGCTGAGATCTGACAGAGGAGGCAAGACCTCAAGAGACCATTCCCCTCTGGCTGGCATACCCATATAGAATTCCCATCCAGGAAAAGTTTTCCCCATCTTCAGAGCCATGACCTGCATGCTGCTGTGTTAACACTACTTGGGTATTTGATAGCTCTGCTAGTGTTTCCTTCTGCAGTATAGCTATTCACTGGGAATGTGCCTCATTATAAGAATTAGTGGGACAATGAGGAAAAAGAAATTTTTTTTTTTTTGAGCTTCTGTAATCAAATACAGATCTGACAAGGATGAAAATTCCTATTCTGCCCCTCAAGATCAGATAACACAGAATAATAAAATCAACTTCAGTATAAACACTTGGTACTGATCTAGTTTTCTTCAGGACTAGAAAATAGTCCTTGAGAATAGGCCCCACTGTAAAAGAAGCCTGGGAAGTTGCCTTGGAACTCCTGAAGTTACTTTCCAGTAGGGTTAGACCATCTCAGACTCACCCGAACAGAAGAACTATAGATAACAATCATTTAACAATTAGCAGATTCCCTGATGGAGGTAGGGCAAGTAAGCAAGACAACAGAAACCAAATCCCGCCTAGTTCCAGAAGTACTGTTTCATAAACAACCTATTAGAACAATGAGTACTCTGAGCAGTACAAACTGCATATGAATCTACCCACATAAATACATTGTGAAGGATTTGCTGAGACGAGTAAGAATCACCATGTTTAAGGAATACCTTTCAAGATCAAAGTGACTGAAATTTCTTGCTGTCTTACTGCTGCACTGAGTTAGAAGTCAGCTAAGCAAAAATAAAAAACCACTGCACACATAAAATTTGCAGTAGTTTAGCAGAGCTACTAATTCACAAAAAAACCTACAACAAAAGCAAGATATAACAGCCAAGAGAAAAAAAAAAAATAACAAGGATCTATTTCCTTATGGATTATAACAGCCATGCCATAACCTGTAGGCAGTTAATTTTTTCTAGCCAGCACTAATTTTGTCAATTAGGATGAAGAAACACCTCCTCCTGACAAGGACCAATATCAAAATGTTGTTTCTTCCCACAGGCTGAAGTAGTCTGTGGCTCACAAACAGTATTTCAGAGATTACTATAGCAACAGCAGTAACCCCTGTAGAGTGAAAACACATGAGAGTGCATTGATGCATACATGTAGTTGTATGAGAAGGCTAAGATTGTAAGATTATTTTCTTGTCAACTGCCCCCTTCCTGTACGTGCACACACGGTCCTTTGCCACTATCCAGCCCTGCAGCAAAAAGTCTCAGGTTCTACCTTAGTCTCTAGAACGTGTATTAACTCTTGGTCCCAGCACCTGTTTTCCCACAGATAGCCATACACAGAGCTTAGCAAGCCACAGAGCAGCCCACCTAGGCAAGTAAATGCAACAGTTAAAATCACTGAAAAAGGAAAATCAGTGTCCTCAAAATACATTTTATGGCCTCAGGCCTCAACAAAAAGGTATAAGGAACTGAACCAAGCATGCCAACATACACTTTTTCAGAAAGACATAAAAGCAAGTAGCCTCTCTAAGACACCTCGTGACACGCATAGAGGCAGTACTATGGCACAGAGTATTCATGTACTGAAGAGACTATGGATACCAAAGAAATCTTAAAGTACTGGGCTGTAACAGGAGTGAATGTTTTTTACCTTCAATAATGTGCTTCATCTAAATTCTGTTTCTTAGACCTCTCAAGAAATTTATTTGGAAGTAAAGAATCTAGGCATTATTTCTTTGACAAATACATCAATGCAGTATTTTTATTTAAATACTTAGACTTTCACCTTCTGTTAGACACTTTTAAAGAGCCACAGTGGTTTCAAACTCCCAGATTGTGCTTCCATGCTTAAAAGTGGAAGCCATCTTGAAGCAAAGCCACCCCTTCTTTCAGTCAGCCAGCCATATTCTCTTCACTCACCATACTAACATGTGGCAAATATTGCAGTGGTGAAAAGACATGTAAAACTGCTGGTTCACGTGTCTGAGACTAGAAGTGGAGTGATCAGGCAGCTACGAGACATTTCAGCATAAACAGGATCTTGAGCAATATCCATAAGAAACTTCCTCTACCTGAGTAAGCCCTGCCTCTTTTCCAAAGCCAGGGAAAGGACAATAATGGACTTCGGGCAAGGTATGGTGGTTTACCTCAGTTACCACATGACTTCTTTCTGTGTACCTAAGACAGGTTGTATAAGTGATCCTCTGTGAAAGCATAATGCAATTAATGCACCTAGCTTTCAGTCAGCCTCTCATGCTTTTACCAATGTACCTACAGAGACATTATTTGCATACTGGTTTCTAGCAACCCTTCTACAAGTGCCACCTCTAATTTATGGGCTATATTTGGATTATTTTGTATATCTTCTTATCACTTTCTGTCTGTGTTTAGCCAGTATCCAGGGCTAAACTATAGCAGTTATTCTACCACCTGATGATCCCTCCCAAGTTGAGGAGAATCAGGGAAAAAAGGCAGAAGCCCCATGAGCTGAAGTATAAACAGGTTTAATGAAATAACAAAACTGATACAACTGACAGACTATACAAAGTTCTACTCAGCCTGGTCCTTGATGTTGACAGCAGGATCAGAAGACCAAGAGGAAGTAACCCCAGGAAGAAGAGCTCCACGCTCCCTGAGCTCCCTCCTTTTATAATGAGCATGACTAGGTGCTATGGGATACACCTGTGAGTCAGCTGCCTTGATTGGAACTCTCAGCTGACTCGGGGCTACTCATGGCCTGCCTGCATGGCTGGCCTATGAGTCTGTGCCTGGGGAACCAGGACACCTTCTTAAGGGAGAATCCTAAAAGGTGTCACTCAGAATGATTAATTAAATTTTTTAGCCCCAGAAACAGGCATATCCCCCAATATATACATACCACATCTATTACTGCTCCAAGGGGAGTAAAACTATGCTTAGGCTGATACAATTTAAATGTTATGTATCTGCAACCAGTGCACAACTTTTCATAACAGTGTAATAAGGTAAATCACAGAATACTTCAGTTTTGAAGTGACCTCAGGAGGTCACCTGATCCACCCACTGCTGAAAGTGCAGCCTTGCTCAAGGTTAGAGCAGGTTGCTTATATGGCATTATACACACACCTCAATAGAGAACACCTAATACACCACATGAATGTGCACCTCTAAGCAAAACATCAGAATATTGAGTCAGACTCAGTGGGATGATACATCAGGAGACTGGTAAGCCATACAGAGTAAAGAATAGCAGTAAAAAAAAAGAAACAAATCCAAGGAAAAACAAAACAAAAACCAAAAGCAAAACCAACCCCCACAGCATTTTATTATCTCCTAGGAGGTTTAAAAGTCACCCCATTTTCTGTGATTCTAGACAACAAAGCCAAAGATCTTCCTGATACTTCACTACATTTGGAAGCGCAGGTAGGAGTCCCATCGCCTGGACTCCTACTCCTTGTGATATCTTTGCTGACCAGCATTCTGCCTTCACAACATGCATATGCCATCCCATTCCATTCCATTTCTCCCCTCAAAAAAAAGTAAAAGTTCCCTTTGGTTTTTTCCTGGTTTTCTCCTCCTCTGCTCATTCATCCAAGCAAGAGCATTTTCTTTAAGGTGCTCAAGGGGCCTCACCTCTAACTCATTCCACCAGGCCAGATGATTAACCCTTTCCTGTCCTACAGCTGATGGGACATTTATTCACCTTGGTATGCTATGTCTCATCTCTTTGCCATTTTCCTCCCTTCTCTCCTTTACAGCTAAGCAGTTTCCTCCTATTTCAGCAAGATGTTCTCTGTACTTCTCCCAGTCTTTTCTCTAAGCTTCTTCCTGTTATCATTACATTTCATGTTATTTATTTTCATTGGAAGTATTTCAGTGTTCCTTCTCCGAGCCTCATGTTTCAGAGAATTATAGAGTAATAAAAGTCAGAAATGACCTCTGTTCTCATCCAGCCCTCCTGTTGTTTGGTTTTTTTATGATATAAAAAGCCACACTAAGTTATAATACTTGTTTAGAAAATAAAATAAATTAATGTATCATCATTCCCCATGATACTAGCATGATGCTTGATGTTTGCACGGTATATTGTGAATGACTGATGACCTCTTCTTGCATAATGTCTTGTTAAATAAACCCTTGAGGATGTTGGTGAATAGCTGTCATTTAATAGGGTTAATTTTTAATTGGCTCTTTATTCCTTTGAAACCTTTGTTCCTATTAACAGTCTAAACTGTGTTTTGTCATGTGGTACTTTTATTAGCCTCAAGAAATGGAGCCGTTTACTTGTAAATCCTCTAGTAACTAGAGCCAATGCCATCTTTGAAATGATATTCTTTACGTAGCTGAATCCTTTCCATGTGCTTTTTTTTTTTTTTCACATACTGTACTATTTGTACCAGAAAAAGCAAACAAAAAAGGCCTAACTTCATCTTAAAGAAATTTTCTTTGCCTTACTGACAAAAGTTTTCAAAGTTATGTTTGCCAGAAAATATGTTACATCTTTTGTCTATTCATTTTGTTATTCTTTCATTGCTCTGAAAACAACATGTTCTGGATTGAACCATCTGAACAGATGGTTGTTATCTGTCCAAGTCATCAGCAAATGAAAATGCCTGAATGCAAGCCCTCCCCCCCAAAAAAATCCCCAAAACCAAACTCGAAATGTCACGTATACATAACAATGTTCTTGTTCCCGCAAGGAAACAGGAATTGTATCTCTGAGTGAGGATCCTATGACTATTATAGGACAGCAATTTATAATTGCTAAGTTGTACCCAAAGGCCTTCCCTTCACACTGTAGGAAAAAACATACATTTATTTATTTACTTACTTACTTGTATTTTAACTGCTCTTTATTGATATAATATCCACATTAGAGGTACCTTTTCTCAGAAACAAAGACCTGCAAAACAGATATGTGTGGGCTTACTTTCTCTTGTCACGTAGGCTGCCATGTTCAGAAGCTCCTATTCTGTAATGGCAGGTCTGGGTCTCTCTGTTCAATGAAGAGATTTTGCTGCAGATTGGGTAGGGATTGTCTTTGTGCTTTGCAGCTAAATGCATACATTTAGCTGAGAAAAGGCTAAGGTATCTCATCTGGGGATGTAAACCTTGTTCAGTACAACATGGCATTTGGCCAGTATTTTAGTAAGAGCTCTTGAAGCTTAAATATAACTCTTCTGGCTACGAAGTTCCACATTAGCCAATAGAGAGAATGATGTGTTAAGAATAATGTGATACGTTGTACTCTCCTACTAATATTTCCTAGAGTGAACAATATTCATTAATAACTTAAGTGCAAATCCTGTAGGTTTCAAATATTCTCTATTTCTAGAGTTTACTTGGAATTTTAACTGTATTGATGATCCAATTAGTTCACTCAAGCCACCTGCTATTTAAGAAGTCCTAAAAATGCAAAATGTAGATAACCAATTTATTTTAAATGCTTTTATTTACTTTATCAGTTAGAATTTAATAAACAGATTTAGAGTGTGGACAGTTACAGATAAACTCAAGTTTGCCTTGTCTACACCTCTGCTGGTTGTATCTGATTGAGCTTTTAATCAAAAGCCCAGTAGGCATGTTAGTATGATTCTATGCCCAAATTAATATGCTCCCCTCTCATATTGGTGTGCAGCAGTTTTCAAATGTTCCTCCATTAGAGCTGAAAGTACGGATTCTGTATCAAAATCTTCACATAGTACTTTGTGGCAGCTCATTTGGCGAAAGATTTGGCAGACCATCTGAAAGAACTGAGAAACAAAGATAACTACTTCAAAAAGGGATCTGAGGATGAGCGGATTTGTGAAGGACTATGCAGAAAGAGCATCTGGTCAATTTACTGTCTTTTTGTAGATAATTTTGGGCTTCCTAGAGAAATGAGCTATTACATCCTGTAGAAGGCTCTCCTGCAGCTATGCTCTTCATGAAAATATTTCTTTCAGCTTTCTGCTGACTGTAGGCCATGGGCAGACCCTGATGGAGAAATCAGTATGTTAAGGGTGTGCATTTGCCTTGATTTGATCCAATCATAAAACCAGTAAAAATTCTTCCAGATGGATGGATGGAATTCAGATGGATGCTTATGTTTGCAATGAAGATATTTCTGGCTTGATTAATATCCTCGGCACTGTGTGACACAAGTCCAGGAGATGTCACAACATAGATAAAGAGTAGATATTTTCTGAGTAATCATTTCCTTTACTGGCCACATATAACCAAGAGAAAAATTCTGTTTGCCCACAAGCAAAATACCAAACATGTTGAAAAGCATGTAGTCAGGGATTGCTAGACTGTATACAAGCTATGAAGAAAATGTTTTCTGAATGCTCTGAGTTTGGTTTACAGAAAGATACAAGGCGAAGCTTTCATCTGAGAAATAGACAGCTGGGGCACACAGGTATTCTGACAAAAAAACTGATTGCTCTGTCCTTGCCCAAGACACACCAGGATATGACATCCTTTGGGGGACAAGGTGATGTGGTACTCCTATCAGTTATGCTGTGAACAGGTCCTCTGTAAGAAAATTAAGGCTCACATTGTTCAAGAGTCAGCTCAGAATTTTTGTAATATTTTCAGTTTCCATACAAACACACTCAAATATTTTAATTAAACAATGAAATTTTCTAAGAGGAGAAATCACATTTGTGTTTCTGTGATGCAGGAGAATGTAACTAGTGAACAGACAAGGTAATATTTTGTCTGGTTTTAGCTTCTATATTGATCAGCTAAAAATGCTTTAAAAATTATTTTTACTGAAGAACATAATAATCATTAAGCAGAAGAAACAATTTCACTTTTTATTGCACTTTGTGCTCTCAAAATTTCTAAGAAGGTCAAGTTCAGAATGTTATCCAGTTTTGTATGACCTGTTACAGTCTCCTTTCCCACTCTTAAAAGTACTTTACTTTTGGATACTCTGGTGCTCACTCAGAGAAACACCCCAGTATCATGTGACTAAATGAGGCTGTGCCTTTTCAGCTCCAGCAGCTGAAGCACCGACTCCATTCTCACCATGTGGATGCTTGAGCTAACCGTGAGATGTGAATGCACAGCGAGTTAGCCACTATGCAGGACAACGCACTCGAAGACCCTCACTTGAGAAAAGTGCAAGGCAACTTTCTTGTGAAAGCCAGTAGGATAAGCAACTTCTCATTCTCGATTACACAAGTTATTGTTACCTAAGATGTTGTAAATCGTCATAGATTTCTTTACCATAATTTGCTTACATTAGTGTCTGATGTGTCCTACTATCTATCCTAGTTTGTTTGTCTGTTTGTTTATCTATCTATCCATCTATCTATCCATCTATCTATCTATGCATCCTGTGCTCTTGTATCTGCCTGAAATTTGCTTCATTTAACCAAGAACTTCAGGTAATTTCTAAGCATTTCTCATATTTCATCAGGTTCATAAAGCTTTATTCTCAGTACACTCAGGGGTTAAGGCTTAAGCAGAGCAGTTACATTGTGTGGGTTTAAGGAAGTCACACAGGAAGCATGTGGCAAAGCAGGCAACAGACTCCAAGCGCTGTCCATATCTTCCATCTTGTGAATCAGATCAGTCAATGCCTGGAGGTCACAAAAGGCATCATAAAAATAGGGAACAGATGGTCTGACAGCAATCAGTGCCCTGCTCCCCATGCTAGCATGCAAAGTGTGCACTTCCAAGCACTTGTCACAGAGCTGTGTTTCATTCAGGCTCCTGGGCACCAAATGTCTTTGCTTTTTCCATGGTAGCAGCAATTCACATTCTCACCCTTCTGGCAGTGAGAGTGGTTGTACAGTGACTGGCAGTGCAGGACAATCCCAAAACTGCTTCAGAAGCTGCAAGTGGCCTTCCATTCTATGATGCAAGTATATGCTGGGATTTCTTCATCTTTGCAACTTCCTTCCATGTTGAGCCAGTTTACCTTTGTTAGATGCAAGCACCATGTATTTTATGAACAGAGGTATGCACATGAGGATTTCATTGTCCTGCAAATCATAAAGTAATTAGGAACAGCTGTGCTTTAAATGTTCCACAAATGTGTTCCTGTTTGTTACCTGAAATGTGAGTGTGCTTTTTAATAACATATTGTAGAAAATATCAAGTCCTAATTTGATCTGAATTCCATTCTTTGCCAATGACATTTATGTGAAACCTTGAGTTTCAAGTCTTTTTCCATAATCACATTCAAAAATATGTATGTAGTCTAGCAGAAACATCATTGGGTTGCAAAATGTATTTTGTGGCTATTCCTGGCTCCAGTGCTGGTCAAAAATACAGTTTGCTGAGTCTGAAGTTAACACGGAGATATGGAGAGTTCCCAAATGCCAAACTGAGGTGCCCCCAACACCCTCACACAAACACACACATTGGGGAAATACATGGGTTTGGCTTTTTCTCATTTACATTTGAATGGTCATTATGCACTAGTTATCTGAATATGCAACCACTGCTAGAAGACCAGGAAGGGTTTGAGGCAGCTGACAAATGCTCCCTTACTACTGACAAAAATAATCTAATAATCTTTTCAACTACCAATAGTGCAAAGGCATCTTTGAAGCAGTAGCTCAGAGAATTGCTAGATTGCTTAGACATAAATAAATAAATAAATTTGTGCAGACACTTATACTAAGACTGCAATAAATGGAGAGTGAAAGAAAAAAAAAAAGGAAAAGCTTCAGGTTTTGATACTGTTTACAGACTAATGTATGTGGGCGATCTCTTACTGTAAACACAGATGGCTGTGAGCCACAACAGGTCATGCTGAGAAGCCAAGCATATATTTGTGGGCTTCCTATTTCCCACTGAAGCAATGACTACTTGGCAGAAAGCATATATTTGTAGTCCTTAAAATAAAGTCTTCTGGATTAGGGAGTTTTGAATTAAAATACATTGTAGATGCATCAAGTTGAAGTTTGAATGGTGTGTCTGATGGTAGTGTTTTCTTTACTGGGTGCAAATAAGGACTTCAAATTTAGGTTTCAGAATTTTCTGCTAAAGATGGAATAGAAAATTCAATGTCATAGCACATGTGATCACAAGAATTTATGCCTGCTTGAGCCAATATGTAAGGTAAACAATCATGTAAAATAAGATAGAGCACTGGGATGCAGCCACAGGCAAAGATAAAGATGGATAGGAAGGCCAAGGGAGAAGTTAGAAAACTAGTCTGGAGATTGCACAACTAGTTCTACATCCTGCCCTGGTACATTCTAACTGGATGACCTTGTGCTAGCTACCTAGTCTTTCCATGCCTCAGTCCTATAATATGGGATAACAAGACTGGATTGCATCAGCAGGGTGTCATTAGGATTGGTACTCTCATAGGTATTTGCTTAATCCCGTGAGACCATATAATTACCTAGAATATATAGGCCTATAATAGGTCTGTGTACAGATAGCCCAGCCTACAAAGGTCAGAAGGCTTATCTCCAGATTATTCTTGGTTTATAACTACATATTCCTCTCACTGGGATCTGTAGGGTGTGAGGTGAGGAGAACCACAGTGACAGCCGCCTTCTATCCCTAGTGTCTCTGCAGGTCAGTCAAACGACAGCAGTAGCGTTAGTAGCTAATAGTAACCAAAAGGAGGCTTGTCTCCAACAAAGCAGCAGTAGTACTTAAACCTGTGTCCCCGTACTATAAACCCCTCAGACAGCTGAGATGGCACCAATTCATTTGCTTTGTAGGAGTCAGTCCATGCACTGGCAATGCAAAATAAGGAGCCATTACCTGAGGTTTCTGCAGCACAAAACTGTTCTGTTCCATAATGGGAAACAAAGAAGAGTTCAGGGAAGTAGTTGAGCAGACGGTGGTGGTTTAGTTGTTCCTTCCCCTTGTATTGCTAGATTGGTCCATGGCTCAGAGGAGGATGTGGAGCGCATCATCAGTTAAGAAGTCCCATGTGACACAGACCCAGGCTCAGACAGCTGTTGTTCAGAGGGCACATTGCCACTGGTAATGTGGACAGCAGACATCCTGGGAGCCACAGAAGAGACAATACAAATGCAGCCATTTGCAGCAGTATTTTGAGGACCAAATCAGAGTCGTTTTTTGAGAGCACAAACCATCTGCAACCATGGTCTTCTTCATACAGTTCTGCTTAATCAGAGTGACTAGTTATCAGCAGTAATTCTCAAAGAATTCAGATCAACTGAAACTGTCCATTTTAACAGAATGCATATTTATTAGCATGACATTAATATATATTACTTAAATTGTATTAGTTGTAGAAAAATCTCAGTAATTTAAGCACCACGTGTTTGCAAAATGACATTTGCAAGAAATTAAAACAACTTTTCACCCATCATTTAAATGTTTAAAAATTTCTCTCACATCCTCAAAGCTTATCTGAAAAGAGGGGCACAGGGGATGCTCTCCTGGAATTCTCTGCTATGTTCTTGAGGCCTAATAGTGACCAAAAACTGCAGTGAGCCTCCTTATGCATGCGTCCTCTCTCCCTTTCATTGACTGCTGATCTGGTCACACAGTAAGAAATTAAAAGAATGCAACAACAACAGCAACAAAACCCACAAGAAATAAAAATCAGTTTTCAAATGGTTCACATGAATTGCCATTTCAGTTTCCCAGTAAACTCTTATTTCTTTCAGTACTGGAAACTCAATTTATAAGATTTAGATGAATGCCTGAACCCCCTAAAGAGAGGACTATAGGGGTGAGGATTAAGCAGTCTTTTTCAAAAAAAGATTTGAGAGATCTATTTACTCGCACATGTGGCATTGTTCTGTAGTTAGCTGTGAGTTTGCTGCATCTGTGTTATCAGTTAATGAACGCTCTGTGTGCTTGAAAGCTTGTCATCTTTTTCCAGCTGTACCATCTGGTCTCACAAAAGATCTACATTCTTCCAACAAATCTCATGCAGCATAGCTTCCAGGGTGCTAAGGAATTCTAACAACTTCCCTTTTTCCTTTGACCTAGTCTGAATCTCTTCTAACGGATGATTTCATCTTTCATCTGACATCCTTTATTTTAACAGGCTTTAGGCAACGCTTCTTCCTCTGCCTCCTAGAGTTCAATTTATTTTCAAGTCGAAATATTATATGCCTGTAAAGTAAGTCTAAAACTGCATGAAGCTTAAGCAGCACAGATTTCAGCTACTGAATATTAGCTGTTTCCTTACAGAGAGTTATTGTTAGAAGCTAAAAATTAAAAATTTAGCCTGAACATGCACTCATGTGAAAAACTGCCAAGCTGTCCCTATTTTGGAATGTCTAAATGTAGACCGCATTAGCAATCGGTGAATAATCACTAGTAATTATCATCACTGGCATTTGACAGATTTGTTTAGAGGAATAGCTTCCAGTTTCTGATGGTAGCGTGCCTCCCTGAATTATGCCTACACAATAAGAAATGTGTGTGATTATTGTCAGTCTTGTCCCTAATAGCTGGACTTTCTTTAGTAGATCGGTGATTATTCTGTTGGTGATGCAGTGGGAAGCCTATGTTGAAGGAGGTTACCATATATTTTGTTCTGAAGACATCAAGGTTTGCTTCTATTCTGTTCTGGAGACGCAAGTTGCAAATTAATTTGCTTGGCAGCATGAACAGTCTATCTGCCTCACACAGCTGATATTTTTACTAATGAAGTGGTATGTAGCTTTCATGTCAGGAGATGAAGTGAGGTAATCTCTCTAGTAACTTGGACTAGAGAGATACGAAGATGACAAGAATGCTGGATTTAACCTAGAATTCCAGAGAAAGCCATAGATGAGGCTATCCACATTGGTAGCTGAACAAAATCACAGAGGTTTTCAAGACTTGCTTTTATGCTTGTGGTTTTTCAACCACAAAGTGTAAAAAAACACACTCAGTGTTTTTTATTTAACCAATTTGTGTAAAAAAACCCAGAATAATCAGCATGGAAAATTATATGCTTTGGTTCCATGCAATGTCACTAGAACTTACAGGAAGCTATGCGGATCCACTAGGAATCATCACTCACAGTTGAGATGTTTCTGTCTGTTTTTGTCTGGATACTACAAAACACTGAAAAGGCCCACTGATCGGTTCAGTTGCCTACACTCAGGATCAGCAGTCAGCTGCCCTTAGGAGAACACAGTGTGATAAAGACTGGTGTGCTCTCTGCCCCATCAACATAATTTCACTCTTTGCAGCACTCACTTTTAACCTAAAGGTTTTTGCAGAAACCTCAAAAGATAAGGGTTACTCTTTGTGCCAGATGAAAAGGCAGCATACAGTAAAATGTTATTTGACTATTGCTAGCATTGCAGTCTGTGCTATCCCTGCCTTTTCAGAAGACGAGTGACTTCTTTTTTTAACTTTATTTCCAACCCCTCTGATTTTATGCACCATTTACTAGTGAGATAGAAAGTAGTTGACTTGTGGACAGCGCTGCTTAAGGGTAACTTGTCTCTGTGTTAAGAGTTTTGGATGCTATATAGGATGGAAGACTCCATCATACCTTTTAAGGTATAAATTGTATCAATAGAACAAATTACTGTAAGATTTGCCCAACAGAAAAATTAGCCTCTGTCAAAAATAAACTTCCAAAAACTTAGGCAAAATATCCTGCTATTATCTCCATCCCTGAGACACTCCAGGAAGCATTTATTGAAAAGATTCATAAGCCAATTAATCCCTTCAGTCTGACCCTGCAGGGATTAGTACTAATGATGATGGAACATATTTGGCAAGGATGGGACTTTTCTGTACCTTTTTCTCTTAAAAAATAAATTGGCAGTGAGCTGAGTGCAATAAGAACACAAAAATGGCCACAGTATCCATCTAGCCTTCTATCCTGGCTCTGCCACTGTCAAAAACCACAGGCTTGCAAAGAACATAAGAACATGGCAAGTATGTATAATCCTTTCCCCTGTTCCATTATGTCGCAGCTCAAGAATGTCTTGGCATGTATATATGAATCCTCACCAGATTTCTCTTCCCTCAATTTGTCTGGACTTCTCTTTAATCAGTATAAACCTTCAGCATCCACAACATTTTGTGCAAGAAATTCCACAGCTTAACTGAAGAAGGAGGTTCTTCCAAAGCAGAATATGAGCTTTAGGCCTTCAGATTCAGCTCTCACAAACTACTCATTGAGTTACTGAAGACAAATAAGACTGCTTCTCTGGATATAAGGAACAAAGAATGTGAGTAGCACACCACAGAAAACAGCCTAAGAGGCCCGAAACACATTTCTCTTGGTGTTTCTTCAGGACCCACGGTGAGAGATCTGTGTACAGACAAACTGGCTTGCCCTCAGATTGATACCTGACAAGCCTGTCACTAACATAACTGGAGAGACTGACAGCCTCAGTGAAGTTTACTAAACATGAGTCTAACTATACACAAAAGATGCTCTTACCTGAACCTATCTGAAGCACAATTCTTCCAGTCAGCTTTGTTATCTAAACAATACTATGTTACTTCATATTCTGCTCACTCATGGAAAGCAAACACAGCATTTATCCGCTTTAGAAACAATTTTGCTGAAGAGACCACCAGGCACATCGCAGGAATCAAAAGTGCCCCTCTGCAAAGCAAAGTGAAAAATTCATACACTGTTTTTTTTCCAGATGTAGGCACTTGTGACCAAAAGGCTGTCCAATAAGTACTCTGTTCACTGATGGTTGGTGGGAGGAGAATGAATGTACATGGACAGTCTCTGGCACTCAGCTAAGAATTCACTCTGGCAAAAGTGAACATATGATACTTATTTTCTCAAGATATAGAAACAGCCAGCTTTCAACAAAGAGGACGTATCATCACTTGGTGTAACAGAAAGCCCTTTAAGTAGGACAAAAATTGTTGCTAGAGGTAATCTATGGAGATGGTACAAAGGGTAAGATGGGGACAAGACCTCCAGGTGCTGTCAAGAACAGTCATCATCAGGCTGGAATAGGGAGGGACTCCTCTGTAGGACAGCACTGCTGTTAACCCTGGTCAGAACACTGTCACAGCTGTCTACTCAACCAAGTAACTGCAGCCACATTAATCCTGTCCTCTTTCCTCTCTTATTTTAATGTGTGCATGGGAAAATGGGGTCCTTGCTCATGACTAAGGCTCTTGGGGAAAGAGAAAAGAGAAAAGAGAAGAAAGAAGGGAAGGGGAAGCGGAAGGGCAAGGGGAAGGGGAAGAGGAAGAAGGGGAAGGGAAATAGTTGGTTATCCATCAGATGAAGAGTATACCCTAAAACACCAACAAGGACTTCTGTAGGCAGATTTGCGAGTCAGAAAAACAGTAACCACAATATAGTCTATAGGCTGTATCCATCTCTCTGAGTGACCATAAAAGACTAACAAATCTATGGTGTTACAACCCTTCTGGAGTGGTAAGCATCTGTCCTTCCGTTCAGCTTCTTCTCACTTGAAAAGTTAGTTTACAAACACTCATGTCTCTTTTCAACTCAGTCTCTGTTCAGGACCACATCTTTCCTTTTCTGTCTTATGAGCTAGTGATTATAGCATAAAATGACTGTTTATGGGAATTAGCCAATTGTCACATTTAACTATTTTTCTAAAGTCAAAATGTTTCATAGATACAAGGACATTATTTACTAATTCAAATTTCAAGGAAATGTAGCTGAAATCTAGCTCCTTTGAGTTAGGTTTCACAACTAAGCTACAACTATTCAAGATGCTTGTTAGATACATAGTCTAGCATATTTCCAAGCCAGTGAAATTTACACTGACATCAAATGCATCTGACTTTTATTTGAAAGTTATTAAAGAAAAACAAGACAACTTCTTGTTCCCAGAGAAGTAGAGAGTACTTCTATGATCAGCCCTTCCAAGCCTATAAAAAAGAAATTAAAAATTTGAGCAATGAATTATAGTGTCATGTGACCAAGTTCCCTTCATAGACTGCAAAGGAAAACTCTGAAATGGAGGGGACAGTTATACATCACACAAATGAAAGATTGCCTACTGAGTCTTCAGCGAAAGGAAGCTGATGGAGCAGATGAGACATCTTGCAGAAGCTTGGCTGTAGTCCTGCCTGGTGCCTCATAAAATTTTTGCATGCTCTAACTAGAAAATACTTCTACTAGAAGGCAAAAAGTGCCTGGAAGAAGTTTATAGTTTCTTTAGTACAATCTTAGTACAATCACACTGGTAATTTACACTGTCAAAGTGCTAAGTAATTCTGTTGTAGCACTACCCACCTCTGCAAATCTGAGACTTTTCTATACCATTTCACCTCCTCACATAAACTGATATGTAACACCGTACCAGTAAACATTTTCTTAGATACATGACACAGCTAGACTAGCAAAATGTTCCCATGCCATAGGGAACTTGTAATTTGGCCGTAAAAGTGAAGTCTTGTTGACCATCATTGAGACTCAGATGAAATTTTCCGGAAAGAAGACTTAAATGCCTAAATTTCTTGTGTATTTTTGAAAATATTTTTACTGCTATAGCTAAGAAAAAAGCTTCAGGTGGTCTGGTATGTAGTTTATAATGTTAAGAACCAAACTCCTGCTTGTTAATAGTCTCAGCTGAAGTTGAAATATGACACCTTTTCATTACACAGATTCATTGCTCATACGACTGTATAAAGCATTTTGGAATAGTCCCCAGCCCAGAGCTCTCTCTAGGATAAATAGCTTTTGGATCTTGATGATGGAAAAACCTTGGCAAACATGTCCTGAAAGAAGAACATATATGATCAAATAGTAGTATGAACCTTGAAAAGAGATCCCATCAAGGTGGATCAAGGACTTCATATATCCTACGTCTTCATGTTACAATTCCTAAATGGTAATTGTCCCCACAGGCTGTATTATTCCCATGCTGCAAGAAGCAATTTATGGAACATCTTCTGTTGTCTAAAATGCTTTTAATCCATTGTCCATGACAACATTCTTTGATAACTAAACCTGAAAACTCCATCAGTTTCACAAAAACTCAATTTTCACAAAATGAAAATGGTGTATCTGACAAAGGTGTGACTCTTAGGCACTAGGGAATAAAACCAGAAGGTTCTCTGGTGTGTAGGCAATATGCAAAAGCATCTTAAATTAATAGAATTTCTTGTCCTACAGATATCACAGACGTCATATTTTCTGGCTGGGAATTTCACCAATGGAGTTTCAAGTCCAAATGTGATTGCCCAAAGCATTCCTTTCCAACTCAGAACAAAAAGCAAACATGATCTAATGCATGCCCAAATCCAAGAGTCATACTTATGAATTTCCAAAGAAGCTGAAAGTGAAAACAGCATCTATGGTTTGCATTTTTGTATTGTCAAAGTGTTTCACTGTACAAGCCAGCTTTGAAATGAGAATGCTGGGAAATTATGACTGGAATAAAAGTTTGGTACAACTGCAGCAGCTTGAGTTCCTGACCGAAATTTTCTTTATGGCTGTGCTTGCTCATGACTGAAAATAACATGTAACAAACTACACCACTACAGATGGTGTCCACTCTGTGGTACTACTGCTGCTTTGTGTATAATTTTGTTCTTTATTCCAGTAATATACCCAAATTCAGTTGTATACATCAGAATGACTTGGGTCAGTAACACTTAAGGCCTAAAGACTCTGTTTGTTCTGGTTTGGATTGCATGCATCCCTATCATCACTCTTCCCTTGTCTTCCTCTTCCACTTTCAGCTGTTTTAGTGGCAAGCAAGAGCAACCATTAGAGGCAGACAGAAACCCTTCAGGGAAATCATTTTGACTGCTCAACATTCATGAGCTGAAAGCATCCTACATTCATTTGACTCTCACTTGGGTTATGTAAAAGCAATATTACAAACCACAGGATGTTTCCTTCCTTTTTTCTTTTAAATAAAAAATAAAAAATAAAATTTCTGTGTACCTTGGGTGACAGCAAAGCAACATGCTGTACCCTGGTAAAACAACATGCTATCCTTGGGAAGTGCTCTCACTTTTGGGGAGAGATGCAAAAAACAGTTTAACTTCTGTCTTTGGACAGAATAATATTTTAGTTACACAGCTTTCAAATTGCCTGCACGGACATAAAGATCTGTGCAAAGCCTTTATGAATGTATTACTGTGTATTAATATTTTACTTCATTGTAAAAGTAATGTAAGCTTTTGATATCTGGCTCCTTTGCTTTCGGTTTCACAACTAAGTTGCAGCTATTCAAGATGGGTTTTAGACAGATAGAGTCTTGCATATTTCCAAGCCAGTGAAATTTACACTGACATCTAATGCACCTGGACTTTTTGATCCACCTATAGCTATGTTTTAGGAGTGGATCATTCCTGTTCAGGCATAATAGCGAAAGATGCTAGTGGCTGCCTTTGAGAGTCTTTGATGCAGAGATTGTCACACCCCTAGATCGCTGTTCACTGGCATGGGAATTTTGGAAGCAGCGACAGGGAAGACATTGCTAGGCCTTCCCATTCATTCACACTCTTGGTGAACACCAGGCTGGCTGTACCAATGCAACCCAGTGTGAGATCATACTATAAACACTATGGCTTAGCTTAGGCCAAGTTAAAAAATGCTTCCCCAAAAGAACTGGGAGAATATTTTCAACTGTGTTTGATCAGTGCTTTGGGTGCTGTATCGTCAGAACACAGGCCTGCAGTACAGAGCACAGCAAAGAAAAGGACTGTCAGCTGTTGAAGCCTCATCTCTTAAAATTACAGCCCTGGAACCTTTCTGTATCCCTGTAATTGCTGTGCCAAGACTGTCAGTGCTTAAAAATTAGTGACAATGTTCCTTGTCTGCCAAGGTACAAAGGAACCACAGAGCTCAAGACTGAGGTAATGAACAAGGACAGAGCTGATTCTAAAATATCAAATAAAAATAATGCTCAACATCAATTCTCCAAAGTTTTTCAAACTACCTACAAACATTTATTTTTTTAGTGCTGTGACACTCCTGTTGGAGCTTAATGATGATCATGGTTATTTTTCCATGTTGAAGCGGAAGTCCAGGGTACTTTAAATGCATTTTCTAACCTTAGTGATAGGAGCCAGGGCTAAGAATAGCATAAAATCTGATTTATGATTAAGCCACAAAACTACCCTTTCATAAGCATTACCATGTCATTATATTAAGAATATGTCTGTTAGAGCAAGTACTATTCAATACTGCCGTGAAATGTGATTAGCTTGAGAAATAATGTATTTCTCAGGCTGTGTGGATCAAGAAAGGAATGAAGGGTGTTTCTTGTGGTGAAAGACTAGCCTGGAACTAAAGGGTTTAATTAATGTCTTTGGCTTAGATTTCCTGGACCATTTAGGACGGGCTTTTCAGAATGGTTATGTATCCATAGTGTTTACTGACTGTAGCTGAAGTTGTGTACACGTGATCTCTGAAAATCAGCTCTTAAGCTCATGGGATACTACAGTACTACAAAATACAGGTTACCAGATTACTTCAGTAGCACATTAGTAACAATTTCTCTTTATTCCTTTTGCATGTAGGGTGCTTTTATTAGCTTGTTTTCCAGTAGTCTTTTGTACTATCTCCACTTCTCCTCTAACTCCAATGGTTTTTCAATGCTCTTTCGATTTCAGCACTTCTTGTCTTAAGGAATTCAGCTTAATACCTGCCCGGTTTGCACTGCTTGAGTTCTTCATACAACCTTCATTGCTTTAACACTGAATTATTAAAGTCTCCCCAGCAGAGAAAAGTAAGTACCTCTCGGAAACCTTGAAATGCCCATGTGCCTTGTGCCTAGTATATAAAGGGCAGATTAATTCCAAGCTATAAAAATAAATAGCTCTCTTTGTTCTTAAGAGGATTTGGATTGAGTAGAGTTGCTTTATAAGTATATGACTTCTTAGTATTGAAGTTTGGAAGTGAAACAGAAAGCATATTACCCACTTATGGTTAAAAATTACCAGCTTTGGTATTTTCAACTTAGCTGCTCCTTGAGCTTCTATTTACCCAGTCTTCCTACTTGAGGTTTATGTACTTTACATTGTGGGTTTCTTAAACTAATATAGAAGAACTCCAAAATCAAACCTGTCATGGGGAGAAGGAAGAGAGGTAGTGAGGGAAATTCATATCTAACTGAACAGCCCAAGGACTGTTCAAGAAGCATGAATAATTATAGCATAGTAGTCTCTAGCCCCTTCCAAACCACACTCCCCTCTGTGATAGCACTGTAGCTGGCAGTGACCGCTCTCGTGCTGGAGAATTCTGTGATGTCATTTTCATGTGGTCTTAGAAAAAAATCTAGTCCACTGATTTCCACAGTTTGGCATGTTTGGTTTTCCAAAGAAAGTTTTTGAAATCAGTATCTTATTTCTGTTCTATGAACACTAAAAATCTCTTGATCGTTTTCTGAAAGAGTAGGGTTTAATCCTGGTGCTCTTGGCCCAGATCACTTCTACATGTTTATGTCAACATTGCAGTTAGACCAATACAGGCTGCATCAGCTAAGTGATGGTGTGTTTTCAAATTTCAGGTAATGTTGCAAGTACACAAAGTTCATAACATAAACAGAGCACAGCAGACAACAACAAACACATAAAAAGGCAGGCATGGTTTGGAAATTGCAATGAGAATCCCTCATGGAACAACTAAGTAGGTTTCAGGGAGGATACAACAGGAAGTGAGGGCAACAGTCCTTAATCAGGAGCTTCTTCCAGAGCTGGGGAGTGTCACAATGCGCAAAGATGACGGATGAAGAAAACAGAGGGTGTAGCTGAAGAAGGAAATGCAGACTGTCAGTAACTACAGGACAAATGGGCTGAAGCTTAGCAAAACTTCCATAATGAGGAATAATAACTGCAATTAAGAGGCAGAGGTGAGAGCTAATAAAAGAATTCAGCATTGAAATGCAGTGCAAGTCTAAATATAACTGAGGGAGGTATAAGGGCTTTAGACCATGCTGTTATTGCTAAACGAAGCAAAATCATGCTCTCGTATCACAGGGCTGTGCTATTACATTCTTACCCTCCCCCTCAACTACTTTCCTTTGCGAAAGCGGCAGGCAAATGTCATGACCTTCTGCTCTCAGCATCCTGCCCCTTCCACGCAGCTTGTGAAGACCCAGTCTCCTTTTGTGAACTTCTGGTCTTATCTTCACCCTCTGCTGCAACAAACCACTTGCTAACACACCTTCTTTTTTAGTATTATTTTCATATTTAAAGAAGTGATAGGATACTTTGGCCTGAAGCAAGTGAGAAGGCTGTGCTTCAACTGCTACTTGCAACGAATTTGTCAGGTTGGCTCAATCCAGAATTGCTTCTGCCTCTTTCTTAACAGGCTGTGCCCATGGCAGCTTCGTCACAACGTTCCTGTGGGGCATTCCCCCGTGCTCTAACACAGGAATATTCTGCAGTCCTCCTCTGCGGCATTCTTTGTACGTTCCCTAAAAAATTACTCCCGGAGCAACCGGAGCGCATCATTAATCTCACGTGGCTGTGAAGAAGACTGGAGGCCGATGGATGTGAGCGGTGCTAGTAAAGTATGTTGTTATCCATCTGCAGAACCTTGTTCATTGTATTTAACTAAACACCCTACTGCTACAAAAGACAGGGTTGGCAAGAATTAAGTTTTTACTTTGGTAGGGAAAAATGCATTTTTTAAACAAAGCACTTTGTTCCACGGCAAACCCACAGACACGGTGCATTTTTTTAATGACCTGTGATTTTTCAAGGAGCGCTGCCAAGCGCTCCCCAGCGCCCCAGAAGGCGGCCTGCAGCCCTCCGCGCTCCCGCGGCTGCCCTTCCGCCCGGAACGACATCGCCCCGCCCGCCAGCCCTGCTCTGCTCTGCACGTCACCGCCACAGCCGGCCGGCCACCGCCTCCGCACCTCCGCTACCGCCCGGGCGCCCGCCCTCAGAGAGCGCCGCGGGAGGGCCCCGCCGGGCCCGCCCACAGGGCCGCGGGGCCTGAGGCAGCCGTGGCGCGTTGTGGCGGCGGCCGGTAACCTTCGTCGTGGAGGACTACAGGCCCCAGCGGGCCGCGCGCGGACCCGCGGCCATGGCGGCGGCTGCGCCCGACTACGAGGCGGGGGAGCTGTACACCCGCGCCTTCCGCGTGGGCGCCCTCGCCCGCTGCTGGCAGCAGCAGTTGGGGCCGCCCGACCTCTCGCTGGAGGCGGAGGCGGCGGCCGAGGCGGAGGCGGCCGTATCGGCGGAGCTGGGCTGCGCGGCGGAGACGGCGGCCGAGCTGCGGGCCGTGTGCAGGTGGCCGCGGGGCCGGGAGCGGGCGGGAGTGGCGGGGCGCGGCCCGCCGAGGCCTTGCTGAGAGCCGGGGCTCCTGCCGGGGCTGTGCGGTGGCGTGCGGATCGGGGCCCGCCTGGCGCTGCTCGGGAGCTCTGCCGGCGGGGGTTTGCGGCCTCGCTCGCTGCTGGTGGCGGGGAGGCCGGGCCGGGGTCAGGCGCTGCAGCGGTTCCTGCAGAGGGGCGGGAGGCGCTCGGGCAGAGCCCTTCTGAGCGGGTGTTCCCGGGCCTGTGCCGTGCGGGGTGTTACCGCCCGGGCCGGTGGGCAGTGGAGGGGGAAACACCGCGGGTCTAGGGGGTGGCGCTCCACGTTATGCTATGGCCTTGAACTCATGGACAAACAGTTCAACACTTAACAAGGTACTGAAGTAAACGCTTACATATTACTTGTTAGGTAAAACTCAAGGTATTTGAACATGATTCTGTTGCATGTTATGTGAAGGAGGACCAGTGAATTGCAAACTGATGTTGAAAGGAAAGAACTGTCTAGGAAAGAAGCAGTGGGACCTAAGATGCTAAAGCTGGAAGGCGTTCAGGTCATGTGAATAGTGAGAATCATCTCCCACCTGTGGATGAGGCCTGATGAGGCAGTGATTCCTGCAGAAAGCAGCACAGTTTTGCCTGTACAGGACATATTTGTTTGTAGCTCCTCAGGAAGACGCAGCAGAGTTCTGCTCCTACCTGTATAGCTTTGTGCAAGTTCTGTCCTTCAGTTATTGTTTCCTCAAAGGTACAGAAGTATTTACAGCTATTTCAAAGGCAAATGGAGGTTGTTCACTTTCATGCACTGAACAGAATTAACATGGTCTCAGAAGTGATGCAGAAGGCATAATTCTGTGGTTGTAGCTAGAATTGCACTATGTATTGAGCTCTTCTTGATTGCTTTTCCTTCAGTGTCCTGCGTGCAAGATGCATATAAAAAATGCCGATCCTGTGTCATGAGCATGTCCTACATAAATGTTTTCAGAGTTATACCCCAAATAATGGGAATAACATAACAGCAAAAACAACATTAGCAGCATTATTTGAGATAAAGTCATTAATTGGACAAAGGTGATTTGATAATTATTGGTTGTTTAAATGATGATGTTGCCTCAGAGGAAGGAGGAAGATGGGTAGGAACTTCTGTTGCTTTAGCAAAAGGCAGTAAACAAACAGAGAATAGTAATAGCAGCCCAGGAGCATGGCTCAGTGCCTGAGCCAAAATATACTTGCATGAGTGTTGTGTGTAATGGTGAGAGCTTATTAAGCCCATCAGAAATCCAGGCTTTTAGGGACATGTTTTGTCAGGAAGACATCAACACTTTAGTGAATTATATCTCGCCTTGCCAATGGAGAAAAAATTTGCCAGGCATTCTCACTTTTTCTAATGCCAGTTTAACTAAACCAATGCTTTTCTTCAGCTGTCGTAGTTGTGATGACTAGGATAATTTTCTACTATTGCTACCCTTAGTAAAAATAGAGGCTGATGTTAAGTATTAAAACAGTTCATGTATTCTGGTATGGCAGCAAGTGTGGGAATTATTCCCTAAGATTGCTCAAAGAAAATGTAGTCTCTGATTTCTCCTATGCTGTGGCTTAGTCTCTGGTGTGACCCTGTTGCTTAAGCCTATCTATTGCTATTTTCACTTGAATTCCAAGCAGTTTTTGTATGCTTTGTTTATTTTTCCCTTCATTCATTCTGCAGTACTGTCTGTTTGCCGATGAGTGTGCTGTGTAGTGAAAAGGTCTGGGAAAGCAGAAGAGGGCAGGTAGTCTATGGGGTGGAGAGAACAGATCGTCTGGCAGCTGCTTGTTGGCTTTGCAGGAGAATGAAGATAAACCTTCATATCCTGGTATGACCTTTTGCCGGTGCAGGCTAGAAATCACAGAATCACAGAATGTTAGGGATTGGAAGGGACCTCAAAAGATCATCTAGTCCAATCCCTCTGCCAGAAATCCCAATCCCTAATCTGCATGGTCTTTTGCTTTTAAATTAAGAGTCCTAGCCTCTTGAGTCTGTCCTTAACATTGGTCAACCTCAAATCGCTATCTCTGACTGCTTTCACTTGCCTACTCTGAACTGTTGGTGTTCTGCCCTTGAGAAGAGATGAATACACTGGACTATACCAAGATATGTTTTATGGTGTTCTGGGGTCACACTTACTATTGATGTACATGTATTTTTCTAGGTGCTGAAGTGAATGCATCCTGGATGTAAACACAGATTTTTCTGACTGTGAACTATTTGTAAGGCAACTTCTGGCAAGTTAAGGTGGTTTTCTTTGGATAGAAGAGAGATGGGAAGATGTGTATACTCCTCCTATATCTATTTTTAAAATAGTAATGGGTTAAGAGAATCTTCCATAGACTCAGGATGAAGTTTTTCAATGTCCATAGTTAAATTTCTTTTAGAATATAGTGGCATAATGTACATCTAAGTACTCTTGACAATTTAAGATTCTTCTGGTGAGGAGAAATGGTGTAATGTTTAAATGCTTTCTAACTCTTTGTGCATTTCAGTGTGTTGTGGTTGATTTTTTTTTTTTCCCCCTTCTGTTTTCGTCCTGTAATATGTTCATGCAAACACAATGCAGGAAAAAAATTTCCATCTTCACTAACTTGAATTTGACTCAGTAAGATTGCTTTGCATACTGCTCAAGTTGTACGCAGACATTTGTTACAGAGATCACTTGGATTTTCATCAGGTTTTAAACAGGTGTAAAATGGTGTCCTTAGCTGGAAGATTCCATCAGTGGTTCTCTTTAAATAACCTAGGTATAAGGAAGGTAAAGTTTTGTTCAAATGCCCTAGAGGTCTGTGAGCAAAGAGGTTTACCTTGGGATTCATTATTGGTGTTTGAGCAGTTGAAGTGCTTGAATGTTGGAGATGCAAAGTTGTGTTACTCTGTTTTGTCTTCCGAGTGATTTGCTGTGTACATGTAGGACAGGGTAAGGCTCCGATCCATGTGGATTTCAGGTAGGTCAAGGGACGTGAGGCTTACAGGTACCTCATTCCACTTCAGCCCTAATTCACCTTCTTGTTTTACTAGAAGAGGTAAATATCTCTAGGGACATGTTACAAAGCTGCATTAAGCTAGCATTAGCATCTTAACGTATTAGTATTTATTGTCTTGTAGTATTATTGTCTCAAAGGTGATGAAAGTACTGCTCTTAAAATATATGCAGTATAAAGAGTAATGTAAACATTGTATCTGCTAACTGCCAAAATACCAGACAAAATACTAAAGATCTAATTTCTAAAACTGAGAAAGCTTTTTGTGCTTCCAGAATGTTCTGAGAAAAATAAAGTCACAGTGATTAAAGGCTTCACTGACAGTCTGTTTCCATGTCCAGCTTTCCACAGATTTGCATTTGCCCTTATTATTTTTAGCTGCGTTAAAATATAAAATATAAATTTCATATAACACTTCACATGCTTTTTTCAAGTGAGATCTTCCACTGTTGTTCCTCGTCAGTCTCCTACAGTTAATCTCAGCGTCCGTTAAAGACTATGGCCAGTGTTTTCTGTTCTACTGCAGCTGTGTGCCCTGAAGCCTTTAGACTGATTCAAAATACTGAAAAAGGTGCTTTGCATGTAACATCACTTTAGAAATGAGGGCTTCTGACTTTCCAGGAGTGAGAAATGTCAGTATGTGGGCTCACAAGGGTACACAGAACTTGTCAGGGATTCAGTGGCAGTTTCTCTTTGTACTAGCTACCTTTCTATCCTTACAAGGAAAAAGAGGTAATAGATGTTGGCGTGTGTGGTGTTTAAAGAACAGAATACACAGCCGTTTCTTACAAACAACAAGTATTCTAGTGCCTTGGGGCTTTTTGGTGAATGAGGTCACTGATCCATGTGCAGGAAGACTTAGACACAGTCTGGTCATGCAAGTGGGATGTTGATTCCACAGAAAGGTCAGCTGTGAGTTGCTTTACCTGTCTGGGGCTATATATTACTTCATTAGGTGGGCTGTCCATACACTGATCTATGCTGAATGGAGAACAGCCCCGCCTAAAAGGCTAATACTTGCTCTGTGTTCTCCCAAGTGCTGTTCTCATCCTTAACTAACATAAAGTTACTGTTCCTCAGCAGTGGTTTGGTCTGCACTTAATACAGGACTCACTCAGTTGTCTCTGCCTCCACTTCCTCAAGTGGGAATCTGAGAATGATTTTCTGTTTGGGATGAAGTCTGTAAGACAGGAAGGTTAAAACTGTACTTCTGGATGGTAAGAAACTAACCAATAGTAAAATCAAATTATCTTCAATACAGATTAACTTTATTGGGTCGTCAGAACTAGGCCATCTACCCACAAGCAAAATTTTGTCTCTTGACTTTTGGTTATTGTCAGCTGATACTAGTTGATTCCAGACTTCTGTTTCTCAATTACTCTATATTCCTATGCAGTTTCACTCTAAAGGCTTATTCGTTACTGCAGTGATATATTACCTAGCTTAGTATTGTTGACATGGGGAACATTGTAAGATTATGGGGAACATTACAAGATTACAATGAAAAATAATATAATCAAATCATAAATTATATTGAGAATAAATGGGACACTTTATAAAATTTTTTCTGGACTTCAGAATGGTTTGTTCGTTCCATAAAGAGATGGGTTTGCACAAGAGTTTGCTGGGATTCGAACTGTGCATGGACTGAGGCAGTGGTATAAGCCCTACCTTCATATAATCTGCAAACAGGAGAGAGACGAAAGAGATGAAGTCTGATTCAAAGCAGGTGATACTTCTCTGTTTTAAATTACATTTTCTCAGACTATTTTGAAGTTGAAAATGGATGAGAAATTCCATCCTCATTTAGGGTTTCATAACATAACATTCATATGATCAGTTTAAATCATTGCTGCAGCCAAAAGCAATTCCACTTTTCCTTTTCACATCCTGCAGTGATTTGCACCACAGCAAAAAGCTGTGGTTGGCTATAGTTTGGGTTCTGTGCAAACACAAGAAGAGTGAGGGTGAAAAGAATTTGAGGATGGAAAGAAGTGCTCAGGGCTCGGTTTTGGGGCCAGTCTTGTTTAATGTCTTTATCAATGACCTGGATGAGGGGATCAAATGGACCCTCAGTACATTTGCAGATGACACGAAATTGAGTGGGAGTGTCTATCTGCCTGAGGGTAGGGAGGCTCTGCAGAGGGATTTGGACAGGCTGGAGCAATGGGCTGAGGCTAATTGTATGAGGTTTAACAAGGGCAAGTGCTGGGTCATGCACTTTGGCCACAACAACCCCATGCAATGCTACAGGCTTGGGGAAGAGTGGCTGGAAAGCTGCCTGGAGGAAAAGGCCTTGGGGGTGTTGGTTGACAGCCAGCTGAACATGAGCCAGCAGTGTGCCCAGGTGGCCAAGAAGGCCAGTGGCATCCTGGCCTGTATCAGAAACAGTGTGACCAGCAGGAGTAGGGAGGTGATTGTGTCCCTGTACTCGGCAGTCGTGAGACCACACCTTGAGTACTGTGTCCAGTTCTGGGCACCACAGTATAAGAAGGACATTGAGGTGCTGGAGCAAGTCCAGAGAAGGGCAGTGAGGCTGGTGAGAGGTCTGGAAAACAGGCCTTATGGAGACCGGCTGAGGGAACTGGGGTTGTTTAGTGTTGAGAAGAGGAGACTGAGAGGAGACCTCATTACTCTCTACAACTACCTAAAAGGAGGTTCTAGTGAGGCTGGTGTTGGTCTCTTCTCCCAAATTGCTAGTGATAGGACGAGAGGAAATGGCCTCAAGTTGCATCAGGGGAAGTTTAGATTGGATCTTAGGAAGAAGTTCTTTACTGAGAGGGTGGTCAGACATTGGAACAGGCTGCCCAGGGAGGTGGTGGAGTCACCATCCCTGGAGGTGTTTAAAAAACGAGTGGATGAAGCACTTGAGGCCATGGTCTAGTGGTCTAGTGCTTAGGGAGATGATGGGACAAAGGTTGGACTTGATGATCCTGGAGGTCCTTTCCAACCATAGTGATTCTATGATTCTATAAAGGAATCAACAAAGAGTGGACCTGTCACTTCTGGCAGAAGTGTTGTCTTATTCCCACTGGAAGAAGTGTGACATAAATTAATGCCTTAATACAGCAATGACAGCTCATGTAAATGCTATGGCTTGCCCATGTTTGTACCAGAGGGGAGGACGTTACCTTTATCATGCAGGTTGAGGTTGATGATTCCTTTTGTTTGAATCCATTTTGTCATATATCATCAAAAAATCAGAGCAGGTGGATGAGATTTGAAAAAGTCAAGTGGCATTTTAGTTTATTGAAAGTATGACACACATTTAGAACAGGGCTTGTTAAACCTCTCTAGGCAGCTGTGCTCCTTTAGACAGAGTGCCAAATAAAGATAAAATTTACCAACTCTGTGTGAAAGCCAGATATAAACTGCAGGACTCTCTGTCTTCTGGTTCTTTATCTTAACAACCATACTGCCCTTTGCCATGATTTAAGCTATACAAGCTATCTTGTTTATTCACATTTTGCTGTCTTTGTTCCTTTTAAGAATAGCTTAACTGATTCTCATTATGAACTAAGTATGAAAAGATGTATAATAGTTATTTTCTTTATTGTTCTAGCATTGATATGTTAATGTCTTCTGATGAAGAGAAGGACCCAGATGTTATTCCGGAAGATAGCAGTCTGCTAACTCTTCAGTATGTCATCACGGTACAGTCATAGTACCTGATATGGGGTGAGGTGGAGAACAAGCACAAAAGCATGGCTGGGTGCTTGTTTCTTTTCCAGGCAAAGCAGTGCCCAGAAATATTTTAAGGGCAGAAAAAAACAGCTTATGATAGGATAATTGGCATGAACAGTCTGCTTGAATGTTAGTTAAGAGTTTTTTATTAAGATATACGGTATATGCCATCTTTCTAATTGGAAGAACTTAGGATTTCTGGACCTAGGTACTTCTGAACTAGTGCTTACATTTGCAGTGTGCTGGGGACTTCTCATAATCATGTGCAAGAGGTTTCTCCAAAGCCTTGTGAAATAATTCTGTAACTCTTACCCCTGGTAACCCAGAGTCACATTGGAACAGCCAAAGTGTTAGTACTGAAGCTGCAGCCAGCTACGTCTTTATCTGAACCCATTCTTTGTAGAATTCATTGATACTGCTGGTGAGCAAGATACAGAGGTTGAGCAATATTTGTTAAGTTTCTATCAGTTAGTGAACTTTGAACTTGTACTTGGCCAGTTCAGGCCTTTGCTGTCCTTGATTTTCGGTATGCGTAGTACTAATGTCAAGAAATGTGTTAAGGTTGTGATCAGTGTTAAGTTTCATTGTTACTGAAAACCTTCAGGAAGATCTGGAGGGTAAATAGGGATTCTAGAAGTTAAAAAGGATTTGGTGTTCATGCAGTGGTTAAGTACATGTGTTTTAGTAGATATTGTATGTATGGTATTCTTTCTTCTACAAATGATACTGAAGGTTTTCTTAGAAAAATATCCATGTCATGGGGTCGAGAACTTTTGTGGGTTTTTTCTTGTTTTTTGCTTGAACATTAATTTCTCTGAAGTGGGAGGGATAGTTGAAACAGATTCCTCAAAGGTAGCAAAGTGTTCTTTCTAGGAGAGCCTCTTCAGACAACATTTTGTTGGGTTTTTTTCCCTCACAAGTGTAAAACTGCCCATAACCAACCCATAACTTTCACATAATGGGAAAGAAACACACAAGCTGAAATCCACACGGTGGCCTGTGTACTACCAGGTTTTATGGGAGTTGGGAGACAAGAGTATTTTAAGTTTTTCTGTTATACTAAGACAGCCAGAAATTCTGCTCTTTGAAAGCTGCACTGTAGTAGCTTATGTTGTTTAAAAACATACCTAGAGATTCTGCATGGAAGTTGTTGAATGAAATTTTGTCCTGTATTCCTGCCCCTCAGAATTAGGAAGAAGGCATTAGAGAGGAGAGAAGAAACAATTATTGTGGATCGGGCTTGCAGACAAGAAACTCTTGCCTATGAGATGGTAAGTTCCATGTCATCTTGTAGGATCTCAAGACAGTTCAGCCAAAATCCAACTTCTGGTCGTTTGTTGTTTGTTGTTTTTTTTTTTTTTAAATAATCTCTGTGAATCTTTGTACACTGTAAATGTTTGCAGCTATGAGTTTGCAGGTATTGATTAAGATTGAAGACATTTTATAGGTAAGTAGGACAGGAACTCTGCTCTTACAGTCTGTTAGTACCGAACATAGTAGGGAGGAGCTCCATCTTATTATTATCGCTGTGTAACTACTTTTATTGGGTTGCTACTAGAACATTGTGTAGGGGATCAAGTCTGCTGAGCATCATGTGAACTTATGATGGAGATAGACAAAATGCATAATGTTTTTGCTCCTGAAGTCCTGTGTTGGAATCTAAGCTTTAATGTTTAAACGATTGTGAGCTAGTTTCTGTAGGGCTGAAAGAGGAAGCACGGTGACAGTAAGTTCCTCTTTCTGAGCTTTGTAACCCAAGTTTCTCAGCCATTCTGAGCTGTTGGGAACCAGGAGTGTACTGATCAGCCCCTCAAAATCCATCTTGAAATTCTTTTAACTATGCTTAGTACCTCGTTTTTTAAAATGTCTTCACAACCATTGAAGTCCTGATTAAGGACTAGTTAAGGTGTTAGATTTCGCAGTGGTGGAGTCCATGGCTTGAACAAGCAAAAAACTTGGGGATGGAGGTGTAGTGAGGAGGGAGCCTCACTTGTGACTGTTAAACATTTTTTCCCCTTGAGATTTCCTACTTTGTCACGAGTGACCTTGTTTCAACTGTCCAGAGGCCCAGGCACATGATGCAAACATCATGTGTCAGCTGAGATGCAACAGCTATCTTGGGCTGTTAGCCTAAGGCATATCTGAGAAAGTATTTGCAATAGAAATCTTCATAAAGAGTTTCAATGAGTTTCTATTTCTGAGGAACGATGACGTGGTCAGTTACTGCATCCTTTAAGCAAGCTGTAGTATCTGGTTTGCGTGTCAGAGATGGTTGTGACCACAGTGTCCTGGAACAGGATGAGAGCAATAAGAAACGTGAGTTTGGAATGTGTTGCATGAAGATGGGAGATGCAAGGGACAGAGCACAAGTATGTCTGAGCACAGCAGTACGTGCCTCTGTTACTAAATCTGAAGAACACTTTGTGCTGGTGGGAGGTGTTTGTGCAGTCAATATTCTCTCTTAATTCTTTGAAAAAAGGAGGAAACTGACTGCCACAGGGAAGTGCCCTCCCTCATTCTCACAGCTGGGCAATGTCTTAAACACAAAGCAGGATGGAAACGTGGAAATGCTTTCACTTCTTTTCTAAAACATAGTAGTGTGGCAAGGACAGTGCTGGATTTTGGTTTTGGATTTTGGAGAAATTGAGACCTCCAGTTATATCAAGCTTCCCTAATAAGAGGAAGTCTTGCATTAATTTTTATTCTCATGTACTTCATCCTGTGGCTAGCTTCTAGGTCAGTCTTTCTCTAGTTGAGACTAAAGGGCAAGTCTCCCTTTACATGTGACAGCATTCAAAGAGCACTTCAAAGCATTAAGTGATGGAAGTTGGTAGCAGCTGGGTTTTGTGAGGGCAAAGTGGCAGCAGGCTTTAAGTCTTTTACACAGGGCCTCTCAGTAGCCAAGGAGTAGCCAGCTATCTTGTAATTGCTGAAAGCACCTCAGCTTCTCCAGAACTGAGAAATGAAGGAAAATGCATGAAATCAGTAATTACGGCAGTTTCTCACCTTTCGGTCTTGGAAGAAGTAGGCTGTTACCAATTCAGAAGGCTACACAGTCAAAAGAGTTACAGTTAGAACAGTGTTTCTTGGATTTTTATCCAGGGGCCATGATAAATAATTGGTTGCTAAAATTTTTTTTATATATATATTTATGTTTATATATATATATATATCTTTATTTTTCCAGGAGTCACATGCAATCGGAAAGAGGCCAGACAATCCAACAGATCTAGTTGAGGAGGGGGAACTGCTTTTAACTCTTAACATCTTCTATCCTGTCATATTTCAGAAGGTTGGTACTGTATTCTGATGTCTCTTCCCTACTCAGGTAATATCTTGCTTTCCCAAGCAAGTGAATCCACTGAGGAAACATGGTAAACTTTTCAACTGTGGTAACTTCTTAAGGCTTTTTAAGAATCTGATTTTCATTCTGTTAGTGGTTTACAGAAGGAAATTTTTGCTATAGTTACTCAGCAGTTAAATGATTTCACAGAAAGCTTAAAATCTGAAACTAAATACATGAGAACTAAAGTAGTCTTTCTAGATTTGGAAGAAGTGTGCTTAGACTTTCTATCGTCCTTGCATTTTCTGGTAGGGAATATGACTTTTGAGTTTCTGAATAAAAGTATTAAATGGCAGCCTTAGGAGACGATGAGGCAAGATGCAGTTTAAAATCTTGTACAGAGAGGTGATCTGCCATATACTGCTATTAATGACCTCAAGCTGTCAACTGCAGAGCAATACTAATGCTGACAAATGATTTTTATTTGAAGCTTGTATGCTGTTTTCTTCACAGCATAAAGATCACAAACCCTATCAGACAGTCCTTGTACTGGGCAGCCAGAAGCTCACCGAGCTGAGAGACTCGATTTCCTGTGTCAGTGACCTCCAGATAGGTGGTGAGTTCAGCAGTCAGCCAGATCAAGCACCAGAGCAGATCAGCAAGGTAAAACCTTCTATGTGGAACCATCTACGTGTATAGGAGCTTCGAAAACATACAGGAGAGAGGAATGAAGAGTTTTACTTTGTTGGTTTTTCTTCAGCACTAAATTCAGCTGCATTTGTTCTGCCTGTGGGTTGCACTGTGTGTAAATTCTTCTGGTATTTACCAAGCTGTTTTGTGTGATGTCACAAAAAACATCATTAATGCTGTCCCTGGGGAACAGTCACACTGGCAGTGAGTTCTTGCATAGATGTTTCCCTGTGGACTGACTTTACTTTGAGGTATATTCTAAAATACCAGACGTAGTAGAAAGCTAAATGTAGTCCATCCACCTCTGAATTTACATATTTTGGTGTTTGCAACTGGGTGTTGATCAAAAGTAGAAATGATTCCTGTCTCCCATAATTGTCACGTGTTCTCTGGGGATCTGCAAAAGGGGTCAGTAAAGAAAAAGTACTCTAATTGAAAATACTGAAATTGCATCATTTTGATATATATTATATGACATATATATCATGTCACAGAGTGGCTGAGGCTGGAAGAGACCTTTGGAGGTCATCTGGTCTAGCCCCTCTGCAACGCCCTCTACAGCCAGTTGTCCAGGACCATATCCAGATGGCTTTTGAATATCTCCAAGGATGGAGATTCCACAACCTCCCTGGGCAGCCTGTGCCAGTGCTTGGTCACCCTCACAACAAAAAGTATTTTCTGATGCTCAGAGGGAGCCTCCTGTGTTTCAGGTTGTGCCCATTGCCTCTGGTTCTGCCACTGGGCACTACTGGAAGGAGCCTGGCTCTGTTCTCTCTGCACCCTCCCTAGAGGTATTTGTATATGTTAATAAGATCCCCCCTGAGCCTTCTCTTCAGGCTGAACAGTCCCAGCTCTCAGTCTCTCCTCATATGAGAGATGCTACAGTCCCTTTGTCTTCATGGACTTTGTGAGACTCTCTCCAGTATGACCATGTCTCTGTTGTACCAAGGAGCTAAGAAGTGGATGTAGGACTCCAGGTGTGGCGTCACCAGTGCTGAGTAGAGGGGAAGGATCACCTCCCTCAACCTGCTGGCAATACTTTGTTTAATGCAGCACAGGATCCCATTTACCTCCTCTGCTGCAAGGGCACATTGCTGGCTCATGTTCAACTTGGTGTCCACTAGGACCCCCAGGTCCTTTTCTGTCAAGCCGCTTTCCAGCTGGGTGGCCCCCAGCATACAGTGGTGCCTGGGGTTGTGCCTTCCCAGGTGCAGGACCTTGCACTTCTCCTTGTTGAACTTCATGAGATTCCTACCGGCCTGTTTCTCCAGCATGTCAAGGTCCCTCTGGATGGCAGTTCAATCATCTGGTATATCAGCTGCTCCTCTCAGTTCTGTATCATCTGCAGACTTGCTGAGGGTACACTCTGCTTCATCATCTGAATCATTAATGAAGATGTTGAACAGGGCTGGACCCTGTATTTACCCTGGGGTACTCCACTAGTTACTGACCTTCAACTAGACTTTGTTCTGCAGATTATCATCCTTGGGGCCCAGCTGTTCTGCCAGTAATACAGATTAATAATACAGTATATTATCAATGTAATATGAATCAAACAATATATGTTATACAATCTGAGAGAAACTAGAGGATGTTATATATTTGTATACATAATAGTGAAAAGATGGCACGTTGTTTAAGGAGACTAAAAGACATCCCAGATATTAGTCTTTTAATTTATGTAAAGTAAATGGAAGAGTCTTTCTACCACTATCTAGTAAAGCACTAGCTGATTAGTTGTGAGACCAGGGAGTTCTGAGACTGTCTTCCAGGGCATGCAGAGGAATCATGTGATGGCCTCAGTAGGGTTGAGATTAGGCTTCCTCACAATAATACTTTCCCAAATGTAAGTGCATGCCACCATACCTAACCTCCCAGCAGAAGCTGTTAATAAGTGATGTGCATTCATTCTATTTGTTTGTTTTCCTCAAGCATGACTGTGAATTTACAATTTGCATTGAAGCGTAGGCTCAGTGTGTGGTAAGCCTTCACAATAAAATTTGCATGTTGCTTTAGCAGAAAGGTAATCAGCCATCAGTGGTGTAGAATTTTCTTCCTTTCGGTCTAGGAAGGAAGTGGCACCATGACCTACCAGAAGTATGTTAGCTTTTCCAAGCAGAGAAAATAACTTCTCACTAATTTAAGGAGCTTAGTCTCATTTAAATCAGAATGGTGCCCTGAGAGTGCAGGAAGGAGGCTGCGTAAGCAAGTTAGCTGTTGAGGTCAGCTTTTGCTTCTGTTGAAGTGCAGTTTGAGTACACAGGCTAAGTGAAAGGATCAAGTTGCTGCTCTCGTTGGTTAAGTAAACAATCATAGGTTGTCAGCTAGTACAGAAAGAGAGACTTTTTGGATTTTATTGGCATAAGTAGACCAAACTTCTCTTTCATTCCTGCTACTTCGGGATTTTGTGAATTTATTCCTTGCTTTTTCTTCATCGGGCCATGATTAATGGTATGAAATTTAACAATTCCAAGTGCCGGATTCTGTACCTAGGGTGGAGTAACGCCAGGCATAAGTATAAATTGAGAGAGGAGTGGCTGGAGAGCAGCCCTGCAGAGAGGGATCTGAGGGTGCTGGTCAGCTGCAGGCTCAGTGTGAGTCAGCAGTGTGCCCTGGCAGCCAAGAGGGCAAACCACATCCTGGGGTGCATCAAACACAGCATAACCAGCCCATCAAAAGAGGGCTGGTTATCCCACTACATTCAGCCTTGGTGCAGCCTCACCTTGAGTACTGCGTGCAGTTCTGGGCCCCTGAATTTAAGAAGGATGTGAAGGTCCTTGAGTGGTCCAGAGGAGGGCAGTAATGGTGGTGGAAGGCCCAGAAGGCATGTCCCATGAGGAGCGGCTGAGGACTCTGGGCTTGTCTAGTTTGGGGAGAAGGAGGCTGAGGGGTGTCCTCATTGCTCTCTGCAGCTTCCTGAGGAGGGGGAGTGGGGAGGGAGGTGCTGAGCTCTGCTCCCTGGTATCCAATGATAGGACATGTGGGAGTGGCTCAAAGCTGCATCACTGGAGTTTCAGACTGGACATTGAGAAGCATTTCTTTACCAAAATGGTGGTCAGACACTGGAACAGACTTTCTAGAGAGGTGGTCGATGCCCCAAGCCTGTCAGTGTTTGAGGCATTTGGACAATGCCTTTAGCAACATGCTTTAACTTTTGGTCAGCCCTGAAGTGGTCAGGCAGTTGGACTTGATGATCATTGTAGGTCCCTTCCAACTGAAATATTCTGTGCTGTTCTATTCTGCGTCTTCTTTGTTTTTGTTTTTTTTTGTTTTGTTTTTTTTTTAATAAACAAATACCTTATTCTTAAATATCAGGGGGATATTTAAGAGAACTGAACAATATTGAGGTGTTTTGTTTCACAGGTATGGATATTTTTAGCAAGGATCCTGGATTGCTTATGTGGTTACTAGTACTGTTGGGATTCCCTGGAGAAACATAACAGGGCATCCTTCCTTGCAAACTGAAGGATAATGCAAAGTCTGGGAGGAAGGAATGTCTGAGTCATACCTCTGGTCAGCATTAATCAGAAAAGACCTGACTCAAATTCCTAAGAAGTTTGTAACAGTGGCTCCCTTGGCCTTCTGTTCACTATGGCAAACAGCTGTTTTCTAAAGTTTGGAGCAGCTTTAAAGGACCGACTAACTCAGAACTGCTGTGACCCACAGGAGTTGGTAAGGAGTTGCAAGAGCATGGGAATACTTACATGTTGTGGTTGGAGAGCCAGGGAGATGACAGTAACAGAGCTGAAACAAATTGTCTGAATGTAAACATATTTCTACTGCTGTACCTTCGTGTAGGTCATCTCCAGTCATGAGTCCCACCTCTGGCCCCGCTGTCTGCATTTCCTGTCTGTTGACACCTTAGAGTTAATACCTCAAAGAGACCTCTGGCTGCAAATGAGCACTTATTCTCTGTTAATAAAGACAGACCTAAGACTAGTCTGGAGATCCATACTGCCTAATTGTCCATGGTTTTCCCATTTGATTTTTATTTAGTCTGCTTATGCCTCTGTACCCAGCCTAAATAAAGTTTGTATGCTTTTTCCCTTCTTGATTCTGGCTGTATATGTATATATCATGTAAATCTGTTCCATTTCCATTTCTTTCTCCCGTGGTATAGCTGTTTTTAAGTTGCAAAACCACACACAATATTTTGTATAGAGTCACAGAATATCTCAAGTTGGAAGGGACCCATAAGGATCATTGAGTCCACCTCCCTGCTCCTCACAGGACTACCTAAAACTAAACCATATGACTAAGAGCATCATCTAGATGCTTCTTGAACTCTGACAGGCTTCAGGCTGTGACCACTTCCCTGGGGAGCCTGTTCCAGGGACCAACTACCATCTCAATGAAGAACCTTTTTCCTATGTCCAATCTGAACTTCCCCTGACTCTGCTTCATTCTGTTTCCTTGTCTCCTCTTGCTGATCAACAGAGAGGAGATCAGCAGCTCCCTCTCCCCTGCCCCCCTTGAGGAGGTTGTAGATGGTGATAAAGTCACCCCTCAGCCTTCTTTTCTCCAGGCTGAACGAACCAAGTTACCTCAGCTGCTCCTGTAAGTCTTGCACTGGAGGCCTATTGCCATTTCGGTTGCCCTCCTCTGGACACACTGTAACGGTTTGATGTCCTTATATTGAGGCACCCAAAACTGCATACAGTACATGAGGTGGGGCCACACCTGTGCAGTGTGGAGTGGGACAATCACCTTTCTCAGCTGGCTGGTGATGCTGTGCTTGATGCACCCCAGGACATGGTTGACCCTTTTGGTTGCCAGGGCACACCATTGATTCATAGTCAACTTGTCACCAACCCAAACCCCTGGATCTCTTTCCATGGGGCTGCCCTCCAGCCTCGTTTTACCTCAGTTTGTAAAAATATAATATGTCTCTAATTTTTAGGTCTGTGACTGTTGTGCAAGCAATCTGGATAGATAAACGGAACGATACCTGGTTGTAGTATTTCAACTGGATGTTTCCTGGTGTTATTTATTTCATTCCTTCTCAAGGAGATGCTCGCAGCTGGAGTCTGCTTTTTTGTGGGTGGATATAATTTTATCTAAATAGTTCTGTAGTCCTGCTGCAGAATTTATTACATGTGTAATGGAGGCTCATAGGTTAGCTCAGTTACTTGAGCTAATTTGGAATCTGATTACTTGTGCACTGCTGTTATGAGTGCCATAAATTGTTAATTATATTTCACAGAGAAGGCTGGTAGAAGTGGCCTGTCTGCATGTGACAAACTTCCTAATTAAGGGGGAATCTTGAAGGATGCTAGATTTTCTTATAAGTCCCCAGAAGTGAGGTGATAGTGCCTTCCAAAATTGCACATCTGTGGTTTTTATATAGATGTGGCCAGGGACTGCTCTCAATGTGGCTGTCATCTGTGTGTGCATGTGCAGGGGACAGGACTGCAATAATTCTCGTGTCAGTCCAGCAAAAAGTATTTTGTGGTGTGGTCTGTCCTGATCAGGTGTTCTGGGCCTGGCTGGAATGAAGTTAGCTTTCCTCATAGCAGCTCACGTAGTGCAGAGCTCTGCCTTTTTGGCTAGGCAGGGCTGGTAGCACACCAGTGTTACGGCTCTTGCTTGAGCAGTGCTTGCACAGCCTCAAGGCTGTCTCTACAGGTCGCTCCAAGGCCAGTGGGTGGAGGTGGGACAGCTGACTCAAGCTGGTCAAAGAGATATCCTGTGCTATATGACATTGTGCTCAGCAATAAGAGCTGGAGGAGGGAAGCCATTCTTGGTTAAGACATTGTCTTCCAAAGCAACCGCTACATGTTCTGAGGTCCTGCTTCCCAGGAAATGGTTGGATATTGCCTGCTGATGGGAAGTAGAGAATAAATCTCCTCTTTTTGCTTTGCCTCTGTGTGCCACCATTGCTTTTCTTATTAAACTGCCTTTATTTAAACCTTCAAGCTTGCCTGTCTTATTTTCTTTCCCCTGTCCTGTTGAGGAGGGGGAGTGAGCAAGCAATTGGGTGAGGGGTCTGGCAGCCAGGCAAGGTCAACCCACTACATCTTGCTAATTTTTTGAAATACTGTTAGTCTTTTTTTAAGTCAGTGTAGTTACTTAATTTTTGGAATTTGTGCGATGATGCTTGTGTTCTTGTTTTGTGTTTGTGTAGAAATCTGTAACTGCTGTGATGGGGATAGTAATAAGAGAAGAGCACTAAAATAACCTGTAGTGGGTTGAGAGTAGTATCAACAGAGCAACTGCACAGCCAGCAATCAGTTGTCACATCAGCATCTAAAACCAGAGCAAAGCTTTTCTCAGAAACCTGCAGAATGAGGTCTCTTAATGTAATTTAAATACCTAAAGTGCTTGTCTTTGGCATGTTCTTGTTTAAGGTTTAATCTCTCATAACACTAATGTAAACTTCTCTCTTTCCCTCTCTCCCTCAGGATCTCTACAAATCTGCTTTCTTTTATTTCGAAGGTGTCTTTTATAATGATAAAAGATACCCAGAGTGCAGAGATCTGAGCAGGTACAGTATTTGTAAACGTTGACTAAGGAAAACCTGGAAGGACAGGAAATTTATTTCATTTTGTTTATCATTTGTGGTGTTTTTAAGACTGGAGCGTCTAGTGTATGAAACTAGAATGGAATTTTCTTACTATTTTTTCATATTGAATTGATTTTAACATAGAAGTATAACTTCTTGCTCTAGTTACTCCTTCCACTCACCTCCCTTCTGGAAAGGAGATGAATGCATTTTTTTTCCCTGCAAACTCTGTTTTGTCCTGTTGGGATGGGATTGCTGTGGAAGGCGACAGGTGCCAGTCTGTACTGGCTTTTTAAGTGCCCTCCCTAGTTGTGATGACCACCAAAAGACTTGCCTATGAGGTGGAACATGGGTCAGAAAGACAACAAGCTGAGTTGTGTGGAAGGCAGTTGCTCTGCTCAGTCTTGAAAATATGCTGAATGTCGTCATGGTGAAGTCAACAAGCGGACCGTGTGATGGTTGGGAAAAAGAAGTCTAAGCTGACATTGCCCTGAGTGTCAGGTATCTCTTGTTCGGAACTGTAGCTCACACTGGTTGAGCGCAAGTCATATCCATTTAAACTATACATAGTAGTTTATTTTAAGGAAGTATGGGCTTGCTGACATGCTCGTGAAATTTAGGAGATCAAGATGTTAAAATGGGTGGTATGGAAGAGCTGTGAGTTTCCACTCTGTTCTTGTCATGCTTTGTGCACTTGGTGCACAACTTAAGATAAATTAATTATTTTGCTCCTTTTTTCTCTGTATATGCAGTTTGTAGAAGCGAAGTGCCTTGTATGTAGGAATGTGCTGAAAAGACAAGAAATAATTGCAACAGTGGCCAGTGTCCTTCGAGTGCTAAATTTTGGAAATGTAACAGTGCAGTTGTCAGCTGTTTCTCCTTGGCAAAAACAAAACAAAACAAAAGGCTGTTAAATACTTTGGAACGAAGTTATTGACCCAGGGAGCTAAAATGATCTACTGGTAACTTGTATTATTGGAGTGCTTGAGAAGTGTCACACTCCAACTGACCTGACCTGAATGAGTGCGTACACCTGAATCAGGAGCGTACACTCTGACTAGAACTCCTTGTGAAACTGCCTGGTGGAGATTTAAAGTCAGGTATTCCATAGGAACAGTGCAGTTCTGTGAGGCTGTGTTGTTGCTGTGAAATTAAGTTATTACAAAATATTGTGAGGTGTTTTGATTTCCGTCTTTTTAACTGTGTCCCAGTGAAGAGTTTTGCATATCCCCCAAGGCCTTCCTTTTCTGTGCTTTCACAGTTTATAGCATTGCTGTGCTGATGACCTTACTTTTTCCAGAACAATTATTGAGTGGTCAGAATCTCATGACCGAGGCTATGGAAATCTTCAAACTGTTAAAATGGAGGACTACACATTTAATGATTTGTCCCTCAAAATTGGCTTTCCATACCTTTTCTGCCACCAAGGGAACTGTGAGCACATCATTATCATCACAGATGTAAGGTAAGTTACTGCTCTTTGGGAGTCCTTAGTCAGTTGAAAGCAAGCCTTCTGTGGACAAACTTCAGGCATTAAACGCTGATTATTTGTTAGACTAACTTTAAGATTACTCTGCTGCTCTCTGCAGGGCTTATTTAAGATTTTATTCTATATACATGTGACTACATCTGCAAGGAAGAAAGTAATCTCCCAGCTTGCTTTTTTTTTTTTTTTTTTAAATAATTTGTCTGCGTAGAAGGACTGCTTTCTAGCTAGCATGACTGTGGTATGGGAGGAATAACACCTACAGTGAAAAGCTCTGTGCAGAGCCAATGTGTGGCAGATTTACATTCCTGTTCTGGAGCACCAGGCTGCAGAATGCTGTTAATGGCTCTGGCTGGAGTCTTAGTCTTGGAGACTTCTTAGTTTAGACTTGGTTCTAAGGAGCAGGAACTGAAAAGAGAAGAGTGGAAACAGTGGGTTGAAGTGGATAGGCAAGGGAGAGAAGGAAGAGGTGATAATGGCTGTGAGGTGGCAACCACATCAACAGCAGAACTATTATGCGTACTCTGCTCAGTGCATAACAGGTGGAGACAGCACTCTGATTGCTTGTAGTGGGTGACATATCATTTTCAGTACCCAGAAGCTTGACGTACCTAAGCATATTTAATAAACAGTACCTCCCAAGAGGAATACAACCCAAAGAAAAGAAGGGCATAGATGTTGCAAGTGGCTAATTTTAGGATTATGCACCTCTAAATATTCACCTGGTGATGTTTTTGCCTGTTAAGTCTATGTAGGAGATAAAAGCTTTGAAAACACTGTCTAAAGTAGATGGTCTGAAGACTTCTGAGTTACTACATAAGCTGAATTTTCTCCTGACCATAAAATCCACAGATAGTGCAACTAGCATCTGTGCTAGGAAATGCTAAGCAGAAGTCTAGTCATACTTTACACAGGAATTTAAATCGTGCTTTATCGTCAGTGTCCATGCTTATGTTCAAATACATTCCAATGTGGCTGAGTCTTTACTGTCTTTTATTTATTTATTTATTTATTTCCCTCAAGGCTAATTCATCATGATGACTGCCTGGACAAGAACCTCTATCCCTTGCTAATCAAGAAACACTGGTTATGTACCAGAAAATGCTTTGTGTGCAAAATGTATACAGCCAGGTACGCTACATCCTCAATCCTTGTGTCTTCTCAAATAAGTCTTTCTAGGTGCTGCTACTAACTTAAAAAAAATAAAAATAATTCAAAGCTCCATATGTATTTAAAAAGGTGTGTGAAGAATCTTTGTGGAAGTATTCTGAGATCTTACTCTTCAAGCAGTCGTCCTCTCCCTACCCAGGAAAAGGTCTCCTGCAGGTAGCGTTCATTTGGAGATGATGATTCAGGATGATCAAAAGAACTGAAATAATAAAGAGGTTAATTATTTCACTCAGGCTTATTTGCATACATAGAGCTTGGCTCTCAATTACTTTTGAAAATCTTATGTTTGGGGGAAAATACTGCATTCTTCCCCTATGACATGTGATTCAAATTCATGTACCATACAGAAGTCATACAGGGCTTTCATTAAATCTAGCATCTAAGCAGAGGGAAGTATGGATCTGTCCAACTTTAATATAGTAAAATCCAGAGATTTTTAACAGGCATATAGCTTTTCCCAGAGGTAAACTCCTAACCTCTACCTGAAAGCTCTGTGCTGTGCAGCTGTACATGAAGAAACTTTGTAATGCACAGATTTTCTGTAGTTAAGAGCATGTGAACTTGATGCTCTTTATACTCTTTAATGCTGTTTACTTAGACATGAGAAAGCCTTTCAATAGACACAGTAGAAATTTCTCTCAAAAGTTCTACAGACTAGCCTAGGCTCCCTGGTTTTATAGGTCTGAATAATTTGTTTACAAAAACACTCACTGGGTTTTTTTCCCCCCAGGGCAGCTTACAGTCTCAGCCTGTTTGACACAGCAGTGGTGTCCTTGTTATCTTGCGCGTTTGGCCTTAGACTTCCCTGGAATCAGGCAAAGAGCCGATTCCCTTTGTGATGGGAGCCCATCCTGGTGTTTGTAGCAGAGTCCCTAGGATGCCTTCACAAGTGGCTATAATCTGAGGCATTTGGCCATAAGGGGAGGTGGAGCCAAAGGGTCAGTATGGGGGAGAGATGGGATGGGGAGGGCATTACCAGAGGTGATGTAAATGCATTAAGTTAAAACCAGGATTAAGCACTAAGCTTCAGTGGGGAGATGCTAAACCATGGATAGCAGAGCTACTTTGGCTGGCTGTCCTGCATGTTCTAATCTGTGCCAGTAGCATCTTTAATCACTAGAGGCCTTGAGCTGTCATAGCCTCTGAGTGCTACCATAAATTAATTGCTCGGTGACATGGCAGGCTCCCCTATGTACTGGCAGCTGTGTTCATGTTAGCTTCAGTGCTTGCTGGAGTGTGCAGCAGTCCTCTGTCTTGTCTGCATCATCCAGACCCTTCTTTTAGACTTGCAAATGGATTTGGTTATCACTCAGAGTTGTTCGGGTCAGTCATGTGTTTGCTCTGTGTCACAGTTTCTTATCTTAAGGGAACAGAGATTTATCTTTTATGACTTAAATGGCCACAGAAGTTTCCTGTTAATTTTCTTTGTTGTTGTTGTGCACTGTACCAGCCACACAGATCTGAGTTGTTCCTCAGGAATTGCTGCTGTAGCAGTTTAAGATAGAAGCTGGGATTGATGCTGAAAGGATGTGGAGTTTGGAAAAGATGTAGACAGATCTTTCTTATATGCCCACCTGGGGTGGGAGATAAGTAATAGAGGTAGCACTTGGTCACTATGACATTACTACTGATGTTTGTTGCTGCTGTCCCCAACGCTGAGTAAGATGTTGAGATGCTTGTCACAAATGTGTTGGACTTACATGGAAAACACTTCTATTTTGTAACCTGCAGGTGGGTAACCAACCAAGACAGTCTGGCACCAGAAGATCCTTGTTTCTTCTGTGACGTTTGTTTTCGGATGCTCCATTATGATGCGGAAGGCAATAAACTGGGGGAGTTTCTTGCATATCCTTATGTCGATCCTGGGATTTTCAACTGAAGTGGACATGAGCCAGCATGAACTCAAAGAACTACATTCGTGAATCTGTGGCTCTGGCTGTTAAAACCACCAAACAGCTTGAGCTTTGAGCATACTGCTGGGTTTTGGGTTAGGCCTTTAATCGTCTCCCCTGAGGTAGAAGGAGCCCTTTGCACTTGAAGTCTTTCTGGTGTGCTTTTCTGAGTAAGTATATTTATGAAAGATAAATTAGCATGGAAAAATATGTTCCAACATTTATTTTAATCAGTTAGATTTTTTTAATACACTTTGACAACAATACGTTAGTTTGCAGACTATGGACTCTAAAAATACGGACATTTTAAGAGAGAATACCTTGCAAAAGCAACCGTGATTTTGAGAAGTTCTGTGCATTGAGGCTCTGTTAACCTCAAAGGATGAGAACATGGTCATTGGGCATCTTACTGTGAAAACCCTGGCAGGTGTCATCTCTGAACAAGGGTGGATAGCACTGAATTTGTGGGAAGGAGAATGCTTTCTGAGACAGAAGCTTAGAGTACTTCTTAACTTCTAAGGTCTTCCTGCCAACAGGTGGATGCTCGCATCTGTAAGCTACTGCTGTCCTTGTGTTCTGATTCTTGGGAGGACTTGAAGAGTAAACTGCATTTCACCAGTTACTGAATTGTACCCTGCCTTTCAAATAACTTTGTTAACTGTTTACAGTGAGTGCAATTTTAATTGTTCATAAAGTAGTATTCACTGTGCGCGTTTGCAATTTCTGTTACTGTGAGTATTATTGATTTCTATTAAAACATGACCAATTTGTATTTGCTAGTCTGATGTTAAGTTGAAACTTTGCTTGCCAAGTCAGAAAGTACTTATCTAGTGCCTTGCTTTTTAAAGTAATCTGGAATTCAGAGGATTTTAGTGGAGATCTTTGCTGTTCAGGAAAGCTAGTAGTGCTAACTGCTTTTCTTTCGAAAGCTGCAGCTAGTTCTCAAAAAGAGCCTAGTTCTGGTTTGTATAAAAGACAGCTGACTCTGTTAACCTCTGTACAGGAATGTATTTGACAAATTGAATTCTATTCAGGTCCTGTGGCTGCAGATTCTGCGAGTGCTTACGTGATTATTTTAGATGTCTTGAAGCAAAAGTGTCTTAAGTGTTTGCAGGATCCCATTCATCGCTCTGACTGCCTTCCAGTGGTGTATTAGGTCATGTGAAAATAAATCTGTGCTTTTTTTAGGAGGAAAAAAAAAAATTTTTTTTTTTTATTTTTTTTTTGGTCTTGTAAGTCAGCCAGCTTTTGTCCTGGGTATTTTGAAAAAAGAGTAGTGAACCAAGCACTTATAACAGTGAGCAGTGATAGTTCTCGTACCCTTCAGGAATCTGTGGAAGAGGGAGTGCCCTGCCCACCACAGCTGTCACCAGTTAAACTGCTGTGCCTGGACTGCTTCCTGGTGCTGGCGCAGCTGCCTTAAAGATCCCCTGCAATACAACTTCAGTATTTGCCTCATCAGTTGCTACTCTTCATCTTTGCCTACCTCCTCCTCTTTCAGCTGTCTCCTGGTAATGTACAGGCTTTCCCAGTCCTCTTCAGTATTGGAACTGAGATGATCATGTAGACAGCTGGCATAATTTCTAAGGATACTGTTTGCTTGTTTGATGGCCTCTTATGCTGAATTCTAAGGTGGCAGTCAGCAGGGTTTTTGTGTGTGCGTTTTGTTGGTTTTTTTTTCTTTCTTTCTTTAGCAGTAGGGACAATGAAGTGGCCAAAATGTGAATTTTCTTTCATTCAACTAATTCTGCCTCGGTATGCTGTCTTTCACCCAGCCCATTTACCTTCTTTCCAGTAAAAAGTTACAGTCAAATATATTTCAAAATTGCTGTCCATGCAGGCTAAGAAATTTTGCTAGGGCCAATCCCACGCTTCCCATAAGGCAAAGAGAAGCTGGCCACACTCTGGGAGTCAGAGTTGAGTGCATCCTGTGCTTAGCTACAAAACAGATAAGAACTCATATTAGAAACTGCTGTTTGTATGTTCTGGTCCTATTTCATATTGAATGATTCAACTTAAACGAGAAATGGAACAAAAAAATTACACTGTCATAGTTTTTAAAGGTGCTTTACTCCCCAGGAGCTGACACAGGACAGCTGGGTCTGGTCTTGATTTAATGTGTCTTTTTGAATGTGTCCTCTGGGAGAAATCCAGCATTGTACCCAGCTGCCCATTCATAGTTAAATTTCTATGACACCAGATGGATATTTTGTTTTGGCTACTTGTTAAATGCTGTTAGTGTTTCAGTGATTAACACTTCCAAGGACATTTATTACTTCATGATGAAAAATGAGAATATAATTTGTTTAATAATCCCTTGTCTGTGTGTTCGGTATTTATATCTGTGGGTTTTTTCTTATTTTTTTTTCTAAAGCAAGACAATCAGCAATTTTTTCTTATAAATCCCTTGTTACAATAAATGATATATATATAGGTATGGAACTTTGAGATTATTTGAGTTAGTGAAAATTTAAGGGCCCTGCCTGCTGACACGTGAAGTCTGTGTCTCTGCTTAGCAGGGGAAGCAAAAAGGCTAGAGTATTAAAAACTGTAGTAGAATCTGTTGAATTTTAAAAGCATTAACCTGAGTCCGTGGTTGGCTTCTTGATTCGATCTTTTTTAAACACTTAGTGGTATGAACCTTTGTAACTTATTTCAAACTTCCAAAAGGTCTTGGAGATTGTCTCCCTAATGAGTTTTTGTCTTGCTGACAAGATAGCAATACGGAACGCCATTTCTTGTGTTGAGGGAGAAGCCTCTCTGATTTTACTGTTGACGTAAAGTTCCATAGCAAAACGTGATTCCTATAGACAGTGTCATAGAATCACTATGGTTGGAAAGGACCTCCAGGATCATCAAGTCCAACCTTTATCCCATCATCTCCCTAACCACTAGACCACTACACCATGGTCTCAAGTGCTTCATCCACTCGTTTTTTGAACACCTCAAGGGACGGCGACTCCACCACCTCCCTGGGCAGCCTGTTCCAATGTCTAACCACACTCTCAGTAAAGAACTTCTTCCTAATATCCAATCTAAACTTCCCCTGATGCAACTTGAGGCCATTTCCTCTCGTCCTATCACTAGCAATTTGGGAGAACAGACCAACACCAGCCTCACTACAACCTCCTTTTAGGTAGTTGTAGAGGGCAATGAGGTCTCCTCTCAGTCTCCTTTTCTCCAAACTAAACAACCCCAGTTCCCCCAGCCGGTCTCCATAAGGCCTGTTTTCCAGACCTCTCACCAGCCTCGCTGCCCTTCTCTGGACTCGCTCCAGCACCTCAATGTCCTTCTTATCCTGTGGTGCCCAGAACTGGACACAGTACTCAAGGTGTGGTCTCACGACTGCCGAGTACAGGGCACGATCACCTCCCTACTCCTGCTGGTCACACTGTTTCTGATACAGGCCAGGATGCCACTGGCCTTCTTGGCCACCTGGGCACACTGCTGGCTCATGTTCAGTCGGCTGTCAACCAACATCCCCAGGGCCTTTTCCTCCAGGCAGCTTTCCAGCCACTCTTCCCCAAGCCTGTAGCACTGCATGGGGTTGTTGTGACCCAGTGCATGACCTGGCACTTACCCTTGTTAAACCTCATACAATTGGCCTCAGCCCATCGCTCCAGCCTGTCCAAATCCCACTGCAGAGCCTCCCTACCCTTAGGCAGAACAACACTTGCACTTAATTTCGTGTCATCTGCAAATGTACTGAGGGTGCATTAGATCCCCTCATCCAGGTCATTGATAAAGACATTAAACAAGACTGGCCCCAAGACCGAGCCCTGAGGGACACTGCTTGTGACCGGTCTGCAGCTGGATTTAACTCCAGTCACCACAACTCTCTGGGCTCGGCCATCCAGCCAGTTTTTAACCCAGTGAAGAGTCCACCTGTCTAAGCCATGAGCCGCCAGCTTCTCCAGCAGAATGCTGTGGGAAACAGTGTCAAATGCCTTACTGAAGTCCAGGTAGACAACATTCACTGCTTTTCCCTCATCCACTAGGCGGGTCACCTGATCATAGAAGGAGATCAGGTTGGTTGAACAGGACTTGCCCTTCATGAACCCATGTTGGCTGGACCTGATCCCTCTGTTGTCCTGCATTTGCCATGTGATCACCCCCAAGATGAACTGTTCCATAATCTTCCCCGGTACCGAGGTCATGCTGACAGGCCTGTAGTTCCCCGGGTCCTTCTTCCTGCCCTTCTTGTAGATGGGCATCACATTGGCAAGTCTCCAGTCATCTGGGATCTCCCCCAGTAACCAGGACTGCTGAGAGATGATGGAGAGAGGCTTGGCAAGTTCCTCCTCCAGCTCCTTCAGCATTCTTGGGTGGATCTCATCTGGCCCCATAGATTTATGGGTGTCTAATTGACTCAGCAGGTCCTTCACTACTATTTCCTGGATTATGAGGGGTTTATTCTGATCTCCATCCCAATCTTCCAGCTCAGGGGACTGAATACCATGAGGATAACTGGTCTGACTGTTCAAGACTGAGGCAAAGAAGGCATTAAGTACCTCAGCCTTTTCCTCATCCTTGGTAACAATGTTCGCCCTCGCATCCAATGAAGGATGGAGATTCTCCCTGGTTCTTTTTTTATTGTTAATATATTTGTAAAAACTCTTCTTATTATCTTTTGCGGCAGTGGCCAGGCTGAGTTCTAGCTGAGCTTTTGCCCCCCTAATGTTCTTTCTACACGACCTAACTAAATCCCTGTATTCTTCCTGAGTAGCCCGTCCCTTCTTCCAAAGGTGGTAGACTCTCTTCTTTCTCCTAAGTCCCAGCAGAAGCTCCCTGTTCAGCCAGGCCAGTCGTTTTCCCCACCAGTTTGTCTTACAGCACATGAGGACAGACTGCTCCTGTGCCTCTAAGAGTTTCTTCTTGAAAAAAGTCCATACTTCCTGAACCCCTTCACCCTCTAGGACTGTTCCCCAAGGGACTTTCTCAAACAGTGTTTTAAACAGGTTGAAGTCTGCCCTTCGGAAGTCTGTGGTGACAGTTTTGCTGCCCCCCCTCCTAACTTGGCTAAGGATCGAGAACTGTACCATTTCATGGTCGCTCAGCCCAAGATGGCCTCCGACAACCACATCCCCTACCAGTCCTTCCCTGCTTGTGAACAACAGGTCTAGCAAGGCACCTTCCCTGGTGGGCTCACTTACCAGCTGAGTCAGGAAGTTATCTTCCATGCACTCCAGGAACTTCCTGGACTGTTTTCTCTCTGCTGTGTTATATTTCCAGCAGATGTCTGGTAAGTTGAAGTCCCCCACAAGAACAGGGGCTTGTGATTTTGCAGCTCCTGCCAGTTACCTGCAGAACAGTTCATCGACCTCTTCATCCTGGTCGGGTGGTCTGTAATAGATTTCCAACAGGATATCTACATTGTTGGTCTTCCTCAGCTTTACCCAGAAACATTCAGCTGGTCCATCACACTTACTGACCTCCATACAACCAAAACACTCCCTAATATAGAGCGCCACCCCACCACCCTTTCTACCTTGCCTATTCCGCTTGTAGAGCTTACAGCCATCCATTGCAGCACTCTACTCATGAGAGTCATCCTATCATGTTTCCGTGATGGCAACTACGTCATAGCTGTCATGCTGCACAATGGCTTCCAGCTCCTCCTGTTTGTTGCCCATGCTGTGTGTATTAGAGTAGATGCTCTTGAGCTGGGCTAACGACTTCATTCCCAACTGTGGCCTGCCACCCTTAGGCTCAGCTCTAGCGGGCCCCGTTTTACCCCCCTCCCCCTTTGAACCTAGTTTAAAGCCCTTTCAATAAGCCCGGCCAGCTCATTCACCAGGATTCTTTTCCCCCTTTGAGACAGATGAACTCCATCTGCTGCCCGCAGACTCTGCACAGCATAAAGCTCCCCATGTTCAAAAAACCCAAAATTCTGTCTGTGGCACCAGCCTCTCAGCCACATGTTTATCAGGTGGGTCTTCCTTCCTCTCTCAGTATTATTCCCTGCCACTGAAGGGATTGAGAACACCACCTGGGCTCCTCATCCCTCAAGTGATCTCCACAGGGCCCTGACGTCTTTTTTAATTGTTTTCAGGCTCCTCTCTGTAACATCACCACTACCAACCTGGATAACCAACAGTGGGTAGTAGTCTGATGGCCGTACCAGACCAGAGAGTTTCCCAGTAACATCCCTGACCCTGGCCCAGGGAGGCAGCAGACTTCCCTATGGACTGGATCCGGCCGGCATGTGGGGGCCTCTGTTCCCCTCAGAAAGGAGTCGCCGACTATGATTACCCTCCTTTTTTCTTGTTAGAACTGGTCCTAATGCGTGGGGGAGACCGATTTGCCTCGGGTGACTCCTCTGATGGACCTTCGTCTCCATTGTCATTCGTTTGTCCCTCAGTTTCCAGAGCCCCGTACCTGGTCTGTAAAGGCAGCCAGGAAGGGGAGAGAGGCCAGGAGGGGACTCGCCTGCCTCACTGGGCAGGGACCTGTTTCCATTCCCCCTTGTCTTGTAGGTCCTCTCCTTGTACCTGATGGCAAGGGAGGAGGGGATCCTCTCTCTCTAGGGGAGCCTCCACCCACTGCCCTGTCCTCAAGGATGGCAGGGCCTGACTCCACCAGTCTGTCTCCCTCTCACACTCCCTTACTGACCTCAGCCTTTCCACCTCCTCCCTTAGCTCAACCACCAGGCTGAGCAGATCATTCACCTGATCACACCACACACAGGTGTTGTCCCTGTCACACTCCGCTAGCGGTGCCAGGCTCCAGCACTCTCTGCAGCCGGAGACCCGGACACCTGCGTGCTTCCACAGGACCTCTGTCTGGGTCACCAGCATCTTCCTCACAGGAGCTTTTGCCCGGGTTGCAGCCATCGCTGGTCCTGCCCAGTTCTTAACACCTCAGCTCCTTGCTCCCTCTTCTAGGATGCAGCTCCTCGGCGCCTTCCCCACGCCCTGCTCGTGCCCACTGCCCCACGCCCACTGCCCCGCGCCCACTGCCGGGCCACGCCCCTGTTTGCCCGCTCCGGCTGCCCGCGCTCCCCAGGGGCGTTTAAAACTCTCCCGCGCGGCTCCTGGCCACGCCTCTCCCGCGCCTGAGTGGCTGCCACAGGCTGCCTGGTCCCGCTGGGGCTCGGGCTGCGAGTGGGGGGTCCCTGGCTCAGGGATCCTCTGCACAGCGCCCTCAGCCCTCACCGCCTCGGCCTGACCTCAGTCGTGTTGCTGCCGCTGCCGCCTCACCGAGTTCCCACGGCTCTCTGGGCGCTTGTAACATTACCACAACATCTCCCTGTGCAGTTGAGTGATGAGCAGCACAACAGGGCTGCACGGTATTTTTAGCTGTAGTAAACTTTGCTCTTGAAGTAGGGATGCTACTGTCCAAGCTAACTTTGGTTTAAATTTTATGCATTAACAACTGTGGTTTGCTTCCTTTCTGCAAAAAGCATGAGCTTTGTTCCTTGGGAGACTTAAGTTTGACTGCCTAGTCAGTTCTCAGAAATTATATTTGTATAAACCAGGTTTTCGTGCAAACCAGGTGAAACCGAGTATTTGTGGTGAGTTTCTTTAACTGGAGGGATGAGATACTGCTGAGTGATGACAAGGCAGGAGATTTTGAGGCCCTGCAGTGTTTCTGAGTGACGGGCCAGCAGGTGACAAGATGATCACACCCTGAGTGTCTCACTGGGTGGGGGCGTGGACCCCAAAGAGCGAGGGGAGCCTGTCACTATCTGGGTGAAAGGGTTGTCAAGGTTGGCAGAAGGACTTCAAGAGGCTGAGTGCATCCAGGCAGCGTATGAGAGGGGGCAGCATGGGGTGTCGATTGTCACACCAGTGGACCACATCCACTTCAGACCGCTCACTAGACGGCTGCGGGATGCTTTAAAGACACACGTCCAGTCTGTCAGAGAAAGGATTCACTGGGCACAGAACACGATCGACAAAACCCTCAGAACGTGCCCGCACACGTGGTGACGTGGGTGAACACGTTACACAACAGAGTTGCTCGCAGGCATGAGGTGGGGTGGGCTGAGCCGGGCAGGGGAGCAGAGAGGAACAGGGAGGGTATGGCAAACCAGCTGAAACCCTCGCTGTGGATGGCCCCCCGCAGGGAGCCTGCACCTTCCTGAGGCAAACCAGACAGCCTGTGGTCAGGGAGGGGACAAGCTTTGTCGAAGGGTGTTAGCAGTGGGGGTACCCCAGACCTGCAGTGACTGACCGTATCCTCAAAGTGGGGGCATTGCCAGAGGGGAAGACCAAGCATCAAGGGGAAACACTGGCAACACCCCTCCCCGCAACAGCACAGGCACAACTAACCCTTTCACATCCCTGTGAGGAGAGCTGAACGGGTTAAAAAAACAGAAGCTGCGGTTTGGGATTCTGGCCGCCCTCTGCATGGTGAATTCCTACCTGTGGTCCACTGACAAGGAACCTTATGTACATATCCCTGTGGCCCAAAGCGAGTAAGTTGAGAGTTCTTAATTGACACAGGGGCCCAAATGAGTGTGCACACAAGCAAGAAGCTGATGACCTAGGAATTAAACCGTTGAGAAAGACTGTAAACATAATGGGGGCAATGGGTGCAGCAGAAAAATGTCACGTGGCTTGAACTCAGCCTTGGGTACCTTGGGAAAAGTGATGATGGCCGTAGAGGTGGCTCTGAGCCCTTATAAGGAAAACAGATTGGGATCTGATGGATTAGCAGACAAGCAGTGGTATCTACCTAATGGCAAGGTGTGGAGTTTTGGGAGCAGAGGAGCAGAGGCTGCCTGCGTTAGGATCCTGCAGGTTGCTCCCACGGTACTGCAGTCTGAAGTAACTCATGTTTCTCAATACCCTCTGCCAACCGCAGCTAAACAGTGCGTTACAAAAGTAATTGACAGCCCCGAAACAGATAACAAGCCGCACCCATTCCTCTTATAATCCTCCGTTGTGGTGGGTTCCTAATCCGGATGGGTGGTGGCACTTAACGACCGGCTATTGAAGATTAAACAGTAATACCCCAGTGCTAATGGCTGCTGTCCCGAGTGTAACCTCAACAGTAACAGCAATACAGGCAGCTGCCCACCCATCAATAGCTGCCCTGGATGTCAGGGATATGTTCTTCATGATCCCAGTAAGGGAGGAAGATAAGCTGCAGTTTGCCTTTACTTGGGAAGGGACCCAATACACCTTTAATTGACTCCCACAGGGATGCGAATGCTCCCCCACTGTGGCCCACAATGCCTTGGCCAAACTCCTTGGCACGGTGGAGATGCTGTCAGGTGTCCACGCGTATCAGTACATGGACAGTATCCTAGTTGGAGACAATAAAGACCAGGGAAGTGGCCAAAGCCATCTGGAACCTGTTGACTAAAAATGGGCTAGGCATTCTGTCTTCCAAATGTCAAGGTCCCGGACAAGAAATCAAATTCCTAGGAGCTTGATGGATAGCTGGAGCAGTTGTGGTACCCAATGACACTCTATCACCTGTTGAGGAAGGACAAGCTCCAGGCAGTAAGGTGGAATTGCAGCAGCTGTTAGGTACATTGGGCTATTGGAGAAAACATGTACCAGGGGTTTTGGTGATTGCCTGCCTTTTATATGACTTGCTCTGCAAGAATGAGGAATGGGACTGAACTCTACAACATACAGAAGCCCTTAACAGGGCTGTTCATCCTTAAAGGATGAACTTGAGACCTATCAGAGACCAGGCCCACTACGCCCACCAGACCCACTGAGGATACAGTAGGGGTGTGCAGAACATGCCTCCTATTGCGGTGTATTCCAAAAGGGACCGAGGGGAACGGATGGACCTCTGTTGTTCTCCTACCCCATTTAAAGAAGCTAAACAACAGTACTGAGAGTGGGAGAAGGGATTGCTCTCACTTACCAGGGCAGTTAAGGCAGTGCAGAGGTTATGTACATCACAAGATATAGTGCAAGGCCTTTTCCCTCTACTAAACTCAATCCCTAAGGGATCACACCCTCCTGAGGGAGTGGCACAGAAGGCCATGATAGGGAAGTGGTATCCCTACCTAGAAGGAGTTGGTCAGTTACTGCCATTAAGAGAGAGCCTGGCCAAAGCCTCTGAGCTCCAACAGCCTGTGAATTCAGATCCGGTTTTGCTGGGCCAACCTTACAAACCTTCCCTGATCAAAGAGGCACCTGAACTGACCACAGGCTCAAACCACAAGGAGTGTGGTTCACAGATGCATCTGCCCACCAAGTGGGATCCAAGTGGTGATACAAAGTGGAAGCATTGGAAATGGGTACTGGGAAAACAATTACGGAGGAGGGGGAATGTCGTGCACAGGTGGGAGAGTTGCGTGCCCTCCTACTGGTTGCGGAGAATGTTGCCACCATAATTTACACTGATTCCTATGCAACCTGTAAGGGTGCCACTGAGTGGATATGCCAGCGGCAGTCCAGTCATCAGAAACAGGCAGATCATGACCCCTAAAGGTGGGATGGGTAAAAGGCCATGCAAGAAATGGAACAACTGCTGTGAAATGGGATCAACAGGTAGATCACCTAGCCCAAATTAAGGTAGTAGATTGGGAACCATTGGCTGAGTGGCTGCACATTAAGCAAGGCCGCTGAGGAAAAACAGACCCCTGTTACAAGTGTCAGGCCTGGGGATGGCCACTGTCCACGAGAATACGTGAAGCAGTTCTTAAAGCTTGTCCACAATGTTGTAGAATCATTTAGGTTGGAGAAGACCTTTAAGATCATCAAGTCCAACCATTAACCTAGGACTGCCAGGTCACCACTACACCATGTCCCTCAGCACTACATCTACTCGTCTCTCAAATCTCTCCAGGGATGGGGACTCCACCATTGCCCTTGGCAGCCTGTGCCAGTGCTTGACAACCCTTTCAGTGAAAAATTTTTTCCTAATATTCAAGCTAAACCTCCCCTGGCACAACTTGAGGCCATTACCCCTCATCCTATCACTGTTACCTGGGAGAAGAGACCAACCCCTGCCTCGCTACAACCTCCTTTCAGGTAGTTGTAGAGAGCAATGAGGTCTCCCCTCAGCCTCCTCTCCTTCAGACTAAGCAACCCAAGTTCCCTCAGCCACTCCTCATCACACTTGTGCTCCAGACCCTTCACCAGCTTCATTGCCCTTCTTTGGACACGCTCCAGCAGCTCAGTGTCCTTCTTGTAGTGAGGGGCCCAAAACTGAACACAGTGTTTGAGGTGCGGCCTCACCAGAGCTGAGTACAGGGACACGATCACCTCCCTACTCCTGCTGGTCACACCGATCACCTCCTTACTCCTGCTGGTCACACCATTTCTGATACAGGCCAGGATGCTGTTGCCCTCCTTGGCCACCTGGGCACACTGCTGGCTCGTGTCTGATAAGGCTTAAGGCCAGCCACCTAAATCAAGCCCCAGCCCTGCGTATCAAACAAGGCAAGGCTCTTTGGAGCTCCTGACAAATTGATTATGTTGGTCCTTTAAAGCCATCCAATGGGAAGAGATATATTTTGGCAGGAGTAGAGGTGGTGTCAGGACTGACTATGGCTACAGCTGTTAGTGCTGCCATGAGAGATCAGACAGTTCAAACACTGAGAAAGTAGTTTAGTATTTTGTCCACTCCTAAGTGCATTTAAAGTGATAAAGGGTCGCATTTTACAGCCACAGTGGTGCAAGACTGGGCTCGAGAGGAAGGCATCCAATGGGTGCCAATCCATACACCATATTGTCCTCAGGCTGAGGGTATAATGGAATGAACCAACGTTTGAATAAAAGACATGCTGATGCATCCCACCACAGCTGGGACATACGGTTACCACAAGCGGTCTTTATTGTTAACAACCACTGGGGAAGTTAAGGAAACCCCAGAATTCAAGTGCTCTGTCCTACAGGACCATTAACAGGTGATGACCCTATACAGAACAATAAAAGGGATCCGTTCCCACTACAGACGTACATGGGCCAACCTGCAATGGTGAAATTACCCTCCATCGGCTTTGTACCCATGACCCTGGCAAACCCCGCAGGCTTTATGGCTAGGACATGCTAGACAGGAGGGGAAAAATAGCCTGTATTTGTGCTCGGTGGGTAATCCCCGACTTCTAATCCTGAAGCCCAGGTTGAAAGCCCAAGGCCAGCTCTGTGCATTCTTACAGGACAGTGGAGAAGCAGACAGCCTTGGTGCTCCTACTGGCAATGGTGACAGTGACTGATGGAAACAACCAGGGCCTAGATGACAATATGGTAGCAAAAACGATAGTTGGATTTACCTGAATGATAAACTTAATCTTTGTAAAGGTTTGCCTACCCACACCCAAGTCAGCAGAAGACCTTTTACCAGTCTTTATGCAGGACATGAACATACCACTAGCCATTGAGCTTACATGGGAGCAATATAACAGTTGGAGATTTAGGGCAATTGAGGGAAGAGGCTATATTTATATTGTCTATAGTTGGTCACTGGGTGCAGTAAATCCTACTTCAGTACGGGATACTGGATGTGATTATATTCTTCAACCTACCCACGTGGCCATGAAGTGGAGCTGGAATGGCACTACTATACCATGCCCCGAAATTCTGTGGGGAGCTACCAAATACGGTGCTTGCTGGAGCACTGATGACCATTCCCTACAATATACAAAATCCTGGAATGCCTCGTGGTGCACCAAACGCCTTGAAAAGGATAACAATGAATGTCCCACTGTGTGCAACCGTGATGTGTGGGACTGCCCCTTCAGCTGCACATGGGCCAGATACACATATGCACCCAGCTGGTACGGGGAAAAGGATAAGGTGTTCCTGGTAGGGAAATCTCTGCTTTGGAAATGTCAGGCAGAATGGATAAAATGCCATTGCTATGGCTACATCCTCCTCTTCAGGAAGCTTTCATACAGGGCTACCCATGCAGCAGTACCAGTCACAACCCTCTGCCCTAGACTGTAGTAAGAAAGATTACTGTCATCCCCTCACTAGCATGCCATGTTGATGCCAAACCATGGCAGGAAGCTTCAGCATGAGTAGGATGGCAGCTAGAATCAACCTTTGGGATAGGAGTTGCTATTCTGGAGCTGGGCCTGCAGCTGTCAACCTTGGTCAAGGCCACGTTTGGGTCCATTAGATAAGCAATTACAACATACCAGTGACTATTCAAAACCAAGCCATATTAGACCTGATGCTGTTGAAGGACAAAGGTGTTTGTGATATCCTGACACCATCAGCAGATGAATGCTGTGTCCACATCCCAAACATGTCAATGCCCCTTCAAGATCAGATCAACAAAATGAAGAAAGCTGCAAAAGGCTCAGAGGCAATTATTGCTGCATAGGCAGCTAATTGGTTGGGGAGAGTTTTCTATATGTTTAGGTTTCCTTTGTCAGGTTGGCTAACCAGTCTTCGGTTGTAATTGTGATTGTTGTGATCTGCTTTGTTTTAAGTTGTGTTAAGTGCACAGTAACGAAATCTGTGTTAACCGTGGAACACATGCCCTCGAAATCCGTTCATGCAGTTGATATTCCCTTAGACTCTCTTCAGGTAAATGATGTTCCAGTAGGACCTTAAGCGACTGAGGAATGATGATCCACACTGAACACAAAAGCTCACCAAGACTGCGCTCCCTTTTAACACTGGAGGCAAGAGGTGACTGTGCCACCACTCCAAGGAAAGCAGCTGAATCGTGACTGTGGTCATGGGTGGATTGTGTGGCAGGTGCACCTGCCCTGATAAAAGACCAGGGGCGCTGTGTCCATCCTTTTTGTGCCCTTACTGTCACGCCTGTACAGTGATGAGTGCCAGGGCCAACCCTCAGGTGTGCACCTTGGGTGAGAAGTAAGGAAGCTAAGGCCCTCAGCTGATCAGAATAACCACATCGGATCCAACTGGGGTATAAATGGAGCCCTGCCGGGGGTAAGTGGAGTCGGTCCTCCTCAGAGCAGTGGGTCTGCAGCTGGGGACTCTCCCCTTGGATCAAGATGCCACCCAAGGAAACTCCTCGAGGCTGAGAGCCCTACTCTTATAGATGAGTGATTGCACATGTTTTGGATCCTCATTTCTAAAGCTGTCTCTGCAATAGTAATTCCTTGTACATCATCCTGAAACTGTGGTTTAGTAATGTTGGAGTGTTGCTCAGTTTTGATAAGCCTAATTTCTAGTGAGTTTTCTGCTAAGCCATTTTGGTTTAAATAAAGTTTATCACCTGCTTAGTTTAATTTTTTAAGCCCCACTCCTCTTGTTGTAAGCAATGCTCCCTTTTATCGGCAGTCTCTTGTGAAACACTAGAGGCTGCCAAAACTCAAGACATCACGGCCATCTGCCAAGGATAATTTCATACTGGGAGCTGCCATGGCTATTGATCTTCCACGTTTAACATGAGGTACCATCTTCAAGATCTGAAAGCTATCCAGTTTTGCTATTACACACCTGCCATTTCATTACGCAAGTACATACTCATTATGCACGTGAAGAGCTTTGCAAGCAATTTTAGCATTTAGTAACTACTTGCATGTTTTAACATGTCTGTGGGAGATTGCTGTATTCAGCAGCAACAAGAAGATCCAACCACTAAGGAAACCTGAGCTATACTGCTGCGAACTGAAACTTATTTCCATGCTAAGTTTTAACTTCCAGTAATCATGTAAGTGGGTGCTGCTTTGTAAATACAGGCTTCAGTATTTAATAAACCTTCTGAATGCCTGTAGCTTGGTACTTCAATTTCCCAAGGCAGCCAGCGTGTTATGACAAAGGGCTGCTGTAACTGAGTGCCACTGTGTTTGTGCAAAAAGCCATTTATGAGCATGCTGCTTTGAGCAGCAAGATGGAGGCCTTCCCCCTTTGACTTACAGAGCTGTGAAGAGAGGAGTTTTAGGCTGCTTGCTACTTCGGGCAGGAAGGCAGAGTGGAAACAGTACTGTTTTGTAAATATGCACAAACCACGTTTTTGTTAAGATTGGTACAGATGCATACATGTGCATGTGCTTCTATCTATTGACATAAATGATAGTGGAGTAATAAGTAACAGTAAAAAAATAGGCTCACATCTATAAAACTTAAAGGTACTCAAAATAGTGAGAAAGTTTCCAAAAAGCATGCAGCATATTCCAATATTAAGAAGTCTGCTGTACACTTGGAGCAGAACAGGCTGCACGAATTCAGCTGTTGGTGAACAGTGTTGTTGAATGCTGAAATAAATATTCTTCTGTTGCCTTTTCCACATTACCAAACCTATAACCCTGCTTCATCTTAACATTGCAGCTGGTTTACAGATTATTAAGACCAAAAATAAACACAATGGGTTCTGCGTAAGGACAGCCTACAGAAGCAGTTAACGTCACTGAGGTGCAGCACTATGTAAGCAGGCAGTTAGAAGTTGGTCAAACTACTTCAAGAAGGCATTAGCAGCAGCTAATGTGTGTAGTGACTGCATGTGGCACGTGGAGTGTCTGGAGTAGTGGTGAATTAGTAGGGAAAAAACCCCAACATTGACTCTGATGGATTCTGGCCAAATTACATAAAAAAAATACTAGCTAGTACAAACTAGCAAAGATGACTCAACAGCAGTTTTGAACACAATAGAGGTAATACTGCTTGTGCAATTAGTATCAGAGACTGGAGTTCTGATTTCAGGCTTTTAGTGCTTTCTGTGCCTCTGATCACTAGAGAGGATTTTTTTGTTGTTACTTACACCATACAGGTTAAGAGAAGGGGAGGTCAGGGCTATGATTTTAAAACTGTTATGCAGTTTATTATTCTAGTCCATTAGGAAGAAGTTAAAAAAAAATGTAACAGCAAAAAGGCAGTACTAGAGAAAAAAGTTTTCATCTCTTTAGAATTAGGAGATGGAGGATAAGGAGGAATTACTTCACAGTGGTGCCATGATTTCAGTGAAAAGAAGCATTTTTCTCAAGATAAATCTGTCACTTTCAGATTGTGGAAAACACGGAAGTTTGAAAGTGGTGCTGAAGTTACTGACCTTCACCTGGCCATGACAACTTCTTGGTCTTTGACACCATCCTGTTTCAGTCATGCTGCAATACTGAAAAACTCTCCCTTGTTGAATGGTGTAAGATAAAGCTTCAGAAGTACTGTTCTCCACCAGGCCATAATCATGTTTTTCTGTTGCTGCCTTGATGGTGACACAATACAAGTGACATATACACCTGGAACATTGCCACCTTCCTCAATATCCCCCTAACAAGGCTCTTAGGACTATTAAACTCTAATTTCTAACCTGTCTGGCCTCTGTCAAATACCATTTTTCAGTTACATACAAGTTGTTCCTAGCTCTGATGTTAGGCAAAGTGTGTTTCAAGAGTTTTCAGAGGAGCTTCTACCTGCTTCATTCCCTTTCATGCCTTTAGGAATTTTTCTGAAAATACTAGTGTTTCTGTTAAAATTCAAGTTAGAAATAACCATGTTAGTGCCAAGGCAATAAAACTGAAATAGTACTAAAATAAAGCATTTGTTGTTCCTATTAATGTTTTTGTCTATACAAGCTAGTATTAAGAACCAGTCTCTCTTTATCAGTTCAAAATCCATTTAATTCTGTAAATTGTTCAAGACAGTGTTTCCCAACCAGTGTGCATCAACAGGTTATTGATATGAAAACACCACTTCTTTCTAGTATACTTATTATACCAAAAGCATACCATAAAGTCACATTGCAGTAAATTGGCACAATAAGTTTTGCAAGAACAGAACTAAACTTGTTTAAAAAAAGTGATTAAGTATACTTGCACATTGACATTTTAACAGCTATAAAAACGCTGCTTCCAACTCCTACAAAACACAGCAAAAAGACATCCCAACAAGGGTTGAAAAACTATGCACAAACAGAGGTCAGTATCATAGGAACAGAGTAGGTTTTATACAAATGAAGCAATTGGGCAGTTAAAAGTATTTACACTTTTTCCTACTATTGGCTAGACAAACATACAGTAGTTGGGTAAAAATATACTACAACTCTAAGTCCTGTAACATGTAAGCATTGGTTTTCTAACTGGAATTTTCATCTTCTGAAATGTGTTACCTGTTAATACTGGACAAAACTATTGGCAAAAGTGTTTAAATACTTCTAAACCAAGATTAAGGGGGCTTTTATTCCACAAAATTTAACTTTAAAATACTATGCTTATAAAATTATTTAAACTTTCAGCAGTCTATAGATTTCAAATGCAAAACTTAACGATCCCCTTTGAGTCATACTTTAAAAAAAGACTCCAGTGGTGTCATTTGCTTTCAAAGGCAGAATCTTTTTCTGGCTTTTCAAGCTCTCTCTCTTCACCACATGTCCTAGAAACAAAATAAAACAACATTAATGACCATACAAAAATGTGGAGAGCAAGACTTATTCCAGATCACAGAATCACAGATAAATTTGTATAGTACATGATGCTGATAGAGTACATGATGCTGATGTACCTTCAGCAGCAGATGAAGTCTGGAGAACTGAAGCAGAACTGTCAAATACACATCAGCCCAGGTGGAAAAGCACTCTGGCTTCACATACCCTACCAATTGTAAAGTTTCTTAGTAGCCAGGAATAATCCACTCTCTGTACCAAACACTAAGGTGGCCTCAGGAAGCAGTATGTATTTTTACCAAACAAGAACAGAAAGATCTTCAGTGCCAATCACTTCAGAAGTTACACAACTGCAGTCTTCCAAAATTTCTGACATACATCTTGTCTTGCCTCTAATTATCAAAGGGAGTAAAGTTCAGAACTCAACAGACAGACCTATGATTTGAGAAGTCTGCAAGTTATTTACTTGCAGTCAGTAGAGGGAACTACAGAGCGTCATGAGGATGGAGCCAGGCTCTTCTCAGTGACATCCAATGATAGGACAAGGGGCAATGGGTGCAAGCTGGAGCATAGGAGGTTCCGCATAAATGTGAGGAAGAACTTCACAGTGAGGGTAACAGAGCACTGGCACAGGCTGCCCAGAGAGGTTGTGGAGTCTCCTTCTCTGGAGACATTCAAAACCTGCCTGACCTAGACCTGACCTAGGTGTTCCTGCTCTGGCAGGGGGACTGGACTAGATGATCTTTTGAGGTCCCTTCCAATCCCTAACATTCTGTGATTCTGTGATACAGGGGTGTTCAGAACACTGTTGACTTGTTCATATTTATTTTGCTTAATAGTTTCTCACTTCTAAGAAACTGAATATTGCAAATAAGAATGTATGAAAAATACTGAATGAAAGGAAGTTTATATGATGGAGACACACAAGACTGCAGCTCGCTTGAATGTAGAACAGCTCTGTGGATGTAGTTCTTAACATGCAAGGTATTTGCAAGAGTTGTCACAAAATCCGGTTTATAGCTGTTAGCTGACAATGAGTGTAAATCCACAGAAACTGCTCCCAAGTAGCCATCGTCACAAGTTTTTTTGTAAAGTGGGGTTGTTTGTTTCTTTAGGTAAGTCAAAGAACCTGTTGGGAGTGTAGAGTTCAAGGCCATAACAAACACCACACATGCTTGAAGAGTTAAATGTTTATTAGCAGAACATGACACCCCCACTAATTCATTCATGGAAGATATATTTACAAGTTTTACAGACACAATCACAGTTACTGAAGGATTAAAAATATAAATGGTCTTGCCTCAAAGTTGATTTCTTGAGACACTCTATGTTCAGCAGCCTTTTCCAGGCATGTTGCATAACTATCTGCCTTAAATTTCTTTTGACCAATGTCCACTGAGGTGTCATGCATGCACCCAAATATTCTTACTCCTACTTCTTTAAATCCAATATAAAGGGCAGTCTGACTGACAGTGTCTCTCTCTCTGCCACTCAGAAATCTAAGTGTTGTCAGGTTCTCAGAAAGAAGGAAAGGGGCAGGCTGTGAAAAAAACCTGCCTTGTAGATCCAGTGTAGTAGTGATTGATTTTTAAATACTTAGCCAACTGTATTCTATTATTACTGAACCGGCTTGCTATTGATTGCAAGTAACTCAGGTGTTGTGCTTTGTTAGTACCATATTGTGACTTGGCCAGATCACCTATTTAAGCAGTTTGCTAGGCTGTGCAACCTGCGTTATGAACCTACACTTGTGCCTTCATTATGTTCCTGTAACATGCTGCAGACCAAATGAGAATTTGGCATCATTTGTTGAAAACTCCCAAATGTCACTTCTGAGAGCTGTATAATCAGAAGCCAGTGGTTCTGAGGCTACCTCTCAGCAAATAACCTACTTCATCTTCATCTTAAGGGTTTTTTTTGTCCTGCTTATTGTAAATAGCAGTCAATACTCCACTCGTTTGTAAAGTTTTAACTTGGCAGACAGCCAAAAACATGCCAGGCAACTGCAGTTTCTCCTGGCCTGCACAACAACACATGATGAAAGGAAAGCTTGCTTCAATACATACTGCTGGACAAAAGGAACACCTGAGCACAAGGTGCAGAAGTGCTCAGAGAAAACAAAGTGGTACTTCAACAAAATAAATCCGCTCAAGGATAATTCCAGGCCTTTTCCTCATTGTTTACTAAATTCTGTGTTTCTCCTAGACTACAAGGGATTCACTGCTTGTTGCTTATTGTTTACTAAACAGCATTTTTCAGTGAGGCTAACGTTTAAATACATAATACGCTTGATAAATTCAAGCGTTCTTACAGCTTCTTGTCTGGAAGAAATAAATGCATAAACCTCTATGAAGTGTTCACAGTTCTGAAATTTCACAGTTCCAAGTTCCAGCCTGCAGTTTACCTGCATTTGGGCAATTCTATAGCTACACTACAGAACACTAATTAGAGTGGCTTGGTTACTGATCAGAATACATGATTTCACAAAAAACTTGATAAATCCCATTAGTTTACGTAAGACTTGGTTCAGGCTTCCTTTGCTTTCAACTTAATAGCACTGAGTAGTCTAAAAAATGAGAGAAAGCTTATGCTTTGCCCTGTCCCACCACATGCTGATTTTCTCCTAACAAGACATCCTGTAAGTTAAGTCTCCACTCCAGTGAAGTAATTTTTAAAAAAATTCATTCAAAACTTTAAGAGAAGATTTACATGCTATTATGATGCTCTAAATTTGAGAGAAAACTCCATAAAGAAAACAGTACCTCAACATAGTTAAGTAACTTTAATCTACTGTTGTTCTATTTTACATCATTTTGCTAGAGCAGAACAGATCCTTAGCTCAGAAAGGTTAACAACTCACTTTTTCTTACTGCCAGCTTCCTGCCTATCTTTTTTCTCCTCAGTGTTCTCTCCATTGTGTGGTGACTGGCTGGTATCTTGAGCTTCAGACCCTCCATTCAGAACCTTTGAACCTTTAAAATGAAAGAGCAGGTAAAGAAAACAGTACTGCAGACAACAAAACCATGCTATAAAAAGCCCCAGGTAATTTCTTTACCCTTATCAACTCAAACACTGTACAGGTTTTCCTCTCACCTTGATATCCAGCAGCTGAAACAACACAAAAAGCAGTAACTGATACCGTTTCAACTTTTGAAAGTTCCATGCAATGAGCCTCATCCCATAATGTTAATAATGGGAAATGAACAGTGTATATATATTTAATGTGATTTTAAGTTCTTGTGCTTGCTAGGTTACAGATAATAGGACTAATGCTTATTTATATTCTGAACAGTGACAGAATATACTTCAGCAGTAAATTCTGTTTGCAACTCTCATCTGATCAAACTATTTTGGGGAATTTCTGATACTTTAACTGGCGAAGTTCCTAGTTCCATGGATTCTTGTTTACTTTGAACTCTAACAAACATGTACATAATCAAAATATGACAAAAAGTGTGTATAAATAAAGTGTTTAGTTATAGCATGCAATAGTCAAGCAGGGATACAAAGCACTATGTAGAAGCTGTATTTAGTGAAGTCAAAGCAGGAATATTTAACCTCTGTAAAATTTGTGATGAACATATACTGCTCTGGTATTACAATCAAGTTTTGAGTGAATTGTTGGAGAATGTCACTTTAAGTCAGAATTGACAGTCCATTTTATTAGAAATTACAAGTTTACCAAAAAACCCCTCTATTAAATTACTGTGCTACAGCAAGGAAAAAATGCAAGCCATTACTCATCTGAATACTTATGGGCTAGGAGATGCTAAAAAGCAGACAAGGTCATTTTAAGATGACCTTCTAATTTAGACTTACTCAGAATCACTTCTGAACTTGAATGTCACGGGAGGAATTCAGTGAAACAACGCATGCTATTATCTCATGTTACAAAGTAGATAGTCTGAAGCTGTACTTACAAACTGCTGTAATTGTTCCACTTCGTAAAGACAGTAAGAGTTCAGCAGTTCATTTTTAAAAAAGGCAGAAGTATGAACATAACCAAAATTTCTCTTTGTAGCCAATAAAGAAAAATCCACTTCCGTGAAATACCTGCCTGCTTTTATAAAACTTCTCACCATTCTCCATTGACTAGGCAACAATATGGTATTTCAGTGTGTTCCACTGAAGTATGTTAATGTTATCCAGAATAGCTTCATTAGTCGGACTAATGTGTAGGAAGCTGTGCTCATCACTGGGTTGGGGAAAGATCTATGAGGAACTCTACTACATCATTCATACTTCTCTCACCATAAAATGGTTGGATTTTATAATCATCCTTGCTTTCTCAGCAGTTACAAGTGCAGTGGCATTTCAACCACAACTATTCTACATCTCTGGCACCCTCAGTCACCCAAGTTACAGTAACTTGTTTATTCCAGATCTGGGTGTTGTAACTCACACACAGTTTTTTCAACCAGTTTTGCTCCCAGGGTTCAAGTAACTAGAATTTCTCTCCAGTGCTCATGGAGATCAAGGATCTAAATTTTAATTGATGGGTAGAACTCCTAGGATTCCTACATCTTCAAGGATTTGAATTTGTTTGCGACAGCTTTCCAGTGTCTGTGTCTCATTTTGCTCCTCTGTTTAAAAATGCATGTATCAATTTTACTACCTTTATTTTTTTTAAGAACTGACCTAAGTTATTGTAGAGCATGCTTACTATGGAAAACTTTCAGTATCATACAGTACTTGTAAAAAAGTGCTCACGATTCATCAGGAACAGAATCATAGAATCACTATGGTTGGAAAGGACCTCCAGGATCATCAAGTCCAACCTTTATCCCATCATCTCCCTAACCACTAGACCATAGCACTGCTAAAAGCATAAAGGCCTATTCTCCCCTAAATTATGATTATTTCTTTACTGTTAGAACTACTAGAGTTGCATCACAGAAGTAGCACATAAGTGGTTAAAAGCTGCTGCTACACATAGTAGCATGCACGATATAAGAAGAGGCTAGTGAAGGAAATTAAGTGGTTGAAGCATAGGTGGAAGCCTAGGCATCAAAAGGCTACTTGAGGAATGCAAGGTAGTATGTTACTCTACCTCATGTTTAATACTGTTTTTATTCCACAGGTAAGAGTTAGAAAGTTTACAGAGGAGTTAAAAAAATGCTAAACTCCATTCTTGCAAAAGATATTCCCTTCAGGCAATAAAGGTAAAACAGCCACGGAAAACATTATACCCTTGAACTTCAAACTGAAGTTATAGCAGCTATTTTCCTTGACTATTTCAGATATGCAAGGGTTTTAGTAGATGGGTAGAATTCCTACATCAAGGATTTTTTGAAGCTGGCTCAGAAATTGATGGAGACTAGGGCTTCTATATGACAAGAAACTAAAAACACACCGTCTTACCTATTTGGTCCTTTTCCTTTTCCATTTTTTTGTTTGCTCCTTTCTTCCACTGTTCTTTGGTTTTGTTAGCTTCCTCGTGCTGCTTCTGCTCAGCAAGTGATTTATTTAGTACTTGGGAAAGAACAGAATCTCCTTCCCCAACCAGAAACATGGTCTTGAACTTGTTATATAGCATTGTAGATTTGTCCATGATAACTTGGCTAACTTTGAATTTACGTATCTGAAATCAAAGTAATAAAACAATGAGCTCCACTTTGGTATTTAAATACCTATGGTAAATTCATGACGTGCTAGATGAAATTCTTAATTTAACCTGAAACGAGATCGTAAGAGTTTCACACTCTCTGAAGTATCAGAGAACAGCCCAGGTTGGAAGGGACCTCAAAAGATCACCTGGTCCAATGCTTTGTGGGAAAGGGAGCCTGGATGAGATTATCAAGCACCCTGTCCCATCGCATCTTGAAGACCTCCAGTGATGGGGACTCCACCATGTCCCTGGGGAGTTGTGCCAGTGAACGATTCTTCTCACTGTAAAAAATTTCTTTCTTATGTCAAGATGAAACCTCTCCCAATAAAACTTGTACCCATTATCCCCCGTCTTCTCCATGTGGCTCCTTGTGAAGAGAGTCCCCTCCCTCTCTGTAGCTGCCCTTTAAGTGCTGGTATACTGTGATGAGGTTCCCTGAGACTTCTCTGGGAAGAAAAGACTTAACCCCTTCAGTCTCTCCTTATAGGGCTGGTTCTCCAGCACTCTGATCATCTTCATGAACCTCTCCAGTCTGTCATTCTTGAATTGTGGGGATCAGAACTGGACACAGTACTCTAGCAGTATGTAACACTTACACCAGTTTAAGAAAACACACAGGTTACTTCGACTGACATTGCAGATCTCACCTTCTTTAGAGTCAGAATCATCTCTGTATGTTTCTGAGCTTGTTGCATTGTAACTTGAAGGGATGCAAGCTCATCAAGAGCCTCAATACACCTGTTCACATCCTGTGTATAAACAACAAATTACATGTTAATAATCCTTAATTAGCCATAATAAATTCAGTTCCATGCTCCGTGACACTTTCCTGTAATATACTTAATTTGACTACATACTTAAGTTTAGAAAAATTTATGAAAACTTGCAAACAAAAATTACTATCAGTTGCTTTTCAGCTATTTCCACAACAAAACATAGATGGTACCTGCAGAATTTAGAATTTTTAAAAATAACTTTATACTTTCAACATACAAACTCAAACTTCATGCCGCTTTCACCATTCCAGTACTTCCATGCTTGATGCTGTTCTCCACTGTCAGCCTTTTTCATACACAATTCTTCCCCGGAATGGCAGCAAAGCATCTTAAGTGGACTGCAGTTAATATACAGAACTGTAGGGTTTGGGGGACTTTCCATTTTTGTTTTTTACTTATTATTTTAGGGGAATTTACTATCTGGCTCAAGACAGAGTGATTTTTTTTAAGCCAAACCATTAAGTTGTGAAGTAAAAGCTTTTTAAATTTCCTTTAAAGTTAACTGGGTTTTTTTGAGACAAAGTATTGGCATAGACTTAAATAAGTACGAATAGGCCACACTAGAAATGAATGTTTCATATTTAATTCTCTAGTGCGTTAGCCTTGGCCAGCAGCCAGATGCCCACCCAGCCACTCACCTTTCCCTCCTCAACAGTGCAGGGGGGAAAACAGGATGAGAAAGCTCATGGGTCGAGATAAAGACAGGGAGATTTGCTTACCAGTTACTGTCATGGGCAAAACAGACTCTACTTAGGGAAAATTAATTTATAACCAGTTAAAATAGATTTGGGTCGTGAGAAACAAAGACAAACTTTAAATCAAGATGGTTCCCTCCCCCCTTTCCTACACTCCACTCTAGACTCCCCCCTCCCCAGCCCACCCCAAGCAGCACAGGGCGGACAGATGGTCAGTACATCACAGTCCCTCTCTGCACCTCCTTCCCTCTCACATTCTCCTCTGCTCCCACTGGGCCTCTCCCCACACACTGCAGCCCTTCAGAAGTCTCCAGCATGGGCTCTCCACAGGCCACAGTGTGAACACCTGCTCCTTTGTGGTCTGTTCCACAGGCTGCACAGTAATACCTGCTCCAGCAACACAGAACAACTCCTCCCTTCTTCTCTGACCTCTGTGTTCTCTCTGCTGTTTCTCACTCTTTCCTCCTCTCCTCCTCTTTCCTCTCTCTCTGCCCAGTATGTTTTGCCCTTTCTGAAATAAGTTTTCAAGAGGCACCACCATCTTTGCCTTAGGGGCTCACCCATGCCCTGTGGCAAGTCTACTGGAGCCGGCTGGAACTGCTTGTGCCCAGCACAGGGCAGCCCCTCACTACCAGAACCTGCCTCTGACATCCAACACAACACTGAGTTCCTGAGATGGAGCAGAGCTTGCTGCTTGTCATGCTACTGTACTTCTTTACTCACACTCATGTTTTCTCATTGTACAAATGGCACACAAAGTGAAGATACTACACCAAACACTGAATCTTTCAGCACCACCCATGTTAGGTAAAGTCCTCAAACCAATGTCACTCTCACACTCCTCCTTGGGTAGTTAATAGTGGTAATAAGAATTTTCTTCTCTTCGGCAGTACATAAAACCAGAGATGGAATGAAGCCTTTTACTTGTTTTTTCAGTTGTGCAAATGGAAATGGACCTTTGAAGATTTGCATCCCCTCCATGATTACAAATAGGAAAGAGACTGGTAAAGTTTTTTTGGTCTGGTCTCATATGAGGTTTCAGTCAGAGAAAAAAAAAACAAAACAGACCAAAACCAACAAAAGCACAAATAACCTTGAATTCAGAAAACCTGGTAGTACTGTTCTGAAGCACCAAAGGCATAGAAATTAAAATAGGCTAAAAAAAAAGATAGAGCTGTGGTCCTTCTCTATCTGTTTTCACTGCCCAACCTTGACCTTCCCAATCTGTTTTCACCACCCAGACCTTCCATGTTTTTAAGAATCAGGTCTGACAGGGTGCCTTCCCTTGCCATCTCTTCATCATCTGTGTTAGGAAGTCACCACACTCAAGAAGCTTCCTGAATTGCTGTATAATCCCCATACTGTCCCTTCAGCAGATAACAGTGAGACCAGAGCCTTTGAACTGCTGGTGTCTCCCAACCGCCTTAAGATGATTTCATTCTCTACTTCTGCGTGATCAGGAGATCTGCAGTAGACATGCGCAGGATGTCAACCATATTGGTCTGCCCACTAATCCTGACCCATACACTCAATCATCTTATCATCTGCTCAATGCAGTGCTGCACACATTTCCACTGGTCTGTCACATATAGATTTATTCCATATCTTGTCTTGCCAGCACCCATCTTTCCTAAAGAGCCTGTAAACATACATGTCAAGGCTCCAGTCCTGTAAACTATCCCACCAAATCTCTGTGATGCAAATGAATCCATGGCCCTGCAATTACACACAGATGTCCAGTTCCTCTGGTCTGTTCACCATGCTGTATGCATTAGTGTACAGCCACTCCAAAGAGACACCCAGTTGTGCTGACTTTCCAGAATGGTTACGAGAGATTTCCTCATAATGCTGTACTGCCAACACTTCATTTCTGTGCATATGCTTGTGGTGATGCCACTTCAGTCCTGTTTTGTTGAGGAATTCTGTCGATTACAAGGCGAATTTTGTTTACATCACCCTGCATTATTTGGTTGCCATCCAGCTCCATCACTTCCTCACTTTCTCCTCCACTACTGTTCTCCTCTACTACTGTGCTGTTTAAAGCATTTTAACAGCACTACTTTGGGGTTGATCCTGCCACCCCCTAGCAGTCCTATCCATTCCTTCACAAGTCCTCCCTCAGGGAAAGGGACCACCATCTGGGTCCCCATGCCTTGACGATTACCCTCAGAGTCATGCTTGATACTTTGCAGGTCTCCCTTGACCATATCACTGGTGCCCAACACAGAAAACCAGCAGCAGTTAATAAATAGTCTTAAGGCCAGACGAGGCTCAACTATCTGTCAGTAATGTTCCAAATCTGAACCCCCTGCAAGCAGCAGACTTCCCTCAGCAATGAGTGGGGTCAGCAGACGGAGGCCTCCATCCCTTGCATCAGGGAGTTTGCCACTACTAGTTGTTGCATCCTCCTGACGGTTCTGCATGGCTCAGGCTGAGCTGGCACAGATGTTTCATTTGACGAAGTTCTGCCTAAATGTTTCCGGTAAGTAATTTATTATTAAGTATTTTCAGACAAAATCAATTTTACTTGCCAATGTAGACTTTTGAATGTCCACAGTAACATTTTTTAAGCAGCAGTTGTCTTTCAAACTGAAATAATCCCATTTATTCTCAGAATCTTAATTAAAAACAAACGCGCATGACAAGTATACCCTACTGGAATTATACACATAAATCAGCTTAAAAAATATATACTTACAAGATTATCAATTTTCAGGGAGTTCTTTATTTCTGCATGTATCCTTTGAAGCCTAGAATCCATTGATGTTTCTGAAGATTCAGAAGAATATAACCACATCAGGTTTGGTTTTCTATAAACCTTTCTACAAATCTTAACTTCATGTAGAATGCAGAAAAACATGGGCAGGCACTCTACATCAGATAACAATGCAGGTGCATACATAAATACACCACAGGGTTTACTATCAGAAATAAAATACTCAGCTTTTTAAAAGTGGATGCTATTAGCAGCCTACACAGTTTTCGCCTTAGAAGTTACAAACTGAAAATAATTTTCTATTTCAATATATAGCTGTCACCCTCTAATTGTGGGTGAGGTTAAACAGAAGTTTCAATAGACTCTAACAGTTACAAAGTTGGAAAACCTTTGGTGACAAGACACCTAGATATTACACAGAATGAAAGAATGGCAGGAGTTGGAAGGGGTTTTGTTTTCAGTAAACTGGACATGATTCAAGTTATAGTCCAAATCCATCCAAATAAAATGCTCCCAGTACAAAAGCTCCAGCAGGTGCGAGAGATGAATGAACAAGTCCATCTCCAATTCACCCGCTGAATGCCTGTTTGTTGTTTTTTGGTGGTTTTTTTTTTTTTTTTTGTTGGGGTTTTTTTGGTACATATTCTGAACAATACCACGAGCAAACAGAGTTTCCTTCAAGCCCAATCCATCTTGGATGTGTTTGGATATTTTTTTTCCCCCTGCCAACACTGGGTTGGTTGGAGTCCATGCTACTGGATCTGTAATATGCTACAGATTACAGCCAGTGGGTTTGGATTCCCCTTAAAGATGGGAGACGAAAAAAAGGAATGACTTATCCATATGAAGGTTAATTTGCAAGTGTAGGTTAGTAGACAAGACCACAGTAATCTGTATCTAAGCCTCTTGCTTAGCAAGCCTCCTGTTTAATAAGAAGTAGTACCTAAATACTTGCAAGAGGTCCCAGACTTTTGTGTTATGAGAAGATACAAAGGAAAAAATGAAGGGAAGAACTGAAGTGATTCGGTTCTAAGAATAAGAGCTTTTGTTTGTGGTTCACAAATAGAAGGGATCATCAAGGTTTAAAAGCTTGCATGACAGTAAAATGGCAATAGTAAAGACCTGTTCTAATGCACTGAAGAAAAAACATAGAAGAATAAGAATGTACTGTTTCACAGACCTGAAGGAAGCAGTCATGGATCCAACATTTTCAACTGAGACCCCACAGCCACCCTTAGCTTATCGAGGCACGTAATTCTGTTCAAGATTTAAGATGACCAAAAATTCTTTGAACTAACCTCTCTTCTTCTCCATCTTCTTAACTTCTGCTTTCTTGCCTTCTTCTTTACTCTGCCTACCAAAAACATTAAAGTGTTTTTATAATGCTGTAAAGTGTTTTTGTCTTCCCTCCCCCCCCCGGCCCCAATTATTAGATGAGATGAAATGTTTTGAGCTATTATTTCAGTAAAGTATTAGCAGGCAAAAACAACAAAGAGCTAAACCCTGGTTTTCAAAGACTGAAATAAATTACTAAATTTAGTTAGCTGAGATACTGCTGATAAATCCATACTGCATACTGACAGACGGCATTCCCCAGAAACAGCAAATTAAAGGATTTTAAAAACAAGTCGTATTTCCAAACCGTATGTTGTTTCTGCTGCATGTACAAATTGGTAAAATGGCATTGTACAGAAGTAACTTATGGAGAAAGAAAATATTTTTATTATGGTGACAAAGAGTAAAACTATTTAACTTTACCACAGGGACTTATGGAAAGATCAATTAGTCATAATCAGTTCCTATGTGACTTATTTTCTCATATAATTTTAACATACAACTGACCATAAATGTATCGGTGACAATTTGAATATTCTTGAAACAAACAGTAATAAAGGATAAAAGATTTGTTACAAGTTCACTGAAATCTCCTGGCTCTTTCTCTAGTTGTACTACTAAAAATAAAGCTGGGCCTCAAGAAAAACAAACCAAAACTTGTCTCTGTCTCAGTTACAGGATGAAGACAAGCAGAAGTCTTTCAAACAAGCTTTTGAACTCTATTTGGAGATCACCATGCACCCATTTAACAATTCCTCAGTCCTGTCTTACTGAGCGGTTTCAGAGCCTCATTTTAGGATTTGCATATTTCAGCACATCACGACTACATATTCTGTGACTTAATTTTCTCCCTGTCATAGTAACGTGCATCCATCAAATATCCAGGCCTGCACGTCTATCCTCTTCCATGTTCCTTTCATACTCTATCCAGTTACAGAATCAAGAGTTTTAAAGTACTTAAGACTGTTTTACTTCAACTGGCAGCATAAGCTCAAGTGCCTTTAAAGGTACGCGTATACTTTGTATACGTACAGAATGGTGTACAAAGCACCATTATGAGACTTCAATAGATGCTAATGAAATACCTACTAAGATCAGAAAAGGGAAACTGTGCTGATGCGAAAAGTAACCAAAAACATTTATCAGCCTATATTCAGTGTATTTGTAGAGAAACTTGAAGTCGGACAGCACAAAAAGAAGTCTTTTAACTTTTTATCAACACTAATTTTTGTGGTATTAGTCATCGGCTATAATTAAGTTCATTAAGCATTCATTAATGAACTGCTACTCCTTTACCATACTGAAACAAAGCTCTCCAATGCATAAAATATGACAGTTATTTAAAAGTAGAGGAGATTTTATTATAACTAGATCAATATATGACAGTTTGATTGCAGGAATCAATCAGCATTAAATTCATTTAAATAGTGATACATTAAGAGCTGCAAAGATGTTAAGGACAATTTACTATCTCTGAAGTTGGAAACGTTTAGGTTTGCTACAGGCAAATAGAGTAGTTATGTTAGGTTTCCAGAGCAGGAGCAACAGGAAGAAGAGAAGAAAGGGCCAGAGGATAAAAAAACCCAAATAAACCAGGTTCTTGTTAATGAATGTGAAAAAGGGAGAATTTTGTTGTTATAGGTGAAGAGGACTGTTACCCTCCTCCTTCTTTGAATTTTTACCTTGTTCTCCCTTTCTTCCACCATCCCACCAACTCTGAAGATGGGAACATCATGCTCTTGTGGTGGTGGCTTCTTCACCCATTTGCAGAGTATCTCTTGAGAATAGTCAGATTTCTTCCTATTGTCCCACCCCCTTCCCCCCCCCCCAGAGTTTATGGCAGGATCTTCTGTCCATTCTTATGCTTGATTCATTTGTGATAATTTATCTTCTGAATGCAGACTGCTCTTGGTATCACTCAACTGGCTTTGAAGCGCTAGAGTAGAATAATTCTTATTTTTTTCTTTGTTCTGTCTGACAGTGTGTGCTCCAGCTGCCAGACAGAGAAGGAAATGTTTTCCAGGTAACCCTATGCATTCCACAACCTGATCAAAAATCCATAACCATGAATGGTCCTACCAGTTCTCAATCTAACGTATCCAAAACCTAAAGAAAAACATATGGCTGTCCTGAACAGTTCTTCACACTGATCCCTTTTGACATGGATATTCTTTGCTTGTTTCTAAACAGAACCCACCAGCTGTTTTCTGCTACAAATTCTAAGTCACTGAGAGTCATCTCGCTTAGTTTCTCTGTTCAATTCTTCCCGTCCTCCCACAACAGAACATACTGGTTTAAAGGAGCTTTTTACTCTCCACTGAAGAAGTCAAACATAGTCCAAAAAAGGGTGGGGGGAGAGAACAACAGAACACAGTGCAAACCAGTTGGGTATTCTTTCAGATACTGTCTCCTCCTGTTAGTTTCAAAGTACTCCTACAGGTTGGAGATATCACATGTTAAAACATACTCACGATTCAGATTCTGTCTGTTCCTCTTGCTTACGTTTTCTTTCTATTACTTCTCTCTCATGCTGGCCTCTTGCAATGTTTCTTCTTTGAGTTGCCTGAAAGCTTCTTCCCCCTTTTTTCTTCTGTTTTTATTTAGGATTTTAGGAATGGAAAGAGACAAGTGAGATTATTAAATCATTGTTTCTGTAAACACGTAAACCCACCCACACTAAACATCTTTGAAGAAACTCTGCTCCATGGAACAACCTGGCAAGAGCTAGCTAGCTTTCCCTGTAACTAAATACAAGACTTCCACACGTTGATAAGTTCTGAATTTCTTTAGTCCTTTCTCGATTTTCCCTCTTCTAATAGAAGGCAAGTATCCTAAGCACCAGCAAAATTAGAACATTCCAAATGATTGGCTAGGGACAGCTTTATACCTTTCAAAAACTTGAAAAGTGTTCTCTTAAGACACATCCAAGGGAAAAAAGTATGTTCCAAGAAACACAGATCACAGAATCAGAGAATGTTAGGGATTGGAAGGTACCTCAAAAGATCATCTAGTCCAATCCCCCTGCCAGAGCAGGAACACCTAGGTCAGGTCAGGTCAGATGGAAAAAGCCTTTTGACAAAATAAATACCTGCTGCTTTTAAATCCTTTGTTAAAAATAAAGTGTCTTAGAAAAGATGTTTTCCTTTGAAAATGTCAAAGTTTTTGAAAGAATTATCTGACAAAATTAAGTTCTACAACTTTTATTAGATATATTCACCAGCCACAGGGTTCCAACCTTTACTAAGATCTAGCATTCTAACTTGAAGAAATATGTTCAGTGATTCTATTTTCCTCTATAATAAATATATCAGGAAAGCAAAATCATGCCTTGTCACCATCTTGCTCTTCTCCATCATCTTCAGAATCAGAAGCTGATGCAGAACCCACTTTTGCAGCACTTTTCCTTTTGGGTTCCACCTCTTTCTTTCCTTCCTTTTTGTCAAATTCCTTCTTTGATTTCTCCTCTTCCTTCTGACTTTCCTCATCTTTTTTCCCTTGCTTTTTGGGCTTTTCCTCTGGTCCTTTTTTCTTTGCCTTCTCCTCATCATTAACACTAAAACATGAACAGTATTTAGGTATCATATCCATTACCTACAGTAAGTTTAAAACACCACATGCTTCTAACTCAGGAAGTAATTTAAAAAAAATTTTTTTTAACCACAAAATATTAAAACTTATTAAGTTAATTTGCTCTCAGTTCATTTAATGACTCTTCAAAAAGTACTCAGTCTTTTTCTGAAACTATAGCCCACTACCTATACAGAAAAGTAGTAATAGCATGGAGACTGTAATGAAGCTAACATTAACGTATGTGCAGAGATCCAAACCCAAGAAGTTAATGCTCAGAAGTCCTCCACATGTGTTTGCAGGACCAAAAGTGCATACACTGTAAACTAGTTTCATAAAGTATACATATGTAAGTTGTACGTACACTGAAACTGTGCATCTGCTAATCTACAGAAAACTATGCTAAATGTTCAACTTCTCCTTCAGTTACTAGAACTGCTAAGGACTTGTCACAAGAACTAAGGAGGGTAAAAACAAAATTTCAGTAACAAATAGTGTTGGAGTTCCATTAGAAGATGTTTCTGAAACAAAAAAGTAGAACAAATTAAATATTATAGTTTTGCATGATCTTGTATTTTCTCTTAATAAATATCTTTTCCACTCAGCATACGACTATACAAGGAATTTTGCACAGATTTTACAAGTTAGGAAGGTTATGATCTACTGTTTCTTGTTCCAGAGATGTACTACTGTGAGTTACTATGTATTAGTCACCTGAGCTGTAAATAACAACATCAAAGCAAACAGTAGCTCATGCTGAAGGGGCAGAAACCTGTCAGAAACTCAGTCCTAGTTACTGAGTCTTAATATAATGAACATGATTTACAATTAAGAAGCTTTATATTAAGAAACAGAACAACTCACGAGTCACTCTCTGAAAGACAAGATGGTTTCACCAACTTGGGTCTCCCTCTTGGTTTTGGAACCTTTACTTCAGAAGCTAGTATTTATACAGAAATAAGAGGTTAGTCCACAGCCACCATCTGCTCCTTTGCTATGAGGAAAGATTCTTACTCAACAGACAGAGGCTACGCTTAAAATATATACCCTAACTTAGTTATTATACAAAAATTCAAGTGTTAAGTGAAAAACAAACTTTAATCAAGATCTCTTTGAAAAATTAAATTGTTAGTAGTTTCTTCAGCTGACTGGTAGATTAAAAACTTTGGTGTTTTTTTAGCCACAGGCTCCAACTACTAATCCTTGTGTTTTGTGCACTCTGTGCCATAAGGATGTTTCACATGATGTGTAACTAATACGAAAAAGTTTCAAAGAATGAGAAAGCCTGAAATTAGATAGTGGAAAGAAGTCATTTACTGTCCACATTTACACAGTCTGCTTGCCATTGTTTTTAGATGTATCATGGAAGCCTCGTGACACATATTCCATCACTTTTCTTGATAACAAACCACTGTCAAGAAGCTGTACCACCACACTGAAGTACAGAGCAGAAATATGCATTTCCTCAGATTCACCATACTGTTATGAATAAGACAAATAGTGTATCTGTCTTCTTGGCACTTATACCGTTCAAATGCTTGCCTGATACCACAGTGAACGTGAGGTTAGGAAACCTAGTACCTGGTGTTTAAACTCCTCTTGGTGTTAGCACAGAGGACTGTTAAGCAAGAGATGCGTACATCGTATCAACACAAGAAAAGGCTGCACAGTACATCTTATTAACAAGTATTTTATACAGGAGGTGAAAGCATCTCTTACAGAAACTTTCCTGCTCTTATAGACAGTAGTTAGTAAAAACAAAGAATTCGTAAAGATAAAAACACATACAAGCACTAAAAATTTACATTTAGTACATGTAATGAAACTGACTAAGGGGGTGGGGAGGAGAAGGGGAGCTGAAGTAATATTACATCTCCTGACAGCTTCCAAGGCAAAAGTAATTATGTCCAGTTAACTTTCTGAAAGTTATTTTCATACTGTCAGCAGATACAGACGAGTATAAATTACTTGCTTCCCAGAGTAGATGCTCATACAATATACCTAACTGCTGCAAGAACTGTGTTCTGATGCAGTAGTTAATGACCAATTCAAGAACATATGCAAGCTTACCACAAAAATTCCAATGAATTAGATCATTGCTATTTTGAAAGAAACAAGCACTGCAGAATAATCACCAAATGGTTCTAATTATACATTTTTAAAAAGCAGTTATACGTTCTTTTTGTTTGTCTATCAATCTACACAGATTGTCTTAAACTTCTTTTTAAACTAGTCTCTCCAGCTCTTCGTTTTTACTGTCCTCTGAGCTCCACCTACAGGCTCTGTATTCCCCCAGCTCACTCCCTTGTGATTTATGCGATTTATGTGATTTATGTGATTTATGTATGTATCCCACACAATTATTTTGTAGACCTTCAATGAATATAAACCTTTATGGAACAACAATGTGTAAAGAGCTCTTATTGTATGATTGTAGTTTAGCAGCATTCTTTGAAGGAGGTTTTTCTAAAGGTGATAACTGTACTGAAAACCAAGTCTTATTTAGATGACTGAGCATTAATGCTAACAATTTAAATCCATTTACATCCTAAATCCATCATTTTGAAATGAGGCATTTTCTCATTTCTCATCTATTAGCAAAGACTGCCTTTAGCATGAAAAAATACTTCGTAGTACTTTAGGGGAAAGAGACAGCTCCCTGACTAATTCTACTAAGATGTTTCTGTGGTGAAAAAAAATTAAATCTTTCTTGTCAAGTTACCTGCTGGTCTTCCTCTTTTGGGGCTCACTTTTGGACACACTGGCACAGGAGCTGCTGCTGCCACTGCTGCTGGCATGGCTGCCGTTGCCACTGCTGCTGCTTCCTCAGCTTCAGATTGTTTCTCAGCCTAATTTAAAGAATGGATTTCACAAGTAAAAAACCACAAGGCAACAGTATCTCAATTACTTTCTCAAACAACAGTTTTAAACTTCTAGAAATGCATTATTATGCTATTGCTTCTACATATGGAAAAAAAAAAAAAAAAACACTTTCCAAATTTAGTAAAAGATTATATTTAAATAACACTAATTTCACTCTCCAAACCATCACTACCTCATATAATTGCTTCACGTAATTTCAACCAGCCCATATATTTTTCAGAAGAATATCTTGGTATAACAAAGGAAAAAGACTATTTTTAAGTATTTTTAGGATCACCATAACAGCATGCCAAAATCCAGTTTTAAGCAAGTAAGTTCATATTTTTTTCCCCCCATACACAAATACTCTTTCAGAGGCTATCAGCTCCCCTACCTGCATCAAAGCATCAAGCCAGCAGATGGAGCTATTCAGAAAAACACCTGCTAGTTGTAGTTCTATAGCTAGTTACATACAGTGAAAAACTGTATGTTGAGCTGCACTAACTGGACATAATAACCTTCATCTACATAGTCATTTAGGGGGCTTGGGTTGTAAAGACAGATAAGACTTAGGACAAAAGAAGATCTTGATGAAAGGACACATTATCTCCCTGCAGAAAGATTTCATATCCATGCATACAGCTTAAAGTAATCGAGAAAAATCTCAGCTGGAGAAAAAATTCATGATTGTGTCCTGGATGCAGAAGCAGCAGCTAGCAGCAGCAGCAAAGTTACCAGAAAATACATATTTATCTTAATATTCTTTGCGGGCACCTATAATAAAAGACAATTTTAAAGGACAGAGACAAACTCAAATCTAGAAGAGACTTGAGCTACATGTCTCATTAACTGTGCTTTCCAGTAGCCTACAGAAAGACTGCTAAATGAGGATAGAGAAACACCTGTTAGAATGCTTTTTTTACAATCTCAGAAAAAGAAAATACCATGTTTCTTAAGGCAAGTAAGAAATGCATTCAAAGTCATATAACTGCACAGCCAACCTTCTTTTCTGACCCACAAGCACACCACATCCCTTGAAATACTATGTTTTTCTGTTCAGCAACAGCCTGTAGTAATGCAAATTTCTCGTTAAACACCTTGCCACACAAAAATCTGTCAGCTCAAGCCAGTAAATGATAGAGGAAATCTTCCTAGGCCTGCAGTATCTTTTGATGCCAAAAAAATCCCCGTCTCAAACGAAAGAAAAAACACCACAACCATAGGATTTGAGTGCTTTTTGAAAAAGAATGAGATTTTTTTTGTGTATGTGTCATCTGTGAGGCTTCTCTCCAATGTACAAGTTGAGATCACACGTATGTATAATCACAGACATTCTTTCAACTTCTTGCTGTTTCAGATTAGAAGCTTTCTTTGAATTTTATTTTAGATTTTTATTTACTTTTTTAAAAATAAGGTATTTTTAAAATTATATTTTAAAATATTCAGATAGTTTCTCTAAGAGCACCTACACACGTACCTTTCTTTTTTTGTGAAGCAAATGATAGCATGCTACTTACCTGTGACAAACATGCTAAGGTCACAGTTACTTTGCACTCATCCCATCCCTGCTCTCAGCACGAATAAGTTAAATGGTTTCTAGCTTTTAATGGTGTCAGTGCCCTGATCTGGCTTACCGTGTGACCACATGAACATTAAGGCTAGAGCACGCTGAGCAAGTAGCTGGAACTGTCTCTTTCAAACTAACTGCAAATTTTTGCAGGTTGAAGAGATCACAAAATCACAACCTCATGAAAAGGGGGAATATTACAGGTGTTAGTTCAGTGTGACAAAGTTAAAACTTGTAAAACACTCCGGGAAAACTTTCATTCCCACAGATCTTTCAGCCATTTTAAAAGGTGGAGAAGAGTGCCAAGTACTTCAACTTATGCACAATCTGTCATTAAAGAAAATAATATCCAGTATCATCACATCCAAAAATTCCAGTAAAGTGAAGTAATTAAAGATATTGTTACCTTTCTTTTTCTTCCTCTTCTAGCAACTTTAGGAAGAGAAGCATCATTTGTTTTCACCACATCCTGTGAAGATCAAAAATGGTGCTAAGAGTCTTAACAAACCCAAGATATATTTTAAATGATTCCAAGTTTCTTTCACAACTGAAGCCTCTGGCAAATAACTTAGACAAGAAGCCCTTAACATATATAAGGACCCCTCCTGCTTTTAAATTATTAAAATCCTGATTATCTGGTAATCGGGACTTTTTTTCTGAAAGATAAATAAAGTAAGTACTAAATAATATTCTGTTTTAAATAAAGGTATGTAGTAATGTTTTAAGTCTGTCTGAACTCTTTATCTAGTCCTTCAAAAAAGTACATTTGTACATGGAGTAAATGATAAAAAACACACTGTTCAAACTGTTTTAATTGAAATTGTAGACAGGCTAGACTAAAAGATTCCTCTCTGATGAAAGCTTCAATTCCTATTAGCTTCAATGAGAGGTATAAACATGAGTGAACAGATAGGAAGTTTTATACATTAAACAGCTCCTGAGACTAGTAGTAATAACTGTAGCTTCTTAGTATTCAGTAACAGATTTACATCAATCTACATAACATTAAGATGTTCTCTGGTATATAGAAAAAGGTTTCAACATACTTCTTTACTGTTTTTTTCAGAAGGTAGATCATCTTCCTTTGAAGTATCCATCTCCTTTTCTTCTGTTTCAGCTTCTGTAGGTAAGTGATTATCCCCTTTAGGGGATAACTGCAGAGGGAGTCAATGTAGAGTAAAAAAAGAAAAAGTGCATTGAAAAGTATTTCATAGTGAAAAGAGAAATTGCATATTAAACAGTGCTCATAAAGTATAGCTTACAGAACCCAAATCACACTGACCTTCCACATGTGGAAGTACTAAATTAAGGGACACTCTAAGCAGTAAGAAGTTGGGAGAAATAATGCATCAATACCTCCACAGTCTTTAACTCATCAAAACAACTCTCAACATCATCTGTCAGCGTACTACCAGTACATTTTTTTTTCCCAATCGAGTCTTATTTCCTCTTGAAATAAACAAGTTACTACAGTTACTAGACACTAATCCTACATAAGGAACATCCACTATGTATTTGACACATTGCAAATTCTTCAGTTGCAACTGTGAATCAATGCTAAAGGACATGCAGCTACACCTACAGAAAAACTACATGAAATATTGACAAGTCAAAAGGAAAACAGTCAGAATTAAGGCAAGTCTATTGAAAATAGTGTGACACTTAATTTAAGGGCACTACTCATCCTGTAGAATAGTAATTTCCAGAAATAAATTAGAAATAAACAAGATACCATAAATATATCAATCCCATCTACATCACAATTTTTATCATTTTAGGATTGTATTCTTAAAAAAAAATTGAAGAGGTGACACACATCTCTTCCACGCCATATGAAAAATAACCCCATAGGAACAAAACAAAACATTCACGGACAGAGAAAGTTCAAAGCAGTGTGCTATGCTAGTATCATTAAGCATATAGTAAGCTAGGAAAGTTCACCTCTTACAGTATGAACTACGTACAGCACCAGTAAGCTGAAATAAAGATGTTTCAGACAGAAATGTGTTTTCTTAGTATGAATACAGTATGTTCAAAGAGAACACAATCTTGTTTCAGAGGATTCTAAGGTACACACACATTTAGAAAGCAAAGAAGGTAAACTCTGTCTATATCATACAAACTACTAGCTCATTCGGAGAGCTTTAAACTAGATTCGAAGGGGGATGGGGTTGTAGCTGGCCTTGCACCACTGGGGCAGTGCTCTGGTATTGATGAAGACCAGGAGGCCTCCCACCCCCCTACGGTGAAATCGGCGTGCTCAGCTCACTCTCTGAAATGCCTGTACAGCAATGCACACAGCATGGGGAATAAACAGGAGGAGTTAGAAATCCGTGTTCGGTCGGGGGGTTATGATCTAGTGGCAATTACAGAGGCCTGGTGCGACAGCTCGCATGACTGGAATGTGGTCATGGATGGCTATGTCCTTTTCAGGAAATACAGGCCAGCGAGGCGAGGTGGTGGAGTTGCTCTTCACGTAAGTGAGCAACTAGGGTGTACCGAGTTCTGTCCAGGGACGGATCAGGAACGAGTTGAGAGCTGTGGGTGCGAAATAAGGGTCAGGCTGGCATGGGTGATGCTGTTGCAGGGGTCTATTACAGGCCACCAGATCAGGGTGAGGAGGTTGATGAGGCCTTCTACAGGCAGCTGATAGCGGTCTCGCAAATGCAAGCCCTGGTTGTCATGGGGGACTTTGACTACCCTGATATTTGCTGGGAGGCCTACTCAGCCAGCCATCCACAGTCCAGGAGGTTCCTTCACTGCACTGATGATAACTTCCTGATGCAAATGGTGGGTGAGTCAACTAGGAGAGGAGCGCTGCTGGATCTTATTCTCACGAACGAGGAGGGTCTGGTTGAAGTGCTGAAGGCTGAAGGCAGCCTTGGTTGCAGTGACCATGAGATGGTGGAGTTCAGGATCTCATGTGGCAGGACAGAATGCCTAGCAGAACCACAACCCTGGACTTCAGTAGGGCCAACTTCGGCCTTCTCAAACAGTTCCTAGGGGAAATCCCATGGGACAGGGTACTTGAAGGTAAAGGGGCCCAAGGTAGTTGGTTAGCATTCAAGGACCTCTTCTTCCAAGCTCAAGATCAGTGCATCCCAACAGGTAGGAAGGCAAGAAAGGGTGCCAGGAGACCTGCACGGTTAAACAGGGAACTGGAACTGCTGGGCAAACTCAAGTGGAAGAAGAGAATGTACAGATCATGGAAAGAGGGGCTGGCCACTTGGGAGGAATATATAAGTCTGTTGTCAGAGGATGCAGGGAGGCAACTAGGAAAGCCAAGGCCTCCTTGGAATTAAACCTTGCAAGAAAGGTCAAGGACAACAGAAAGGGCTTCTTCAAATACACTGCAGATAAAACTAACACTAGCGGCAATGTAGGCCCACTGGTGAATGAGGTGGGTGCCCTGGTGACAGAGGATAAAAAGAAGGCAGAGTTACTGAATGCCTACTTTGCCTCTGTCTATACTGCTGGAGGCTGTCCTGAGGAGCCCAGGACCCCTGAGGCTCCAGAGGAAGTCAGGATAGAGGAGGAGTTTGTTGTGGTTGATGAGGACTGGGTTAGGGATCAATTAAGCAACCTGAACATCCACAAATCCATGGGTCCTGATGGGATGCACCCATGGGTGCTGAGGGAGCCGTGTATGTCATTGCTAGGCCACTCACCATCATCTTTGTTAAGTCATGGAGAACGGGAGAGGTGCCTGAGGACTGGAGGAAAGCAAATGTCACTCTGGTCTTCAAAAAGGGCAAGAAGGAAGACCCGGGTAACTATAGACTGGTCAGCCTCATCTCCATCCCTGGAAAGGTGATGGAACAACTGATCCTTGGTGCTGTCTCTAGGCATTATCAAGGATAAGAGGGTCATTAGGGGCAGTCAACATGGTGTGAGAGACGGCCCACAGACCCTTCATCTGTCTCACGATCATCTGCGCAGAGCGAGACCCTGAATCAAGGCCTGGCTGAGGTGGGATGTTTGCCAATTGTTGCTTGCAGGCCTGCAGTCGCCCCCACTGAGGACCGGTATGCATTCCTTGGAGGACGTGGTGTGCTGTTCTTGCTGACCAGGCCGGGTAGGTGGCATAGAAGCAATAAGGGAAAATCCGTCTGAGGTCGTGAAATGCACTTAAGCGATAAAGGCCTGTACCCCCATGTCAATAGGCCTTGCAACAAAATAACAACAAATTTCCTCACTTTCTGGCCATTTGCCCCCTCGCTCTCGAAAAGGTGTATAAAAAGGACTCTCTAAGAATACCCCGATGGGATCCCCCCATGGAAGAAGACGGACCATGAAGACTCCACCGGCCGTTGGTAGCTATACCCTCTTTCCCTCTTTCTCTCTCTCTCTCTCTTCCTCTCTATCGCGTTTACACTGCGTTGGTACGCAATAAAGTGCCTTGTGCTGATTAAAATTAATACTTTTCCCCGATTGTGTTTCTTTTGCACTCTGAGATCCGATCAACGAACCATCACGATTCCCACTTGTCTTAGCAGATCGTGACACATGGCTTCACCACGGGGAAGTCATGCTTGACCAACCTGATAGCCTTTTATGAGGACATAACCCAGTGGACAGATGATGGTAAAGCAGTGGATGTGGTCTATCTTGATTTCAGTAAAGCATTTGACACAGTCTCCCACAGCATCCTTGCAGCTAAACTGAGGAACTGTGGTCTGGATGATCAGGTAGTGAGGTGGATTGTGAACTGGCTGAAGGAAAGAAGCCAGAGAGTTGTGGTCAATGGGACAGAGTCTAGTTGGAGGCCTGTATCTAGTGGAGTCCCTCAAGGGTCAGTACTGGGACCAGTACTATTCAATATATTTGTCAGTGATTTGGATGAGGGAATTGAGTGCTCTGTCAGCAAGTTTGGTGATGACAAAACTGGGAGGAGTGGCTGACATACCAGAAGGCTGTGCTGCCATTCAGAGAGACCTGGACAGGCTGGAGAGTTGGGCGCAGAGAAATTGAATGAAATATAACAAAGGCAAGTGTAGAGTCTTGCATCTGGGGAAGAACAACCCCATGGGCCAGTATAAGTTGGGCACTGACCTGTTGGACAGCAGTGTAGGGGAAAGGGACCTGGGGGTCCTGGTGGACAGCAGGATGACCATAAACCAGCAATGTGCCCTTGTGGCCAAGAAGGCCAATGGCACCCTAGGGTGTATTAGAAGGGGTGTGGTTAGTAGGTCGAGAGAGGTTCTCCTCCCCCGCTACTCTGCCCTGGTGAGGCCACATCTGGAGTATTGTGTCCAGTTCTGGGCCCCCCAGTTCAATAAGGACAGGGAACTGCTTGAGAGAGTCCAGTGCTGAGCCACAAAGATGATGAAGGGAGTGGAACATCTCCCTTATGAAGAAAGGCTGAGGGAGCTGGGTCTCTGCAGCTTGGAGAAGAGAAGACTGAGGGGTGACCGCATTAATGTTTATAAATATGTAAAGGGTGAGTGTCATGAGGATGAAGCCAGGCTCTTCTCAGTGACATCCAGTGATAGGACAAGGGGCAACGGATGCAAGCTGGAACATAGGAGGTTCCGCATAAATGTGAGGAAGAACTTCACAGTGAGGGTAACAGAACACTGGAACAGGCTGCCCAGAGAGGTTGTGGAGTCTCCTTCTCTGGAGACATTCAAAACCCACCTGGACATGTTCCTGTGTGACCTGACCTAGGTGTTCCTGCTCTGGCAGGGGGACTGGACTAGATGATCTTTTGAGGTCCCTTCCAATCCCTAACATTCTGTGATATAACGACTACTCACAGATACTTTCCTGACTCAGAGTTCAACTGATAGAGGTATAAATGGATATAAAGGATTTCATATCCTAATTAGTCCATTAGAAGTATGGCCTAATTCAAACTGATTCTTATGATCTGTTCAGGCAATACACTGAAGAACCCTTTCAGCCCATACAGACCCTAATGTTCTGTTAGGCTTTTCAATGAAAACTGTCATAATTGAAAGAGATAGTCATACTTGTCTATGATATTAAAAAGTCTGTTAGTTTAAAGTATTTAAGTAAAAACTCAGCAATGCAGTTTTGACTTAAAAATGTTTCTGATAAAACAAAACATGAATTCAGAAACTTACTTTTGGGATAGAAGACTTTCTTCTTTTGGCTCCTGCTTTTTCTTCGCTCCCCTCAGCAGGCTCCTGACTGCTTTCTTGAACAGGTTCTTTGACAGGAGTGTTAACAGCTGGATGGGACTTCAATATAAAAACCACCAAAATGAGATTTAAATACCTTCCTTTATTACAGACTAATGATACTGAGAGGTGTTCTGCCACCTGTATGTTTCTGAAGAAAGCATCATACTAACGAACCCTTTATTAGAACTACAAGAATACTGAAATGCATCTTATTTCATTAATTTCCACACTTTTCACTTTAAATTTTACTTTCATTATCTAATACTACAATAACTTATTTTCACACGAAAAATACTGCAATGTAAGGTTTTTCTTACATATAATTAGCAAAAAAAAAGAAGTTGGTTTTGGTCAAATACAACTTGTTATATTACAGCAATGAAGTGCATTTTTAAATGAGCTAGCAATTTTAAGCGAGCAAACTACCTGTTCCTGAAAACATGAGCAGAAAAAAAAGGACTACATAATAAAGGCTAAAGAATTAAAGTTAAAAACATGGAAACAGAGAACATAAAGCCAAAGTTATGGTTTTTTTTTATTCCATTACACTGTGGGTAGCATTCTCACTTTCGGATATTAGCTCCTTCAAAACAAAGCTGGCAGAACTCCTCTGACTCATTTTTCCCCCACTGAGGAAGTGGTTTTGAATTTAAGCCCAAGCCACAAGCTCCCTTCTACCCTTCACCTCCTTTACTAGCAGTTACAAGCAACATCTGCAAAGTATAAATACTGCTTTCAGAATGTTCCAGCCAGTTCTGGCAGTTAAACAGAAAACATGGCTCTCAGAAGGACTTAGCAAGACAAAATATGCCCAGTAAAAGGACAGGAAAAAAAAAGAAAAAAAAATTAAGTGAATCCCCCTATATGAAGAGCTGACAAGTCTGTCACTTCAATATTATCTTGTATCCAGAATAAAAGCTTGATTTTGCCAACACTTCCATGTGATCACCTGTTTCCCTCTGAGCTTCACCTGCTGTGTGGCCAAACACAAGTTTATCTTCTTATTCTGAATTTATAGGCTCTGACAACTAAACTGTCTTCCCTGCTACTGTCCAGTAACTGCGTTTCACTTAACTCTGAGAATCTTTTTTAAAAACCAAACAACTGTATGTAGGATCAAACATAGAGATTAAAGAGTATCTTAAGATACACTCATTTGTCTCCAAGCCCCCAGCTAAAAAATGTGTCCATTCACTAATGTGTACTGAATACTGTAACATATTAATAGGGCAAAATACACTATTCTACTTTAAAATATTGTTGCAAAAATACCGTCTTCATGTATCAGTATACTTATGTCACCTTTCCTCTCAGTTTTCATAACCAACTACTTATCTTTGCTTTCGAGACCACTGGCTGCCAACACTTATCTTCTCTCACATGCTGCACCAGGGATGCCAACACACAAAGACACCCAAGCAGGGCAAAACAGACACCGAGGCAAAATTGATGCCAGGGCAGGAGGGAAACCAGAAAGAGCAGGCACACGAAGAGTCACCCAAGCCAGGCTCCATCCCAGAGGAGTTGCTTGAGCAGGGGCAGGGAGGGGACAGAAGGAATAGCTTTGAGGGGACTACAGCCTGTGGAGAAGCCCACACTTGAGCTGTTAAGTAAGAAAAAAACCCAGCAAAAGCAAAAAAACCACTACACACAGGCCTCAGTCTCCTGTGCCACCATCAGCTCACCCAAGGGGACTGACTGTGACATGCGGTGAGGGGACTGGAGACCAGTGAGGGGGAGAGCAGAGGTGGCTAGAGGGAAGCTCAGGTGTGCTTCTCTGTTTGTTTGCCTGTTTCTAGCTATGCGGATCAGTAACAAAAAGCTTATGTCAATTGTGTAAGATTCCCTGACATGACTTTTGTTGCCCATACCATACCCCCCTCTGACAAAGATGCGACAGTGGGGCCTCAGAAGCCAATTTCAACCCCTTTGCTGTTCTTAAAACAGGTACAAACTTTCCCATAAGCTCCAATAAAACCATTTCAATATCCATATCAAACACCTTTACGCTTCCTTTCCTTCCCTGACTAAAACATTCAGAAGCCCTACCCCTCAAAAAACCCTTAGCTGTTAATTAAGACAGCCACAGAGACCGTCATCAAGCAGATAAGCATCCTTCCCTTATTACTAGGAGGGAGAAACTGTACGTACTTGTTTCTCCAGCTCTGAGAACAGGATGCTAAGGCAACCCTCTTGTGGATGGGAAAGCTGCAACACAAACACCAAGGGAACTAACAAGAACATGAAATAAGGTACCTCTGAGGCCTCACCACTATGAACCATATGCTATCCTGCAGAGTACTTAAGAAATAAAGCTCATTTCAACACACACACTGAAACAAGTATAACCAAAACAAAAAAAAACCCAAATATCACACTACAGTTTTCTTTTATTTGGAAAAGTGGCATGCTCCTCCATCTTACATACAACCTTTGGTGGAGCAGTGACATAGTATTTCAACTCGAAGAAAGAAACCCAAAAGCTAGTAGTGCTTTGTGAAAAAAAAAAAAAAAAGGAAAATCCATGACTGATTAACCTGACATCACAGAAGATGCTCAAAGAAAGTATCTCTGAAGTAGACCCTTACTGGCAGTTTTATTTCAGATCAAGTACCACTTACTCTGCCTGGTTTACATCCCAATTTATTTTACAGAATGTCAAATCTAGTTAGCCATTTGCAGATGTACTCCTCTAGCACCAGCAAGAACTGCCTGCAAGTAAAAACAAGAGCTGGCTAAATCCTACGGGCTTGATTTGCTCCAAATAAAACTTGCTTTTAATGATGCAGAGCACAGGATAGAAAGAGAAGGCTATCAAAAGAAAGGCTTTCTAAACTTAAGGTGAAAATTCAAAGAAAATTTGTGCAAGTCTGCTGCATTGTTTCATTCATTCTGTAACTCAGCCTGGTCCAACCCTCCTGCTCGAGCAGGGCCACCCAAAGCCAAGCGACCAGGACTATGTCCAGACAGCTTTTGAGTATTTTCAAGGATGGAGATTCCACAAACTCTTTGGGCAACCTGTGCCAGGGGCTAGTCACCCATACAGTTAAAAAAATGCTTCCTAATGTTCAGAGGGAACCTCCTGTGTTTCAGCTGGTGCCCACTGCCTCTGGTCCTGTCACTGGGCACCACCAAAAAGAGCTTGGCTCCATCTTTTTGCACCCTCACTTCAGGTATTTGTATACTCTAATGAGAGCACCCCTGAGTCCCCTCAAGGCAGAACAGTCCCAGCTCTCTCAGCCTTTCCTCACAGCAGAGATATTCCAGTCCATCATCTTTGTGGGACTCTGACTCCAGTATGTCCATACCTCTCTTGTACTGAGTAGCCCTGAACTGGACATACTATTCCAGTTAAAACACCCCTACTAAGAAAAGTTTTTTCTTCCAGTAATTTTAAGGCTCACTTATAGGAACAGATTTAAATATGACTTGCGGAAAGAAAAACTTTTTTTTTAAATAAAGAAATAATGGTGAAAAACAGCAAAGAACAACCCAATGGCTGTAGACAGAACCTGACCAGCTCATAGAAAGACCCTGTGAAAGAGCTGTCACCAAAGCTGAAGTATCTGAATGGAACTCGAAGGTGGAAAGGACTACCCTGCAGAAAAGCTGCTAGACCAAGAAAACAGTCTTCGTAGGTATCTCTTGGCAACATGTTTTGTCCATTTTCAATTGAACATGTATTTAGGAATGTCTGAGATGCTACAAAAGCAACCCAGAGCACTGCTTAATTGAAGTTACTGATTCCTGCTGTGAAACAAAAATATTAGACAAGTTTGTTACTGTTGATTGTTTATACCCAGATTTTCACCTTGATAGAGTGACTGGTAACATACAACTCAGTTACAGGTCAGAACTGCCTCACCCATCCACAGAGCATCTCTACTGAACTGTCACAAACAAAACAGCGAAAAGGTATACCAACTCATATTTTTCGGTAGCAGAAAGGTCTGTCCCTTACTAATACAGACCTTCCCACTGTGATACGGGGATTAGCATCTTTGCATATCTCAGAGAAGAAGAAGTAGACAACTAGAGTACATCATCTTATCTATTCACTCTACTTGAGAAACTCCTTAACTCTTTATCCGCGTTATCCTTCAAACTAGAAACACAGTAACTTGGGATACCTTATGAAGCAGGGATTAACTGGTGCCGAAGTAGCAATCTGGCATGTTGTTTAAGGGCAGCAAATAATACCAAAAGATACCAATACTTTTTATTATTGCTACACCATTGCCTAGAAGACCCAGGCGATCTGGGTCCAGTGTATGCAGCAAATCCAAGAGGCTACAGAATGTTCAGATCAGGCAGGCAAAGACAAAATGAGCAAGACAATTTCTTTGTCTTCAGACTAAATTTGAGTCTTTTTATGGGTAGCACTGCGTAGCTCCAGTTTAAGCTTGGAAAATTTACCAAGAGGGCAAGAAATGAGGAACTACTGATGGATAAAAATTGAATCAAGCAAGTCACATGACAGTTTGGGGGCAAAAGGGAAGCATCACATTGCTTCCAACCACCAGAAGGAAAAAATACTCTAACTGAGAAAGCATGTACTGAAATCCTACAAGGATACTTGTGGAGAAAAGCACAGAAAGGAATGACTAAGATTGAAAAGCACAGTCATACAGTTCCCAAGATTCCACCTTAGGAATATATGTAATTTTAAGTCAAAATAAATATGTGCATATATAGCTCTGAGTAAAACTTTATGAGTACTGTAAAAAAGTGTTAAACTTTTAGCTTTGTGCTCTGTAACTGTCAACATGATCCCTCATGAGCTTATTATAACAAATAGACAACCCCAGTTAAACAACATCCTCCATCTCTTGTATGTTATTAATACTAGAGAACAATTAAAAATAAAATTAAAAAAAAAAATTAAAATCTGTCTAACCCATAGTTGAAAAACAGCAATAATTGGTTACCCTATAGCAGGGAAACACTCACTGCCTTTTTCTTCCCAGCAGTATACCGACAAAGATCTGCAGATGCTGCGTAACTTACCTGCTGATGAGAGAACTTCACTTTAGGATTGTTGTCTATTTCCCACAACCCTTCATTAAAACCCTTTCTCTTATTGGGTTTGCCATATTTATCTTTATTTTCAGAATAAGGGAATATGTCCTTTGGTCCCAAAAATGCCCTTAAAGAGACAAAGAACAAAAATAACAATATTTTGCATTTTAAATGGTTATTCTTTTCAAAGAAGTAAACATCAAATGTTATTAAGATATGAAATACATTACTACTGCAACAACTAATTCTGCTACATAAGCATCTTCAGTTTTCTCTACTTTTGACTTCAACAGCCCATGTTTTCCATTACCACCACCACACATATGGAGCTGACGCTGCATCCTAGGACTGCAGCTGACAGGACAACTGTGGTGATTTAAACCCTACCGGGACCCGAGACCACGTTGCCGCTGCCCCTTCCCCACCCTCGGATGGGGACAGGACAGGGAGTAAAATACAAACCCTGGGGTTGAGATAAGGAAGATTTAATACAACAGTGTAACAACAACAGACCGAACAACAACAGTAACAGTGATAACAATGTACAGAACAAGAGCTGTACCGCACGGACACAGCACGAGGGACAGACCCGGACAAAAGCCGCTCCTGCACTGCCTGTACCCGGACATGAGGTCAGCATGGGATGGAATAGCCTGGCTGTAGCTCCCTCCAACTGCTGGGGGAATTAACCCCATCCTAGCTGAACCAGGACAACAACCTACTACTGTGAACCAGAACAATTAAACACTGAGTAGCTTGCAAACAGAAAGAGCAATTGCTTCCTTGGAAAAAAAAAATCAGGTTTAAATGTTAAGAATAAAGAATCCTTGAATTCGGACAAAGTAAAGCAAGAGAACCATTTAAAGCAGAAGAAACAGCTTCAAGCTAACAAAGAAAATATTTCGAAGTTACTAAATTAAAAATAATCCAGTTAAAATATGAAATTTAAGAGTAATTTTTAGTGTATTGGGCAAGAAAAATTAACACTTGAATACACTGTCCACGCCTTTTTAAGAATTCTATGTAATTTAGCATTAATTCAGTAGTTTTTCAGTGTGTGACAACAGGACCTGCTAACCTGATCTACTGAACTTAATGAATAAAAACTTTAAACTGTTTCTTATTTTTTCTCCTCCAATCCTTTTCTTGACGATGTAAACATTAAACATATTTTATTTTTATTTAAGCTACTCTTGTAGTAGAGGTCTTAACACTGCTGCACATCTTTGTCAGATGAACAGCTCCTGCATAGCACTTGTGACGGTGTGTTTCCTGCAACACCACCCCAACCTGACATTTTCCACAACCCTGGCTCAAGCATCAGCAGGCATAATAAATACGTCTGGTGGTGATGGCTGCATCCTGCTCAAAGTGGATTTGATGGGGACAGATAACAACACAACAGCCAAGGGCTAAGACGAGCCATGTACTCGCCTAACCACAGTGCTGATCAGTGTTCAACTCAACCCAAATTTGGAAGAAACTAGCACCTGTGATCAGTATGCAAATCCTACGCCCCCGTCCTGGTTTTGCTGGGGTAGAATTATAGAATCAATTATGTGGATTGGATGTTAGGAAGAAAGTCTTTACTGTGACGGTGATGAGACGCTGGAACAAGCTGTGGATGCCTGGAAGTATTCAAGGCCAGGCTGGATGGGGCTTTGAGCAACCTGGTCTAGTGGAAGGTGTTCCTGCCTATGGCAGGGAGGCTGGAACTCGATGATCCCATTCAACCCAAACTATTCTATGATTCTATGAATCACATGCTAAATTTTGAAATCTTAGCTAAGCGATGCAAAGGATTGATTGCATATACATAATCCTTTAGACATAAATGGTTGACCAAGCCTGGGACTAGGACTGGATCCAGCCACACCTAGACTCCTCTCCAAAAAGAAGTAGATCCTTTCCGAACCTTGTGACTCAATGGGAGGGTCACAGAATCACAGGGATTGGAAGGGATCTCAAAAGATCATCTAGTCCAATCCCCCTGCCAGAGCAGGAACACCTAAGTCAGGTCACACAGGAACACATCCAGGCGGGCTTTGAATGTCTCCAGAGAAGGAGACTCCACAACCTCTCTGGGCAGCCTGTGCCAGTGCTCTGTCACCCTCACTGTGAAGAAGTTCTTCCTCACATTTATGCGGAACCTCCCAGCTACTCCTCCCAGTTTTGTGTCATCAGCAAACTTGCTGACAGAGCACTCGATTCCCTCATCCAAATCACTGATGAATATATTGAATAGTACTGGTCCCAGAATCGACCCCTGAGGGACTGTCAGGGTCCTCCTGACAGTTTTGTCTGACCCTGTCCTTTATGCAGTAAATAATCAACTGCTCTTTGCCGTCGAATGTTTTTAAACCACTGTCATGTTTACTAACAAACTTTGTTAAATGGTTCTTTTATAGCAATAAACATATTACTACTTCTCTCTTACAAGTGAAGTGCATCACTCCATCCACAACAGCACTACCCCTACTCTAAGCTGTATAACTACAGCTTTAGCCTAGTAGCTTTACTTGGGAAAACAAGGTAACATATTACTAAGAAACAACGTTCTCGTTTATGCTGAAGAACATGAAATACTGCTTAATTTCTGCTCTACTTTCATGACCTCTCAAGTTAGGATTACACTCTAGCAATCCATGTGCCACTAACAGAAGAAGACAACACCTCGATGGTACATTCTTATTTTCACCCTGTGCGTAGATATAGCTTTGTCTGATTGTATGTATGTTAGATCCAACTATTGGAAAAGCTGCAGATACCTGCTTTCTAAAGACTCAGCTGATGGAAAAGTTAAATAAATTTTAAGTGCCACTCTCCTATTTTCTTCATCTGTAAAAGAGAGCTTCTTGAGACTTATACCCTACCAAAAAAAAAAAAAAAAAAAAAGAACGTATCTTTGTCTAGAAAGCTTAAGCATTTCCTACTCCAGCAATGAAACACTCACCACTCACCTATGTGTAAGAAGTATTACGCCACTATGACAGTGGCACCTGCAGTGCCTATTTAACCAGACCAAAAGGATGGGGAGAGAGACAAAAAGAAACCACAAGAGACAAAAATAGGAAACATTGCCTCCCTTCTTCCTTATCTCCTGAAGGGAAGCGTATTCTCAGGATCTGTAAGCTTCTAACTATATTGCTCAGGCTTCAAAAAACACCAGAAACCAGCTACTGTGAAAAGGTTATGTACCTTACTGGGTTGCTGTAGTTACATCCCCACGTACCAAAAAGCAAGAGGAACAAGAAAATCAAATGAAGAGAGACTACCCTAACACATAGGCTCCAGAAACTAGAGTTCAGCGTGACCTTTGTTTGTGACCAACCAACATTTGCACTGATATGATTTACTGGCACAACAGATGCAAATAAAGCTTTTATTAAAACAATACCTATTTTATTACCATGTTTTAGGAAATAGTACTGATGCTGCATTAAGACAGTATGGAAATAAACAAAACAAACCCCAACCAAATTCTTGAAGCATATTTTAAACAGCATGTATCTGTTCACTGCACACAAGTAGCAACACATTCAGTTGTGTTTTGACAAAACTTAGAAAAAAAACAACAGCAGCAAAGTACAAATTTATACTTGTTTATAGTAATCTGCAAAACTGAACTGTTATTCCTAAAAGTCAAGTAAGAATCATTCCCAAGCCAGTCTTTTTGTTTTTCCTGATAGTTCCTCTTTTCCTACTGTAACCATCCACTCAGCTAGAAAACATCATCCTCTATGCAGAAGGACTTTTTAGCATGATTAAACTTGTTAACTCGATTTTCAGCATTGCCACAGTAAGATATGCTGTATATATACAGACTACTAACATGCTGAAGGTACATAGTGTCTAACATTGCACAGATGTGAGAAGCTCAGTGGAGACCAAGTTTACCAAATTTATTTTAATTCCCACAAAGAAGTGGCAAAATTGTTAGCTCTACCTATTCCTGATGGATCACTAAGTCACAATTTACAGCTACAAACCTAAGCAAAATTACATGCCATGGAACACCATTCTCCTTTTTTCACCTGATCTGCTCCTTCCTACTGTTAATCATCTGCTGTAAGCAACAATAAGATCGATCAAGAAGCATGGGAGTTTCACCTGTTACCACTGTAAGGAGCACAAGGGAAGTGACATACTTAAAGAACAAAACCCATGAGAGCTGGGCCATGGAACATCCTGTACTTAGCAATGTGCATGTAACAGAGACAAAAAGTTCCTCTTCTGTTGTATGGACCTCTGAAAAGTAGTAACCCCTAACGAAAAACAGATAGCAATAAAACTTTATTTTGTAGTAATATCAAAGAGTGAGGAATAGACATTTGAAATTTACCCATGTTAACTACAAACCCCTCCCCCCCCCAAAAAAAAAAAACCCAAAAAACCCTTCTGAACCCAAGCACGTCTTAGGAGCCTAAACTAAATTTAAAATTGGCCCCGATGCGTCTCAAAATTTGCAAAGGTGTTTTTAAAGCTTTAGATAAGGAGTTATTTCTGTCTTCCTTATATTCCATCTGCATCCCTGAACTTATTTACAACTGCAGAAACCACAGTACAATCCAGAATGACACATGCATTACCAAGGGCAGAACCAAAGCAATACTGTGCTTTCAGCTGCCAAAAAAAATTCAGCTGGGGAAAAACAAAAAAAAAAGATAAAGAAAATTGGTAACCTGCTGCATCGTTTAAAATTATCATTTTAAAAAACAGACAAGATTCAAACCTTGCAACCCTCTTTACCCATAAAACTACACACACACAATTAAAAAAACCCCAAAAACCTAAAAAGACAGCCACTGAAAGATGTACTGAAAGATGCGAACATTTACAGAAATGCATGGGTGTAAACCCAAGCATATCTGTATCTTTTTCACAGGGAAACCCCTTCTTTGAAAAATAACCAAGCAGCAAGTAATGTCAGAGGGAGTAGAAGACCCTTATTCTTTAACTCAACACGGCATGGCTTACTAAAAGATAACATGCCAAGTACCAGATTAAAGAAATTTTTATAGGTATTTAATAAGATGAAGGAAAAAAGCAAAGCCTTTCCACAAAATGCAAGAAACAGAGTATTTGTAAGCACAGCTCCTGTCTCTGACTTGTTTACATACAATTTGCCATTTTATAAATAAAAACAGCAGAATTAAAAACACACTATTATAGGTTTGGGTTCTTCTTTTAAAAACAAATGAAACAAAACAACAAATCAGACAACAAATGTAGCACTGAATTTGAAGTCTTACAAATCTACACTAGGACAATCACTCATACTATAACGTAATATGATACTTTTCAAAAAGATGGAACTGCATAAAAACCCAGCATATTTGCAATCAAATTTAGCAGCAGAAGAAAAACAGTCCCTCAAAGCAAATGTTGTCTAACTGCAAAATGCTAGCATTGCTTAAAGTACCCAAAGTAATTTGCAGGTTGACACTTATAAAGTTAACTGCACTTCCTCATTTATCTCTCCAGGTCTTAAAAAAAAAATTAAACAATATGCAAAAACCCATACCTCTCCAGAAAAACATAACAAAACGCTGTACATTATTATTTGTTTCTCAAATTTTGCCCATTTCATTGTTCTCAGCCTTATTTCAGTTTCTTTGAGAATATATTTTTGAGAATTTTGAGGATATACAGGACTTGAAGAAAGAAAAACCTAGCCATACCACTGTGGGTAGGATTTTTTTCTCATCTAAAGTGTACATGGTATGGTTATGGTCTACCACTCCCTTGAATTGCTTAAGCAAATGTTAGAGAAGCATGTCTTGTCAAACGAGAGATTAATTCACAGAGAGCTGGTCTGCTACTGAATACTATAGTTTAAAATACAGTAGATTCAGACAAGCAATTAATTTCTTGTCACAGCATTCTACAACCAAAAAAATATAACCCTTAAACACAAAGGACTTACGTCTCATGGGTGCCAAAAAAGAAAATAGGCATTTTATTCGTAGGAGGCTTCACTGCTCCATCAGGAACTTCATCCACCTAAGGAAAAGACAGACTGTAATTCAAGTCAAGTAACAGCTAAGAACTGTGCAAAAGGAAATAAGAAAAAGGGTTAAGCACTAAAAAAGAAAAAAAAACCTAGAGAGAAGGAGCTCTCAAGATCTTTTTTTGACTGTGTGATAAAAAAATACAGCAGAATCAATGACAGCATTAGCAACAATTGGAAATAACACTTTATGTGTTAGAGCAACGCTTCACATGACCACTTTCGTTAAAAGGAGAGGCATGATGTGCTGCAGGTACAAAGCACAATTCAGTTTCACCCAAACACCACCCCTCCTTCAGCACAAGGAAGAGCAAGACTTCCCACCCCTACGCTGACCTAGTAACTTGCCCAAGCCCAAATGTCAAGTGTTACAAAAGGGAAAGGTCAGGAAACTTTTAAAGAAACAATTCTTAAAACAGCATATTAGTTAAATACTTCTGGAAGTCTTTTATCTACGTTCCCACAACCGCCAAGTGACCTACAGCCGTCACGGGACTTGCCATGCCTCTTCCAAGGGAGCACGCAGAATGCAGAAGAGGACTGGCAACTTGTGGCACACGCTTTGCTCGTTCTACAGGGAGCACGGTGGGCACGGCTGACTTTAAAACTAAAGAGTAACCCCGCCACAACTTCACTTTTTTTTTTGTTCTGTCAAAAAAGAGCAGTTTTTTGGGGACAGTATTCCTGCAGCCAGGCGCTGGCACAGCTCCAGCGCCGCGCTACCACACAGCAGGCTTCATTTCTAAAGGCTACGTTATGCAAATCAGGCCCGCTAACGACTGCGGGAGGGGGCTCCTCGTCACACCCACGGAGAGGCGCGGGAGCCGCCGCGAGCCAAAGCGCGCGACCGGCCATGTGCTCCGGCAGCCGCCCGCCGCCGGTCCGGCCGCACGGCTCCCCGCGGGTGCCCGAACGCACTGCTGGCAGCACAAAGCGGGGACAGCAGGAGGGGAGCGCGGGGCAGTCAGAGGGCAGGTCCGCAGCAGGACGGCGCTGCGGCCTGCGGGGGTGTGGGGGGAGCCTTACCCTGGCCGGCCAATGGGGGTAACCCTTCATCTTCGCAAAGATCAAGTCTCCGGGTTTGAAATCTCGGCTCATGGTTTCTCACCGACGTGACGCCTGTTCCCGCCGGGCGGACTGGGCCGAGGGGAGGGGTCTGCGCCTCCAGCCCCCGCCGCCGAGGCGCCGCCGCCCCCGCGAGGTCCCGCTGCCAGGGTAAACAGACCGGGGCGGGGGAGCGGAGACAAGGGCGACACAAGAGGGGACATCAACACCGCGCTCCGCACGGCGGGCGGCCCCCGACCGGCAGCCGGGGGCGCCGCGCCCACCCCTCATCCCCAGCCCCCCGGAGACCCCAGCGGCCTCGCCCGCAGCTCCCACCCGCGGCGCGCCGGCGGCGCCGACACCACACACCCCCACGCGCGGGCCGGGCCGCACGCAGCCAGGAGCGCCCGCCCGCCCCCGCACGCACGCACGCACGCACACGGCTCCGCTCGCCCGCCGGGACCGCAGCTCCCCCTTCCCCGGCCGGCGCGGCTCTCGCCTCACGGACGCGCCACCCGCCTCCCCACACACAAGGCGCGCGAGCGGGGCGGAAGCCGAACCCCGCCCGTTCGCTCGCGCCCCCTCCGTCTCCCTCGCCCCCCCCCCACCCGCGGCGGTCTGGCGCCTCGCAGCCCACCGCGCTGGCGCCCGGCACGCAGCCCACCTCCGCCTGCAGCAGCAGCCGCCGCCGCGGGAGACACGGCCGCGCTCCCTCCTCCCGCCAGGCGGGGCAGTACCAAGCGGCACGCCGCAGCCGGGCAGCAGGGGTGGCGGTGGGCGCTGCGGCTAGGTCAGCGCGGGCCCTGCCCGACACAGACCGCTCGGCGCCCGCCTGCGCGCGTGCAGACGACGGGCGCCAGCCACGAGAAGCCGCCTGCTCTCCCCGAGACAGGCGGGGGGCAGCGGGCCCTATCACCCCTCACCCGTGCGAATGGCTCATTCCTCCTTCCGCGGAGGCGGGGGGGCGGGAAGAGGCGGAGTAGGCGCGGCGCGGCCCCACCGGCCGCCCTCGGTAAGCGGCGGAGTGTGAGGGGAGGGACCCGTAGGGCCGCGTGCTTCCTCTCCTGTCCCGGGCCGCGCCTGGCCCTGCCAGTCCGACCCAGGGTTCGCCCCGCGGCCCCCGGAGAGGCGAGCTGCCGCGGGCAGCGGGGCTCACGGGCGCGGGGCGGCCTTCCCTCGCTCACCCGCTGCAGCCATGCCGGGGCGGCCGTCCCGCGGCCCTGCGTCGCCTCAGGCACAGCTGCTCGCCGAGAGGCGTTCTCACCGCGCTTAAGTCAGTGTCGCTGTGCCGGGGCCCATCCCAACCGGCATGTCGCCCCATATAGCGTATTATCACCGCCCTCGCTTGTGAAACGGACGGGTGTGTTTGTCCCTGCTGGTCCCTTTGTGTTCCTCCCGCCCCATGAGCCCTGCCACTGAGGCCTCCCCTGCCCGGGCTCCTCATTCCGTGCCGCTGCCGGCCCCAGAGCTGCTCCTCTTCCCCCAGCAGCCATCAGCTGCCCGCAGAGTTCTCACCCGCAGCTCAGTCACCATTCACTCCTGCTTGGTCGTGGGATTTTTGCTGGGTTGCTGGGGTTACTGTTAACTCAGACCGTGTTACTCCCCTTGGTCCCTCCTGGGCTGCTGTCAATGCGAAGCTCACGCCCCGGCGTGCCCGGCACCCACCTCATCTCGAGGTGTATCGACATCCCGCACCTCTGCGGCTCCTTCGCTCCTCTGCCGCTTCCGCTTAAAGCGACAGCGCTGCTGGTTTTCACTAGCAGAGATTAATCTTTTTTGGAGCTTAGGAGAGGGTATTTTAGTATGTTAATGAGGCAACTTTGCAGAAGTTTAAGCACTTTCCACTATCAGTAATCGGTGCTCCAGGCCAGAGGTAATAGCGGTAAGTACCTTCTATTCAATTCTTCTTCTTATCAAGGTAAGCACAGGAAACCTCCTCCCCCTCTGATCACACTAACCCTTTTTGTTTTCGGTCAGAACGTAGGCCATTCTGTCCTCCTGACGTCAACACTCGTGCCAAAACCAGCAAAGAGCTGTAAGAGCAGTGGCACAAGTTATTTCTTAGAGTTGTCTCACAGGGGCAGACCTAACCATTTTGTGCTTGAGTGTTCATCCTTGCCAAGTGGCCTGATGCACAAGTTTTACAGGCGAGTTTTCTGCCAGCTGCCCTCCGTGCTACTTGCACACAAAGGTAAGTCCTTGTGAGAAGAATCATCTTCCTGCTTTCCGTTCTGATACTGAAACTCAAGTCAGGCCCAAGACACCCAATGCAGTTGCCACAGAGCAAGTTGTGCTTTGTTATAGGCTCTGTTCTCCTCAAATGCAAAACGGTAATTTGTAAATGTTAACTGCAAAACCTTACTCCATCTGTGTTGAGCAGGAACAGACTGCAGTCTTCCAATGGCTTAAACCAATCAAATTTGGTTGATTTTCTTCGAGGTGGTGAAGCTCCTATCCTTGACGTAAGTATCAAGTTTCTACAGGGTTCAACAGGAGCTCATTAGAAAATACAAGATCATCAACATATTAGACAGGAAAAAAACTTTCTTCCTATGCACAAACGAATGACCACTTGGGGCAAAAGTTTGAAAAGTTAAGACTGATGTTGACTGTACATCTAGAACTGTTTAGAGGAAGATAAACGTTTGACATAAAAAATGTGTCTGCATTGGCACATCTGTGTTTGCCCCGCTGCATTGAATCATTCCTATTTCAGCAATACATAAAGTTTCATGGTTTTTTTCCTAAATGAGAAAGTGTTGAGTACTGCAAAAACTGTGTATATTAGTATTTTGCTATGCAGGAACTGACAATCTGCAGTGATTCCCTTAGCTAAGTCACTAGTTGGTTTCATCATACAGTTACATTTGCCTTCCATATGAGAGTAAGTTAGTTCCTGGTTTAGATTATCTTGAGGACATTCTAATTTCCTTTGGAAACAGTCTTTAGAATCTGATATTTCTCAGGAATCAGAAGCTCTGCGCTTTGTATTAAAATCAGTGAAGAGCAGCTGAAAATACTTCTCTTCATAATTAAGGAAGCAACTCAAGATTATTTGGTTTCGTAGAAAAGTAGGGTGCTCTTCAAAAGAGACTAAAGTGACTAAAGCATTTTTTAAAGGTAAAGAAAACAAAGTAAAATTCTATTTAAAGGGTGAAAAATAAAATTGTTTGAACCAGTTCTATTTTTTGTGTAATCAGGCTTATCTCTACATGCTAAGTAAACGTAAGATTGAAGACAAATGGTTCAAGTTCAGACACAACTGAAGAGAAAAAAAATGTGGGTTTTGCAATACAGACATTATACTTGAAGGAGAGTAACGTGCCACACTGATGATGTTGTCCCAAAACTCATGGGGTCGTTTACCCAGTGTGCAAGGTAGTAACACACAGAGTTGAGCTATCAGTTTTATTCTAGTTCTGAGCAGAAAAGGGTGCTAGGTGGTAAAACCACAAAGCTTGGTTTTACAATTTATAGTACCAAAAATCAGGCAATTTACATGTGTATGATTAACCAGTCTCTAATTAGTGCTAGCTGATAGTTCATTGGTGAAAAGTGTTCTCCCTTCGATTTAAAGGTACAGTGGTTATTTCTTCATCTGTGCAGGCCCAATGAGTGGGTGTCCTGGGGCAAAGGTGGGCTTTGGCCTCGAAGGGGTGGTTTTCATATTATAATTAGCATCGGTCATTTGCTGATGATACAAAACTGGGAGGGGTGGCTGACACACCAGAAGGCTGTGCTGTGATTCAGAGAGATGTAGACAGGCTGGAGAGCTGGGTGGAGAAGATCCTAATGAAGTTCAACAAAGGCCCATGCAGGCTCCTGCACCTAGGGAGGAACAACCCTATACACCAGTACATGAGCCAGCAATGTGCCCTTGTCTCCAAGAAGGTTGAGAGAGGTTATCCTCCCCCTCTGCTCTGCCCTGGTGAGATTCAGTCTGCAATACTGGGCTCCCCAGTTCAAGAAGGACAGGGAATTGCTGGAGAGAGTCCAGCAAAGGGCTACAAAAATGATGAGGGGACTGGAGCATCTCTGTTATGAAGAAAGGCTGAGGGATTTGTGCCTTTTTAGTCTGGAGAAGACTGAGGGGGGATCTTATCAATGCTTATAAATACTTAAAGGGCAAGTGTCAGGGGGATGGGGCCAGTCTTTTTTCAGTGGTGCCCAGTGACAGGACAAGAGGCAACGAGCACAAACTTGAACATAGGAAGTTCCACCTAAACATGAGGAGGAACTTCTTTACTTTGAGAGTGGCAGAGCACTGGCACAGGCTGCCCAGAGAGGTGGTGGAGTCACTGTCTCTGGAGACATTCAAAACCCGCCTGGATGCGTTCCTGTGTGACCTGATCAAGGTGAACCTGCTCTGGCAGGGGGTTTGGACTAGATGATCTCCAGAGGTCCTTTCCAACACCAGCCATTCTGTGATTCTGCGAGGACAGGGTTTTCATAATACTTCTAGCAGTTACACAAAACAAGATAAGCTTAACATTAATTTTGCATATTTTCTTTTGACCTTCCTGCTATTTGTACATCTGTTTACTGAGTGTCTCTACTAATCATCAGAACGTTGTAAAGGATATCTGACTCTAACAAGCATTTCTGTATAATAACTAAGACATTCCTTTTCTATTTGTTCTCTCTGGATTTCTACTACAAAGTGTTAGTGTTTTCATAAGGGCAGCAATTCTATTAAACTTCAAGGACCATATCAGCATTATTTAGCAAATAGTTTTATTTTGAATGACCATGATGAGAAAGAGGCTAATATATTAGTTTAGAGTTGCAAAACTAACCAGCAAGGATAAAAAGCTTAGGGTTGCCAAACAGAAATGCTTAGTAAGATAAGGGAAGAACTGAGAGACTTGCCCTTGAAAGAGGGAGCAGACAGGCCTGAGTTACAAACAGTGTTCGCAAAGAGGCCCCAAAGACAAGACTCCCTCAGGAAGGAAGGACTGATAAGAACTACACTGCTAATTAAGGGGTCCTAGAGACCAGAACAGACTGGTCTGGATGTGCAAGGCAAGCAAAAGATGAAAAGGACACCGTGAGGAAGACTCGGAGCCTTCCTCCTGAAGACCCCCAAAGACGACCATCAGGATGCACCACGCAGGCGCAACCGGGCGGAGCAAGGGGCGTGGAACATTACAATGATTTACCGTAAATCTCCCTGAGACCCTCCCAATGATGTAATCCTCATTCCCACCTGATGTAAACTTATGAATATGTAACATTTTATGCTATAAAAGGAGCACGCTTCTGGCCCCAGGTGTGCAAGTTAGGAGGGGCGATCCCCCTTGCACCTGGCGCTGTAATAAACATACCTGCTTTATAACTTTTCTGGAGTTATAGAGTTTGATTCCTCACGACAGTTGGCGACCCAGATGGGACACTGCCTGGCTGCCGGTCCAGCTGAGAGTGGGACGTTCTAGGCGCGCCCCGAGGTTCTTTCTCGGAGAACCTCCCTCGCTCATCCCGATCCCGGCAGGGGCAGACAAGGACCATCAGCAGACCAGGTATGTTAAAATAGAGACGGGGGAACCTATAAGTTGTGAGGAGAGGTCCTACGTGAGGTAACAAGCATTTGCGTGCCCCGGGTGGGGTGGAAGTCCCTGTATGGTTGTTGGGTTGGGGCTCGGGGTCTGAGGCCTAAGGCCCCAAAGGCAGGGGTTCAGGTCCCCTAGGGGATTTGAGTCCCCCTCTTCTGACGGGTTCAGTGGAAATTGAATCATGGCTAACAGTTTATGATTTATGCTGGGAATCGCGATTTTGATAACCACTGTAATTGGTATTTTATGTTTGTAATAATTGTCATATTATGTTTTGTGAGTACTAAGTGTAAGGGGCCCGATTGTGTGATTGTGTGATTGGTGAGTGAGACGCAGCCTAGCTGCGAAGCGAGTGTGGAGTTCTGGTCTGCAGTTCCGTTATCCCGCGAGGGAAGCGGTCGGAGATGAACCAAGTGTGTGATACTTGGGACACCAGGGCTTAACAACTGGTTCAGTTGGCCAAAGTAAGGGTGTCAGTTGACGTCGGTTGTTAACCATCTGTGTCCTTAATGCAAAGTACAAAGTGTGTGGCAGGGTCTGCTGACCAGATAACGGTAACAACAGAGTTAAACCTTCATTATTGGTGTCCTATACACGGGAGTGAGGATTTTTCGTGTGGCCCAATTTTTGTGATTAAGTGCTATACTTGTGAGCAAAACGTTTGGGTTAGGTTTGGAGACGATTTTTGGTGTGAGTGGGGGAATTGGTCAGATTGGGATAAAGTAGGGGGTGAGGGAAAGCTCCTGAACGCGTATTGTGGAAACTTGAAGAGTGTAAAGAATCAACAGAAAAATTTAAGGTCATATGGGAGGGAGCATCGAAACCCATCTCCCACCTCCTTGGTACAGAGCGCACTCTAGTGCCTGTCCTTTGTGTCATCACTCTTGTTTGTTTGTCCGGGCAAAGTGTTCGAATTGTCATAAATACATAATATGTCCAAAAGGGAGGCAGGAGTTTTATCCTAGCTGCTGCCTTGAGCTTCAGTGTATACACTGCAGAGCCAGTACACCCTTAAATAAATTGCGTTGGGTTGATTATCATTGTTGTAGGACCCAATGACACGTGTTTTAGATTAAAATCAGGATGGGAAATAGCCAAAGTGGGGGAACTCAAGAGCCCCCTTGGGTGTATTTTGGCCCATCGGAAAGAGATAGGGGGACCTCCAGGTGGAACAGTTAACAAAAAGACCCTTATAAAGTACTGTAACCAGTAGTGACCCTTGCATAAGTTAGAAGGTGAGGAAAAATGGCCCTTTAATGGGATACTGAATTATAACACTTTACTACAACTACTGTTATTTTTGAGAAGGGAACGCAAGTGCGATGAGTGTTCCTATGCTGATATGTTTTTCACTCTCTGAAACCACCCAGAATATCAGAGAGGTTGCGGTCTGGCACCCCCCCAAGATCTATTAGTACTGGCGTTAGAAAAGGAAAATCAAGAGAGAAAGGAAGGGAAAGCTGAAGAGGTGTTGCTCTTCCTGTAGTATAGGACAAAGGTGTACAAAGCTGGGAAAAGAGAGAGAGACTGAGATAAGAAATTTACCGGAGCACTATAAGCTGCTGGCAGCAGGGAGCTGACAGGAAGAACGTGAGAGCACAGAGCCAGACACCCCACCCCACAGCCCCGTATCCTCTCGCACTCGGAGCTGGGGGCAACGAATAGTGATACAGCCTCCCTTAAGGGAAGCTGTAGGACCAGATGGGGGTCCTGTCCTAATAAAAGTCCCATTCTCTTCTTTTGATCCTGAAACCTGGAAAGGAGTAGCCAAAGGATATCGTAGTGATTCTGTTGGAGTAACCAAACACTTTCAGTTTCTAGTAAAACAACATGATCCAGACTGGAGCGATATGCAGCTGTTACTGGATCACATGACAGAGACTGAAAAACAGTTAATACTAAAAACGGCCCAAGATCTGGCCAGGGATCACCTCAGAAGAACGGGGGGGGATGGGACATTAAAGATCATTTCCCTCTGCAAGACCCACACTGGAACCCTAATAGGGGAGCCCATAGAGCACTGTCGAATGCATACAGAGACTGGATTATCAGAGGTATGGAATGGGCAATACTGAAAACAATTAACTGGTTGGCCCTATATGCCGTCAGGCAGGGACCTAAGGATACCCCCTCAGAATTCCTGGATAAGTTGCGAGATACCATGAGGCGATGTACACCCTTAGATCCCGGGTTGGAGGTGGGAATACAACAGTTAGTGTCATTATTTATAGGGCAATCAGCAAGTGACATTCGAAAGAAATTACAAAAGGTAAAACTGACAGAGAGCGAAATTTGGAAATCTTGTTAGATGAGGCATGTCAAGTATTCAGTAACCGAGAAGAGGAAGATAAGAGATAAATGAGCCTTGGTGGCAGCGCTGCAGGAAAGCAGAGAGGGTCAGAGAATGGGATCAAGGTGTTTCTTGTGAAAGGATCAGTGTGCATGGTGCAAGCAGAAAGGACACTGGAAAAATGAGTGCCCAGAAAGGAGAAAAAATAGAGGAAGGGTACAGGCTCATGTCAAGGAAGACTGATGGGGACCTGGGGAATCTACCCTAGCGGATGCACTGGTTGTCTTAAAGCTAGGAAAACAGCAGCACGAGACGGAATTTTTGATTGATACTGGAGCAACCTTTTCAGTTCTAAATGAAGCTCTGACACCTCTGGATGATGACTTTGTAACGGTAAGGGGAGCTACTGGCCAAAGTGAAAAGGTGTACTTTTTGAAGCCTCTAAATTTTAAATTGGGGAAACAATTGGGAACACATAAATTTTTATATGTGCCCAACTCACCTAAGTCTTTATTAGGGCGAGATTTGTTAGAGCAATTAGAGGCTGAAATTAAATTTAAAAAGGATAAAATGACGATCCAAGTAGGGGATAAACAGTTGATTGAAATCCTGAGTCTGGCACTCATAGAAACCCCAATTAAAGTGGAAAACCCTGAGGGAATTCAGGATCAAGTGTACCCAATGGTGTGGGCATCAGACATGCCGGGAAAGACAAAAACTGCGCGCCCTGTAATAATCCTAAACAGGGAGCAAGGCCAGTAAGGATCAAACAGTATCCTCTCAAATTGGAAGATAGGAGAGGAATAAAACCAATAATCGATCGGTTTGTTAAATTTGGATTACTGAGAGAGTGTGAATCAAAATATAACACTCCTATTTTACCGATCCGAAAATCAGATGGTAATTATAGGATAGTGCAAGACCTTAGAGCTATCGATAAGATAGTAGAGGATTTGTATCCTATTGTGGCAAACCCATACACACTTTTACCTAAATTTGTGCCCAAATTGGCCTGGTTTACCATCTTGGATCTAAAGGATGCCTTCTTTTGCCTGTCTCTCAGCCCCAAAAGTCAAATGTTATTTGCATTTGAGTGGGAAAATCCTGACACTGGAAGAAAAACACAGCTAATATGGACAGTGCTACCACAAGGTTTCAAAACCAGCCCCACTATTTTTGGAAATCAGTTAGCAAAGGACTTGGAGCAATGTGAGCGGCCATGCTGAAAGGGAGAAGTTTTACAGTATGCCACAACCAGGGAAATGTGTTTGGAATGGACAGTGAGCCTTTTAAATTTTTTGGGACTTAATGGATATCGAGTCTCTCCACAGAAAGCCCAGATGGTTCAGCCACAGGTGATTTACCTGGGATACGAAGTCACAGCTGGCCAGCAGACCCTGGGGACAACAAGGAAAGAGGCAATCTGCCAGACCCCTCAACAGCGGACGGTAAAGGAGCTTCGTACATTCCTAGGGATGACCAGATGGTGCCGCTTGTGGATATACAACTATGGACTCTTGGTAAAGCCCCTCTATGAATTATTGAAGGTGAGTCACAAGATTCTCACTTGGAATGGGGAGGCAGATAGTGCATTTCGTCAGCTGAAGAAGAAGCTGATGGATGTCCCTGCTCTGGGTTTACCAGATATCACAAAGCCTTTTTGGCTGTTTTCCCACGAAAAACAAGGAATAGTCCTAGGAGTTCTCGCTCAAAATCTGGGACCAGACAAAAGAGCAGTGGCCTACTTTTCTAAACAACTCGATGAAGTGAGCAAAGGATGGCCTAGCTGCCTAAGAGCGGTAGTGGCAGTAGTTTTAAATATTTAGGAAGCACGGAAATTTACATTGGGCCAGAAGATAACGGTGCTTGTATCCCACACTGTATCTGCAGTCTTAGAAATGAAGAGAGGACACTGGCTTTCTCCACAGAGATATTTGAAGTGTCAGGCCCTCCTAGTGGAACAAGATGACATAGAGATAGAGGTTGCTAACATTGTCAACCCAGCTTCCTTTCTCAGTGGAAACACGGGAGAACCTGTGGTGCACAACTGCCTAGAGACGATTGAGGCAGTCTATTCCAGCTGGCCAGACCTGAAGGAAGAGCCTTTGAAGGAAGCTGATGAATCCTGGTACACGGATGGGAGCAGTTTTGTCCGACAAGTTATCCGTAAGGCGGGATACGCAATAACCACTGAAGATCAGGTAATAGAGTCTAAAGCCCTTCCCCAAACACCTCGGCCCAGAAAGCAGAAAGAATAGAAATGGCCAAAGGCAAGATCCTCCTTGCACCCGGCGCCGTAATACACATACCTGCTTTATAACTTTTCAGGAGTTACAGTTTGATTCCACACGTCAACCGAATCTGTAGAGCTTCAGTCAGCCTTGCCACCTGATACTCCAACAAGAGGTCAGTATACTGATATACATTAAGCTGTTACAAGCCATAAATGAACTTTGGAGGTGAAAAACAGTTCTTCCTGTGAGGAGTTGTATGTCTTGAGCTTGCCTGTTTGAAACAGCCGTTCCAACTGATTTCCTGCAGGTGTCAGTTAGGTTGCAATGCAAAGAAGCACGCTGGTATCCTGTCTGCAAGCGAAGGAGTTGCTTCTTGCTGTGCCAAGGCCAGACCCACACTGAAGCACCATGTTCTCCTGCCCTTTTTCCTGAATGTCAAGCACTCTTTTAAAACACATCATGAATGGGTCTCTCTGAAGAATAAGTTAACATCAAATTCCATGTGTGATACAACTCTGATTTGTTTCCACTTTTCTAAAAGAAGCTCATATATCCTGAATACATGTAGGTTTTAGACCAAAATATTCCTTAACTGTGAAGAAACACTTACAACAGCATATATATGAGATGTATTTCTCAGTGTGGGAGGAAGGAAAGGTGTTTGTTTAGCTACATGCATGCAGCAGCAATATTGTGTCTAAAGTAATTTTTGTGAATCCAGGTAAAAAAAAAAGATACATGTGTTATTTGGGGCAGATAAACTCATTGGTTCAGTACCTAGTAAGCTACTATGGTGTCAAAACCTATCAGAAGTTGCAGACATGGTATTAAGTCTCTGTGATTCCTTCCATATTATCCCATAATTTGTATTTCTTCATTAGCCAAGGCCATATTTCATCATGTTCAATTTTTGTCTACTCATCAGACAATAGCAGAGAGGAAGCCCTCTTCACTGTTGTATTTTTGATCAGCCAGAAAAAAAAAAAAAAAAAAAAGCCAAAAAAAAGGCCATGCTCTTATTAGAAGAATTATAATGAAATATTACGATTTTGTGCACCTGAGCAAAGAATTTCTTTGATTTGGCACAGGACATTTAAAGTAACTGCATGATACGGAAGTAGCAAAACCACTGCAGAAAGCCAACTACACAGGTCACAAACCAGAAATGTTTTGAGACTTATCTCAGAGGGTGTAGAGTATTATGGAGCTTTTTGTCTCTTGCAATTAAAACTTCAATCTGTACTTTGAAGGATATCAGTATCAGGCTATACTTCACCACACATCTTAGAAAATCTTACTCCAAAGGGATACTTTTGCAGTTATAAGCAACAGGAAACAACTTTGGAATAAAAAGTGACATGGCACCTTAAGTGCTATGGCAGTACTTACCATCACAAAGTCAGTCATGCTGACCTCTAAGCCAAAGCAATTGCTGTACTTTGAATTCAGCATCACAGAATCACAGAATCGTAGGGGTTGGAAGGGACCTCGAAAGATCATCTAGTCCAACCCCCCTGCCAGAGCAGGGTCAGTATGAGTGTTTTCCTGAGTGAGGACCAGCTGCAGCTCTGTGGTTAATACAAGCTGATTTTAACTTCATAAATAACTATCTTCAGTGTAATTTTGCTCATACTGGGGAATTCCAACTAGAAGAAAAACCCCAATGACTTTTATAAATATATAAAAATAAACTAAGTCTTAATTTAAATTACTAATAGTATTTCTCTGTAGATTTTTTGATGTTATAAAATCTGAGACCTTTAGATTTAAAAGTCTGAACTGAAGAAAGGTTAAGACTTCATTTTGCTTGTTTCCAGTTGTTGCATCCAGATTAAACAGTGTGCTGGTTTTGGCTGGGATACAGTTAATTTTCTTCACAGTAGCTACTATGGAGCTGTGTTCTGGGTTTGTGCGGAAAACAGTGTTGGTAACAGGGACGTTTTAGCTGCTGCTGAGAACTGATTACACAGAGTCAAGGCCTTTTCTGCTTCTCACCCCACCCCACCAGCAAGTAGGCTGGTGGTGCACAAGACATTGGGAGGGGACACAGCTGGGACAGCTGACCCCAACTGGCCAGAGGTATATTTCACACCACATGACATCACGCTCAGCATATAACTGGGGGAAGAAGAAGGAAGGGGAGTATGTTCAAAGCAACGGCTTTTGTCTTCCTAAGTAACCTTTATGTGTGATAGAGCCCTGCTGTCCTGGCTGTGGCTGAACAGCTGCCTGCCTGTGGGAAGTGGTCAATGAATTCCTTGTGCTTTGCTTGTGCACGATGCTTTTGCTTTACCTTTTGAACTGTTATTATCTCAACCAATGAATTTTCTCACCTTTACCTTTCTGATTCTCTCCCCCATTCCACTTGGGAGGGGAGTGGAGTATAGCGAACAAGCAGCTGCATAGTGCTGAAGTTAAGCCACAATGGACAACAGTCCATTTTGGTGCCCAACGCAGGACTCATACCTACGACCCTGAGATTAAGAGTCCCATGCTCTTTGGCCTAAGTGTCTCTGAGGTTGTTTTGGAAATGAACCCTTTGTTTCTAGCCAGGCTTTGGTGCCCAAAACACTTGCTTACTCTACCCTGGTGGGATGGGGAACAGTACTTGTGTAAGCGGCAGTACAGTACATGCAGCTTGTTAGACTGAGGGGTGCTGCATATCCAGTGCTGAAGAAACACTCCAAATATCACGATGGGACTTGGTATTAAGCTCACCTTGTTTTTGTGTAACTGCCAGAAGTGTTGTGCAAACCCTATCCTGAAGTAGCCGACCCTAATTACAATGTGAGAACCACCCCTCTGAGGCTGAAGAGCCCAGCTTTGCCTGACAACCCCCCACCCACTGGGCCTGTGCATAAGAATAAATAACCACTGTGCCTTTAAATCAAAGTGAGAGAACTTTTAACCAATGAGTGATCAGCTAGCACCAATTAGAGCCTGGTTAACCATACACATGCAAATAGCTCCATCTTTGGTATTATAAATTGTAAAACCAGTCAGTGTTAGGTGTGCTAGCTTTGTGGAGTTACCACCCAGCATGTGTCTCTGCGCAGACATGCAGTAAAATTAATACCTTGACTCCATGTGTTACTGGCTTGCACACTGGGTAAATGACCTCACGAGTTTTGGGACACCACCATAGTCTTTCAATACCATTGCCTGTTTATTTTTCTTTATAATCTGAGTGAAGAATGTGCTGCCCTATATTTGAGGATGCCCAAATCTCAGTCTGGCTTTTACATTAGTTGTGATTTTAGTTTCCTATACATGTATTCCCCATTATCTACTTTAGGGATTCACTATCCTTAAAACATGGCTGTGACTGCCTGCCAGTGCCTGTGGGAAGGGCACAGCCATCCTCTTGTCCATGAAGAGAGGTGTTTGGGGATGACACCTGCATGCCAGGCTGACATGAGGAGCCGCGCTGGGTGCACCGCACCACACCACAGGCCCCACCAGGTGCAGGGCAGCCTGGCTGGAGGTAACTGGCCTTGGCTGAGGAGACCTGTGCACCCCCAGAAGGCTCGGATGGCCCCAAAGCAACCCCTAGTTGGACGAGGGTCAAATTCTCAGGGAGAAGGCGGCGACAGAAACCGCGGGGGCACTGGGCCCCTCTGCCGGGCCTCACTCACTGCTGCTCGCTCCGCGCAGGCCGCAGTCGCGATGGAGCGGGCATCGCGCCTCCGCTTCCGACAGCCGCCAGAAGACAGGCGAGGCGGGAGCCCGGGGCTGCACCCCCCCCGCCATTACCGCCGTGCGCATGCGCGCCGCCGCTCCCGCCAGCGCCGAGCGGCGGTGTTGGCGGGGCTCTCCGCGCGCTCGGCCGCGCGCCGCCTTCCAGGGCCGCAGCCGGAAGTAGCCGTTGGGCATGCCCGCGCGCGGCGGAGACGGGCTGCGCTCGGTGCCTACGGGGCTGCCTGCCGCGGCGGTGCGGCACCGTTAGTCCCTCTTAACGGCCGGCCACGGCTACACGCTGCTTGGCGTGCTGTCGGGGCGGCGGTAGGGCCGTGAGGTACCTCAGGCTAAGGACGCTCGGGGCGGACGGGTTGCGCGGCCGTGGCAGGAGTTGTTCTCCCGCTGGCGGCTCTTTGGGTGCTCTGGGCTGTTGCTGAGGCGAGGCCCTGCCCTGCTGCCGCGCCGGCCGCTCCCGCCGGCCCTTTCCCTTCCGCCCCCAGCCCGCCGCGCTCCGCTTCGCCTGCTGGAGCCGCCGTGCGACCGCTGGTGCAGCCTGCGCCCGGAGAGGTGACATCCTTGCTGCGAGCCTGCGGGAGCGACGCTTTGAGCTTTAACTTGCGTAAAAGTTTATGGTCTGCGGTAATGAAAATCTAGTGATTCTGATTAGCGCAAAAACTGCGTCTTGAAAATAACTGTAAAGATGACGAGGATCTTTAGCAGCAGGTATTCGTTTATTGCGGATCCGGGAACTCGGGGGATCGCTCCTCCTAACGAGCCCACCTGGAGCCAGGAATGTGCTCTTTTTACAGCCTAAAGTGTTGCATATTCATAAGTTTACATCAGGTGGGAATGAGGATTACATCATTGGGAGGGTCTCAGGGAGGAGATTTACAGTAAGTCATTGTAATGTTCCACACCTCTGGCTCCGCCCGGTTGCGCCTGCGTGGTGCATCCTGGTGGTCGTCCTTGGGGGTCTTCAGGAGGAAGGCTCCGAGTCTACTCACGGTGTCCTTTTTACCTTTGCTTACTTCATCCCTCCAGACCGGTCTGTTCTGGTTTCCAGGACCCCTTAATAAGCACTGTGGTTCTTCTCAGTCCCTCCTTCCTGAGGGAGTGTTGTCTTTGGGGCCCCTTAACCAACACCGTTTGATCACTCAGGCCTGGCTGCTCTCTCTTTCAAGGACGAGTCTCTCAGTTCTTCCCTTATCTTACTAAGCATGTTAGCAGCTCCAAACTTTTATCCTTGCTGGTTAGTTTTTTAACTCTAAACTGTATTAGCCTCCTTTTGCTATCTGTATATATTTTCTACTGCAAATACACTAATCTGTACACAATTGCTTAAGTTAACATTTTCCATAATCATTCCCCCCTATCACTTGATCATATGTAAATTCTTTTACATTTCTAAATTATTCCATTTTCCATCCGTTGTGCTATGAATTTACCATAATTCTTAACTCCTGATTGGCAACACATCAATATACAATAGCTACTTCCACAGGTGAGTATTAGTAATGCAATTATAATGAATATTGTTACAAACAGGTACTTGATCCATCCAAATCCTGGTAACCATGATGTGAGAGTTTCCCAAATATGTTCTGACCACTCAACATTATCCTTGGTTACTTCATGTAAAATTCTTGCCTGTTCCCAAATAGCATGTACATCTTTGCTTATCTTTCCTGATTCATCCACATAGGTGCAGCAACTATTATTTATCAGGATGCATACTCCCCCTATTTGAGCTGTTATTAGATCCAACACCATACGATTTTGGAACATCACAGCCTTGAGGGACTCTACTTCGATCTGAAGTCTCCCTATTGCATCAGCAGTAGCGTTTGCTATAACCTCCAGCTCTGCTGAGATATTCACTATTGCTTTTTCTAATTCTATAATGCCCAAAGATGGGAGCAGGGCTCTAACAAAACTGTGAAGTCCGGTATTACGACTTACCAAAGGATTGCTGGGGATTCTTTTCACAATTCTTTTTCTCCAGATTCCCCTAACTACACCCCTTAAACGATCAGTGCCATTTACCACTTGTATTGACAGTACTAAAAATCCTACTGTACAGTGTCCTGTCCAATTACCTGGCAAGCTTTTTCTTGCCTTTTCATCTCCACATAGCCACCAGTATCCATCTGGTAAATTGCAGGTGGCTGGAATATTAAAACTAGGGTTATAGGTGTGTCTCCCATATAAATAATCTTCCCACTTTTGGCTGACCGATGTATATTTTGGAAACCGTATCAGAGTAAAGGTTGTGGTATCTATTCCCAAGTGGGCCATTATATTAGTCCAGTTCCCCGCAGATTCAAAGGTACCAAAATTTGTGTCTGTATGATTTGAGGAAACATATTCAACAGTGGAATTTACTAACTCTAGTCGATACCTTGGCTCTCCCATTGGTACTGGATGTTCTTTACATCCAGAAGAGGAATTTAACAGTACATATGGGTTTATGTCTGTCCAGTTGCTACTAGGTACTCCCACTAATGGGGATTCCCATTGTTGCACTTCTCCGCATAGCCAACAACCATGTAACTTAGTGTAGTTGGTAACTGCTTCAAGCAAAGCAATGTGTCTATTTACATCAAAAGCAAAAATGTAACAACATAGTATACAAAGAATCACAGTGCTTATAATCAAACCCATTTTAGGTCCGCTGTATTTTTAAGCGCAAAGGGTTCTCTTCAAATGTAGTGACAGTCCATCCAGGCTTTGGAGATTTCTTAATACGGGAGTAGTGAATCCAGGTGGGCTTCTCCTTGACTCGAACAGCCGTGAAAGTTGTTAAGAGTACCTGGAAAGGTCCATCCCATTTTTCTCCCAGTGGATCACCTGTAAGGGATTTCACAAATACCCAATCGCCAGATTCAATATTATGTACAGGATGGTTCAAAGGTTGTGGTTGATTCTGTGCAACAACCTTGGCATTCTCTTTAAGTTTAGTATTAAGTTGCTGCAAATAAGTTCTTAAGTACCCTTGTCCTACCTGAGCCAAGTTCTCGCTGTGAACCACGTTTGCCCCGTATGGTCTTCCATATAAGATTTCAAATGGGCTCAATTTCTCTTTTAATCGTGGTTTGACTCTTATCCTTAAAAGGGCTAAAGGTAATGCTTGATACCAATATAAATTGGTCTCCTGACAGATTTTAGAAATTTGTGTCTTAATTAAGTGGTTCATCTTCTCTACTTGTCCACTTGCTTGAGGCCGATAGGGGATATGCAATTGCCAATGAATTCCCAAAATTTTACCTACTTCCTGTACTACCTGTGCTGTAAAATGTGGTCCCCTGTCAGATGATAATGTTCTGGGTATTCCAAATCTAGGTATTATTTCTTGCAACAGTGCCTTAGTTACTTTACGTGATTTGTTGCTCCTACAGGGGAATGCCTCAGGCCATCCAGAAAAGGTATCTGTAAGTACTAGCAAATATCGATATCCACCCCGTCTAGGTAGTTCTGTAAAATCTATCTGCCATGTATCTCCTGGATATGTTCCCTTAGGTATTATTCCCTGCTCCACTGGCTGAGCTGGTTTAGGAGATCATTCCTTAGACAGATCTCACAGTGTGCTGCAGCATCCCTTATCAATTGTTTCAATCCTGTTATAGCTATTTTCTGTTTCAAATAGACATACAATGCCTCTGATCCCCGATGACTCTTATCATGTTCCTCTTTTATAAATGCTTTAGCTATTCTTAAGGGGATTACCAATCGTCCCTTATGTCTGGCCCATCCGTCTGATCCTACAAGGGCCATCTTTCTTTTGATCCATTCCCAGTCTTGTGGTGCATATTGTGGTGCTCCCCTAGGTTCAATGTGAGTGGGTATTAAACCTAACTCCTGGACTTCCTGAAGTGCTGCTTCCTTGGCAGCTTTATCAGCCAATGCGTTTCCTTGCTCAGGCAAAGTGTCACCCTTAGAATGTCCTTTGCAGTGCATAATGGCAACGCTAGACAGCAGCCTAATAGCATCCAGTAATTGTAGTATTTCTTCAGCATTCTTAATTTCTTTCTTTTGTGTGCTTAGCAGTCCCCTTTCCTTCCATATAGCCCCATGAGCATGCACAACACCATATGCGTACTTAGAATCAGTCCAAATATTTATTGCACTACCTTGGGCAAGTGTCAGTGCTCTGGTAAGTGCTATAATTTCGGCTTTCTGAGCTGATGTCCCACTGGGCAACGGTAAGGCTTCTACAATATTGGTGTCTGTGGTAACTGCGTATCCCGCGATGTGCTTACCTTGACTGATGTAACTGCTACCATCAGTAAACCAGTGCTCACCCTCAGGAATAGGTTCTTCTTTCAGGTCCGGTCTGCTGGAGTAGACCGCCTCTATGGTCTCCAAACAGTCATGGGTTACAGGATTTTCATCTGTCTTTCCCTGTAAAAAGGCTGCTGGGTTCAAGATATTAGTAACCTTGATTTCTACATCATCGACTTCAGCAAGGGTTGCTTGATATTTCAGGAACCGTTGTGGTGACAGCCAGTGGGATCCTTTTTGTTCCAGTACAGCAGATACTGTATGAGAGACAAAAACAGTCATTTTCTGTCCCAAAGTGAACTTTTGGGCCTCAGTGATATTCATGATTACTGCTGCCACTGCCCGCAGGCATCCTGGCCATCCTTTACTCACAGTAGCCAATTGCTTAGAGAAGTATGCCACAGGTCTTTTATATGGTCCCACTTCCTGAGCCAACACTCCAAGAGCAAGGCCTTGTCTCTCATATGAAAACAACAGAAAGGGTTTAGTCACATCTGGTATTCCGAGAGCTGGAGCTTGCATTAATTCTCGTACTGTCTTGGGTTTTGGTGATTGACAGTTAGCCTCTTTGCGGGTGCTCCCTAAGGCTCTTTCTCCTCCAGACATTTCATATCCCAGGTACATTACCTTTTGCTTGACCAATTGTGCCTTGGCCTTAGAGACCTTATATCCTCCCAATCCCAAAAAGTTTAGGAGACTAACAGTCCATGTCTCACATTGTTCTTTGGTCCTGGTAGCTATTAATAAATCATCCACATATTGGAGTAGTGTTCCTTCACCTTCTGGGGCCTGCCATTCTTCCAGTTCTTTAGCTAATTGATCCTCAAATATAGTGGGGCTGTTCTTAAATCCTTGGGGTAAAACAGAGCAAGTCAACTGACTTTTTCGGCCTGTGCTCGGATTCTCCCACTCAAAAGCAAAAATCTTTCGGCTTTCTTCTGCTAGAGGCAGGCAAAACAAGGCATCCTTTAGATCCAGGACAGTAAACCATCTCCACTCAGATTGAAGTTTTGTTAACAATGTGTAAGGGTTAGCCACCACTGGGTATAAAGTTTTAGTGATCCGATTTACTGCCCTAAGATCTTGCACCAATCGGTAGCTACCATTTGGCTTCTTAACTGGTAGTATAGGAGTGTTGTATTGTGATCTGCATTCTACCAGTAGTCCCTGATCTAAAAATTTGGTTATAATTGGTTTAATCCCTTTTCTATCCTCCAATCTTAGTGGATATTGTTTGTGACATACTGGATGAGCATCGTCTTTCAATTCAATTTTTATAGGGGTTGCCCTTTTGGATCTTCCAGGGGTCTCAGTTTCCCATACCATGTGGAATACTTGATCAAAAATTCTTTTCTCTATTTCTGGATCATTTCCAATTGCTAACTGTGGTGTGATATTTAGGATGCTTAAAGCTAATATCAGTTTTTCTTCGGGTATTTTCACAGTCATTCCCCCACTGCCAAATTCAATCTTGGCTTCTAGTAAGGTTAACAGATCTCTTCCTAATAAGGCTTTAGGTGAATTCGGTAAATACAAAAACTGATGTGTTCCTATTATCTTTCCCAATTTAAATTTTAATGGCTGTAAGAAAAATGCCTTTTCCTTGGCACCAGTTGCACCTGCTACACAAACAAATTCCTTCCCTATCAGGGTCAGAGTCTGGTTCAAAACTGAGTACGTGGCTCCGGTATCTACCAAAAATTCTACCTGTTTTCTTTCTCCTAGCTCCAGTGTAACCAGAGGGTCCGCTAGGGGAGAGCCAGCCGGTCCCCGTCAGTCCAGTGCTAGACCCTTGGCCTGCTATCTCTGTTGCCGAGCTAACATTTCCTGCAGACGGACAGTTTCTTTTCCAGTGACCTGTGCCTTTGCAAACAGCACACTGATTTCGTCCCAGGCGCTTTCCTGCGCTCGGAGCATGCCCCCCCCCCTTTTTGCACTGCTGCAATGGTAACAGGCTGAGCTCAAGTTTCAAACGCTTTTGTCCTATGCTACAAGCTGAGCAGCATCTTTTAAGTCTACCTTCTTTCTTAGCCTCCTTTTCTAATGTTAAAATTATCCTGTGGAGCCAAATTAATCCCACACTGTTTTTGCCATTCTGGCTTATTTCTAAGAGAAAAAACAAACAAACAAACAAACAGATCTGCATAAGCCGTCTCACCCCATCTTTCCTCTCTTTTCAAAAACAACATGAGTTGCAAAAGAGTATTACAATTCAAAGTGCCATTTTCTGGCCGCTTTGCTTTACCACCTAATTTGTATAAGGGCCACCACTGATTGCAATATTTGATTAAATCTCTTTTTACTAAGGTACCCCCAGGGATTCCTCCTAATTCTTTCCAGTGGGCTAATACACATCCCAAGGGGGTCTTTTGGGGTACCTCTTTACTGGCTGATGAACCCATTCTTACCCCTTATCTCCTTAAACCTCCTCTTGCACTCCTCTAACGTACTATTCCAAGCTTGCTCTTTTACGGTCCACACCCGGGGGATTGGTGCTCCCCCACATACACACTCTCTGCCTTGCCGTTTCTCTTTCCTTGCCTCTCGCCACAGTTCCTTTAATCAGTTAATACTTTCCTCCTTGCACCCTGTAAGAGCTAAAAATCTTAATGCCTGTGCCCTAGTGTGTAATTCTTCCTTTCTGCAGTCTCGATACCAGGAAACACAATACCACCTCTGATTACACTTTGCAATTACACAATGTCCAGGCCTTACAGTTTGGTGCACAACTTGAACAAATAGTTACAAACTTCTTATAAATTGTCATCAATCACTCTGCCTTTCGCTTCACTTTTCTCCGGCCGTCTCAGTCGCCCGAGAATGGAACCGCGGATAGAGCTCCTCACTCGCTTCGTACCGTGGTACGTCTCAAGCACACATCACACTCTCAATAAAATGCACAAACCCACAAAAACACCTCTACACCAGTCAAATTGCTTTTCCTGGGGACTCGAACCCCTTTGTGATGCCAGTTCACCGGTTGGGGACTCGAACCCCTTTGTGATGCCAGTTCAGCGGTTGGGGACTCGAACCCCTTTCTAACGTCAGTTCACCGGTTGGGGACTTGAACCCCTAGTCTGCTAGCAGAACAATCTTTGCAGGGACTCTAACCCTGGCCTCGAGGTCTTGTGTGGGGACTCAAACCCCACGTTACCTATAGCGCTTTACCTTTATCACAGAACGAATACCTTCTTGTTTTGGAGCAAATGGTCCTTGTCCGCCCTCGCAGAGGGATTCAAGCAAGGGAGCTCCCCCAGGAAATCCCGGGCCGCGGCAGGGAGGTCGCCTTACCTGGAGCAGTGCGAGGTGACGGAGAGTCCCACCTGGGGTGCCAGCTGATTAGCGCAAAAACTGCGTCTTGAAAATAACTGTAAAGATGACGACGATCTTTAGCAGCAGGTATTCATTTATTGCGGATCCGGGAACTCGGGGGATCGCTCCTCCTAACGAGCCCACGTGGAGCCAGGAGTGTGCTCTTTTTACAGCCTAAAGTGTTGCATATTCATAAGTTTACATCAGGTGGGAATGAGGATTACATCATTGGGAGGGTCTCAGGGAGGAGAGTCATTATAATATTCCACACCTCTGGCTCCGCCTGGTTGCGCCTGCGTGGTGCATCCTGGTGGTCGTCCTCGGGGGTCTTCAGGAGGAAGGCTCCGAGTCTTCCTCACGGTGTCCTTTTTACCTTTGCTTACTTCATCCCTCCAGACCGGTCTGTTCTGGTTTCCAGGACCCCTTAATAAGCACTGTGGTTCTTCTCAGTCCCTCCTTCCTGAGGGAGTGTTGTCTTTGGGGCCCCTTAACCAACACCTTTTGATCACTGAGGCCTGGCTGCTCTCTCTTTCAAGGACGAGTCTCTCAGTTCTTCCCTTATCTTACTAAGCATGTTAGCAGCTCCAAACTTTTATCCTTGCTGGTTAGTTTTTTAACTCTAAACTATATTAGCCTCCTTTTGCTATCTGTATATATTTTCTACTGCAAATACACTAATCTGTACACAATTGCTTAAGTTAACATTTTCCATAATCAATTCTTTAACCTGAAACAACTGCTGGTGGGTTTGTGTAGGTTCCAGTGCAGGTATGTTAGTTACGCCTGGCTTTGTACGTTTTAAAGTAGTGCATCTTAAGGTCATGGTCAGGTGTATTTTGAGTAGTCTCAATCATAGAATGGCTTGGGTTGGGCTTTCAAAGACCATCTAGTTCCAGCCCCCCTGCCGTGGCAGGGACACCTGCCACCACACCAGGTTGCTCCAAGCCCCATCCAACCTGGCCTGGAACACTGCCAGGGAGGGGGCATCCACAGACCCTCTGGGCAACCTGTGCCAGTGCCTCACCACCCTCACAGCAAAGAATATCTTGCATATATCCAATCTAGATCAGTGGCCTTGCTAAAGTTAAGCGTATTCAGAAGTTCACGAGGAGCATATGTCATGGTTTTTAGGTAACGCCCATCGAATGTATTAACCCCTCAAACAAACGCTTCTTATGTCATTTCATTTAATTGTAGGGCTCCTACGAGCTGTTCCTTGCCACATGAATACTTTATTTTTCATAAGTGAAATAGCGTGCTTTTGGAGCATATCCATTTGTGTGCTAATAAACTGGATATTGACACATATTTTAGCAGAGGAATGTTACATACTCAAAATCGCTAGCATTCCCAGAAAACATTATTTAGACTGTATTTTTTTTTTAATCTTATGTGACATCGGAGTGATTTCAGGAAGCTCTAAAACTGTAGAGTGATATGGATGTGACAGTACATTATGTTTTGAGATTGAGGGTTTCTTTTTCACTGCAGCTTTTGGTTCTTGGGTAGAACTAGTGAATTCTGTTCTTGAAGTGAAAAAACAGATTTCTGAGAAAGTGTTTTAGTTACAGCTATTCTTTTTCCTCTGCAGTTTATTATGAGATTTTGGTGTAGGTTGCAATAAAGCTTAAAAGGGTAGTATGAAAAATTAGTTTCTTAGTGTTCACATCTTAATGTGAAAATTGGGCACAACTGAAAAAGGAATAGTATCCCATACCCTGATAACACATTTTTTTTTTTATCCAAGCAGTTGATCTTTCTTGAGTATAATACTGCAAATACTTTGTCAGGATTGCTCTTCTGTCATGTGAAGCTGGAGTTTGTAGTTTGCGGATTACTAATCATTTAATGAGCCTTAACAAGTTCATAGCAATTGTACCACAGACTTGTCTGTAGTTTGAAAATGAGGTCTTCAACTGTTTTTTCAGTTGAGATGGAAAGAAACCTGTGTTGCTTTCTCTAGGAGTGTGAGTGACAGTTATATGGTAGTGGTTTGGGACTTACAAACGTGTGAAAGTGAATTTTGATGGATAGATCTTAAAAAATGATACATCTAGATATTCTTTATTAATAAACCAAAGCAAACTGTTAGCCTTCATTCTTTTCTTCCAATATTACTCTATTTGATTTTGAAGATACTTTGGAATAACTGCATGTTTGAATATAAAGCAGTATGATGACCCTTGGCACCACTTGTTATGTTTTTTCATAAAAAGTTTTCAGAAATAATAGGTTTATTCTTGCTGCATGTTCTGTTAAAATTATAGTTTGAAGCAGAAATGCATTTTTTTCTTCTTCATGTTTCTAGTGCAGATTGTTAGCTACTGGAATGAGCAAAATCAGTTTATAGTTAATATGTTACACCAGGTACTTCTGTGTTCAGTCCAAGAGCAATAGATAGTGGCAAACATGTGGCTGCAATCTAGAGATGGTAAAGATGGAGTCCAGGCTAGTTTCTTCATTTGGGCTTTAGTATGGATGTCCATCTGCTGTGGCATTTGAAAGCAAACCTTCATGGCTCATTAATCTTACCTGTTAAATACAGCCTATTCTTCATGTTACCGTGCTTTAATTAATGGAAAGAACTCATAGATGAGTTTGGTATTGAACTTGAAGTAAATCTTGGAGTTTTTGTAAGGCCTATGTTATAAATGTTGTCTATATTGATATCTTTCTATCAGTGAGTTTATTCTAAAGGTGAGCTGAATTATAGTTCAATTCAGTATTCTTCCTCTATACCCCCAAATACCTGATATGTCTAATAAAAATATGCTCATGTAGAAGATCCCAGGTTTGTAAAACAGGGGACTTGCTGTGTTAAAGGCTGCTATTAGAGAGCAAATCTTGGATATTGACTTACTTAAAAAATCATAGCACATAGAATTATTTTGAAGAGAAATGGAGTTTGTGATCCTCTTGGGACAATGGAGGATGTAGGGGAACAATCTGTGCCAACGTAACATTTTCTATTGACATCCTTCTGAAAATGCTGGCAGCAGATATTCTACAGACTGGTTTGGTTTTTTTCCCATCTACAATATTCAACCTTAGAGAACTAGCAGCATTATATTCTTTTACTAAAACTGCTGTCAAGTTACAGTTGGTGGTAATTGTTCACGTGACATAGTAGTTACAGTTCTTGGTAAATGTTTGTGTTAACTAATGATTCTTTTATTCTGTGGCCAAATAAACTATGTCGCTGTTACAGGTTTTAATGTTTTTATCATAAGAAAAAGGGTCATCTTTGTGGCTTGTCAAGTAGAAGTATATGTGGTTGAAGATGATGTTCATTCTCCAGAGTTTATAGACTTAAAAAGTTGCATATTGGACATTATGAGTTTATCCTGTCCAGTCAGCTACGCTGTCACGGAAGCTAAATGGTGAGCTCCACTTCTGTATTTTTAAGTCTAGTGATATGGGTCTAGTGATACGTTTTTGTGGTTTATTTTCTAGATCCTGGAAATTATGTAATTCAGACTGAAAAAGAACCAGATATAGTGTGATACATGCAAGCTGTGCCATGTCAATATAGTCGTTAGGTGAAAAGATCTACTTGAAGGCATGCATACTGGCCTCCTGATGTGTAAGAATTCTCTCATGACCATAGGATTAATGACTTAAAGATAGAGGGAGTTCCTGCCTGCAGTTAGGAACACTGAACTGGCGTTAAAGGATGGTTTTCTGTCTTAGCTGAGGTGGTAGAGGTTGGCTTTAAGACTTGCACATGGCTCTTATTTTTTATAATCTGATATGTGTTTGATCTTTGGCACAATTAAAGTAAGCTTTAACTGTTTATCTTAGCTGTGAGAGCTATTGTCGCTGTTTGAAGTCTGATTGTACAAACCTGCCAATTATATAGGAACAGCAGAATTCCATGAATATGACCTTTGGTTAGGAAATCAGACTGCAAACTACTCCTTCAGCTGTGGAGGTTTAACAAAATTCCATTGTTAGGTAATAAATGAAAGAAAATTTCTCTCTCTTACAAAATTACATTTTCTGCAAGATGTAGAAGAAAAGCTAGTGAAAAACTATTGTTCTGCAGTATTCTGTGTTCGCTGTAACTAGTTGACTTGTGTGAATTTAAAAGTTTTTGAGTTACAAAAAGTCATTCTGCAATGTAGAGCTCAAGCTGTTTCACCTGCTTATATGCTTTCTTGAAGAATCTTAAAATACTATCAAAAGTAGTGTCTTAGATAAAAACTGTAATTGGTAAAATACGTATTTTTGTTCAAAACCAATGATCAATGAGCTATTAATATATGAAAATGGAAGGACAAAGCATTCTCTGAATTCATGTTAGACTGCAAATCATACATGCTGTGAAACTTTACAGGAAATTTGTGTGATTTTTGTATTTCATTTAAGCTTCCGAGAGCTTTATGTTTGTAGCACTTCTGCTTGTAATATGAATACATAAGGAGGAATCTCTTACAATAGGTGATATGAAGCTTTCATAAAGTACTGCATGTGCTGACGATGCTGTGATGATTAAAGAAAATATCACAGATATAAGAATTTTTAAGTCCAATCTCTATTTTATTTGAAAATGTTGAAGTAGACAAATAATATTCCCTCATGAGGTTTTTTTGGTGTGGGTTTTTTTGTTGTTTTGTTTTGTGGTTTTGGTTTTTTTTAAGTAAGTGATTTTATTTGATTTTACACTAAGAATAAAAATAGGATTTTCTGCTTTATATTTTTAATTTTTTAGTAATGGTGCTGTGAGTCTAGAAGCTATGCCAAAAATCCTATATTAGAAAGTTGTTTCATGATTTTTTTCCCCTGTTATGCTGTTGTGTCTTAATGCTCTTAAACACATTTCTATAATGTTGCTAATTTGCTATTACTTGTGATGTTTTGTAACTTGTTTGTGTTTTGTTTTGTTGGTTTTTTTCCCCACTGGTCCAGTTAAGCAGCACAGTTAATCACATGGTTAAATTTTTCTTTGAGTAAGTTTTATTGTATAGATATCTCCCTTGTGCCCTTTTCTCCCCTGGATAATTAATAGAGGAGTTGGAAGGAACAGTTTTCTTGAAAGTTGATTGCCATACAAATCAATGTAATTTACTTGAAGATTTAAAGATTATTTTTTATTTACTTTACAAAAAGTACTCATTCCCTTGCTTACATTCAGTGTGCTCTTCATGCAAGGAATATTAAATATCACCAGGTTTAAAGAAGCAATATAACCTCCCTGCTGCCTGCAAACTAACAAAATGGTTACCCTTTCCATAACCCTAGTTCTCCCCAGTTTTCAGTTGTGGTTCTGTTTTTCTCACTAACCTCTGCTAACTGTGGTACTGTCTAGCCTTTAGCTATTTTTATTGAGGTTGATACTTTTTGCATGATCTCTGAATAAGATGGCTTGCCTTTCTTTTGCCTCTGTTTTCCCCAGCCGTGGAAAAATAAAGGTCTCCCAACCTATTATATGATGTCCACAAACAAGCTTTTATACAGTTTACAGATGCTCCAGCTGTTCAAATCCTTTTTATTTTCTGCTTGACTTACTATCATATCTTTTTTTTGCAGTAGCTAAGAGTTGCATAAAATAATGATATGTAATTTTACGTACCTTGTTGCTGATCTTTTGCCCTTTGAGTTATATTGGTTCCTTTGGGTATGGCTCCCATAGTAAACACTGAAAACTAATAATGTGCCCGTGGTTTTCTTGCAGTACATGCAGGTTTTAATGATCCTTATTGCTTATATTTATTAAATATGTAAAATGTGTTAAGTACATGACACCCTGTGGAACAATTACTGATGACATACAATTATTCTGATCTCGTAGATTAAGTCTGTTTCATTTTTAAATGGAAATAGACTTAGTATTTATTAAATTATAAAATATTCATAGACTGCAGCTAAAAACTTCGAATTTTATCCTTTGCTATAAGTAATGTCTTTAAAGGCAACACTTAATCTAAATTACAGTTCCCCTTGTTGATGACATTTGTGTCTTTTTTGCTAGTCAACTTATGTGAAAAGGCATCAGGTAGAGGTCTCAGTCTTGGAAAATGTTAATGGTGCCTGTGCGCAAGTCTAGGGGTCAAGTGGTAATTTTTTATTAAGAAAAAATAAATAATTAAATCCCGGTAGACTGTCATTCTGTAATTAATTCTTCAGACTTCATGTAGACAAAGGTAAACTATTTTAGTATTTTCAGTTCTACATGAAATGTTGCCAACATTGTGGTTAATTTATTCATGTTTCTCTTTACAGTATATTTCATATTTAGTGGTCCTGACAATTTGTGCTTTTGTGTGCAGCAACTAATTATTGTAGCCTGTCTTGTATATATAAAATAATATTAAAACTGACATGTCTAAAATAATGTGAAAACTGAATAACTCCTGAAAAAGTTGTCCAGTTTAAAGTTACAATAATTGCATGTAAGATTATTAAACTAGTTTAATTAAATATGTATTTTTATACTCGTTTTTTACTCTATGTATAAAAGCTTGTTTTGACTATTTTAATATTTCTTGTGATGCACAAGGACTGACCTGCTAACTGCCAAGTAGATTTTCTTTTAAATGAAGTAGAATCATAGAATCGTTTGGGTTTGAAGGGATCTCCAAGATCATCTAGTTCCAACCTCCCTGCCATGGGCAGAGACACCTCCCACTAGACCAGGTTTTCAATGCCCTGTCTGACCTGGCCTTGAACACTTCCAGGGAGGGGGCAGCCACAACTTCCCTGGGCAACCTGTGCCAGTGTCTCACCACCCTCAGAGTCAAGAATTTCTTCCTAATATCTCATCTAAATCTAGCCTCTTTTAGTTTAAAGCCATTACCCCTCATCCTATCATTACATGCCCTGGTAAAAAGTCCCTCTCCAGCTTTCTTGTAGGCTTGTTCAGGTACTGGAAGGTGCTATAAGGTCTCCCTGGAGCCTTCTCTTCTGCAGGCTGAACAACCCCAACTCTCTCAGCCTGACTTCATAGGAGAGATGCTCCAGTCCTCTGATCATCTTCATGGCCCTCCTCTGGACCTGGTCCAGCAGCTCAATGTCCTTCTTATGTTGGGGCCCCCTGATCTGAACACAGTACTCCAGATGAGGTCTCATGAGAGCAGAACAGAGGGGGAGAATCCCCTCTCTTGGCCTGCTGGCCACGGTTCTTTTGATTCAGCTCAGGATACAGTTGGCTTTCTGGGCTGCAGGCACATGTTGCTGACTCATGTTGATCCCCTGGAAAGCAGCCTTGAGGAGAAGGATCTTGGAGTCCTGATTGACAACAAGTTAACCATGAGCCAGCAATGTGCCCTTGTGGCCAAGAAGGCCAATGGTATCCTGGCGTGCATTAAGAAGAGTGTGGCCAGCAGGTCAAGAGAGGTGATCCTCTCTCTACTCTGCCCTAGTGAGGCCACATCTGGAGTACTGTGACCTGTTCTGGGCTCCCCAGTTCAAGAGTGACAGGGAACTACTGGGGAGACTCTAGCAGAGGGCAACAATGATGACTGGGCGACTTTTTAGCCTGGAGAAGAGAGGACTGAGAGGAGACCTTATCAATGCCTGTGAGTATCTAAAGGGTTGGTGCAAGGAGAATGGAGCCAGACTCTTTTCAGGAGGCCCAGTAGGACAGGACAAGGGGCAATGGACACAATCTGCGAAGTTCTATCTAAATGTGAGGAAAATCTTCTTTACTGTGAGGGTGCCAGAGCACTGGCACAGGCTGCCCAGAGAGGTTGTGGAGTCTCCTTCTCTGGAGACATTCAAAACCCGCCTGAATGCAATCCTGTGTAATCTGCTTTAGATGATCCTACTTTAGTGGGGAGTTGGACTATATGATCTCTAGAGGTCCCTTCCAACTCAGAGGTTCTATGATTCTTATCAACCAACACCCCCAAGTCCTTCTCTTCATGGCTGCTCTCAGTCCATTCTCTGCCCATCCTCTATTTGTGCTTGGAATTGCCCTGACCCAGGTGCAGCACCTGGCACTTGCCGTGATGAACATCATGTGGTTTGCATGGGCCCACCTCTCCAGCCTGTCAGGGTCCCTCTGGATGCCATCCCTTCCCTCCAGTTTGTCAACAGTTCCACACAGCTTGATGTTGTCGGCAAACTTGCTCTCCATCCCACTGTCCGTGTTGCCCACAAAGATTTTAAACAGCACTCGTCCCAATAACCTTGAGGAATGCCACGTCACTGATCTTGACTTGGACATCGAACCATTGACTGCAGCTTTTTGAGTGTGACCATCCAGACAGTTCCTTATTCACCAAGTTGTCTATTTGTCAAGTCCACCTCTCTCCAGTTAAGTGATAAGGATGTTGTGTGGAACAGTGTCAGATGCTGTACACAGCTCCAGGTAGATCACATCAGGTGCTCTTCCCTTAACCACCAACACTGTAACTTTGTCACAGAAGGCCACCAGATTTGTCAAGGATGATTTGCCCTTAGTGAAGTCATGTTGTAACCAGTTGCCTCCTTATTTTCCAGGTGCCTTAGCATAGTTAGTAGGGGAAATGAAGATAGTGGGCATTTTGGAGAACTAGACATTTAATTTGTATCTCTGAAGAAAAAGTGTGGAAAAGTGATTTTTGTTCTACATGTGTGCATTTGTTTCGTGGCACAGGTGGTTTTGAGATGGTAATCCATTTTAAAAAAATGAGCCTTACTGCAGGAGAGAAACAAAAACTTGTGAGTCATTTTAATTTAAGTGATTGGAATGGGTTTTTTTAAGCATCCTGAAAGCTTATTCAGTCAATAATAAAGATAATGAAGAATAATAAAGAACGTGTTATGCTTAAATCAGCTTTGGGAAATCCAAAGTGCATATGTGTTTTAAGTTCCTACTGCTACATCTCTCCTAACTTACACAATAAACAATTCTATATAATCCTTTTTTTCACAGAGCAATAGTAAGATGGCAACTGCTTAGCAAAATTTTACTTAAGTGAATGTTTAGAGCTTTGGGTTCACAATCTGATCATTGAAATAAGGGACCATTAAAACTTAAAAGGAATAATGATATTTTTTGAAAACATTAATATTTTGCAGCTTACATAATGCCAAGTGTGAGTCACAGTTACTACAAAATAGTGAGGAATTTGAATTGGACGCTGCTGAAAATCTGAGAAGGAAACTCTGTCAAGCTGAAGAAGAAAAGTTAAACTTAATCATTAAGCACAATCAAGAAGTAAGGAGGTTTTTGTTTCCTTTATTTTACCCTTGGAATAAATATAATCTTGTTCCATTAAAATAATACTCGCGCGTGGTGTGTTGGAAGCACAGTCGTTAGCTGAAAAAAACAACAGGGAAGGCAGCAGTGTACAGATCTCTCATACCTGTTCGTAGGAACTCTTAGCGCTTCTGCTGGCATTGTTAATAGTTAAAATTGCACCAAGCAGAATGCAGATTTCTTCGAGCAAAAGAGTCACTATCACTGCCAGTAGTTCATTAGATAAAATTGCTTGGTGACACAAATAAATAAAAGCCACAGCTTGAATCTAGCCTCATAAAAATATCTTATTTAGTTCATATTTACTTTTTTTTTTTTTATTTGCAGGGTATTAGAGTATCATTTTAATTCTGCAGAAATAATTTGCAACTTGCAAACCTAGTGCAGTATTTTTTTTTGTGTGTGTGTACACCAAATCCATCTGGGATATCCTTTAGCAGTCTCGGAATGTCTCAACTTGTGCAAATTTGCAGTTTTCTGTAACTATAACAATGTATAATGCACAAATGTGGTGATGTGTTCGTCAGTAACTTCATACTTGTTAATGAGAACTTCATTCATAGGGAAATCCTGTACCGCATTACAAAGGTTTTCCTGATGCTGTTGTAGTAAACTAGTATTCAGATAACGTAGTAGTAAGAAAATACTTAAATCTTTTATTTAGCTTGTATATCAGCTTTTGCATTAGTATACGTAAGGAAAGGTGGGCACTGAGTACAGTAGTAGTTGTAATTGGCTTCAGATTTGTTGCTACTAGGACGCTTCCCACATTTGCTAATGCTAAGCTGGCAACTGATATCCTGGTTTCCTCCTTCAGCTGTGTTGGTGCAGAAGTATATAGGTGACAGTTCTGCTCTGAGTAGTTTACTAGAAGTGGTTGATGTGGGTGCTCATTCATCTGTTTTGGGCTAAATCCAGCCAATAAACCAGGTTTGCTCTTCCATATCCTTTTATTATTGGGGTGTGTACCCAAGTTAAGAGATTCCTGCTTTTTCTACAATTACTTGCTCTTGTGCTGCAGTCAATTTGTTATTTTCCTATTGCCCTATCAACTGTGGAGTGATTCCATAAAATTAATCCCTAGAATTATCTGGATTTTAAAAAAAAAACAAACCTCCTTTTGCATTGAGAATTTAAAAAACACCATTTTGCTGTTGTGGTTTGCACCACAAAGTCAGGTTGCATTTTAAGTAGATAACAAAATGAAAAAAACAGTCTCTCAAGTAGTTTTTGTTCCTCCGCGCCCCACCCTCACCCCCCTTAAGTGTGTAGTTACAAATAAGGGGAGTGCTCAAGTTACCTACATGTGATCTTGTTGAAATCAAGGGGTACTTCGTAGATGTTCTGAAGAAATGTATATTTTACTTGCCACCTTCTTGTGTTGAGATAGCTGGAACTTGATTTTCTGGACCCAGTTTTTGTCAGCAATGACTAGACTATGTTTCTTTATCTGGATAAGATCACTTTTTGAAGCATTTTCCATTTTTTGTTGCCTGTTAAAGTTAATAAAGTTAATAGCATTCTGTTTGCTGAATATTATTGGACTGAATTTTATGTTCATACATATACTTGTGAGTTGTTAGAGATCTGGTAGCCTAGGATCCTGACATGGCTGTTTTTCTAAGTGTTAAATTTAAAGGTTACTAGAAAATTACCTGTGGTATATAATGTTTCTGTTGCTGCAGTTTTTCCTTTGGGGTACAGTGAGATGACAGTATTATGACTTATTTTTTAAGGTAGTTGGTTTTTTGAAAAATGGAGGGGTGTGTATAAGGTACATGAAATTCTTCTAGGAATAGGAACAGTTTGCATAAAAAACAGTGAAAGTACTTAAAATCTGCATAAATGTGCGTTTGCAAGACTATATTTCAAATTCAAGTGGAATAAGAAGGCAGCTGTAAATGCAATTAAAAATGTATTTTAAAAATATCCTGTAGCTGTGTTTCTGTAACATGTCACGTTTTTTCAAAGGAGCATTGTTGCCAGTTTTCTGAAACAAATTTATTTTCTAGGTGTCCAACTATGAAAGTGAAATCATTAAATTACGGTTGGAATTTGAGAAAGGAGAGGTTGTTCGACAGAGTCTGGAATATGAATTGGCAATTGCGAAAAAAGATGCTCGTCTGAAAACATATTCTAAAGAAGAGGAGTTAAATGATGCAAAAAACAAACTTGCGGAACTGCATGGTAAGTTTCAAAAAAGCAAACATGGAACACAGGCTAAGTTAGTTCCAAGTCAGGAAGACCGTTGAGCAACAGTGACTTAATTAAATTATCTAGTTATTGGTGTTTTTCTTGGATCTTTCTTTTTTTTTCCATCTCTTATCCATCTGCTTTTGTAAACTCATAAGAGTTTACAAAGCTCTTGCTATCTCACGTGTGAATTAAAAGTAACTTGCTAAACCAAGCCTTTTACCTCTTTCCTCTTACCTTTTGTTGTTCCCTCTTTCACTGCTGTCCTTGTACAGAACTGCACTCATGATGGATGTCTCCACATTCTGGTTGTCACAGTGTCCAGCAGTTTTTCCTTTTCCATTTCAGGGAAAATAAAGAAAAGTCCATTCCTGTTCATTTGTTTGCACTACTTGCAACAACTTCTTTCCAGTTGTTCTTATCATACTGCTGCTTTCTTTCATCTTTTCAAAGGTTTCAAGCTTTTTGTTGGTCGTGTTTGGTTTCTTCTCTTGTCATCATCCTTGTTTCTCTTTTTATATGTAATGGAACATGTATGTTATGACAGAAGTATGTGAGAGGGAAGGTTTTTACCTAGACATATTTTTCCTACTAGTTTTGTATTCAGAAGCTCAGATTTTTTTGATCCTCCTCAACAGAGAGAGAGTTCTCATTTTTCCAAGTAAGTGAGGTGGATTTTTATTTACCTAAGTAAGCATAATACCTTTTTAATCTAGTACAGGAGATGCATTTGTGAGTTTTCTGAACCTTTGATGTTCCACGAAGAGTTTAGAGTGCTTCTCATGGCGATTTTATCCTTCCAAGAATGGAAGGAGACTTGGAAACTTGCAAGTACTTAAAGTACCAGTTTTTTTTTAAGATGATCAGAAAGCTGACCCTTTTACTCCTTTGGAGAGCACCAAAAAGAAAAAAAAAAATTCTTACGTATTGCAAACTGGAAGAATGTGCTTTTTCCCCTTTGAAAATTCCCCTGTGACTGCAAGCTGCTGAAGACTTGAACTGCTAGTTTCTCATGTAGAGGAAAGCTGTGTTTCTTTCTTTGCATGCTTACTTTACTGCTAGTTTACTTGCCAATTTAGGAGTGCGTGGGGTGGGTGTGTGTATTTTAAAATACTTTAAATCACATTTTGTGATTCACTTCATGATTTAGAAAACTTATCGACTGCTGTATTGGGTACAGCTGGCAGGAGTCTGTGGCAGATGTGGGTCTGCAGGACAACCTGTACAGGAGGAAAGAGGTCTGGATCTCCCTGGAGCTGGTCCTGGCCAGCTCCACAATGGGCAAACCCATGCCCCACTGCATACCAAACTCCCCACCAGGGAGTGAGTGGCGTCTCTGCCAAAACGTATTTCAGAAAGTGTGGTAAATGCTGAGAGGAAGAGAAAAAGAAGAAGAGTTAAAAAACCAAAACAGCAGGAGAGACAGGAGTAGCAGCCTGAGCTGCTGGGGCTGGGGACAAAGTAGTAACTGCCCATGCAGGCACCAAGGCAGGGCTCCAAAGGGAGTGTTGCTGATGGAGGAACCACAGCACAGTGACCCCCCGTTTGCTGGGCTGCTTGTCACTTCCCTGAAGGGACTGGGCTAGCGTGTGGTGATGAGACTGGAGAACAAAAAGGGGGTAGGAGAGGTTTTGCAGAGGCAAGGGATGTTTTCCTAAATTGTGTGTGTTAGTTTCTTTTAATATCAGAACGAGTAACTAGAAGTCTGTTAACTGGCAGTAAATTATATTGGTTGAAATTCCTCAAACTTGGGTTTTTTTTCTGTGGCAGGTGCCAAATAAGTCAAATCATCATGGTTTTGCTTCTCAGTTCTTCTGCAGTTTATAACTTACTGTTTGCTTTCCCTGATCTCTTGGAGCTTTCCTCAGCACCTTTGGTGCTTGGATGTGACCCCAGCTTAGCTGCTTGGACAGAAAGCCTCATCTCTGGCTTTTCCTCTTCAGTATTTTCTCTGAATTGTTTTTCTGCTGCTCTCAGTGGGGCTTGACTTTCTACCATCTGACAGCCCTTTCCCGTCATAGTGTCCACTGATTCTCTATGTTGGCTTAGTCCTCCTGTTAGCCTTAGTCCTTCTGTCCTTAGCCTCTTCTGTTCGTTTTATCCATCTCTGACTGGGAAGAAATTTCAGAAAACTGGGATGAATTTGAAATAAAAATCTGTCAGAAAGTGGTGCTCACTTAATGCCAGCATAGCTAGCTGTAAATAAGATGCAAAATGAAAAGCTGATACAAAGAACTCTCATCTGAAAGCCAGTTTGTAAAATGAAGCAAAGTTCCTAGTCAAACTGCTTAAATAAATAGGCATAGGTAGTGGAGGTTTCCACAGCATTTGAGCTTTCAACAGAAGAGTATGTAGAATGTTATACACATTTATTATTATGTATATATATACATTTTCTGGGCTGAAGATTTAAATCTTTTGAGCAGCAGTAAATTTCCTTGGAAAAGCTACGCCTTTGCTCACTAGCCCAACCTGCCTTAGGTTTTCCTATAGTGCCTTTCATGGGGCAGGTGCCTATCACTGTTACTTAAACTGAACTCAAAATTAATTGATACTGACTAGTATCTATATCAAATAGATATTTGAAAATAAGCCAGCCAAATGCTGTAGAAATCTGAAATTAAGTATTCCATGCTAGAGAGAACTCACTTGAAAGTTATTTTTATTCTTTCCCAACAGCAGAAGAGTTTTAATTTATAAAAATCTCTAAAGCGTTCCTGTGTCCTTGTGTGAAAGATGCTATAAGAACACAAAGTTTGATTGTTTCTTTGTAGTGAAGGTGATGCTTTCTGATGCTGGAAGTGTTAATGTTCCAGTGTTCAACAGGATATCACAATGCACAGAAGAACTGTTGATCATTACACATTTTTTTCTTAAGATACTCTGCAGTGCTATTTGTCCCCTTTCTTTTTCTTTTTGTGTAAACAATAGTATTGAATGAAAAACTTCAGCAGGAAGTAGCAGAGGCTGAGAAAATGTTTCATATTGCTCAGCAGAAGTGGAAAGAACAAGAGCAAAGACTTGCAAGTGAGAAGGATGATATCCGCAGAACTTGTAACAGTGAATACGAATTGCTTCTTAAGGAAAGAAACAAACTAGAAAGTCTTTTGCAGGTATGATGTATTAACAGTTGAAAAGTTGTGTGAGATCATGGCTGGAACTTTTTTTGTGCAAGGTGTGTGATGGATTGGGGTTTTTCTGGTTTAGGTAAAAAAAATCCCCCAAATAGGTAAATACTGCAGAATATTTCTGAAGAATATAGCTTTATAAAGTTACACTTACCATGTCACAGTTGTTTTTGCTTTGATGGAATGTGTTGTGGCTGGTTTTCATGATAAACACCTAAACCAAGTTACCAGTGCATAGTGGTAGTGAGGCCCATTTGCACTGTTGTGCAAAACTGAGTAAGTAAAAGCAGGGACACCCAACACCTAGCTTCTGGCTCCATTCCCCTCTTACCTCCCTCAGTCTGATGTCTCATAGCCTGTAAACATGAATACAATTTTTATGGTACGGAGACTACACACTGTTAGGGAACCCAAACAATGATGATGGGATTTCCAGTTGTGCATTGTACACTGCACATTATTCATTCCATGCTGCATGTGTAAAATGACCATTGTTGGAAATTCTGCCATTTGGTTAGGAAAAAATAATTTAGTACTAAGACGTGGCCTTATAATCTGTTTTAGACTGTGGGTTTATTTTTCAGATAATTTGTTGCATTGTATTTCATGAAAAAAGTGATTTTCAGTGTTGAGTTGCCCTGGTATGCATAAAGCCCTTAGATGTTAAATGTGTAAAAATAATAAAAATATGAACATTTTTTACATTTTTATACAGTCAGGCTATTCAAAACTGAATTATGTTTCAAAGAAATCTAGTAGTATTATGTTGTGGAAGTGCTGAGTTAATGCACCCAGCTTTTACCTGCTCCACAGGGACACAAACAATTACACAACTATAATTTAATAATTTTACTCTTTTTAATTGGCAATTGAATTACCTTAGATTTAGCAATGTAATAATACCATCTGAGGAAAATTGACAGTATGCAGCTGTAGTTATCCTTTATGCTTTTAAAGAAGTGTAGTATAGAGGCTCTGTTAAGGCTGATAGCCATTTACTCATAGGCATGATGTATGCAGAGAACAGATTGTTACTGAGATTCACTTTATTTTATTAAGCACAATTTTTTTTTTTTAATATTCTTATTTTCTTCTTTTATGGCTTTGTTTAAGATGTGGCAAACTTGTCTCAGTTGGTCTGGTCATTGGTCAAGCAATAGAAGATTAGCCCTGCTTTCTTCCCACGTAGTCAGCTTTGAGCGTGGGACAGTGCCAAACACTCTTCCCAAATGACACAAAACAAACCCTCTGAGATCTAACTGACTGAAAGATAGATCAGGGTGTGATTAGTGGCACAGAGTCTAGTTGGAGGTCTGTAACAAAAGAGGTTCCGCAGGGGTCAGTATTGGGTCCAGTCCCGTTCAATGTATTCATCAGTGACCTGGATGAAGGGATAGAGTGTACCCTCAGCAACTTTGCTGATGACACAAAACTGGGAGGAGTGACTGACATACCAGGAGGCTGTGCTGCCATCCAGTGTGGCCTGGACAGGCTGGAGAGCTGGGCAGAGAGGATCCTGATGAAGTTCTACAAAGACAAGTGCAGGGTCCTGCACCTAGGCAGGAGCAACCCCATGCACCAGTGCAAGTTAGGGGCTGACCTGCTGGAAAGCAGCTCTGGGGAAAAGGACCTGGGAGTCCTGGTAGACAACAGGCTGACCATGAGCCAGCAATGTGCCCTTGTAGGCAAGAAGGCCAATGGTATCCTGGGGTGCGTCAAGAAGAGTGTGGCCAGCAGGTCGAGGGAGGTTCTCCTCCCCCTCTGCTCTGCCCTGGTGAGATGTGGTCTGCAATACTGTGTCCAGTTCTGGGCTCCCCAGTTCAAGGACAGGGAATTGCTGGAGAGAGCCCAGCAAAGGGCTACAAAGATGATGAGGGGACTGGAGCATCTCTGTTACGAAGAAAGGCTGAGGGATTTGGGGCTTTTTAGTCTGGAGAAGAGAAGACTGAGGGGGGATCTTATCAATGCTTATAAATACTTAAAGGGCAAGTGTCAGGGGGAGAGGCTGGTCTTTTTTCAGTGGTGCCCAGTGACAGGACAAGAGGCAACGGGCACAAACTTGAACATAGGAAGTTCCATCTAAACATGAGGAGCAACTTCTTTACTTTGAGAGTGGCAGAGCACTGGAACAGGCTGCCCAGAGAGGTGGTGGAGTCTCCTTCTCTGGAGACATTCAAAACCCGCCTGGACAGCATCCTGTGCAACCTGCTCTAAGTGAACCTGCTCTGGCAGAGGGGCTGGACTAAATGATCTCCAGAGGTCCCTTCCAACCCCAAGTGTTCTCTGATGCTGTGTAATACTTGCCTGGCAGCTTGCTAACCAAGTTCTGATGGCGAATCTACTTGTTGTAGTACATTATGGTGCTGTTGGTCAGATTCTATATGACACCTGTAAGACCAGCTCTTAAAAAAGCAGAGCAGAGAGAATCCCTTAATTATATCCATTCCAAAAGTACTGTGTGCTGACTATTCAACTATTTGTTTGAAGGCAAGATCTGGAAAGAGAGGTGCAATAATGAGACCTGAAGTAGAAATCAGGTAGTGTGTGAATATACAATGTTTCCATCTATGGGCTGTAAAAGGAATTGCACTCTTGTTATCTTAATGATCAGGAGCCCTGGCGGTAGGGAAGGATTCCACTGAATTTGATTTTCTCTGAATAAAGGACAAAAAGGAAGTTAGTTCCTCTCCCCTTTCCCCAGTAGTTTTATGGATATGTTCAACAGTGCTTTGAAGGAACAGTTAGAAGAACCATAAAGGAATAGTTAAAACCAAACAGAAGAAAAAAAAAAAAAGCCAAGGAAAGAGAAGGTTTCGGAGAAAAACATATGAGTTGATTGGCAGGTGACACCCTAAGGTCCTTCTCAAGCCAACAGAAAGAAACATGATTCAGTTTTCATTCAAAGTTGATGCTTGTAAAGTAGAATTACTTACAGGTTATGAAGAAACCTATTTGTAGATAAAGTTATCTTTTTTGAGTTGTTAGTAAAGCAGGCTGAGAGTAGAGCTTTGGCTCTAAGTTCTGGCTAATAGTAGACAGAATTAGGTTGAGGAGGGTTTGGAATTGGGCTTGTCTTCTGTTATCTACAGTGTTTTGTAGAAGCCACATTCAGAGAGTTAAGTACTGTATAAGAAGCAGTGTTGGCGAGGTACACTCTGAAGTGATATTTGGCCTCAGATCAAAGGGAACAGTGGATGGCTTGCATCGTTGTATGCTCTGTCAGTGGATGTATATTCAGAAGTAAAGGTGATCTTCAGAGGCAGGTGTTTGGCTGGTAAATTTATTAAAGCTAGGAAATTGTTCACTCCTAAGGTATATGTGACTCACTACTAGGTTTCAACTCTTAACGTGCCTTCAGTGGTGAAAATGTTCTGTTTTCCCACTTTGCTATTGCTCTAATTACAGGTTTTATGTATAGTTCTAAAATTCCAGCAAATTAAAAATACATAGATGTTAAATATGGACTTTTCCAGCAAATTAAAAAAAAAAAGAAAGAAAAGAAAAGGTTAAATATGGACTTGACTGCCACAGTTATTACTTGAAAGCTTACTTGATTTAGACTTGGCAGATAAAAGTCAGAAGGATGTGGGTTTATAAATTATGACTTGAAATGTGTTCCAGTCTTTTGCATTGTTTATTTACAGACCTGTTTTAAGTACTGTTATAGTTATTCTGAGCTATGAAATGCAACCTAGGTAATGTGGATTTACTTTTGGTCTTAACACATACATAGAAATGAGATTCTAAGCATGTATGCAAATTCTGCTTGGAAAAGCTGCACTTCATGAACTGTAATTCTGAACTTGGCTATGAAAATTCTGAGGCAGGCATGGAAATTAAGTCATCTTAAACTATTGAAATGTGTCTCTAAGATATGAAGGGAAAGTAATCCTTTCTGCTTTCTAACACGTTTGTAGTGTGCTCTATTGGATGTGCTTAGCATGCCGTCATCTACTTCATAATGAAAGATGTTGGAGTTCAATATTAAGTGCAATAGCATCACCTTGTGGTTAGTCAGAACATAATAATCTTTCACAGAAGCACTCAAGTTTTCCCTCATACTACTTGTAAAATCATGTGGTTTATACACACTTTTAAAAAAAAAATCAGCTGTGTTTTTCATAAGCAGATATATATAGTAAGTGTGTATATGTCATGCAGGTATACATGTATATATGTGTATTTTTTTTTAACATGGGGAAGTATGTTTCTCTTTGAACCTTCTAAGTGCAGGTGACTATTGGGATAGCCTTGCAGAGTTTCATAACAAGTCCGAAAAGTGCAGAGACTTCTTTAAGGGTCTGAAATCCTACAACTCGTATTGACTTGTATAACAAGCTTAATGTATTCCTGTCAGTTGTAGTCTGATAATGTTAACTACATTTTCAGTATAAAATGTTTTTATGTCTTTATGTAGTGTTTTTCAGCAAACTGTGTATTAGTTACTTCATGCATGCTTTTCCTAGCTTACTTTTTTTAATGTCTGGAAGAGAGACCTGAAAAAATAGATATCTCTGTATCTTTCTAGTGTGGAGAGAGTGGGAGTACTTGTATATTTCTATAAAAATGGTTACCTTTTTTCTTTTAGCATGCTGATGGGAAGAAACCTGTGCATTGGCTTAGTATTACAGGCAAAGTTGGGCGATTAGTTTAAATTTAGTCCATATCCAGATATACCATTTTTGCAATATTTTGATTTTCTGAGGTTCTTATTTTTTCCTTTGTGTGTTTCATGTACATGCACCTTGTTATCTTTTCAGAGGATGCCAAAAAATTGTGCCATAGTGCCTGCGCATGAAAGAAGAGAGAAAATAAACTTGATTTTTTCAGTTACTATTTGGTTACACTTAGCACTGTAGAATAGTCATTATTCCCTTATTGTAGTGTTTAACTGGCCAAAACGTTTTGCCTTCAGTCTGGAGGAACTTCTAAAAATTGTTTTCCAACAAACTTTGGAAAATACTCGTATTTCTTTGATCTTCATGTATAAACATGGTTCTGTCAGACTTCAATCTTCTAAAGAATCATTCTATATGAATAATTCATTTTCTCCTCCTCCCCCTCCCTGCTCTGCGGATGCCTTATGATTAGGAATTTCTAGGAACAGGGTTATGTGATGTAAGGATAATAGCAGAATTTGCAGACCAACTGGTTTACTTTCACAAAATGATATTGAATAGGAGTAAATGAATAGGAGGACTTATTGTAGTCTTTCTGTGTTTTGCACAGAAAGGAATTTTAACAAATTAGGTCTCCAAAGGTCCTCTGACTAAATCACTGGATTTATAGCTTGTATCTGATGCTGGTTACAGAAAAGCTTATTCCTGTCCAGTAGACCAAAGCTATTTTTCTTGAGACTTCTGGGATCTCCAGCTTAAGTATGCGCTACACTACTGGGGGTTCATTATTTGGCTACTTTCCTCTGAGCCTGGTGTGGTGTGAATGTGGATTTTGTAGCAGTGACTCCACAGAGCTGCTGAGTGCAGTAGCGTTAGTAATTATCTCAGCCGGTAGCTCGGTTCAACTTCTGAACACAGAAATTGAAGTGAGGAACAGCTTGGTTATTTTATTCTACTGAGAACTTCATTGTTCATGTAGATAATTTTTTGAAGTGATTAAGAAAGGTTTTCTCAGAATACCAGAAATGTGGATTGTTTAATCTACGGAGTAACTGTTTCTAAAAGTACCTGGTTTGATTTCAAGTTCTAACAATTAAAACCAGAACAAAATAGCACTTCTGTCCCTACATATTATTTTGTCAAATGCTTGTAGCTGTTTCCCTCTCCATCATTGCCATTGACCTGGGAGAGAGAAGAGATGGAAGAGCAGCCTTGTACTCTTTGGAGAGTAAGATGTTGTGTGGGGACTTGACTCTGATTTTAGTATTACCACAGAAGGTCATGTTCATAGTGATTTTTGAACGAGCACATTGGTGGTGAATGAAGAGCATGTCTGCTGTTGAGTAAATGGTTCTGTTGACATGTGCTAACATGTTAGATTTTAATAATCTGTTCTAATGCAGTCTCCATTCATAAAGTATTCCTCTTTCGAACTCCTTACTGTAATACTTTATTTCAGTAAAAGTTTCTCTTACTGTTTGGTTTTTTTTTTTTTTTCTAGGAGCAGAATAATGCATTGCAAAATACACGCAAGAAAATGGAAGATGTGGAGGTGGAACACAATGACTGTATTGAGCTGCTGAGGCACCAGGCCAATGAGCTTGAATATAGAGCTGAACGAGAGGAGCAACTTAAAAAAGAACTTGAAGTAAGGCTTTTGAGTATTGCCATCAGTCTCAACAAGCACTGACACTTTAAGCAATTTCATTTTTGAGGGATGGAACCTCCCAGTTAAACTGTGAAATCTATGTACTGTATTAACAAAACGTTGAACATCTGTTTTGCAGAAAAGGCTGAACAGGCAAATGAATGCCACTTACACTGTGTGCTTGACTTGAGACTAGTGTTTGAACAGCAGATGGGAAAAGGTTTATGTAAGCATGAAAACAAGGCTAAATTTACTTTGGGAAATCTGTACATTTTCGCTAACCCCTTAATTTATGTATCTTTCTATATCTTTGGTTTAAGAACAGAGTTTGAGATTTAATGAATTTTACAGAATCACAGAATATTAGGGATTGGAAGGGACCTCTGGAGATCATCTGGTCCAACCCCTCTGCCAGAGCAAGTTCACCGAGAGCAGGTTGCACAGGAAGGCGTCCAGGCGGGTTTTGAATGTCTCCAGAGAAGGAGACTCCACAACCTCTCTGGGCAGCCTGTTCCAGTGCTCTGCCACTCTCAAAGTAAAGAAGTTGCTCCTCATGTTTAGATGGAACTTCCTATGTTCAAGTTTGTGCCCGTTGCCTCTTGTCCTGTCACTGGGCACCACTGAAAAAAGACCAGCCTCTCCCCCTGACACTTGCCCTTTAAGTATTTATAAGCATTGATAAGATCCCCCCTCAGTCTTCTCTTCTCCAGACTAAAAAGCCCCAAATCCCTCAGCCTTTCTTCGTAACAGAGATGCTCCAGTCCCCTCATCATCTTTGTAGCCCTTTGCTGGGCTCTCTCCAGCAATTCCCTGTCCTTGAACTGGGGAGCCCAGAACTGGACACAGTATTGCAGACCACATCTCACCAGGGCAGAGCAGAGGGGGAGGAGAACCTCTCTTGTCCTGCTGGCCACACTCTTCTTGATGCACCACAGGATACCATTGGCCTTCTTAGCCACAAGGGCACATTGCTGGCTCATAGCCATCCTGTTGTCCACCAGGACTCCCAGGTCCTTTTCCCCAGAGCTGCTTTCCAGCAGGTCAGCCCCTAACTTGCACTAGTGCATGGGGTTGTTCCTGCCTAGGTGCAGGACCCTGCATGTGCCTTTGTTGAACTTCATCAGGATCTTCTCCACCCAACTCTCCAGCCTGTCCAGGCCACACTGGATGGCAGCACAGCCTTCTGGTGTGTCAGTCACTCCTCCCCGTTTTGTGTCATCAGCAAAGTTGCTGAGGATACACTCTACCCCTTCATCCAGGTCACTGATGAACACATTGAACGGGACTGGACCCAGTACTGACCCCTGCGGAACCTCTTTTGTTTCAGACCTCCAACTAGACTCTCTGCCACTAATCGCACCCCTCTGAGCTCTGTCTTTTGTCCAGTTCTCAATCCATCTCACTGTCCACTCATCTAACCCACACTTCCTAAGCTTACCAATGTTATGCGAGGCAGTGTCAAAAGCCTTGCTGAAGTCGAGGAAGACAGCATCCACTGCTCTCATCTGTTCAGCCAGTCGTGCTATCATTGAAGGCTCCTTGCATTGGAGAATCTGCTGGATCTGAGAAAGTCACTAGATGTTCTGCTATGTAGGGGGAATAATATACTGGAAGATCACAGTGATGTTATGGCAGCCTCTTCCTGTGTAGATTTAAATGCTACACAGTTAGCTTTAGTTTGCCTGTCTGTTTAGTGACACCCGTTGCTAAGAAGTCTCAAGTCTTTAAGACTAAGATCTTGTAAATGTGTTCCCTTTACTAAACTGCTAATTCTCTCCTAAGTTTCAACATTTTGTTTGTCCCCTGATAGGCTTTGTAGTAACTGTGTTATCTACGTGTACAGTCTGAACTGAGACTTTCTTGGTAGAACATTAATCACTGCAGAAGAGTGTAGTGACGGGATGATTCTTTATCCTGATGTAAGTTTTCTACCAAAGGAATCTTTAAATATTTTCTACAATGAATTTTGAAGAATTGGCTCTTGCAGGGTATTGGGAGCCCTTAAAGGAATAAGTGACATACAGTTTGCAGCTGTGTTTGTTCTCTGTTATTTTTCCCTTAAAGGCAAAAGAAGTGTTTAAAGCATTGATTGCTAGGTATGTAGAGCCCTGCATTAAAGATGAAGTACAAAAGAAAGTTCCTACAGGGAAGATCAAAGCTCATCAACTAAACCCACTGACTTATTGACCAACAAGGTACACTTTTATGCCTTCCAATAGATCTACAGGAAATCTATTGTCAGGTATTGTGAACTGCACATACTGGCCTAGGCAGAATTACCTTCAGGTGGAAAGTGCTGTGTACTGTGAAGTTCCGATAGCCCTTTTAAAACAAAGATTTTTGCTTCCAAGTAGTTGAACAAAGGCTTTTTTTGTGACTTCATGACTTGTAATATATTAGTATAGGAACCATGAGCTGAAAGAAGGAGGAGCAAGGCAGCAAATTATCTTTCTAAATATTTTGTTTGAGTGTACTCACCATCTGTAAATTTGAAAAGGAAGTACTCGGTTCCTTGAAAATGTGTAACTTCTATGACCTGAAGATGGTTTTACCACGGAATGCTATCTATTAACCACAGTCAGCTATTTTTATTGCTGCTTAATTTTTATGAAATTCTTTTAACTTATTAGATCTCATAATAATGTTGTGAGAAAACAATGTATTCAGACTACAGAAAATCAGTCTTGTGGTATGTGTTGTAAATATAGCTATTTAAGCAGTGATTAAGAAAAATAGGTGATGAAACCTCTTGCATTTGAAAGTTTAGGTAATTCAAGTCAGCTTGCATCTCACTTTACCATCTCAAAAATAAATTGTGTGTGCATAAGTGTCTGAAAGGGCCTACAATAATTACTTACCCTTTCTATATTTGAAGTCAAAGAGAGATTAACTAATGAGCATCTGTGAAAATACCTTTATTCTTTAAGACGTAAAAGCACTAGATATTTTAAGCCTTCAATATTGATTACTGCAGACAGTATCGATTACTGTAGACTTCATACTGTGTAGTGGACTTGAACTCCAGAGTTTGTGACTACACCATCCTCTGCATCTTGCAAGGTATCAGTACTCTGCATTGCTGTTTGTTCTGCCTTTTCTGTGGTCATGAAAGGATGCAGAGATTCTGAAGTGCAAAATTCAGGTTAACAAAATCTATTTTAAGTTGCTGTCTTACCCATAATCCTCTCCCCAAAAAACTATATACTGAGGAACAGTTTAGTATTAACAGAGTTTGAAATCTAATTGCAGCCTTTCTTTGATTTATAAATTTGTTGTTCCTCTTCCTCTCTTACCTTCTGGAGCTCAGTCAGGCAGAGGTATTATCTGTCCTTCATGCTGAAACAGAGTGGCAAGACCTTAACCAAAGGGACCAGATAATCTGTGCTTCACCTCTATAGATTGGTTATTTTAACTTTGCTCCTGGAAGCTGTAAGAGAAGAAAATGGGGGAGTGTTCAAGGACAGACATGTTGCATAAAGGAGGGGAAATGAACACAATCTTCCCTTGTAATTGTGTTTGAAAGAAAGGACTATGCCCTTTTAAAAGGGCATGCTGCATTCCCAAGTAGAAAGTACTGCTTCTGTGAGGCCTGGAGTTTTTTAGGATTTAAAACACATTGCTGTCAGTAGAATTTCCTCCTCTCTGCCTTAACATCTGCCTCATTAGCATGCTAGCCTCTGTGGATCGCATTCTTAGTTGCCAAATTCTTCCCATGCATTGCGGAAGAGGCATTAAAGAAGGGCACTAAAGCCTGTGCAGTAGTTTTCACTGTGTGCCAGTGTGCCAAAGTCTCCTTATGTTTCTGCCCATCTGGTATTACTCTCACATAGTTCTGTGGTGGTCTAGCTGTCAGTTTAAAACTCCTCAGTGTATCGGAATAAGTATTACTCATGTCAGAAATACGGATAAAGTTCTGATAACCAGTCCTGTATTTCCAGCTGTGGTTAAATACAACTCTTATTTTTGCCTATGATGTCAGTATTTGAGATGGATTTCCATTCACATATAGAAGCCTTAAAGTAGTACACCCCAGACAGAACAGTCTATGTTTTTTCATGAAGTAGCTGTGTATTCCTTTATCTCTTATCATGGAATTCTTAGTTTATAGATTGAAACTTTATTTTTGTGGGAAGATGGACACGGGAGAAATGTCTTATTTCAGTTTCCATGCAGAGTACCTTGTGTTAATGGGCATGTGGTTAGAAAATGTGTCCTTAAGTACTTGATGATGGCAGCAAAGTTCTTAAGGTGATTTGTGTGAATAATAGTGTAATTCTAGTTAAAAGACAATCTTATAATCTTTAGTTATACACTACTTTCTGATATGCAGTAAGGCTGAACATTTTTTGGAGTGCACAAAGCTGTTCCTTTACAACCCTCTGCTGGACATAAGGGAAAAGTCCATGGAAAAATATTTGTGTTTCAGTAATAAAAAGAAATGGTAAATTTAGAATCTTTTTCTTTTTGTATGATGGCACTCTTATAAGAATTCTATCTAATAAACTATATTATAAAGAAAGGAAGGTGAAAAAGCTCTGCTCCCCCCCCCCCCACTTTTTTTTTTTTAATATTAATCTGGTTTTGTCCTTTAATCATTATTCTAGACATGGTCTAAAAGAGGACATTTCTGCTTTCCGCTTTTCATTTCTACTGGAATTAGAAATGAAGAGAAGAATAATGACAAGTTTCTGTGGACTCTTCAGTTGAAAGATAGCTGTTGGTGCAGTGTCTAAACTCCTAGCTTTCTAGTTTGTAGTGATAAAAATGTGGTGTACCATTGCATGGACCTGGAATCCTTCTCAAGTGGAGCACGCATAGAATCACAGAATGGTCAGGATTGGAAGGGACTTCTGGAGATCATCTAGTCCAGCCCCCTGCTAGAGCAGGTTCACCTAGAGCAGGTCACACAGAATGGTGTCCGGGCAGGTTTTGAATGTCACCAGAGAAAGACACTCCACCACTTCTCTGGGCAGCCTGTTCCAGTGCTCTGTCACCCTCAAATTAAAGGAGTTCCTCCTGGTGTTTATGTGGAACTTCCTATGTTCAAGTTTGTGCCCATTGCCTCTTGTCTGTCCCAGAAAAATTTAGATGAGGAACCTTGTTATCATTCTGCCTTTTTAGCCTAAGATTCAGTAGTTAAACAAATTCTTGATTTATTTGTATTGAACTTATTAAGATACTGCAGTTTTGTGGAACCAGTGTCTTTTATTTTAGCCTTTAGCTCCATTGCTCTGGGAATATGATTTTTTGGGAAACAGAGAGCAATTTATATAAAAAAATAGTGTTTCTTGTGGTGCGTCTAGCTGCCAAAAAAGCTGGGTGGGAGAGCTGTTTGACAAACCGTGGAGGAAAGGGGAATGTGGATTTTACCATGAGAAACAGAATTATTAGTTCATAAATTTCAAACTCTTTGTCTTGTTCACAGAAATGTAGTGATTTTCTGTTGTTTGTTTTGTGTGTTTGAGACTGCCAGCTCTTAGTAATCTGGAGCTCAAGGTCTCTCAAAGTTTTTAAGCCTGGCTCATGAGGCCTGAAAAATGTTCCATAACTTGGTCCATTTTATTTCTGAGACTGAGTATGTTGCCATATTTCTGAGACTTTGAGTTACCATTTAAGGACTATTCCCTTAGTTTTCACGTTCTCCTTTGTGCTCTCCCACCTGTAAATATATTGACCTTTTTATGTTCTGCTAAATGTGTCATCTTGTGGTTGCTTTAGAAGCATGTGTACAAAATTTGAAATGATACAGAGAAAATTAGTATGCCCCATGTCCAAGGATGACACGCAAATTTGTGAAGCTTTTCATATTTTTTGCAGGGTGTGCCCTGCTCTGGCACCAGCACAGGCCAGCAGCAGTGAGCACACCTATGGGAGGTGTCCCCAGGGAGAGGAACTCTTCTGCTTAGTGACAGAGCTCCAGGGTGGGCTGAGCAGTTGGGGAGTATCAGGGACTGTGAGAGAGAGATAGACAGCTGGAATCACACCCTACCTTCCTGGAGGGAGGCCCAACAGGCAGACAGGATGCATGATATAGAGGATTCTCTGTCCTCTCTCTGCTGGGCTGAATACAGTGACTTAAAGGATAGGGGGCAGTGTTGACAAGTTCACGCTTGGCACAGCAGGCACATCTCCTCTGTAACAACCCCACCTTCCCAGGTGCCCTTAAATGACCAGTATGAGGCTCTACATGTGGAACAGAACAATAAAAAGGAAGATAGTTCATGTAGCTTAGAGTTGTCACTGAGGTTAGGTTGGCCTACGCCCTGCATCAAATCTGCTTCAATAAAGTAAAAACAGATGGGTCATTGTCATAGGAGACTCCCTTCTGAAGGGAACAGAAAGCCCAATATACAGACTGGACCCACTTCTTAGGGATGTCTGCTGCCTCCCTGGTGCCCAGGTTAAAGATGTGACAAGAAAAGTTCCTGCCCTGGTACGGCCCTCTAATTGCTATCCATTATTGATTTTTTTAGGTAGGCAGTGATGAAGTTGCAACAAGAAGTCCTAAGGCAATCAAGAAAGACTTCAAGGCCTTGGGTTGACTGGTTAAGGGATCAGGAGCACAAGTAGTGTTCTCTTCTATCCCTCCAGTTGCAAGGAATGATGAAGGAAGAAATGGGAAGACCCATCAGACCTGATCGTGGGTCAGTTTACACGATACCAGGCCTGCTGGTGACAGACGGGGTACACCTGTCTCAAAGCAGGAAAAGGATCTTTGCACAGGAGTTAGCAAGGCTCATTGACAGGGCTTTACACTAGATTTGAAAGGGCGAAGGGATAAAACCAGGCTCGATAGAGATAAGCCTGGGGACAGCACACTAATGTTTGTGGGATCATGTGTGAGGGAGGTCCTTCAGTCTGCCATGTCTTTGGAGGCAGGGGACGGAGGTCCATGCGGCAGCAAAGATGCAAGGATTATTGATGTGTTAGAAACCGTGGAAGCGCCTGAGAATGGTCAGGTAGGAATTAGGGCTTCTGCCCCCCCTGAAAGGTGGCGGGATCAGTAACCCAACTGAAGTGCATCTATACCAATGCACAGAGCATGGGCAACAAATGGGAGGAGCTGGTAGCCATTGTGCAGCGGGAAAACTGTGATATAGTTGCCATGAACAGAAACATGGTGGGATGACTTGCACAACTGGAGTGCTGCAGTGAGTGCCTATAAACTCTTCAGAAGGGACTGGCAAGGAAAGAGAGGCAGTGGGGTGGTCCTGTGTGTTAGGGAGTGTTTTGATTGCCTGGATCTTGATGATGGTGACAATAGGTTTGAGTATAGGTTAGAATCAGGGGGAAGGCCAACAAGGCAGATATCATGGTGGGAGTGTTATGGACTGCTCAACCAGGATGAAGAAATAGATGAAATATTCTATAGCAGGTGGGAGAACTTCAACTGGAAATACAATACAGCAGAAAGGAAACAGTCTAGGAGGTTCCTGGAGTTTATGGAGGGTAACATCCTGACACAGCTGTGAGTGAGCCAACTAGGGAAGGCACCCTGCTGGACCTGTTGTGCACGAACAGAGCAGCAATTGTGGGTGATGTGATGGTTGGAGGCCGCCTTGGGCCGCCTTGATTCTTGGAGATGTAAGGAGGGTAGTCAACAGAGGGGTCAACAGAGCTGCTACCTTGGACTTCCAGAGGGCAGACTTTGGCCTGTTTAGGAGACCTCTGAACAGAATCCCTGAGGAGGCAGTCATGAAGGGCAGAGGAGTCTAGGAAGGCTGAACATTCTTCAAGAAGGAAATCTTAAAGGTGCAGGGGCAAGACCTCCCCATGTGTTGAAAGATGAGCTGGTGGGGAAGAAAATCAGCCTGGCTGAAGAGAGAGCTTTGGCTGGAACTCGGGCAAAAAAGAGTTTATGACCTTTGGAAGAAGAGGCAGGCCACTCAGGAGGACCACGAAGATGTGAGGCTATACAGGGAGAAAATTAGAAGGGCTGAAGCCCAACTATAACTTAGTCTGGCTACTGCTGTTAAAAGACATTTAAAAATGTTTCTATAAATACAGTAAGAAATAATTCTCTAAAGAGAATTTCCATCTTTTATTGGATGTGGAGGGAAACATAGTGACAGTGGATAAGAAATAGGTTGTGGTACTTACTGCCTTCTTTGCCTCAGTCTTTATTAGCATGACCAGTTATTCCCTGGGTGCCCAGCTCCCTGAGCTGGAAGACTGGTTACATAATGAAGCCCCCATAATCCAAGGGGAAAGGATTAGCGACCTGCTACACCACTTGGACACACACAAGACTATGGGGCCGGATGGGATCCATCCACGAGTACTGAGGGAGCTGGTGGAAGTGCTCACCAAGCCACTTTCCATCATTTATCAGCAGTCCTGGCTAACTGGGGAGGTCCCAGTTGACTGGAGGTTAGTAAAAGTGACACCCATCTACAAAAAGGGCCAGAAGGAGTATCTGTCAACTACAGGCCTGTCAGCCTGACCTCAGTGCCAGGAAAGGTTTTGGAGCAAGTCATCTTGAGTGTCATCATGTAGCATGTGCAGGACAATCAGGCAATCAGGCCCAGACAGCATGGGTTCATGAAAGGCAGGTCCTGCTTTACTAAACTGATCTCCTATGACAAGGTGACCCACTTAGTGGATGAGGGAAAGGCTGTGGATGTTGTCTACCCGGACTTCAGAAAAACCTTTGACGCTATTTCCCACAGCATTTTCCTGGAGAAACTGGCTGCTCATTGCTTGGAAGGGCATATGCTTTACTTGTTAAAATCTGACTGGGTGGCTGGTTAGCTGGGTACAAAGAGTTGTGGTGAATGGAGTTAAATCCAGTTGGTGGCCAGTCATGAGTGGTGTTCCCCAGGGCTCAGTATTTGGGCCAGTTCTCTTTAATGTCTTTATCAATGATCTGGATGAGGAGATTGAGTGCACCCTCAGTAAGTTTGCAGATAACACCAAGCTGGGTGGAACTGTCGATCTGCCTGAGGGTAGGGAGGCTCTGCACAGGGATTTGGACAGGCTGGATCGATGGGCCAAGGCCAATTGCATGAGGTTCAATCAGGCCAAGTGCTGGATCCTGCACTTGAGTCACAACAACCCCACACAACGCTACAGGCTTAGGGAAGAGTGGCTCGAAAGCTGCCCAGCAGAAAAGGATCTGGGGGTGTTGGTTGACAGCCAGCTGAACACGAGCCAGCAGTGTGCCCAGGTGGCCAAGAAGGCCAATGGCATCCTGGCCTGTATCAGAAACGGTGTGACCAGCAGGAGTAGGGAAGTGATCGTGCCTCTGTACTCAGTACTCGTGAGACCACGCCTTGAGTGCTGTGTCCAGTTCTGGGCACCACAGTGTAAGAAGGACATTGAGGTGCTGGAGCGAGTCCAGAGAAGGGCAACGAGGCTAGTGAGAGGTCTGGAAAACAGGCCTTATGGAGACCGGCTGAGGGAACTGGGGTTGTTTAGTCTGGAGAGGAGGAGGCTGAGGGGAGACCTTATTGCTCTCTATAACTACCTGAAAGGAGTGTGTAGTGAGGTGAGGGTCAGTCTCTTTTCCCAAGTAAGAAGGGACAGGACAAGAGGAAACAGCTTCAAGTTATGATTTAGATTGGATATTAGGCAAAATTTCTTCACTGAAAGGGTTGTCAAGCACTGGCATGGGCTGTCCAGGGCAGTGGTGGAGTCCCCATCCCTGGAGGCATTTAAAAGACACATAGATGTGGGTGCTGAGGGACATAGTTTAGTGGTGGACTTGGCAGTGCTAGGTTAGTGGTTGGACTCAAAGGTCTTTTCCAGCTGAAATGATAATATTCTCTCATCTTGTGTTAGCTTGGTAGTACATCTGTGATGGGGAGATTACTGCAAAGAAGACTTGAGTGATGGTCCATCTCTGTATTTGCAGAACATATACGTACGTGGAATAGTTTAAGGATGTGGGTGTATGAAACTTCTTACTGTATCTGGGTCTGTGAAACATGAAATTTAGGTTCCAGCTAAAAACTAAACCAAACCTCCCAAATCTGCAGACCTGCTTCCCCGCCCGCCTCACCCCACCCCACCCCACCCCACCCCACCCCACCTCCCCCCGCCATTGTTGTTAATTTCACCATCAACTGCAGTGTTAGGTAAGTTACAGTTCTCATAAGAAAGACTTGAAAAAGCCCCAGGCACTGTGAGAGAGGACACATTCCTTAGCCACTTAACAATGCTACTGGTTGAACTTCAAACTACTTTTTGTCTTCTATCACTACACACTTCTTCATGGCTTACTCTTACTTAGTGCTCCACTTTCTAGTGTCTCCACAATGCACAGCTGGCAGCTGGGAATTCTAGCTACTGTGACTGTATATCATCTAAGCACTGTGATTTTTGTAGTGGTGGCTCCAAAGCTCATGTTTCTCCAGTGACAAGCTCACTGACATAATGGACTTTCTCTCTGAGACGAGCTTCCTCTTTAACATCTCCTGTGTCAAAATATTATTCCAATCCAGTTTGAAGGCTGTTCACTCTCACCTCGCTATCAGACCGAAGTTGTTTGAATCCTCTTAGGTAGCCCTCACCAGGAGTTAGTAACAAGTTAATCTTGTGCATGTGTGAAGTAACTGTCAGTTCACCTACTGTTAAGGGGTTTGTGAGCTACTGGGAATGAAAGTCAAAAGGGACTTCTTTTTTCCCCCAAGGTACTGTAGAAAGGGAGAGCAGTTCAGACAGGTTCACCAACTGCAACTTAGTTGCAGATTGGAATAGACTTGGCCTTTATCCAAAGGCAACCAAACTATATCAGTTCAGCAGTCCTAGTTGTTTTTCCTGGTTTTTTTTTACATAAAGCCAAGCATATGGCTTACCTCATAGCCCCCGTGCCAGTTGTTCATCTGATGTTGGGCAGGTCAAGTATGGCTCCTCTGTCAATGAGACATGTTCCTCTAGACTTCATACGCGGGAAATGTTTATATTGAGGGCTGACCACAGTCCGTCAGGCTGAAAGAACATTTACCTCAGTGGTTAAGAACTGTTTGTAGTTAAGTAACTTTATAGTAACAAAAAGGTTGTTTATTATCCGGACAGGAGATGGCTCCACCTTACCATGATCAAGAGACTTCAGCATTTCTAACACTAGGTGGAAGTGGTCAGCATGTCTCCTGAAGATGTGTATAAACCTGACCTCCTGACTTGAGTTAGGAGTCATAGGGAAATGCTTTTAAGTAGGGAGAAGTAAGATCTTAATCTGAAAATGGAAGCACACAAACAGCGTGGGTGGATGATGATCCAGATGTGAGGTACATGTGTGTCCTCTTCACTTAAAACTATCTTGGCTGAGTATTTCACATAGGGATTGGATATCAGGCATGGGGAAGTGTAAGTGTCCTGGTAACTTGTTAGTAAAATGAAACTGAAAAATCTTACAGAAGTGGTCTACATGGAAGCAGAGAAGAGAAAAATTACTTCCATTGCTATGTCTAAGCTTAGTAATTGTTGTAAATGTACTTTTCTCTTTTTCCCATTATTTTCTTCATTGCTTATCTGATAAAGGGTATTTTTATGTAAATGTAAATGTCGAACAATTACATTTTCATGGCTGTGGCACTGCACAAATGTAGGATACTGAATGATGCTTTCAGTACGGAGTGACCCCTTATTCACAAATATTGCAGTAGTGAGAGCAAGTGTGAGGGGCTGAGAAAAGTAGAAGCCACAAAGGCCGATTTGGAAGATGGTGTTGCAAATTGTGAGCATACAGAAAATGTCTCCTAGAAACTACATTAGCATTGACATGCAACAGAACATTAGAAAAAGTGCCTGAACATTAAGGGACTAGAGTAAACATATAGCATGATTGCCCACAAGTTTTAAGGCAGGCATTGAAGTTTTCTTAGTTGTTTTTATTTGCTGTTTCTCAAAAGTCACAATTCTGTCTATGCTGTCATAGGAAGAGATCTGAGGTAACTTTGTTGTTTAAATTAAGACTGAAATTGATTCAGCTTGAATATCTGAGGAAAGTTTGGAGATTCCATGAGTCTGTGTATGGTATCTTACTTAAGATGTGTGCCTTTGTATATCCTGTTAGGTGCACATGGAAGTAATGAGTGACTAAATCTTGTTGAATAACCAGTGTTTTCACTGTTGAATAAGCAAAAACTTTGTAACCACTGGAGAACCCACATTTTGGATCCGTCCTTAAGATCGATCTCTGTGACTTGGACCTGGCAAGAAGCTTTCCAAGCTATACCAGAAAATATTCCCATTTGACTCCCAGTAGAGACTGTGATCTGAATGTCTGTGGCCTGCAACCTTTCTCTATAACTTGTTTTCACGTACCTTTTTTGTTCTAGGCAGGTGTTGTGTAAAGTTTTCAAACATATACTGCTCAGTAAGGATACTGATTCTCACCTTCTGTCTGATTCAAAGAGGGTTGGCTGGCTAACATGATTCTGGTACCAGTAGCTTTCTGTTTCTCAGACAGGAACATGAAACTCCTCTCCTCATCCCATTTCTCTTTTGGGAATTGTTAGTATGACAGGTTAGACTTATACCTGACTCATCCCTCATTTCTTTCACTTACAGAGTGCATAATGGGTTGTTGTCATTGGTAGAGCATGCAGCTTCTCACTGTGAAGTGCATATAAGTATCAGTAGAGCCTATTTGAACCTTTACTAGCAAGACAGACAAGATTTTCTTTATAGTGGGTTGGGTTTTTTTTTTTTGCATCTGTGTTCTTCCCAAATAGAACTTGAGACTCAGGTTGGAATCCAGGTGCAACTTCTATGGCTGATGTGCACTTAAATAAACAATGATTCCAAGATTCTTTTCCTTAGAGTAGTCTAAACAAATCTTAATTTCATTATATTTAGTAGTTCTGTATTGCTTAGCAAGGCTTACGTGCTAATGGCTGGTTAGGTATCTCTCATGAAGTTTTCGTTTTCCCACTAAATTCCCACTGATTTGTTGGAATCTGACTTTGTTTAAATTTGCCAGATGTATGATGAACCATAAGCTTCAGCAATCAAATCATAGAACTCAGGAAAAAGAATACTGATTGCTGCAATAGATGCAGACAGCATCTACATGACTTCCTCAGTCTGCAGGCTCTTTTAAGTATCTGAATCTCTTCTAGGTAAGGCAGCTGCTTATAGTGGTAAGCTAAGATTAAAGTTTACCTGAGTAATCTTCCGAGACTTTTGAGGACAACATAGTTCACTCTTCATCTTTGGCTTCTAGTAATACAAGAAATTAGTGCCAGTTCCTGTCAGGTCCCAGTGACTTGTCTTGAATGAGAACACATTTTATTTCTCTCTCTAGGTCTTTGTTTTCTGAAGGTCATAGAATCATAGAACGGTTTGGGTTGGAAGGGACCTCCAAGATCATCTAGTTCCAACCTCCCTGCCATGGGCAGAGACACCTCCCACTAGACCAGGTTTTCAATGCCCTGTCTGACCTGGCCTTGAACACTTCCAGGGAGGGGGCAGCCACAACTTCCCTGGGCAACCTGTGCCAGTGTCTCACCACTGTCACAGTCAAGAATTTCTTCCTAATATCTCATCTAAATCTAGCCTCTTTTAGTTTAAAGCCATTACCCCTCATCCTATCATTACATGCCCTGGTAAAAAGTCCCTCTCCAGCTTTCTTGTAGGCTTGTTCAGGTACTGGAAGGTGCTATAAGGTCTCCCTGGAGCCTTCTCTTCTGCAGGCTGAACAACCCCAACTCTCTCAGCCTGACTTCATAGGAGAGATGCTCCAGTCCTCTGATCATCTTCATGGCCCTCCTCTGGACCTGGTCCAGCAGCTCAATGTCCTTCTTATGTTGGGGCCCCCTGATCTGAACACAGTACTCCAGGTGAGGTCTCATGAGAGCAGAACAGAGGGGGAGAATCCCCTCTCTTGGCCTGCTGGCCACGGTTCTTTTGATTCAGCTCAGGATACAGTTGGCTTTCTGGGCTGCAAGTGAACACTGACGGCTCATGTCAAGCTTCTCATTAACCAGCACCCCCAAGTTTTTCTCCTCAGGGCTGCTCTCTCTCCATTCTCTGCCCATCCTGTATTTGTGCTTGTAGCTTTTATTTTAACATCTGTTAATGTTTTGGGAATAATCTTAGCAATATGGAAGTAAAGTGGGAGTGTTTGTGCAGGATTTATTTATTTATTTAATTAAAATTAAGTGTGTTAAGCAGATAAAACTCCTGGGAAGAGGCAAAGTTTAAGCCTTTTGACAGACTTTACTGTGGAGTAGGTTTGGTAAGCTCTGTGCTGTCGCTGGTTTTCTCTTTAGTAAGCCTTCCGTGGACATCAGTTTCAAAAGTCTTTACTTTTGTGTGTGTGTGATTATACAGAATTTAAATTTATTGCCAAGAGCTTTTATTTTAACATCTGTTAATGTTTCTCTCCTTTTAAATGTTCAGAATCAAGATGCACTCTCACATACCTGTTACTTTGTTTTACTTTTCCAAAATCAGTAACTTCGATTGTATTTATGTAACTTTAAATATGTTTATGTTAAATGACTTTGTAATATTAATTTCTTTTTCTTGATATCCCTGACTAAAGTTGAAGCCAAGAGACATTTTGGGATGAATTTTTCTTTTCAATTCCATTCTCAAAGTGCAAAGATTTTATTGGTAGAAAACACTGTAGTTAAAATTGTATATGAATTTTCATTGTAGCAGATCTTTACTTACTGCTTTTAGTAAAAGTATTTTTCTTGATGAAATTCTGTGTCCAGGCCTTTGTCTGGACTTATGTATCCAGTGATTGCTTGTGTTTGTTGTAACTTGAAAGAAATTTTTTCAGCTTGGATCAATTTAAAAAAAGAAAAAAAAAATTAGTAAAAATATAGAATACTTCTTGAATTTTCTGTAGGTAATCAAAATTTCCAAGTAGATTCTTAGCATAGTCATTTGCTTTTTTGTGCTTTTCTAAACATTGGAAAAGTGGCTAAGAAAGATGCAAGAGCTTAATTCAGAGAATCCCATTTTGCTTAAGCTATGCATGCACATCCTGATAATTTCTAGGCAAAAACATAACAGAATAATTAAGGTCAAGGAACACAGCAATAAAAAAAATACTAGGTTAGTGTTTTAAAACATTACAGAGTTTACAGATTTTTGTTGTACAGAAGCTATGACTAGTCTAGGGCTGCAAAGCAATGTCTTCTGGGTGCCGTAAGTGGAAATTAGGTGCCAAAGCCAGCATATTTTTGAGGAGTTCTGTATCTTTTCTGTGCTTCATCTGTCCTGTCTCTAAAATTGTAGATACGCTATTGATACCCTGTTGTATTTTGGAACATCCAGGGTGTGATTGTGTTGCCTCAGGTGACAAGCATGGTGAAAAAGCAAATAGTAAGGGAACAGAATATTTAACGTGATCTTTCTGTTTTCTGACTCCAGTGGCAGTTTTCTTGATTGTAAAAAATGCAGCAATAACATAATGCTACATCCATTTCTTTAACTAAATAGAAAATAGTAATTCAATATTCTAAATATATAAAAAATACTTTATATGTATTTCTTGGTTTGAGTTCTCACAATTCCAAAGTACAAGTAGTTCAGATACATCAAGTTGGTGTATGGAGTCCTGATATACTGAATGAATGTAATAGTCTTCGTGTCACGTTTACCATATCTCTGGACTTAAATGTCTTCAAAATGTACTTTTAGGCAGCTACAGTGAGAATAAAGAAACTGGAAGAAAACACTGAAGCAGAGAGAGCAGTGCATTTGAAATCCAAATTCAATTTAGAGATCAGCCAGGTAAACTTTCTGTTAAATATTTTGTAGAAGTTTGTGATAAAACAGTTGAAGTTCTAGAGATACAATCTTCCAGAAACGTTAAGACCACTTACTTGCTTCAGAGAAAACATTGAGTATTTTTTCTGCAACAAATGTCAAAATTGTAATAGCTAATGTATAAAAGGAGAATATAGAAAAATATCTGCTGTTCAGGAAACATTGAAGCTATTAGAATGAATAGTAAAATAAAATGTCACATTTGTAAGTTTGAGAATTCCCAGTAGCATGTAAACGGTGAGGGGAAAGGAAATGTTTCACAATAGTTAAACACTGTGCTACTGTTTAAATATCCTGCCCTGTATCTTTTGAATGGGCACTTAGAGCTATTTGGAGATACGGTGCATACATCCAACTTCTCTAGGAATGAGAGCTTAATGCATCCTGAAACTGCAGTTCAAAATATAATTATTCAGATTACATTTCAGCTTCAAACAGTGTTCTGATACCTGCAGTTAGCAGTAAAGATTGATTATATATATAAAAAAAAGTAGTATATGTACATGAATATTAAATCATTGTATTATTAAACTATATTACACAGGGCTTGTACTTGAAAAGTAAGCGAGAAAAAGCTAAATGATGATTCCTGAGTAATCTCATGCTAACTAACAGGCCCTTCACATTGGACTTCTGAAAACTAAGCAAAGAAAAGGGAATTTTACTATCTTTTCTTATTTTCTGAGTAACAAAAATAAGTACTGCCATCTTCAGTCAGTTACTTTCTTATTCTCACGATCTTCTCTGTGTACAGGCACTTACATTTTTTTCAAGTGACAAACTACTAGAAAGGAAAGATTTCATTTTCTTAATTTCTGCTTTCTACTCTTACAACATGCAGAGGAACTTGGAGGGTAACATTCCTTAAAGTTAAAGACTTCTCTTTTATGGGTGATGACTGGTAAAGTTCTCTTACTTGTTCATATATATGAGCAAGCTTCAGGTGTGCTTTGTGCTGAGTGGAAGAGTAACCTTTACTGTTAATCCCACACTTTCAAGAGTCTACTTAAAAAATAAAATTCCCCTGCAAAACTTTAGTAATAGCTGAAAAAGGAAAAATCCAGACGCCAGCAAATGAGAATGCTTTTGGTTAGTGTATCTATTTGTCTCCATTTTGATCTGAATGTATTCGTACGTTTTTACATGTGTTCATTGCTTTCTCTGTATATACTTTTCATATAGAATTAATAGAATATAGTTACCTGTAAAGCAGAACAGAACATAGAACAGCATTAAAGATCATGATCCTAACTTGCTTTAATGGCTTTCTTATCACTTGGTAGTTAAGAATTCGAGACCTTGAAGGAGCTTTGCAGGTGGAAAAAGCCAATCAAGCAGAAGTTCTTTTGGATTTAGAAATGACCAAGAAAGAGTTCAAAGAGGTAGAAAAAGCATTTGAGAGAGAAAAACACAATGCCCTAGAGAGCCTGGAAAAACTCAATGTGTAAGTTACCTTTTAAATTCATTGTAAAATATCAGTAGACAGCTTGAGTACCACTTGTAGTTTACATTCTCTATAGTTTTCTGTCACTAGAAAATTACACAGTCTGATGTAATTTGCCAAACTAAGCCAAGACTCAGAGCCTGGCACTCCATTAATAAGGTCCATATCAGTAACCATATGGATATAGGTAGAGAATATGCGTAGGTAGAGAAAATAACTGATTTGTTATAGATTATTTGCCAAAGCAAAAATGTTGAAAATAATAATTATGATAGGGTCCTATTTCCAGTAGTTTTGGGGAGGTGTGTAGGAAAACATATGTAGCAGGTTTATAGTAAACTTTTTTTCTGTCTAAATTATTATGAAAACATTACTCTTCACTTCAGTGAGCTAGATGAATCTGTAAGATATCTATCTAGAAGTTGTATGTAATTTATAGTGGATAATCTCTGTTTTCAAGCTTTTGAATAATTGTGGGAAGTTTTAACTTCGTAATGAAAAATAGAAAAAGGGGTGAAGTATGTGAGAGAAGACAAAATTACTTGGGATTCCTTTCCTGCTCAGCACAATCTGCTGTGTCTGTGGTAACAGATGGTTTTTGGAAGAATAGCTTTGTTATATTCCCCAGGCAGATATAGGATGCACAATACTGAATCTTCTTTCCTGGCTGAATCAATTATATATTGAGGTGAGAAAATGTCAGGAAGAAGAATGGTGTTGGAAGACAAAATAGGAGTAGGTGAAATAAAGATAATAGTAGGTGAAATTTAGGGAAAGAGGAGGTTTAAGAAGACTTAAAGTCGGTGGTGCACAGTGGGGGTGTGGGAAGAGTCTTAAGCTAGTAGAATGGGTTGGAAAGAGACAGAGGTGGCATCTCTTTCGGTGTAGGATTAAAGGGGTCTGTACACAGAATCACAGAATAGCCTTGGTTGGAAGAGACCTCTAAATTCATCCAGTTCAATCATAACACATATTTATTCATGTTGACTTATTCACACAAGCAATAGTAGAGAAAAAAAGAAACAGGCTTTCCTACAAGTAAGGAAGTTTGTGGGCCTGAGATGTCTGTCTGTATGCATGGTTACAGGGGTGTTTTTAGTAACATATTTGAAACCCGTGTATTACAAACACCTTAGAGCTCTTCATTAAAATAAAGCCAAAAGAAGTCTGAGTGTAAGACTGTGCATTTAGGTAAACCAAAGTAATGGTAAAAAATCAAAGCTTTTTTCCTCAAAGACAAGGAAATAAATTTTGAGTTTAAAAATTGTGAAAATATGTGAAATACATTACGATATGTGATGCTTCAGGAAGACTGCAGTCTTCACAACTGGGAACTGAATAAGTGTATTTCAAGTATATAATTAAACTGTAATCTCATCTTGCCTGGTTGTTTTTGCTTGGGGCATGAGTTCTATGACAGCAGCATATATGGCACTAAACTAATACTAAATTCTTTGCTTTTCCTGGAACTGGAGAAGGTCTGTACCATTGATCTCACGTTTTATTTGATTTTTGTTGTTTTAAAAAAGCTCCATGTGTTCAAAACAACCTTGTTTGGAGGAATGGCTGTTGGATCGGTAGTTTTATGTAACAAGCTATTTGTCACTGTGTGAGTTTTTCTTGCATGTAACTTCTTTGGTTTTTTATTTTGTTTTTGTTTTGTTTTGTTTTTCCTTTATGGTATGTTTTCGTATTTGAGTGGTCCAGAAAATACGAAAAATTTGTGTTGCAGATTAAATCTTGCTCTTCCCTTCAGACTCAAAAGTTTTCTTGAACTCGTGTTCTTCCCGTGCTTGTCCTTGGACCATTTCTTCATTTCTTCCAAGGTTTAATATTCCAAGATCCATCTTAGTATTTGAGGTTAGACCAGCCAAATTCTCCATCCTTAAGTGAAACAGGGCATTTTTAGTGGTTTTGGCTAATGCCTGTTAATCTGGGGTAGTTTTTGGTCTAGAAAAATTTCTCCTGCCTTATCAACATAGCTACCATGGCTTTCTGTAATCAGCCAGGGAGCTGTTAACCTTCCAAGAATCTCCAGATGCCATTTACTTCTTCCTTCTGGAAGTTTCAGGAATTGTTCTCCTGTTGTTTCTGTCCAAGCTCAAAAACTAGCCCTTGAAGCAACTCATGTCTGTGCTCATATCTGATATTATGTCTCTTGGATTCTTAGAGAAAACAAGTACATCTGATCTGTAGCTTTTGCTTCTGAAGTTCAATGTAGTGAGATTAATGAACCATAGATACTGTAGAATTTAAGGGCACAGTCAGTCCATCTGGGGTGTTGATAGACTTGTAGAAATTATATCTATGATTTTTGAAAGTACTTAACTTCTGAAATGCAGAACTGTACTGTTTTTTATCTACAGGTCTTTAGAAAATTAATGTGAGTCTGAACATATGGGTTATGTTCAGCTTTGATGTGGTCACAAATAAAGGGTTAACATTACAGAAGATTGTCTGTTCTGATTTTATTATTTGATGTGAAATAAATACAGTCATGAATTCTGCATAAATGAATTTTAAAAATACAATAACATATTTAAGTGCTACATGTGCACACATCATGCAAACTTACTAGGTTCTGAAAGGAGTGTTAATACTTTACACTGGAAGTTACTTATTGGTAAAACAATTTGATTCTCAAGATTTCTAGTATGTGTGACATTTTAATGCTTATATTTGTCTATCTTCAGTTGTTCTTTTTAACTTCTGTCACAACTGTTCTCTCAGGTACTCCTCCTTCATGTTGGTACAAGATATTTTATCTTAGATATTTGTGCTCAGTAATAATTTTCTTGTGAAGATTGGTTTTGGCCCCATGGAAAGTTAATAAAATGTAGGGAGTTCCTCATCAACATATTTTAGAACAACTTTGGTTGATTTCATTGCACTAGACCCCAGTACCCCAAAGTGGTATGCGAATTACAGTCCACTAAGTTAGTGACAGAGATGTGAGTCTTTAAGGCTTGAATTATTCTATTATTAGTTCTGAGAGTCAAAAGGTAAAAAGAGAGAAAAAATGTGAGCTAATTAGAAGCACTTTTTGATGATAGCTTAACCATATGTTTAGGAATTCTCCAAACCATTAGAACTTTACAAGTTTTGCTGCAAGATTTGCTTTTTAAATTTCAAATTTGTAATACTAGTTAAAAATTGTGAAAAGCTGTTAAGTAGTAATTTTCCAACTAAGTCTTTGAGAGACTCTTGAAGACACTTTTCTGTATTAGATTATTCAGACCAGCTTAAGGATAATGGTTAACTATCGAATTACTTTACTGCATTCAGTAATGTTTTGTTCCTTGTGAAAATCTTTTATCCAGACATACGAAGCTATTTCTTTGAGAATTGAAGGGGTTTGTGTTTTTGGGTAGTTCTAGTCCACAAAAATTACATTTTGGAAAAATGAGAAGAACTCTTAAACAAAAACCTTATCCTGAAAATAAAAAAAAAAAAGATGTGTTTTAGGGGCTCTGTTTCTTTGTCTAGAATTGTAGAAAATATCTGAATATATGTATTTATTGTGGCTAAAACGAGGAAATACAGAAATATAGTTCTTACAGTTGTGGTACTAGTTGCACTAGTAACTAACTTCGATATTTGTGCTTACAGAGTAAAGTAAGTAGTTGCGTTACTAAAGTGCAACAAGAACCTTAAACGTCCTTCCCCTTTTCTTCTAAACTGGATAATTCTGTTCAACACATCTTTCCCAAGAAAGCAGATTTGCCCTATTTTGTTTGGTTGGTTAGTTGGGGTTTTTTTGGCACAAAAAAGAATTTGTGCCTACTTAAAGCATCTGTTCTGTGTGTTAATTGGATATCAGAATAAACTTTGTCTAATATCCAAACAGTACTTTTTACTACTTGCAATCATCTGTTGATTCAGGCAATTACTCCTAACAGCTTCTGCCAACTGAGTGTTTTGAAAACAAATTATCTTCTGTGATTTCAGAGAATGCAAACCTTTCCGTGAAAGTTAACACAGTTGAACAGTTGATGGTTTTGTTAATGGAGCTTAAAGAAACAGACACAGATTATCCTTACAATTTTGTTAGTCCAGGTACCTAAATTTCCAGAGCTCCATAAAGGTAGGTAGTGAAGGTCAAGCTTTATAGCAGGTGGACATCAATATACTCAGTTCCCTTGAGGTAGTTACATGGGGTGGGCATGTACTGCCTCGTCTGTTTCCTGTGCCTTTTTTATTCTTTGAAGCATACAAGTATCAGTACCATTGGTGAATATCAGTGATTGCTTTCACCTGATCTCTTCAGAGAGAATACAAGAGCTTTTGATCTACTTACCTTTGAAGGCTGTGGTCCTTGGACTCCAGACAATGTCAGGAGCTTGGATTTTTCTTTTAAGCTATGATTTGACATCCTAACATATTTTCTCTTTTTCTGGAGCAGTCCCACAAGTTTATCTCTAAGCTTTAGTCTTTGGAAAGTCTCAGAGACTTTCATTTGTTGTGCTAGAATACTTCTATGTCATTTTAGCTGGACTTGTTGTAGGATAAATGATACCAAAGTTGGAAGCTATACAAAGCTGTGAGAATTTATTTTCTCAGAAGATGGTTGTAATAACTGAAACCGAGCAAACAGGCTTTTTCTGGGTTGTGTAATTTATTAATAAGATCTGAAAGCAGTAGCACTATGTAAATTGGAAGCAACATGGGATTTGGGTCTTTGTATGAATTTACTTGTCTTGAAGAGTGAGAGCATGACATAGAATAAATTGGACCTGCTTTTGCTGTGTTTCTGAAAGCTGTGGGAATAGAGGCTACTTTGACGGACTGAAACAGGCAAGTTCTTTCTCCTAGGAGTAAGAAGCAGCTATAAGAAAAAAATCAGCTAGGCTGAAGCAGAAGCATATAGGTATTTGGAAGACTGATAACGTACTCCTCTAGCTAAGCAGGTATGTTGATCTACAAGAAGTAAGTCAAAGTCAGGAAGTGTCAATACGGATTCAAAAGTTTCAAAGTTGGAAGAACTTTGAGCCCTTTGCATTAATTTCAATTCCAGTAAGACAGAAGTGATAGTAAAAGAGATAAAGAAGTGAGGGACACTTGGATGTTCCCACTGCTAAGATTTGCATCAAAGAATAGTTCAGGTTGAAAGGGATTGCAAGAGATCTATAGTCCAACCTTCTGCTCAAATCATGTTAAATTATGAGATAGGGTTTCTCAGGGCTTTACCTGGTTAGGTCTTGAAAACGTCCAAGAACAGAGATGGCACAACCTCTCTGGGAACGTGTTCCACTGTTTGACTGTCATTAAGGTGGAAAAAGTTTCTCCTTGTCTGGACCGCTTTGGATTTGATTTGTGACTGTTGTCTTTTGTTCTCTAGCCAGACATTGCTTGAAGTGACTGGCTGCATCTTCTTGATAACCTTCTTTTAGTTATTGGGGAGGGGTCTGTTGCACACCCTGAAGTTATCTCTTATCCGGCCTGAGCATACCAAGTTCCCTCAGTTCTTATGTGTATTTCAGCCCCCAACCATGTTGGTGACTTTCCCCAGAGCTCTCTTCAACTTTTTTCCTCTGTTGCAGAGGAGGTGTGTGCTTAAAACTGCTCATTATCCTAGATGTGTTTTAATGAGTGCCAAATAAAAGGTGATCAATAACTTCTCTTAATCTTCTGACTATGCTGCTAGTAATACAGCCCAGGACACTGTTAGCTATCTCTGCTTTTATGCCATGCTGCTGATTTGTGGCTAGCTTGCTGCCTACTAAGATTACCAGCTCCTTTTTGAGCATAGATGCTCCCCGGCCAGTTACCAGCCACATTGCTTCAGGGGGACTCTTGCTTCCTAAATTCAGATCTTTGCAAGTGTCATTGTTAACTCTCAGAGGATTCATGCTGGCCTGTTCCTCCTCCCTGACTGGGTTCTAGGGAATGGCAGCCCTTCTCTTGAGTCTATCAATTGTGTTGTGTTGTGACCTACCCCCACCTAGTTCACTTTTATCTGTAACTTGGCGAGATTGCACTCTTGACCTAATCCAGGTGATGGATAAAGAGGTTAAACAGATTCTAATACAGATTCCTACAGTATTCCACTTGTTACCAGACACTACCATCTGAGCTTTACCATAAAAACATTTTTATCAATATTGTAATTCACTTGTCTAGACTGAAGTCCTAAGTTGGCTCTAAAAATCCTATGTGAGACAATGCCAGAAGCCTTGCTAAAATTGACTTATATTTAATCTAGTTGCTCTCCCTTTGTCCAGAGATCTGGTCATTTTATCATGGAGTATAACTGGCTTGGTCAGACATGATTTAGCCTTGGTAAATCTTCACTTACTGTTCCCAATTACCTTTTTCGCTTTCATGAGCCCAGAAATTTGTTCCAAGAGAACTTGCTTCATGATCTCTCTGGGACTGAAATGAAGCAAACTGGTCTGTAGTTCCTTGGCTTGTCCTTTTGCCCTTTTCCAAGTATAGGTGCGACATTTGCCTTTTCCCATTTGCCAGTGAGCTCCCCCAATCTCTGGGACCTTTCAAAAATGATGATGAGCAACTTCACTGTGACGTTGGCCAGCTTTGTCAGAACCTTTGTGTGTAGGTGACCTGGCCTCTTCAATTTCTCTGAGTTGAGTTCTTATAATAATCCGGAACTCAGTCCTCACTTGGTGCTAGCAGTTGTTCTCATCTTTGAGCCCTTTTGCTCATCATAGTGGCTTTAGAGACCTTGTCAGGGAAGACTGAGGCAAAAAAGGCATTGAGTGTGGTGACCTTCTCAGTGTCCACTGTTGATAAATTACCTGGTCTGTGCAGAAGCAGGTCCATACTTGCTTTCTTACCTTGATTTAGTAGTAAAATATCTTTTTGTTGTCTATGTCACCCTTTGCAAACATCAGTTCTAGGTGAGCTTTTGGCTTTCCTGCCAGCACCATGCCTACATACTCAGGCACTCTTTCTAAGGTTTTCCTTGGATTCCTGCCCCTGCTTCTGTCTCTTGTATGCTGTTGTTTGGCCTTGTACCTTTCTCATGTGTTGCCTGTTCAGCCATGCCAGGCTCTTTCTATATCTGTTTTCCTGAGAACCAGAAGGACTGTTGTAGTGCAAGGACTGTTTGAAATTTTGGGAACAGTCTGCTGGTGGAAAAATTTGAAGTCATGCCGTTCTGAGTAGAATATAGTCAGGTATGTGGAAACTTCAGAAGCAAGCTTTGTACTTAAAACCGGGGTTTATTATGCAAGATGTGACGTGGTCTTTCTGGGGAGAGCTACTGTGTTAATTAAAATATGATGAATTCTTTTTATTATATGTAATTTGGAGGCCATATCCAAATCAACAAATGAATTTATAACTGGAATCCTAACACAGGCATTGGTAACTGAAAAAAACATAACCACTTCTTGAAAAGCCTTTCTTAGAAGGAATATATAACTAAAAAAACAAAACCAGCGAAAACCACAAGAACTTCAGAAGCCATATGATGTGCTAAAATGACATGTGCCATATCCATTGATCACCTTTAAAAGTATATAGTATACTTGACGAAACTATTTTTAAAAGGTAAAAATGTTCTAATGCTGAAACTTTCCAGATTAGAAAGAGAACATTTCTCCATAAAGAAGCAAATGAATGAGAAGACTGAGGAAAAGAAGAAGGTAATTAATGACCTTTCTGAGAGACTAAGGAATAATGAAAAAACCTGCAGAGAATTACAGGAGGAGCTTGCAATGGTAAGACAAAAGGCCTATGGCACTCATAGTTTAGGGTTTTTTAAACATACTGGGAACATAATCTGCATTGGCAGTGCAGAGCTGTGGAAGAACTCTGCCATTGTGTTACTCTGATTTTACTTAAGTTACTTTTGTAAAACTTCAGTAAGTACAGCTAGTACAGAAGCTAATTTGAAAATGTATTTTAAGTGATACACCATATGTTTAACTGAGGAGTTACTTGCAGAAAACAATTATTTTAAAAGTATGGCAATGAGTATAGAGTAACTTGTGTTTGCATTCCTAGTGGAGAAGGCAATTTGTAGGTATGGATTACGATTCCTTGTGGAGAATGTTCTTTCTTTTTTTCTTCTCCGAGCTTTATTAGCTACCAGCGTAGGCTTGTTTATTTCTCTTTTATGTAATACTTGACTATAAAAATTACTTGTTTGAAGTTGACAAGGCAGAGGGATTTTTTTTTTGTTTTGATGTGAATTTGGGCTTGCTAGAGAGGTGCCTGGGTGTAGTAGCTTACCACTTGTTGGGCAGCGTGCTAGTATTTTTGAGAACCAGAAGGCCTACCAGCCTACAAGGGTGAAAACTACACACTTGATTCCCTCCCTGAAATGCTTATACACCAATGCACGCAGCATAGGGAACAAACAGGAAGAACCGGAGATCTATGTGCGTGCACAGGGCCATGATCTTATTGCAGTTACTGAGACATGGTGGGATAGCTCACATGACTGGAACCCTGTCATGGATGGCTATGTCATTTTTAGGAAGGACAAGCCAGCAAGGTGGGGTGGTAGAGTGGCTCTTTCTGTGAGAGAGCATCTGGAATGTGTCAAGCTGTCCCTGAGGGTGGATGAGTAGAGTTGAGAGCTTGTGGGTGAGGATTAAGGGGCAGGCTGATATGGGTGACACTGTTGTGAGTGTTTACTGCAGGCCACCTGATGAGGACAGGGAAGTTGATGAGGCCTTCTACAGACAGCTGAAAGTAGCTTTGCAACCACAGGTCTTAGTTCTCAGTCACCCTAATACCTGCTGGGAAGGCCACAGAGCCAGGCATGAACAGTCCAGGAGGTTCCTCCAGTGTATTGATGATAACTTTTTCACTCAGGTGGTGGAGGAACCAACAAGGAGAGGTGTATTACTGGACCTTGTACTGACAAACAGAGACTGGTGTAGGGCATTAAGGTTGGGGGCAGCCTTGGCTGTAGTGATCAGGAGAAGATAGGAGTTGAGAATCATGGGTAGCAGACACAAAGCAAGAAGTAGGATTACAACCTTGGACTTCAGGAGGACTAACTCGGACCTCTTCAAGAAACTACGTGGAGAAATCCCATGGGTTAGGGCCCTGGAAGGTAGTGGGGCTCAAGAGAGCTGATTGATATTCAAATACCACTTCTTCCAAACTCAGGACTGATGCATCCCTAAAAGCAAGAAATCAGGCAAGGGAAGCAGAAGACCTGCATGGCTGAGCAGGGAGCTTCTGAAAGGGCTCAAGTGGAAGTAAGAAGTTTACAGTACATGGAAGAAGAGACTGACCACTTGGGTAGATTACAAGAATGCTGTCAGAGTATGCAGGGATGAAACAAGGAAAGCCTGAGACCTCCATGGAATTAAACTTGGCGAGGGATGATGTCAAGGTTAACAGAAAGGGTTTCTTCAAGTATATTGGAGGCAGTCTTCCCAAATGACACCAAACAAACCCTCTGAGATCTGTCGCCCACAGCATTCTCATAGGCAAGCTTAGGAAGTGTGGGTTAGTAGAGAGTGGCATGGACTGAAAACTGGCTGAAAGATAGGTCCCTGAGGCTTGTGATTACTGGCACAGAGTCTGGTTGGAGGTCCATAACAAACGGCATTCACAGGAATCAGTACTGGGTCCAGTCTTGCTCAATATGTTCATCAGTGACATGGATGAAGGGATATAGTATACCCTCAGCAACTTTGCTGATGACACAAAACTGGGAGGAGTGACTGACACACCAGAAGGCTCTGCTGCCATCCAGTGAGACCTGGACAGGCTGGAGAGCTGGGCAGAGAGGATCCTGATGAAGTTCAACAAAGGCAAGTGCAGGGTCCTGCACCTAGGCAGGAGCAACCCCATGCACCAGTGCAAGTTAGGGGCTGACCTGCTGGAAAGCAGCTCTGGGGAAAAGGACCTGGGAGTCCTGGTAGACAACAGGCTGACCATGAGCCAGCAATGTGCCCCTTGTAGCCAAGAAGGCCAATGGTATCCTGGGGTGCGTCAAGAAGAGTGTGGCCAGCAGGTCGAGGGAGGTTCTCCTCCCCCTCTGCTCTGCCCTGGTGAGATGCAGTCTGCAATACTGTGTCCAGTTCTGGGCTCCCCAGTTCAAGGACAGGGAACTGCTAGAAGGGGGTACAGCAAAGGGCTACAAAGGTGATGAGGGGACTGGAACATCTCTGTTATGAAGAAAGGCTGAGATATTTGGAGCTTTTTAGTCTGGAGAAGAGAAGACTAAGGGGGGAATCTTATCAATGTTTATAAATACTCAAAGATTGGGTGTCAGGGGGAGAGGCTGGTCTTTTTTCAGTGGTGCCCAGTGACAGGACAAGAGGCAACAGGCACAAACTTGAACATAGGAAGTTCCATCTAAACATGAGGAGCAACTTCTCTACTTTGAGGGTGGCAGAGCACCGGAAAAGGCTGCCCAGAGAGGTGGTGAAGTCTCCATCTCTGTAGACGTTCAGAACCCACCCGAATGCGATCCTGTGTGACCTGATCTAGGTGAACCTGCTCTAGATCTCCAGAGGTCACTTCCAACCCCTAACATTCTGTGATTCTGTGATTTGGCCTGTTAGATGTATTTTACTGGATCATTTTCTGAAATACTTCTCCTTTTATATGACCAGTTGGGGCCTTCCCACTATCTCTACACACCTCAACTTTGAATAACAATTTTGCCATTCTGTTGCATTTCAGCAGGGACAAGGCAAAGATCTTAGGATATCTAGAAGACCTCTTCTTTCACTGTGTAGTAGCATTTGCAGTATTTCTATACTAAGCCATGGGCTTGCAAATTTCTCGTCTTTCCCTCTCTTGAAGTTGTGAGTATGGAAGGTAACTGTGGTCTGTTCCCTGCATCTGACGGGCATTGTGCTGTTACTGAGCAGGAACAGAGACCCACAACAGAGGATGTTCAGACTTGTTGGTGTCTTCTGTTCTGTTGGTGGAGTTATTCCATACATTGTCTTAGTATTACCCACTTCCCAGACAGATTGGTAACTAATAAATTCAGAAAAAAATCAAATTAAAACTCCCTCTTCCTTTTGGGAGACTCACAGTTTCTTCCATGCAAGCATTAATGTATTAAAAGGCATTTACTGGCCTAGTTAACCTGAAAAAGTAATCTTGTCAAGCAAAAAAGGAAGACGAAAAGACAAAACCAACTCTCTCCCCTATACTACAGTCAGTAATGATTGCTATTTACTAATAAAAATATTAAATATTATATTTATATAATATATAATATAGTCATATAATATAATATATTTATTAATATAAATATTATAATATTTGTGGTGAAAGGAGTTAAATCCAGATGGAGACTGGTCACAAGTGGTGTCCCTCAGGGCTCAGTCTTGGGGCCAGTATTGTTTAATGTCTTTTTTCAATGACCTGAATGAGGGGATCGAATGCACCCTCAGTAAATTTGCAGATGACACGAAATTGAGTGGGAGTGTCGATCTGCCTGAGGGTAGGGAGGCTCTGCAGAGGGATTTGGACAGGCTGGAGCAATGGGCTGAGATCAGTTGCATGAGGTTTAACAAGGGCAAGTGCTGGGTCATGCACTTGGGTCACAACAACCCCAAGCAGCGCTACAGGCTTGGGGAAGAGTGGCTGGAAAGCTGCCTGGAGGAAAAGGCCCTGGGGGTGTTGGTTGACAGCCGACTGAACACGAGCCAGCAGTGTGCCCAGGTGGCCAAGAAGGCCAATGGCATCCTGGCCTGTATCGGAAACGGTGTGACCAGCAGGAGTAGGGAGGTGATCGTGCCCCTGTACTCAGCACTCGTGAGACCACACCTTGAGTACTGTGTCCAGTTCTGGGCACCACAGGATAAGAAGGACATTGAGGTGCTAGAGCGAGTCCAGAGAAGGGCAACGAGGCTGGTGAGAGGTCTGGAAAACAGGCCTTATGGAGACCGGCTGAGGGAACTGGGGTTGTTTAGTCTGGAGAAGAGGAGATTGAGAGGAGACCTTATTGCTCTCTACAACTACCTAAAAGGAGGTTGTAGTGAGGCTGGTGTTGGTCTCTTCTCCCAAATGACTAATGATGGGACGAGAGGAAATGGTCTCAAGTTGTGTCAGGGGAAGTTTAGGTTGGATCTGATGAAGAAGTTCCTTACTGAGAGGGTGGTTAGGCACTGGAACAGGCTGCCCAGGGAGGTGGTGGAGTCGCTGTCCCTGGAGGTGTTTGAAAAACGAGTGGATGAAGCACTTGAGGCCATGGTCTAGTGGTTAGGGAGATGATGGGATAAAGGTTGGATTTGATGATCCTGGAGGTCCCTTCCAACCATAATGATTCTATGATTCTAATATAAAGTACATTTCCAAGCTGAAAAGTTTCTACTAGGAACCTTGGGTGGTTGCTAGTTATCAGTATGATACGAGTTTTTGTTTTCATTTTGTTTTCCTTAATGAAGTATGTATTATACTTGACAAGAATTCAGGACAAAATTCTGTTCATGATCAGGTTTCTGGTGATGGCAACAGTCTTAAATGGTGTACTCAAAATGAACATTACGTTACTGAAATGCAAAAAGCAGTTATGTAAAGTGTCAGTTAAAAAACCTGTCTTATTCATAGAGCTGGTTGTTTTAATTGTTTTACTGGAATGATTTCAAACTATAGGGCTGTTTTGAACAGGTAATAAAAATACTCATTTTCCGAGGAGTTGTATTAGTGGTCCCCTATGGGATTAGATTTTTATCACCTTGGATGGCTTTGTGTTTTTCCTAAAGACTGTTGTATTTGTTTGGGAAGCAGGAGTGTCTGTGTGTGGTCTTGTTTACTCAGTCTGGACAGCTTTTTGTTATTTTTCTTCTCGAAATGAAAAAGCAGAGGATTCTAGCAGAAACGAAATATAGATAACATTTCATATACTGTTGTTAGACTTCTCTATATCCATAGTAAAATTGTGTGAAAATGTGTGTTCTCTTCCCTTCATTTCTCCCTGCTGCTTTCTTGATCTATTAATTATTTTCTTATATTTTATGCTGTTGTTAGACATCCTGAATATGTCCATTCCCCTCCAGTCTGATAATCTTATATTGGTTTCTCACTATACTGCTATAATGCAAGTTAATGCTTTTGGTTTATAAAATATTTGGTAAATATAACCAAAGCAGTGAAGGTTCTTTGTTTTTAGAGAAGCAGACTTATGCAGGAATGAAATACATTCTTTGGAAACTTTACATGAAAAAGAACTTTTTTTTTTTTTTTCTTTTTTTATGACTCAGTTGAATATATACTAAAGTAGTTATGCTGCTTTTAATTTTAAATATCAGCATGTAGCAGAAGTCTGCCAGAAATTTGCATGGATCAAATGTGATAGGATCTGTTGGTATCAAACAAAACTGCTTATGAATGTTCAGCATGAACAGGGTCTCAAGATTTCCATTTTGTTTTTCTGAGGAAATTGGTCTCAAGCTTGTCATTATTTCCTGCTAGGGTTTTTAGAAATTTTTAGCTTGAAGAACAGGAATTTGAAGAATGGCCATTGTGATTCAGAACTTATTTTAAATTCAAACAGCCCCATCTGTATTCCTGCCCTATGGAAAGAATAAGGGTACCTTTAATTGTTTCAGAAGTTACTGAAGATATTTACGTTTTGGACACCTAGTAGTGGATGTTCTTTAGTTCTTAGTACTGGACAAGCAGGAGACATTGAACCTTGATTTTGTGAGAAATATATATTGCCAAATCAGTAGGAGGCATATTAGGAAATTGAAGTAATTAAAAATAGTGTATTTTAGTGTAAATTCCTTTATTGGGAGGAACTGTGTATGCATTTCCTCCCCTTTGCATAGATACTGTCAGAAGTAGCATAATTAGTGTATAAGTATTGTAATAGATAACACCAAGAGCCTGTCTTTTTCTGTGTGGCATATAAATCTTTCCCTTACAGCCTTTCATGCAGTCATGCACAGTATATGTCCTGGCTGTGTGTAGTTTATCGTAAGCTGAAAGTGAGAACAGAAGAGTTTGAGATTTTAGTTTGTAGACGTAGGCATTAACCATTGTTCTTTATAGAAGTGTCTTAAGTATTAACTGAACAGACAATGAAACACCCTGAAGGTTATGAGTCTGTTCTACATATTCTGTGGAGTAGAATCTGGTACTTAGTGGCAAAGATGTAAATCTCATCTAGACAATTTATTGTGAGCAGAGCTTTTTCTTTCAATTTAGAAAAACTTAGATGCAGTTTTCATTAATTTTTTGCTACTGATTGTTAAATGTTATGTTACCTTGATTCTTTTTTTGCTTGCCTTAACTCATGGGTGGAATGTTCCTACCCAGATGCTACTTCTGTTATTGTCCTAATTTAAGAAGACCAGTCAGTCTGAAGCATATGCTTAAATGATCTTCTACAACGAAACCAAGTTTGCAGCTTATTCTGAAAGTAGAGAGGTCACTCAAGCTGTGATGGATGTCTCAGTGTTTAAAGATGGGCATCTAAAAAATGCTGTTAAATTTGCCAGTTCTTGAAAAATTTCCTCTGACTAATAAAAAAACCCAAAAATTCAAGGAGATGCTTCATAGCATTCTCTCCCACTGAAAGATTGTTACAAATCTCTCTTTAGGACACTAGAATAGTTCCATATAAAACTTGAGCATTTTTAATTAATTTTATTTATGAATTTTAATTAATTTTATTTGCCTGAGCCTGGCACTGGTACCGGAGGGAGCCAGTGACACCGCGTGTGTGCGGTGCGAGCAGATAAATGATCTGCTCGGGCAGGTGGTTAAACTGATGGAGGAGGTAGAAAGACTTAGAACTATTAGAGATTGTGAAAGAGAAATAGATTGGTGGAGCTTCACCCTGAGGCAAGGGCAGTTGGAAAAGGGTGGGCAAGTGATGGATCCCCTCCCCTCCTGTCATCAGACAGAAGCAGAGGGTTCACAGACAGGGAGGAATGGAGGGTGGTCCGTCCGCGGAGAGGCAAGCAAAACCCCTCCCAACCCCCTTCACCCTCCCAGTTGCCCTTGAGTAACAGGTACCAGGCCCTGGAACTTCAGGGAGAGGTAAATGAAGTTGGAGGGGTAGGTCAGTCTCCTGAATCACCTAAGGCTTGTCAGTCACCCCAACGCCTTAGGACTTCTTCAATTAAGAAGAAAAGGAGGGTAATTGTGGTGGGCGACTCCCTTCTGAGGGGAACAGAAGGGCCCGTCTGTCGACCGGACCCATCCCACAGGGAAGTCTGCTGCCTCCCTGGGGTTCGGATTAGAGACATTAAAAGGAAACTCCCTAATCTTGTAAAGCCCTCCGATTACTACCCACTGCTGGTTTTTCAGGTTGGCAGGGACGAAATTACTACAAGAAGTGTAAGGGCTATGAAGAGTGACTTCAGGGCCCTGGGACGGCTGGTTAAGGGGTCTGGAGTGCAAGTAGTGTTTGCCTCCATACCTCCTGCAAGAATGGGTGAAGAGGTAAGCAGGAAGTGTTTACAGATTAATGAATGGCTATGTAACTGGTGCCAAAGGCAGGGCTTTGGGTTCTTTGATCATGGGCTGCTATATGAGACACCTGGCCTGGTGACAGGTGGAATGCATTTGTCCCAGAGGGGGAGAAGGCTTTTGGGGCAGGAGTTAGCAGGGCTCATTGAGAGGGCTTTAAACTAGATGTGAAGGGGGAAGGGGAGAGAACTGGATCTGTTAGGGACAAGCCCAAGAGCAATATGCTAAGGCCTGAAGGAAGGTGGTCTAGGGAGGATTTTCGATCATTGAAGAGAAGGGATAGATGTTTAGGCCCTGACCACAAGGCCTCCTGCCTCCCAGGGGTCCCACCAGTGCGCTCTGCTTGCTTTCTGAAATGCCTGTACACCAATGCACGCAGTATGGGGAATAAACAGGAGGAGTTAGAGGTCTGTGTGCGGTCTAAAGGATATGACCTGGTGGCAATTACAGAGACATGGTGGGACAGCTCACATGACTGGAATGTGGTCATGGATGGCTATGTCATTTTTAGGAAAGATCGGTCAGTGAAGCGAGGTGGTGGAGTTGCTTTTTATGTGAGGGAGCAACTAGAATGTATTGAGTTTTCTCCAGGGGCTGATGAGGGGCAAGTTGAAAGTCTGTGGGTAAGAATTAAGGGGCAGGCAGGCATGGGTGATATAGTTGTGGGGGTCTATTACAGACCTCCTGATCAGGACGAGGGAGTTGATGAGGCTTTCTACAGGCAGCTGAAAGCAGCCTCACAACTACAGACCTTGATCCTCATGGGGGATTTTAACTACCCCGATATCTGCTGGAAGACTTACACAGCCAGCCATTCACAGTCTAGGAGGTTCCTCCAGTGCATTGATGATAACTACTTAATGCAAATGGTGGATAAGCCGACTAGGAGAGGAGTGCTGCTGGATCTTGTACTTACCAACAAGGAGCGTCTTGTTGAAGCAGTGATGGTCAATGGCAGCCTTGGCTGCAGTGATCATGAGATGGTGGAGTTCAGGATCCTGTGTGGGAGGAATAGAGTACCTAGCAAGACCAGAACCCTGGACTTCCGCAGGGCCAACTTTAGCCTCCTTAATCAATTGTTAAGGGAAGTCCCATGGGACAGGGTGCTAGATGGTAAAGGGGCTCAAGATAGTTGGTCAACATTCAAGGACCACTTCTTGCAAGCTCAGGATCAGAGCGTCCCAATGGGTATGAAATCAAGTAAGGGAGCTAGGAGACCAGCATGGTTAAACAAGGAACTGCTGGGCAAACTTAGGTGGAAAAAAAGAATTTATGGATCATGGAAAGAGGGGCTAGTCACTTGGGAGGAATATAGGACAGTTGTCAGAGGATGTAGAAAGGCAATCAGGAAAGCTAAGGCCTCCCTAGAACTTAACCTTGCAAGCCAGGTCAAGGACAATAGAAAGGGCTTTTTCAAATACGTAGCTAATAAAACAAACACTAGAGGCAATATAGGCCCACTGATGAATGAGGTGGGTGCCCTAGAGACAGAGGATATAAAGAAGGCAGAGGTGCTGAATGCCTTCTTTGCCTCTGTCTTTACTCCTGCAGGCTTTCCCCAGGAGCCCCTGATCCCTGTAGCCCCAGAAGAAGTCAGGATAAAGGAGGAGTTTGCCTTGGTAGATGAGGATTGGGTTAGGGATCAGTTGAGCAATCTGGATATCCATAAATCAATGAGACCAGATGGAATGCACCCAAGGGTGCTGAGGGAGCTGGCAGAGGTCATTGCTAGGCCAGTCTCCATCATCTTTGGTAAGTCATGGAGAACAGGAGAGGTGCCTGAGGACTGGAGGATAGCAAATGTCACTCCAATCTATAAGAAGGGCAAGAAGGAGGACCCGGGTAACTATAGACCGGTCAGCCTCACCTCCATCCCTGGAAAGGTGATGGAACAGCTTGTTCTTGGCACTATCTCTAGGCACATCAAGGATGAGGGGGTCATTAAGAGCAGTCAACATGGTTTTACCAAGGGTAAGTCATGTTTGACCAACCTGATTGCCTTCTATGAGGAAATAACTAGGTGGATAGATGATGGTAGAGCGGTAGATGTGGTTTATCTTGATTTCAGTAAAGCATTTGACACTGTCTCCCACAGCATCCTTGTAGATAAGCTGATAAAGTATGGGTTTGGTGATCAGGTAGTGAGGTGGATTGTGAACTGGCTGAAGGGAAGAAGCCAGAGAGTTGTGGTTAATGGGACGGAGTCTAGTTGGAGGCCTGTGACTAGTGGAGTCCCTCAGGGGTCGGTACTGGGACCGGTGTTGTGTCTTTCAGCAGCTGCGATTGATTATGTTCAACTTCTATGCTTGAGGACTCTATTTTCCTTTTCAAAGTAAAGGGTTACCTATACTTGCTGTGTTTGTTCACACTGAAGAAAACTAGAGGGAGATAGAGCTGCTGCCATGAACTATCAAATGGGTGCTTATGGAGAAGACGGAGCTACACTCTCCTTAGAACTGTGCAGTGAAAGTATGAGAGAAGACAGGAGTTTTAGAAAGGGAAATTCTATTTACCTGTACGGGGAAAAAAAAAAGACTTCACAATGAGGATTGTGAGATACTGAAACAGGTTGCCTGGAGGGGTTGTTGAAACTCTGTCCTTGAGGATACTCAAAACTTCACTGGACGAGGCCCTGAGCAACCTAACCTGACTTCAAGCATGGCCCTGCTTTGAGTGGGGAATGGGACCAGATGACCTTCAGAGATCCTGTCAGTTTAAATTATTCCATGATTTTATGACTCTACACATTCATATTAGATACATGTTGGTGAGAGTTAAGAAATTAGATCGATATATTGAGACCCTTTTGTACTCTTAACCTGTGCCTGGATTTCCAGCACTGTAGTTTACAGTATTTTTCTTCAGTTCCTGATAATGGGGACAGTGATTGAAAATGGAATTAGAAAGAAAAGATACTAAATACTTTACAGCTGAAGTGTAGAGAAACTATCTAGTCCAAGGAATTTCCTTTTGATCTTCATTGCTGTTGAAAAAGAGGCTGAAATTGGCTTTGGGAGTTAGTAAATAAAGCACGGAGAAATGGTGAAGGCTGGAGTATACTGACTAAATTGTGGTAAATTAAACCAAATGAAAAAATTGGATGAGGAGACTGAAAAAAATTCTCACATTTGACTTTTCCCCAGGAAAACATTTTTCTGGGACGATGTAGTCTGACCTTGTCTATGTTGGAGTGGTTTATGTAAAAGGAGTATTTACTTTATTGTGATGCTGATCATACGGTAATACTTTTTTATTTGTAATATGTGAGGTCTTTGAGATGATATCAGTACATGACAGTAAATTATTTTAATATGTTTGTATCCCATAAAGTACTCTTACTGGAGCTCAGCAACTACAAGCTCTATTTATATAGATAATTTTATAGACTAATAATTAAAACTTAGTTATTTTTGAATATATAGAAGTGGTTTGGAAATTCTTTATGAAGTGTAGTACAAACTCTTACACAAGAAAAGGCCTGCAAATGCTACAGGGGACTTAACATTGCAATACACATATGAATAATATATTAGTTGATACAGTACATATAATTAAAATTGAAAGACTAAAGCAAATTTATAAAATATTTAAACTGAATAGTGAAGAACACTGGAGAGAATTAAATGCATTTCTTGGTTTTTTAGCCTGACAGTTATATGTTACCAGTATGTAGCAGTTTTCCTGGGGAGGATGTTTCCTGCACTTGAGAAATTGACTGGATCCTTACACATGCAGTGAAGCATAACTAAAGCAATAGTTTATATATATGATAGAAAACAGTAGGATTTTTCTCAGTACAAAAAAAAATGTAAATTTCCATCAGCAAGTAAAAATGGAAATTACTCAAATAGGTGTTAGAATTTAGAATAAAAATAGAGTAATCAAAAGTAATGAGACATCTTTGAGCATAACCTTTGTCATGAGAAAATTGTGCAGTTACTTAAATCTAGTTTCCTCTTGTTTTGGAGGGAGGGGTTTTGTTCTCTAAACTGCTGAGATTTATTACTTTTTGTCAGTCAGCTGTTAAAATTGTACGTTTCTTTGAGAAGTCAGAACTCCTATGAAGAGGACTTTGGTCTCGTCTGGAATCATGGATGCATGTCTTTGAAAATTACAAGTTTTACTATCAGATATAAACTGAAGGAATGATTTGATGCAGTCTTTCTATTGTAGTGATTAAAAGAACCTGCTGTAGTACCTTTCTAGCTCCAGAATAAACCCAGTGTCTTGATTTGAACAATATGCTGCACTTAGTGAACAGCTTTCTTTAAGGAAATTCAGTGATAGGCATTGAATTCACTGCTGCTTTATATTCCATGAATAAGGAGGAGTTTTTGATATTGAAGAAATTGCTATCAAGCATGGAAGATATTAACAATTAAAGTAGGCAGGTTTGCTATGAGAATAGGTGTGGGATTTGACTAAGTGCCAAATCATGAATTTCTAGCCTGTCTGCCAGTAGTTTGGTGTCTTTTTGGATGCCCTTGTAGAGTGTAACAATAGATTTCATTGCTTGCATAGATGGGCAGCAGTAAATTAACATTCATTAAGATATTTTTAAAGCAGAAGAAGATTGAGACTAGGTTTTAGTACAATCATATACTATTTTCTTTTTTTTAACTATCTGAAGCCTTTAGTTCTACTTTAAGTGTGTTTCAGAGTTCTGTGTCACTTATTTGTGATGTCATGTTAGGTCTCTTGGCTCACGAAAAGAAGTAATAAGAAATGCAGCAGGGATTTAAATTTAAAAGGGAACAAAAATGCCATTGCGATCTATATTTCTTCTGTTTACTAATGTGTTTCTTTTTTTCCCCTCTTGTCTTGTCTGTATCTCCTGTCAAATAAAGGCCAAGAAACACCAGGTCTTCCTAACAGAGACGTATGAAAACAACATGAGAGAGCTGGAGTTACTCTTGGACAGCTTTGCTATGTCAGACCAGTGGACAGCAGGTTAGTTGAAGGTATAAAATGACAGATGCATCTGTCAATGTTCCAAAGTCACTACATTGTGGGAATTCTGCAGATGCCTCTTGCATTCCCTTTTCTCAACATGCTTTGATTTGATGACATGATAAGAGCAGTTCTCACAGCAGTCAAATGGCCTTGCTAGCTGAGAAAGGGTGACGGAATGTGGACCTGCTGTTGTCAGCCCAGAGCTTGATTTACAAATGCTGGGGTGTATGTGATCGGTCAGAAAAGGGCTCACTTGCTGTGCTCTAAATCCAACTGAGAAAAAAGTCCTTACAGTATACCTGCAAAGGGAACAGATGTTTTGCCTGAACTGAGCCAAATTCTGAGGCAACCTTCAGCAACTTAAAGGTCATATATTCAAAAAGGTTGTGTAGGACACATGATATAACACAATACTTTGTACCATTGATTGTGGACTAGTACTATATTGCATTCATTTGATCTAATACAGAAGAAATATTTCTCTGTTTTCATTAAAATTAATTCTATGTCAGTGGTTGTCACTCTACTACCTAGCTTTGTATGTAATTATTTTATCAAACTCAAGAAACTACTGCCTGCTTAAACATTTGCAATAGTGGCTAACATAAACAAGCTGAACTTTAACATGAAAGCAAGTAATTTTTTTAAAGGTGAAAATAGTACACTTTTAAAAATCTTTGTTTAAAACTATCTGTAAAAGTTTCCTCTATATGGTTCCTGTTAGAAAATCCCATACTAGACACAAAATACTTTCAGCTTGCAGTGAACTTGAAAGAGAACAGGGAAAATGTTGCAAATGTGTTTATTTTATGTAAATTGTGATATTTTTCTGCACTTTTTAGCAACAGTAGACATAAATGGGTGATATAACATCTTTAAATGAAGATGCGGGTTTTTTGTATCTTCATAAAAAGATTTTTTTTGGAGGGCCTGGTACTGTTAAAATTGAATAAAGGAACTTAGTGAGATTTTTTTTGTCCTTAAAAGCCTGACCTTGAATCTGTGATGCATTTATTTCCTTACATGGGATATGTGATATTTTATTTCAGAATTGGTATCAGTTTTTATTCATAATTGTAAATGTAATTCCTGTGGGTAATACTTGTAGGTTTACTGTAGATAACTTCAAACTGAAAAGCTCTTCAAAACTGTATGTTTTCCTCAGTTTTGCAAAGTTCCACATGCCCAGAGCAGCTTCTGCAAATCTGGGGGGAGCTGGATGCTGCTGCCAAAGTGCAGTTTCCAAAGCAGTAATTGTCTTTTGGGTAGGTTTTCTGTTCTCCCTAGTGGTAAACCTTGCAGAGAACTGCTTTGACCTGTTTCTATAATATTAGGAATTCAGTAACAGTAACTTCAGTATTAATTTGCTTTGTTTAAGGTAACCTTTGAAAGATCGTATTTAAAGAGATTTTTAAAGCTTCAGCATTCTCTGCAGAGGCTCTGCTGAGGCAGAAAGTCAAATTTAGATCTCTTTTAGATTGAGTCTTTATGGCTAATATTAAAGTGGACATTGACTAAGACATTTGTTCTACATATTTACTATGCTTCTAAGTGTAAAACTTAAATTTTTAATGCTATTGCCTTATTGGGTTGTGCTTACAAATTTATCATCTAACAGTATTTCTTGCAATTTAAAGAAAATGTTTAATGTAATCATATTTGAAATGGGAATGTCTAGGTGCCAACAAAAGTAAAAACTTTAAATACTTTTTGTTTTTAACTTTCAACTCAAGTGGTTGAGAGATGTACTTAAAAATCTATCAATATTAAAGGTCCAGCCCCTTCATTTAAGTGTTGATTGGGCTGTGATTATTGGGTTATACAGGAAAAAGAAGAGAAGACTTTGTATTTTTATTTTTTAAAATTTTTTTTTTCCTTTATACATTCCAAAATAACAAGTATAAATCCATGTCTTCTCCTTTTTGAGTGACCTTTATAAATTTTCCACAGCATTGTTATTCTTATTGGGCAATTGGCATGATTTCAGTTTGTCCCTGTTCGGTTTATCATATTTGGCAGTTATTCAGCAACCGGGTTTGTGCTCAGGGAATTTTGTCATCATTTCAGGAAAAAAAAAAACGTGGTTGTAGTAATCCGAAAAAAAAGTGAACTGAGTATAAAGTACTAAGAGTGTTAGCTGCTTTGAGTTAGTGTCACCCTTTAACATAGGCCACCAGTACTGTTTAGGTCAAAAATCTAAACCACAGCACCATATGAGCTGCTATGAAGAAAATTAACTCCATCCTAGCCAGGCCCAGTACTGTTACTAGAAAATCTGAAGCAGCAGGTTTCAGAGTTTACTCACTTGTGTACCTCCTGCCAGACTCCTGTTGAACCTGGCATTTTCCCAAAGTTCTTCCCCCAAACTCTTAGGTGATACTGGGCATGTGCTTCAGGTATTGTTTCTGTTTGGTTTTTGGGTTTTTTTTCCCATCATTGCTGAAGTAGGGACGGTCCAGCAAGAGAGTGCCGTTTGGATTGTGTCGCATGTCTTCTGCATAGTTGTATGAAGACAGACAACATTTGGCCAGTATTGAAGCCATAGGCTTGTTTTCAGCTAGTGCAGGAGTCTGGTATTTCTGTTGGTAGACTTGACTGCCTAGAAAATAGGGTTCCAGCAAAGGCAAGGAATGCCAGCATGGAAAATTTACTGGCGAAAGTCTGGTTTTGTCAAACAGTATGTACATTAAGATAGTTCAGAGGCATGTTTCAGTGATGGCATTGCAGGTTAGGACTTCAGCAACTAACGTACATTATTTAGGCAGTTTGGTGAAAACTGTAGGATGAAGACAACCCCTAGACTGACTGACTAGATATTATTTTAAACTGAACGAGAATAGTGAGTTACAACTTCTCTAGAGCTAGATGTATGGAAGAATAGTACTTTCTTTTTTTCTGTGCAACAACATCATTGTGAAATGTTCCTACAATGGGTGGTAGTGAGAAGTTGCTCTTGTAATTGAGAAGACAGAACTGAAGCCCTGTGCATCCTTAACTCTAGCTGTGGTTAAGATACAAAATAATAGTAAGGTGTTGCTAGTCTCTTTCCTAAATGTGAAATCTAACCTTTTCACAAAAGGTCAGATTTTATGAATTCTTCTTAGGTTGATTCTAAGTGTAACATTGCTGTTTGGGACATCTCTAGGAGTCAGAGGTTTGGTTAAGGGCACAGGAGTATCATTAAGAAGATTTTGCTTTTCCCTGACTCTGTAGACCTTTAGAAACTGTGGTGCATAGGTATCTGCTGGAGTGACTGATAGAAGCAGAAGTCGGTCACTGTGATATACATTCTTTAAATTCACTTGTGTGCTGTAGAGCAGGTCTTGCTCCTGTTTCTGAAAGCAATCTAGCAAACCTGCATTGATTTGACTAGGTGAGACTTTGACAATAACAGTTGGCTGGAAAAGTTAGTGTCCAATCTGAATAGTACTCTATGCTTTCTGGTATTACAGTGGGTTGGGTGAGAAGAGGCTAATTAATTGAAAACTGTTCAGAAGTGTTGTTGGCAATACTTTGCAATGTGCACATGTGTTAGTTTTCCACTTACTACCATTGATGCATTAAGTATAGCCTCCAGGACAAATCTGTCATTTTTGTATAACGCTTGAAGTAGACTATCATGCTTATTAGATAACACTAACCACAGGATTCTTAAAAAAAACCGACCTGCAAGCCTGTAAGTGCACCTTCTCTACCTGACGAAGTTTTATGGAGAGCCAAAGCAAAGGCTTAGAGTTTAGTGTCTGATTTGACTTCATGAGCCACCCTAGGTAAATTGCTTAGTGACACTGACCTTTCAGAGGCAATAAACACCTTTATCATAATTTAAATCTGCTGGGAGCTGTGATTGTTTAGCCTCTTTGGAGTTCACATGCCACAGATTTTTAAATTTTTTTTTGCAAAATAAGCATGCTATTAGTGTTGGTGAAGTTAGTTTTGCTTATGGTATATGTTAAGTCTCATGGAAAAAATGGTACTATAATTTGTTAGAAAGTAAGTTTATAAATGCTGCATACTAATATAGTAATGCTGAGAAGAAGTATCTGTTAATAAGCTGGTATTTTACTGTAACACCAGGAAAAAATGAATAGTTTGTTCTTGGAAATTTAATATCAGTTGACATCTTGTGACCTCTTGATCGATATGGTGTTGTTTTGCTTTCTTAGCACATTGTACTACAGGGTTTGGAATGCTCAGACTTGTTCATGTGTCCCTAATTAAGGCAACCAGATCAGAATTCTCTGTCTAAAGGTTTAATAAATAAGTGTGGTGTGTATATAATGGATGTATCAGCTTTAAGATTTATAATTGAAACGATATGTAGGACTCTGCAGACAGATAATAATTTTTTTTTATTATTTCCTTTGGAATGAAATTCAAGATAATTTAGAAGGTTTTTAATACGTCTCCAAGCATAACATAGTCATGTGATCTTTGGCTCAATAAAGCTTTGAGTGAAAGAAGTACTACATTATACTGTGCTTGCTTAGTCACAACGGCAAAATAATGTCAGGAAAAGTGCAACATACTTAACTTTCAGGCAACGTGTTTTTCAAAGTGTGATATTGTGTGGTTTAAAATTGGCTGGTCTGACTGAGTGATACAGACTTGACTACAGTAGAAATTATATGCAGGACTGCATACCAGAAACATTAGGTAGAAATGTAATCCAGAATTTACAGTTTTGTATCTTGTATTAAAGCTTTTATACAAATGTCTTTCAGCTGTATTTGCTGTGAAAGTATGGCTCTTCAGCTGCATCTGTTGTGGCAAGCAAGGCTGCTGTTCAGTGTTTTATATTGTCACTGAAGCCCTCACTAATTTTAATACCTCTCATCCAGGGTGAGTATTTTTCTCTCTGTGGCTTTAAGGCTTAATTTTCATTCTGTATTTTTCTTCAGGCACTTTCAAGGACAAAGATAAACCTCCACGCCTCTCTGTCCTTGAGACTTTGAGGTGTACCTTGACAGCTTACCAGAACAAGCTGGAAGATATCTCTAATGAGGTAACACTTGCACTGTTTGGCTCTATATGTATTGCCTTCGGCCTGTAGCAGTACATGCGCTTTGCTTGTAAAAAAGGTCAGAAGAGTGGGAATGTTGAGTTGACAGCTTCACATACATCCAAAGAAATAACCTCTGTCACTACTATTTCTCTAAACTTGCCCTGCAGTAAAGTTTCACTTACATTTCAGGGGAGAAGGGAGAGGAGATTTTTTTCTTTTTTTTTTAGTTAAATCTTAGTTAAATAGTTAAATAAATGTTTTCTTATTAAACCTGTCTGGGTCATTATTTTCAATAAACATTCAGGAAAATGAGGCATTCATATCTAGGATTTCAGTTAAAAGACAATGATTTAAGAGTTGGGCAGTGTATACTGCACTAATTCTAAATACACAGCACTTGAGCCACAGCAGTCATTGGTATCAGTTATGTAAATGTGCATGCCCTTGTACATTTAAAAGGTGGCATAATTTTCTCAGATTAATGTGTTATGATGAAATCTTTTGGGGCTATTTTGAGGTCTTTTCAAGTAAAATAGGACCATGACAATACTTTCCCTAAGATATCTAAGACAATAATGGAAATATTTCAATATTGACAGTCATACCCTTGGAAAAAATCAAATGTTTGTCATGCAAAAATGGTCCTTCTGGCCTTTTATTTCCCTGACAGAAAAATCAGAATCTTGCATTTATTTTTCTCATTTGTATTGTTAAAGTGATTAAATTTATCCTTTTGGGTGTGAATGTTTTATGAATTTGTGTCTTTAAAGGCTGCAGAGAGAAGTTAACTGCACTGTTAAAGCTTTCTATACAAACTTGTAATTAGCTTATCTTTGGATAAAATTGGCAAATACAGAAAGGCAAGGTGTGATAAGACTGTAAAAACACCAGCACTGTTTTGTCATTTCTAGGTTTTGTCTTTGACAAATGCATAGTCTAGCTAGTCACTCACAATGTTTAAAAAAACCCCAAGAAACACCAAAAGAACAGAAGAAAAGTGTATCAGCTTTGCGCCTTTTACTGGGAAAAGAGCGGTCTCCCACAAGACCTTTGAGTTTGTTCAATGGGCACAAGAATAAGTGACCATGGAAACAATTATACTTTTGTAAACAGCAAGCACTGTTAGGTCTCTCCCAGTGAGATAAGAGAACCGATGTGTATAGTCATTATGAAACTCTTCTGAGACCCAAGTCTGGAAGCTGCAGAGTTACTAGGAACATATTACCCACAGCGAATTGTTATTTGGGAAGAAGAATGTCATGTGATAGGCAGCACAGTTGAAAAGTCGACTCAGCAGGCTTTGGCTTAGCGATGTGCTTTGTTGTGAAACTGTGCCAGAGACAGCAGTGGGGAGACCAAGGGGGTGGCTGCTAAGAAAGCAAAGAGAGTATTCTGACAGAAAGAAGAATGAACTGTCCATGAAAATAAATCGCAAGCAGAGCAGGACCAACTGATGACCTGCCACAAGACTTCCCAGTAGAACTGTGTGTGACTGACCCTGAAGCTGTCTTACAGAGCCAGAGATCACCAAGCACCTTCATGGTGTGCAGAAAGGGCAGTGTTCTGTCCTTCTTGATTACCTCTGCCCCCATAGATAATGCTGCTTTTGGCTTTTTATATATTAGATATGTTTAGTAATAAAACTTTTTAATAATACAATAATGCACAATGGGACTATGAAGGGCACTGCGCAATAAAAACAGGATGTTTTAATACACAGCACTAAGGGTTTAGTTTTGAGTAATTATGTAGCAGTTCTTTTTATAGAGGGATTTTCAACAAGACCTCACATGTTGATGGAGTTGTTACTATATGTGTAGACCTGTACGTATATATGAAATACTCTGGTAAACTTGTCACGTGTCACCTTTAACTTACTGTGTTAAAAACTAGATTAAACAATGTAGTTCCTTTGTGTGGCTGAAAGGTGTAAAAGTGTTTTGTTTTTGACAGCTAACAAGCTTTTGACTTTCTGTATAGTGCAAAGGCTAGAATGTGTTTGGGGAGAGAGAGAAGGCTAGTAAACCAACAAAAAGACTGGAAGTATTCCAGTAGCATTCTGTAATTTACTGTAATTATTTCTCAGGGTTCTACTAGGTCTCCTGAATGGAGATCAAACAAAAATATAATTTCCAAAGTGATTTTTAAGTTTTGTAGATGGAATATTTTACTTCTGAGTTGCTCCTTAGTGCTCAGGTGCTGGCAGTAAGTTGCACTATAATAGATTTCTGTTCGATGCTTTCTGTCAGACATTTGTATTGCCAACCTCATCATCAGGTAACCAAAGACACAGATTATAATGGTGTGATGTTATCTTTTTCCAAAGTGGAAAGTTAAGCTAGTACACATTATTAAGGTCATAACATACCTTTAAGGTGGTGGCTGGTAACACCACAAACAGTTCAGTAGTCACCATGCCTTTCAGGAACACTGCTGCTTTTTACAGGTATATAGGTACTATCCAGTGCTCACTAAAAAGTACAGACCATGCTTATTGCTGGACAATTTCTGCAGATGAACACTGACTTTTTTTAAAACTTGGTTTTCTCAAACCAGTCCCTAGATTATAATCTGAATGTATTACATTTTCAAATGCGTTTCAGAGTCTGTGTTTTTGTCAGATGTTTTGAGAGTTAATGGGAAAGTTAATAGCGGACTCAGTTTGGGATTCTGCCACTGCTATTTATCTTAAATTGTTATAAAAGAGTTACTTAGTGCTTTTGTAGTGGCACATTATTTAGATTGTATGAAGTATAAATATTGTAAAAGGAATTGAAAACAATTTTTTTTTGACAGTTATATATAAAATTCTTCCTTTATATTCAAGTGATTATGTAGCCTTTATGTAAAAGCCTGTTTGACTTCTGTATTTTTCACAGTTTGGGAAAATGAAGGCTTTGTGTGAAAAGATGACAAAAGAACTTGAGCTATCCAAAGAGAAAATTTGTGCTTTAAGTCAAGACCTTGAGGTATGTATGGTCTCATGAACTTAACATAAAATTTGAAGTTTTGCAAAAAGTTCTTTCTAGGTTTAAGGTATCTTTTTTTTCTTACCAGAATAAGTCTCTGTATCATTGTATTTTGTTGAGCAGACCTAGTTTACCTTGCAAGTTTGTGTGAAGCCATGCTGCTTTATTCTGGTTACCACCTTAGGCTGCATAACTGATCATTTCAATGATTGCACTTCTGAAATAATTTGAAATAGATGTATCAATTTGCAAAGTGTCAATTTATTTTGAAATCAGCATCAGTATTTTTTCTCTTCACTGTTTTTCTGAAGGGAAGGAGAATTTAATTGCCTCTGTTCATATGAAGACACATTTTATTAAATATGTCCTTTCATTTGTTTTTCTTTCTTTGTCTGTTTGTGTTGATCAGAGAAGTGAATGCATGTATGAAGCATCGAGTCATCTGTAACAGTTGTACACTGTGCAGCCCAAAATTTATTAGAGTCAAATCTACCTGGGAACTAATAAAAACATTCAAGAACTCTTTTCTTTAGTTTCTGAACAATAATTTTTTTGGTCTCTGTTTTTGGCTGGCACACCACTTTTGTAATGTCCTGTCTGCTTACATCAGTGGCCAAGGGAGTGAGGAAGTCATGAGGTCATGGTTAAACTCAATCTCCCAACTGGCAGTGTATAACATTACTGCCAAAATATAATATCTCTACTGCCAGTGTTTCTCAGATTCTTTTGCTGAGGATATGCTGCGTTATCACTTCAGTTTAGTCACAGAAACATCTGCAGCACTAATTCAATCTTGATAGTAATTGATACTTGCACATGATCTCCTGTCATCTGATCTCAACTTTCTTTACTAATTTATATTCAGCAGGCTTAAGACTTCTGCTTCTGTTGCAGCACCTTTGTAAGGCACCTTAAAATTTTGCAGCCCATTGCAACAGTTACTTCTATTCTTCATGTTTGCTACACATAGACTGTGCTGAGTTTTGCTTGCTACACCAGTTTCTGCTGTCTTTAAATTTTTGATAATAAAATTGTATATATACTAGATCCAGTCTGAAAACATGTGTGTTAGAACTTTAACTTTGCTTTAATCTTTTAATATTTTCATTAAGAAGAATGAAGGTAGTCATTGATGAATTTGGGAGCATCTTTCCTGCTGTATTTCCTATATAAGCAGCTATGATTTTATGAAAAACAAACGATGCTCTCAGTTTGACCTTTAGCAAACTTTGGCAATGCTGGAAGTCCAGTGCTTTTAGAAAAGGAAAGGATGTGTATCTGTCCACTGTTTCTTGGCAATCTCTTGGCTGAAAAGGGGTGGTGTATTAAGTTCTGTGTTTATCTTGTGAGATTTGTTACTGGTAACATAATGATTGTGTTTATGACCATATCTGAGTACTAATTTCTTTTCATGGTCAAACCTCCAAAGAGTCACAGAGTGGTCAGGGTTGGAAGGGTCCTCTGAAGATCATCTAGTCCAACCCCCCTGCTAGAGCAGGATCCTAGAGTAGATCACACAGGATCACAAAGAGAGTCCTCACATTTTTTTATCATGCAGATAAAGAATACAGTGCATAACAACAGCTGTCTGTGTTGCCTACTGACTCAGCTGTAACAGATCAGAGATTTACTTAGGAAAATAATGTATCTTTTCACTAGCTTTGAGAGCTCTCCACTCTGCAGAGGATAACTTGCATCCATACATTCTGCATCTCAGTGGTGGGGGTAGAGGGGATTCCAAAGGTCACTGTATCATGGAGCTTTTAACTCGCCGAAATGGATTTCTGATGCCATCTAGTTACAAGCTGTGGAGAAGGACTATTGTCAATTTTAAAATTCTATTATTGACAAGATAGAGTCAGCTTAGCCTGGAGTCTTCTGAATACATGTGGCTATTTGGCAGTTTACTTGCTCAGATACTGAACGCTGGACTGAGGTAACATTTTATAAAGTAAGATTCTTACCAGCCGGTCTCTTCCATGCCTTTTCTACAGGAAGCTCAGAATAACCTGGCTGATGCCAATAAAGAGTTAAATCATCTGCACTCTAAGTGTTCAGACAGAGGGACTTTAATAGGAACTCTAAAAATGGAACTACAGAATGTACGGCAGTGCTGGGAGAAGGAGAAAGTACGTGCCACAGAATCTGAAAATGAAATCCAGAAGCTTACCAGGGCTTACCAGAAGGATATGGAGGTATTACCACAGACAAGATGACTGTCAAAAAGAGTCTTTCTTTAATCTCGACTTTATACATTTACATACATCAAATGGTTACTCTTAGTCTTAACAGATTTATCCCCAAAATATGATTTTAAGATATGTATTTTGAAATACGTGTTTAATATCTACAAGACCTCAGGACATACTGGTTCTCCTTTCTTCTATATCAGAACCAATAGCTTAACTTTTCCAGTATTTTGCAACTTTGAACAACTGACTTTAAATAAAGAGCTATGCCTGACGAACAATTACTTTTTCTTTCAAATTGAAAGTTAACAAAAATGTTTTAGAATTGGAACATACAATAGTATCATCGTCATGTGTTGTTAATTACTGATTCACATGGCAATTGATAGATAGCAAATGTGGAATTGAGGTAGTTTTGCCTGCGTGCTACAAAATGTAGAAATCCTCACTTATGACCTACTAGCTCTTTGTGATGTGTTATATGTGGATATTACTTTACAAAGTCTTGTTTTAGAACTATTATCTCTCTCCTCATATTTGTTTACAGATGTTAATTTTGCTGCTTTCCCCCGCCCCTCCCCCCCCCCCGCCCCCCCCCCCCCGTAAAGCAGTTCTCTCCTAGCAATAGCAATGATATTCTTTATCCTAGTTGCCATGCATATTGAGTTCATTACTTCCAAAGATTTGGACATGGATGCCAACTGAGTGAAAAGGAAACATTCTTTCCACCTCTTTTACAGTCTGGTATTTAAATAGTGTCCACATGAAGCAGCTGGAATTGTTATACACATCAGATAATGATTAAAGTGAAGGAAACTAGAAGCCTGGGTATACTGTAAAGTCAGCATGTCTACAACACTGTGGTTGTATTCAACACGTATGAATTGATTTTGGGTCTTGGGATCCCTTTTTTCATGCAAAATGGATAATTATCATCCTTGGTTTATTCACAGCTGAAGCAAAAATGTTATGATGGTGACACACTGGATTTTCCTTGGGGAACTAGGAGATCTGCTAGAAACAAAGTTTAACAAAACTAAACTACAATTTTTTATTGCCTAGAATACCAGGAAATAATAGTGAGAAAATGCACCTAAGTGTAATGGAAAGGGCTCAGAAAACCATAGTTCCCTGTCTTGGTCATCCACAATTTCCTAATATAAAGCCTCATCCAAGGCCTCTGGAAAACAATGGGAACCTTTACAATGATTTACTGAGTAAAGGCTCTGTTTCATGTGGCTTTTGAGGTACAACTTTCTATTGTCATCTTAATCAAAGTTGCTAAGTCATGTATATGTACTAAAATGATGAAGGCCGGTATTTTTGTTGCACGCTATTTTTGCTAAGGTTTGTTTATAACTTGCATCACTTTATTATACTACTGACTAAAATCAGTATAAATGAATGAGGCACATCTTGTGGGATTTAACTGATGAAGCTATAAGCCTGTTTTGTCTAGTGATTTAGTCATACATAATCCACGCAAAACCAATTTTTAAAAGACTTCAGAGTGTATAAACAGTGTGTTGTGCTGCCAAGCCAATCAGCAATTCTGTGTGCTGTGCAGATACTGGAAGTGAGTACAATTTGAAACAACCTGGAAACATTAGGATGAATGATTAAATTGCACCTACTAATAGCACAGAAATTTTTGTCTGTATCAGGTTATGGTTGTGATCACTGCAGGACTGGACTTGCTTTATTTATGTACTATGTCTAATTAGTAAAAACTGTATTCTTCCTCTGGCTTTAATATGTTTCACTGCAAGTATTAACAAGAAAATGAAGACTTTTGAAAAGGTTTGAGAAGAGCTTTGTGGGCTTCTTTCAGCTGCGTGCAGCTCACATTTACTGCACATACGGTACATCTCTTTGGATTCTAACACTGTTTAGATACAACAGTTAATTTTTCTTTTTGTCTTAGGAGAAGCTAGCCTTCCTCCATAGCTTATACCAGCGTTTGGTAGCAGGCTGTGTGCTTATAAAACAACCAAAAGGCATCCTAGACGGATTCTCTTGGTCTGAGCTTTGTGCAGTCTTGCAGGAGAATGTTGATGCCGTGATCTTAGACCTCAGCAGGGCTAATGAGAAGGTAAGTGTCCTTAGGCACCAGCTACCTCTATTAAATTCAGTGACATTTGTCCACATCACAGTATCATTAAAAAGGACTGACATTCATCTTATTTCAAAAAGAATTTGGATGTTAATAATTCAATACCATTAATTATGGCTTGTCTACAACTCAGTTTGATGCCATTGCTGTGGGCATGTAAATGTGACTGAAGTCTGTATGAAGTCTCTAAGCTCCACTTTCTGTGCAGGACATGCTAATAGTACTAGCCAATATTAGCCACAGGGACCTAATTAAAAGAAAATAAATTAATCTTACTGATGAAGCAATTCAAAGAACTCAGTCATTTACACTAATAAAGCAAGTCTTTATTTTAGCATAAAACAGAAACAAAATGCACTTACTCTAGGAACATCATCTTTAAATTATATGTTTATGATTCAGAGGTGCTATCTGAAAAAATGTCAGTGTGGTTTTTTTGAATAATTGTAACTTCTGGATTCTGAAATTTGTATTCAGGAATACAATAGAAAATACTTATTTTTATAAAACATGTCAATATTTGTTTAAGGGAGGAGCTGTACTTTTTGATTTTAATGTGAGTAATCTTATGTGGCCTTTCTCCCCAGAAATCCTTGCATTTTTAGGAAAGAAAAAACCTCTTTTTAAGTAACTTGAATGGGCTCCACAGTCTTAACATGTGCCACTCTTTAGGATTTCAGTTCATGTTCTGTCTCCATTGATCAGGCCAGTCCTACAGTCCAGTAGAATGACTCCAGATCTTGGCTGCCCTGACATTTTGTTCTTGAGGCATAGGAAGCAAAAAGCTTTTTTGGGCACATTTCTCGTCTACTGGAATTGTAACCGCTCTTCTGGCCCAAATAAAGACAGTGCTGGTTACAGTTAATTGTTTTCACTCTGCCCATGATTTAGTAAATACCCCAGCAGTCAATGGAAATTACTGAAGAAGGGTAGGATAAAATCTGGATTATGCAGATTGGATGTGCATTTCTATTTTCCTTTTGAAGTAGAGGAGGAAAGGGAATGGAAGGGAGTGAACATTGTTGGCAGTGTTTGGGGGGTTGTGTCTTACTGTTTCTTGCTTTTTAATTTAGTATCGTTATTGAGATTGATTGCGAGGTCTCTAGGGCTCTTTTCATGTATTTACCAGCTTTTCAGCGTTGTTACCTCTGTTGTACGTGCTTTCTGAGAAAAAAACTTTGTCCAGCAGGTTTATGTGATCTATTTGGAAGGTATCTTGCTGATATTCTCTAGTAACGAAGTGTAGGCATGTGTATTTAGAGGTCATTGTTGGCTTGATTCATTTCTCCATTTAGTTTGCATGGGAGCTACAAAGTTAAACCACAGAGTGAATCCCTTCATGCTTGTTGAAAACACATCATAAACTAATGAGCTACTTGTGAGAAAAACATTCTATATGCTAAAATTTCCTGAGATTATTTTAATACTTAATAATATATGGAATATATTGACTTTCCAGTAAATAAAACAAAAAAAATAAAGGGCAGTTTTCTCATTATTACTTGGAATCCTTGCAATACTCAGATTACTAATTTAGCAGCACAAGATTTAATGCACTTGTTTAAAAAAATTATGGGAAATGTCCAGTTCAAGGTTCCAGCAAAGAAGGTAATAGATATCTGCAAGGTGGAATAAGAATGGCAAAACTGAAACCAAGGAAAATTCATTATTTCAAAATATGTGTCAGTTTTGTTGCAAGATTCAAGTAAGTAATCTGTTGTGAAAGACTTCTGTTTAGCTTTAATAAATATGTTGAATAAATTACAGTTTTGATTTTACACTGGAATAGTTGTGCTTAAATTAATGTGTACAATTAAAGTAAAAGGGTGTTTTGAAAGGTAAAAGAATTTTTTTTTAAAATGTTTGTCACACAGATATCTCACCTCGAATTCATTTGTAAGAACAAGTCCAGTACTATTAAGGAGCTTCAGCAGAGCCAGGAAGATGCTTTTTTAATGGCTGAACAGATGAAAGCACAAGAAAGCTGTTTGCAGAAACAAAAAAAGTACCTGGAACAGCAGTACTTGGGTCTCCTTGGGGAAGTTCAGGCAAGGGCACAGGTATGGTGCTGTGAACTACTGGGTTTTTTTTCCCTTGTAATTATTTAATGGGTTATTTCAGTAGTTTAAGCTTCTAAAAAATTTAAGGATGTTTGGGAATTTTAGTGTATCTTTAAAATAATACAAAAAAACCCCGGCACTGTGCTAGCAGTAACTTCACTTAGAATAAGAAATAAATTACTTTATTAAAACATTCCAGAAATGAATTGCTTAATTTGGTCTAACAGCTGCTACTGAATTTTTTTTTTTTTTTTGAGAATGTTAAAGCTGTAAGATTGAAATTGCTTGTTTTGAGAATTACTATATAGGGCAGCAGTTACTTTTTCAGTGTCATGCTTTGCAAAGACTCTGTAGAGTAATAGTAATGTAGTGTCATCTGGGGATAAATTTAGGTATATACATTCTGACCCTAAGAACCAAATAGCAGTTACAGTGGTAGACTTGAACAGTATTAAAGGACTTCGTTATACAGATATTACAGCGACTAGTGGTTTAAAAGTGTAAAACTATCATCACTGATAGTTTGGAAAGTTATTTGCAATCTAAAATTTTCACTCTTATTCTACAACCACAATTCACTGTCTTTGCAGTCACATTCCTTTACACGTGTTTTAGTTAAAAGTGTTGTGAAATAGAGGAAATAAGGTATGCCCTGTTATTCATGACTGCCATCTCAAATCTGCTTAATCAGAATAATCATACACACAGAATCACACAGGTGGTAGGGGTTGGAAGGGACCTCCAAAGATGATCTAGTCCAGCCTCCCTGGTGGAGCAGGTTCAACTAGATCAGGTCACACAGGAACACATCCAGACGGGTTTTAAATGTCTCCAGAGACAGAGACTCCACAACCTCTCTGGGCAGCCTGTGCCAGTGCTCTGTCACCCTCACTGTGAAGAAGTTGTTTCTTATGTTAGGATTGAACTTCCTGTGTTCCAGTTTGTGCCCATTGCCCCTTGTCCTGTCACTGGACACCATCAAGAAGAGTCTGGCCCCATCTTCCTGACACCCACCCTTAAAATATTTACAAGCATTAATGAGACCCCCCTCAGCCTTCTCTTCTCCAAGCTAAACAGACCCAGTTCCCTCAGCCTCTCCTCATACGGGAGATGCTCCAATCCCTTCATCATCTTGGTGGCCCTGCGCTGGGCTCTTTCCTGTAGCTCCATGCCCCTCTTGAACTGGGGAGCCCAGAACTGGACACAGTACTCTGGATGTGGCCTCACCAGGGCAGAGTAGAGGGGGAGGAGAACCTTCCTTGACCTGCTGGCCACACTCCTCTTAATGCACCCCAGGATGCCATTGGCCTTCTTGGCCACCTGGGCACACTGCTGGTTCATGGTCAGCCTGCTGTCTACCAGGACTCCCAGGTCCTTTTCCCTAGAGCTGCTCTCCAGCAGCTCAGCCCTCAGCGTGTACTGATCCATGGGGTTGTTCTTCCCCAGATGCAGGACTCTACACTTGCTCTTGTTGAATTTCATTAGGTTTCTCCCTGTCCAGGTCAGACTGGATGCTGTGCTTGACTCAGAGTTTGGACTTGGAAGTCTTAGTGCTCCGAAAAATGTGTTTATGAAGTATTATTTAGACAAAGCAATTTATGATAATTTCTTGGGAATGAGTTAAAATCTTGTCCATATTTTTCACTTGATATTTACATTTCACATTGGATCTTCGCAATGCTAAAATCATCCATATGAGTGGAATAAGTGGCATCCAGACTTAAATATTAAGTTCTCTCAACATCCTGCATTTTCATCCTATGAAGTCATTGCCAACAAAAAGAATGATGAAATGAGAAAGCTTAATTTTAATTTTAAAGATAACTTTTCCTTCCTAAAGAAAAAGTGGAGTACAGAGTTTGAATTTCTACCTCTTATGGATGCTGCACAAAAGAAGGATCCAAGTCATCTCTTTCAGAACTCTAGTGTATTGTGGAGAATTGGTGCCGCACGGTACTGCATGATTCTTTGGGATGGTGCTGAACCTGCCAGTCTTGTCAGTTGAAATGTGTAGAAGCAGAGCACGTACTGAAAATATGTCGCTTTCTTGTGGAGTGTGCATTAGGCATGTTTACTGGAAAAGACTTTATCTGTCAACTTGCTGTGCAGGAGTACTAGGTTTCTAAAAAGGAAACGCTTTCCCTTCACAGAATCACAGAATGTTAGGGATTGGAAGGGACCTCAGAAGATCATCTAGTCCAATCCCCCTGCCAGAGCAGGAATACCTAGATCAGGTCACACAGGAACATGTCCAGGTGGGTTTTGAATGTCTCCAGAGAAGGAGACTCCACAACCTCTCTGGGCAGCCTGTTCCAGTGCTCTGTTACCCTCACTGTGAAGAAGTTCTTCCTCATATTTATGTGGAACCTCCTATGTTCCAGCTTGCACCTGTTGCCCCTTGTCCTATCATTGGATGTAACTGAGAAGAGCCTGGCTCCATCCTCATGACACTCACCCTTTACATATTTATAGACATTAGTGAGGTCACCCCTCAGTCTCCTCTTCTCCAAGCTAAAGAGACCCAGCTCCCTCAGTCTTTCCTCATAAGGGAGATGTTCCACTCCATCATCTTTGTGGCTCTGCGCTGGACTCTCGCAAGCAGTTCTCTGTCCTTCTTGAACTGTGGGGCCCAGAACTGGACACAATATTCCAGATGTGGCCTCACCAGGGTGGAGCAGAGGGGGAGGAGAACCTCTCTCGACCTACTAACCACACCCTTTCTAATACACCCCAGGATGCCATTGGCCTTCTTGGCCATAAGGGCACATTGCTGGTTCATGGTCATCCTGCTGTCCACCAGGACCCCCAGGTCCCTTTCCCCTACGCTGCTCTCCAACAGGTCAGTCCCCATCTTATACTGGCAGATGGGCTTGTTCTTCCCCAGATGCAAAACTCTACACTTGCTCTTGTTGAATTTCATTAAATTTCTCTCTGCCCAACTCTCCAGCCTGTCTCGGTCTCGTTGAACGGCAGCACAGCCTTCTGATGTGTCAGCCACTCCTCCCATCTTTGTGTCATCAACAAACTTGCTTCCCTCATCCAAATCACTGATGAATATATTGAATAGTACTGGTCCCAGTACTGACCCTTGAGGGACTCCACTAGATACAGGCCTCCAACTAGACTCTGTCCCATTGACCACAACTCTCTGGCTTCTTTCCTTCAGCCAGTTCACAATCCACCCCACTACCTGATCATCCAGACCACAGTTCCTCAGTTTAGCTGCGAGGATGCTGTGGGAGACTGTGTCAAACACTTTACTGAAATCAAGATAAACCACATCCACTGCTTTACCATCATCTGTCCACTGGGTTATGTCCGCATAAAAGGCTATCAGGTTGGTCAAGCATGACTTCCCTGTGGTGAAGCCATGTTGACTGCCCCTAATGACCCTCTTATCCTTGATATGCCTAGAGACAGCACCAAGGATCAGTTGTTCCATCACCTTTCCAGGGATGGAGGTGAGGCTGACTGGTCTATAGTTACGCGGGTCTTCCTTTTTGCCCTTTTTGAAGACCAGAGTGACATTTGCTTTCCTCCAGTCCTCAGGCACCTCTCCTGTTCTCCACAACTTAACAAAGATGATGGAGAGTGGCCTAGCAATGACATACACGGCTCTCTCAGCACCCATGGGTGCATCCCATCAGGACCCATGGATTTATGGATGTTCAGGTTGCTTAACTGATCCCTGACCCAGTCCTCATCAACCAGGACAAACTCTATCTCTATCCTGACTTCCTCTGGAGCCTCAGAGGTCCTGGGCTCCTCAGGACAGCCTCCAGCAGTATAGACAGAGGCAAAGTAGGCATTCAGTAACTCTGCCTTCTTTTTATCCTCTGTCACCAGGGCACCCACCTCATTCATCAGTGGGTCTGCATTGCCTCTAGTGTTAGTTTTATCTGCAGTGTATTTGAAGAAGCCCTTTCGGTAGTCCTTGACCTTTCTTGCAAGGTTTAATTCCAAGGAGGCTTTGGCTTTCCTAGTTACCTCCCTACATTCTCTGACAACAGACTTATATATTCCTCCCAAGTGGCCAGCCCCTCCTTCTATGATCTGTACATTCTCTTCTTCCACTTGAGTTTGCCCAGCAGTTCCCTGTTTAACCATGCAGGTCTCCTGGCACCCTTTTTTGCCTTCCTACCTGTTGGGATGCACTGATCTTGAGCTCGGAAGAAGAGGTCCTTGAACACTAACCAACTATCTTAGGCCCCTTTACCTTCAAGTACCCTGTCCCATGGGATTTCCCCTAGGAACTGCTTGAAAAGGCCGAAGTTTGCCCTACTGAAGTCCAGGGCTGTAGTTCTGCTAGGTATTCTTACTGGCATCTGGGTATGTTTTCTAACAGAGGTTATGCAGTATTGGAGTATAAACTGGTAGAGTTGTAATCTAGGCAGCACGATATCTGTATGCACTTAGATGATTCAAGAAAACTTTGTCTCATCTTTTTTCCATCCCATGTTCCAGTTTGCCTTCCTTACCATTCAGTTTCAGTCTGGAAAGAAGACAGTATTTCTTCTGGATTTCTAATTTGTGACTGACTTTGGACCTGCAAATACCAGATTAAGCCATTCCCTTTCTGAGATCCGTAGGGTCCATGGATGCCTGCTGTTAGGGCTGTCTTAAACCTGATTCCTTGTTTTTTGTGAGACTTGACTAGTCATTCTAGCACTACAAGGAAACTGTAGCAATTTGCTGTATTTTCCATCCGAAGATTTGTGTGTTAATTACAAGCAGTTTAATGAACTAATCCCTTGCAGGTATTGGTTCCTTTCTGGAAAGGGGAGGTGAGTGATACTTCCTGTCCTGCACCAAGCTAATGGTACATCATAGAATGCGTCCTTTTGTTTGTAACTTTGTCTTCAACCAGCGTTCCATGCCTTCTTCTTGGCATTTTTACCTCAGAGCTCCTGGGTTGAGACTTCTTTATTTTTTCCAGTTGTTGGTACATGTGCGAAGGCAAACTGAAGTCTGTTTCAAACTCTCAGGAGTTAACTGAGAGCTCTAACTGCACAGCAGTATTCTTGGAAATTATTGGGTTTGTTTCTTAGAACTGCAGTAGAATTAGGGCTTTTCAGAATGGTTTTAGGATTAAAATGTAACTCTGCAAAATCTGGAAGGTTTAGTAGCAATGACACCTGCCACTGCTTCTGTCCCCAGCCAGTACTGTTTGGGATCCCTGACTCCAAGATCAGATCTATGGATGTTAATAGGCACTACTTCACAGCTGTTACTGTAGGTCAGATGAATGGTGTAATCAGAAAGCAGTTTCACTGTTTTTCTGTAGGGCAGAAATTTCCAGAGTGGCCTTATCACAGATCAGCAATAAACAAGGCACTCTCTAGATACCACTCTTCTTTGTCCATGGTCGCTATATTTGGAGAGTCAATGAAGCTTAAAATGCATATCCTTTTTCCTTGCCTTTTGTAGCAGGAGTGTAGTCCTCTTGATTTGATAGTGTGCCATTTTGAAAATGTTACTATGCATGTTCCTTAGCCTCACACACATTATTTATTCAGAATGTACACAGTCTCATAGGAAATGTCCTCTGAATTTTAACTATCAGTTGTTGTTTGTTTATTATGTAGACATTTATTAATCTGTCCCCATTTTTTGTGGCAACCACTTAAAATAGAAGGGTTTTGTTCTGATATGCAAAAACATGTTGTAAGAGAAAAATCCTGTAACTGCTTTAAAAATGGTAATTTCAACAGAAAAATAAAAGGTTTGCTAAACAGGAAAGGGAAAAAGTCCTCTAGGGAAGAAAAAAAAAAAGAAAAGTTTTATTTTATTGGCTTTTTTTTCTTTTTGGAAGCCTTGCTTTTACAGAAAGGCAGGTGAATTAGCTAAAGGCTGTGATACCTTGCAGTTCTATCAAAAGTCAGTGCTATCAGTGGAAAGGAGAGGTACATGTAACTATACTGTTCCTAACCCACTGTATGTCTTTGATAGGTATGTCTGGTCCATGGCCTTAAAACACAGGAAAGAAATGGAGGACAGCCATGTTGGTGTTGTTTATTTAGATGTATAGATATACATATTTAGAAAAACAAAACAGATGAAATAATAGTGTCATTATATTTCTAATTTCTTGTTCTGTTTTCATGCCAGAGTAAAGGGTAAGGACCCAGTAAGAAGTAGGATAAAATAGTGTTGCTAGTAGTACCTGATTCTAGGAATCCACTAAGCTCTGCAGTCCAGCGAGGTGTCTCTTAAAGGTCAGATCTGAAGGAAACCAGATTGTGAATGTTTAGGAAGAAATTCTATGTCCCTTTCAAAAACAGTGCTTTTAAGCTTCAAAGAAAAACTAGAAACAGTGTGGGGTAAGACGAAAACAATTATTGGTCAGCAAAAGCAAGACTGTGTTTTCTTACAAAACTTCTACATTTCTGTAGTCAGAGATTGTCTTGTTCACTTTTGCATATTACCATATAACAATAAGCATAAAAACACTAAGCTTTTTTTTTTAAAAAATAAGCTTTAATTAGCCAGAGCACTGAATGTTAGTATTGCTGCCCAACAGCTCTATAGGGATCACACTTTGTTTACTCAGATATTGGCCTTTCACCTGTGATGGCCAGAAACCATAAGTTGTTTTCTAAATTCAGCTTACCTTTTCAGTTCCTTCCAGTCATGCTATAAGGTTCTATTTTTTTTTTCTATAAAAATCAAACACTGTAAATAATGCAGCAGCACTGAAAGTGTTGTACATGTTCATACTTACAGAATAGGAAAGTGACATGAGGCCTGTTAATTGAATTTTGTAATTAAATCTTTTAGTTACCTACTCTAATTTTGTACCACTGAAAGTGTTTTAATAACACTACAAATTCTTCCTCTTCCAAAAAAATGAATTAAATATTTGTTCAAAGACATTCTGAACTGACCAGGGTACGTCTCTATAGAAAGTGTGGAATCTTTTGTTTCCATTCTCAGGATAGCCATGTATTTTCCCCACGCCCCTGCTGTGTTTGCAGGATGGAGGAGGGAGAAGAAACTAGGTTTTCCTCCTCACCACATGCTTGGGACCTGTATCAAATAGAACATATGGGAATGTGGCTGGATGATGCCATTTTACTTCTCTTTTGTCCACTGATAACAGGAATAACCTCGTTCCATTTTTAAAATAATTGCTTATAGGTCTGAGAGGTAGCTGAAGCTTAGCATGATCCTCTCTTCATCATACAGACTTGTGATTCCATTCATGTTTGCCTTTTTGTGTCCGTGTATTGTAGCTGGAGTGTGAGAATTCTACTTGAGCTTGTGGGCTCTTTGTGAGCAGTACCTAAAATTTATCATCATCTCTGTATACCACTGGATCCTCTTTAAATGTAGCCTCAAGTGGTTGTTCCAGTCACAGAGGACTCTCATGCATCAAGAAGCTAGTCTCTGCCTCCAAGATCACAGAGTAGTGTCTTGATTTCTGTAAAAGAACTGCATGTTATCAAAAGCAACCAGTGTGCATTTATCTAACCTTAGTTCTGGCATTCCCTGGCTTGTTAGTGGCTTCATTTTGCTACATCAGTTTACTGTTTTAAATCTCTCTCTTTTCCTGTTTCAGGGGATATAGTGGAAAAGAAAAAATGTTGTGCAAGTTGAAAAAATCTATAATGGCACTAGTAAAAAAAGGACCCAAAACTGTATTACACTGTTTTTTTGAAAACTCAATTCTGTATGAGACCTAATTAATCTGTGAATATATAAGTAGGGGGTTGATTACAAAGTAATTAAGAGATCACCTTTACTTCCCCTTTCCCAGCTGCTGCCAATCTGTCTAGATTTATCTTCCAGAGTTTTCCTTCTTTTTTTCCTCTCTTGCACTAACTGACTTTTCTGTTTTTAAGAGCAATGTTCTTTCTGAAACTGGAGCATGTAATTACTTATTGTTAAGCCAGCTCATAAAACTTTATTGTGGACAACCAGATATTGTTGGACCTTCTGTGGGCTATTGCAGTACTGCTAGGTTATTGTCAGAATTCTGCAGTCTATTTGCAGTTGAAGATTTTCCTCATACTATTGATTTGTTTTCATATATCTGGTTCTGTAACTATTTGCTAGGAGAGATACTTTGACAGTCATTACTAATAATATTTGTTCCTTTAATATGTTATTAGAATCAGATAAAAAATAATCTTTTAGCTTTTATCTAGGTAAAAATGATTTTATTATTTTAAAAAATATCTTCTGGTTAATATTTCTTCTATTTTTGTGGGTTTTTTTGTTTGTTTGTTTGTTTTTTAACTTTATCCCAGGAATACCAAGAAACAGCAGAGAAAAACAAGGAAAAAGTTTCTGTCCTTGAAAAAAGAGAGGAGAAATTGGCTCTTGTAAATATTTCTGTGAAAAATACGTTAACACAGGTTCAGAAGGAACATTCATCTCTCCTGGCAGCCTGTGCACTATTGGCAGGTGCCCTGTTTCCTCTCTATGGCCGATGGTGTGCTATGTCTTCCCAAAGGGACCTTCTCCAGGATCAGGTCAACATTCATGAATTAGTGAACCAGGAGATTAAGACCCTAGTTCATATTCTCTCTGATGTAGAAGAAAACAATCAAGATGAAGCAAAACTGAAGAAAAGGAAATTCAGAGGTCTGATTCATGTATTCAGAAGAGGTGTGATTGCAGTTTTGGCAGCTAACAGACTTAAAGTTTTAGCCCAGTCTTCTAGTTCACTCTTCTCCTGGGTAAATGGCTTCAAAGAAGGCATTGGAATTGTAGTTTGTATAGGAGACTCCAAAGGCAAGCATAATCTGTCAAGTAAGCTAATTGTTTTCTTCTTTGATAAGTGTTATGTCAAATTACATGGCTAGTGAATAACAAATAGTAGTGTTATTATTAAGAGAGTGTAAAGACAGATTTAGTGACATTTTGACAAATGTAATTTCTGGATTTCTTGATAAATGTAATTTTCCCTAAAAGGAAGTGCTCAGTTTATTAAGCATTGAAAGAAAAGTTACAACCACACATGTGGACTCATATTGTTTGATATCCTTGACATTTGTATTATGGATTTCAGAACTAGTGCTACTGCATCTTCTCTGTGGTAAATATCTTGTAATCCTCCTAAGTGATTTGGAAAAGATATTTCCTCTTATTAATCACTTCAAATATTTATTTCCTACTAAAAATGCAAAAAGTTGCTTTCTGATTCAGGTAAAATATTAATATAGGATTTCTAACTTTTTCTTTAGAGTATATATAGTCTTACTGTCCTTTCCTGTTACCAGACCAGCTCATGCTTCCCCCTACAAAGATAAATGCTATGGAAAATGTTTCCCAAACTAGATCCGTCTACTTTTGTGCTTTAGTAGTTCTGGAAGCATATTAATACTGTATAAATGGTCCTGAAATAAGAATTAGTTTGTGGCCTATATACTTAGTTTTAGTCAATTCCCAAAAGAGCTGGAGATATTGTGCCTTATCTAAGTTATTCAGTTTTATTGCTAGCTACAATTCTGTTTCACAGGTCGCAAAGAGGAACAAATTCACTGTGTTGAAGCACTCAACTGGTTTACTAGTTCTAACCTCCTTGCTGCAATAATCAGTTCTGTCACTGAGTTACAGGATGTTGTCAACAAACCAGGTAATTTATAAAGTAAATCCTTGTAGTAGAAGATAGAAAAAAATAATCAGGCTGGTTACATCATTTCTATTTTAGGATTTTATCTAAGCTATTCTGGATCAAGTATCTGGAGAGCTGTATTGCTGGAACACATTGTTTTTCTTTAATTGGTGATATGATACTTTATCATTTCGGTATATAGAGTCATGGAAACAGAAGGCTGGGGAGTGCTTCTCAAAAGCATATATACAGTTTTCCCCACTTTGTTGTGAGAGAGAAGAAAACCATTTACATTATCTCAATAGATATTTGGCTAATATTTACAAGCTTCCTAGTTATCTTGTTCCACTGTTCTGATATTCAAAAAGTATTTTACTGAAGCTCAACCTATTTTTTTTTTTCATGGAGAAAATCTGCATCACTTCTATTTGATCCGTGTATTTTTTCAGTGCAGGCCCTAAAACTGGTACCTGTTCAATCTGGGACATTACTGGGAGCAATTTCCTACTGTGTTTTACATGATATCACAGAATCACAGAATGTTACGGATTGGAAGGGACCTCAAAAGATCATCTAGTCCAATCCCCCTGCCAGAGCAGGAACACCTAGGTCAGGTCACATAAGAACGCATCCAGGTGGGTTTTGAATGTCTCCAGAGAAGGAGACTCCACAACCTCTCTGGGCAGCCTGTTCCAGTGTTCTGTTACGCTCACTGTGAAGAAGTTCTTCCTCACATTTATGCGGAACCTCCTATGTTCCAGCTTGCACCTGTTGCCCCTTGTCCTATCATTGGATGTCACTGAGAAGAGCCTAGACATTCTAGATATGAATCTAGAATTTCCAAATCTGGAAATGAATTTGATGGATACAGTTTTTATCTGATTTACTTGCTGTCTTGTGTTCTTTAGAAAGAAATAAAATGCCCTCAATTTATACAATGTATAGAAGTCCTTATGTCTCTACTGTGCTCCCTCACTAACTATATGCTTAATTAGGTTTGTTTCTAGATGCCCTGATTTCCTCAGTCTCTCCTCATACAGAATTCTGCTGTGCCTGTGGAAAATTTTAGTGCCAGTCTCTGGAAATGTCATCTCTTGATTCCCAGCTGTTAACTATCTTCCTTAATTTCTTTGCAGTGAAGACTAATATGACATCTCATTTGGTTCCTCTGCATTACTGGCATTCTTAGTTCTTTGATACCTGGTAGTTTCAAAATGCCAATAATTCCGTCACAGAATAAAGGATATTGAAGGAAGGATAATTCCTATCAATAAAGGAAAATAGCAGGACAGAGAGAAGGTGATATATTTTGCAGAAGCCTGGGCAGTGAACTGGTACCAGAAGTCAGCCACTGAATCAGAAGTGTTTCAGTTCAGTTTCAAGTGCTCTCGTCTTTGATTATTCTGTTTTCAGTAACTTAAATTTACATTCTTACAAAACAAAGTTTGAACTGTGTTTCAGAATATTTTCACGGTTTATACAGGAAGTGTTTCTGTGTATAGAGTAAGAACAGCAAATTGAAAAAGAATCAAGAGAAACTTTGCAGCAGCATCGATGTGCTGAAGTGACATGAGGTTAGATTGGTGTTAGATTACTCTAAACCTCATGATATTTTTATGGTATTGAAGCGGATTCTGGTGGATTCTTATATTCTTGATATCTCTGTACTCAACACAGTTTTGATTTTGAGAATTAGGAAAAGCCATGCTGAGAATGCTATGGCCAGTCGGTGTGGTGATTCTTTCATAGCTTATCTCTATTTTAAGGTTGTTTTTTTTCACAGAACCTCAAGATCTAACTGCTCATGTGTTACTTGGAATTCTGTTGCTCACAAGATCAAAAGTCTCCCAAGAAGCTTTGGTTCAAAAAATAGTAATAAATAATTTAAAGTTTTACATGAAATTTCCAAAAATATTGAAGTGATAAGGCTCTGAAAGAATACATTTGAAAGAAAGCTTTATACTTAGGAAGTTATTTTATGTTATGTAAGTCACATTTCAAATAGGATTGAAACCTTCAAACTAACTTAAATGATTTTGAAATTTTTAAAAATGTGAATAGGTAATCTGAAAGTCAGCTGCTTTCTTCAGATCTTGAAATAATGGCTGTTCCAGATTACGCTGCATATCACAGGAGAGAGTAGGGACAAGAAGGTGCTATCTAGATCTACAATATGGTTTGGTGTCTTAAAAATTACTTTCAAAGATGAGTAGGTTGTGAAGAACCATCTCAGGCAGTTGGAAGAAACCAGATCCAGATCACTCAGTGTTTTGCCAGCTACTAGGCCTAGTACAAGGGACACAGCCAGCAGAAAAACAAACCAGTAACCAGATTCTATTGAACGTAGAGGAGCCAGTATATAGGGGATCGCTGGGGGTACAGACAAGTCAGACAGATCACAAATAATAGACATCAACCCCAGTGACCCCAGGAGTGACACAGCACAAACAGTAATGGATGGAATAAACAAAGACACAAGGTATCCCATAGAAAAAATGGGAGACAACCAAGACAATAAGGTGATCGCATACAATAGAGGTAACCCCATGTTGCCTCCCCACGAAGCCCGTGTTTGTAAGTGCCAAACCTGACTGGGGCCCAGTTGCATGAAGAGTCAGGAGGTCCTTCCCCAACAGGAAACTCTGTGAAGTGTGTCCATTTCACAGACAGACACTCCACCCTTCCTGCAAGTGGTCCCAGCTTTTATGCCCAGAGCAGGACACCTGGCACTCATTTACCCAATGCAGGGCACCTGGGGCTTGTTTCCCCAAGGGCTTTCCCTACAAGGCCAGCTGCACCTTGGAGGAAAGCCAAAAGGCAAACTCATCCCCTCCTCTTAAAGGGCCATGGGGACCACCCATATGTCAACCTTAATTCAGGGCTTGGGGTTCAGACCCCAGCACTTCACTCAGCTAACAATGGAACTTTTGGGCTTGTATGCTCTCGTGAGTTGAGGCGCATTTCTTGAGTTTTTAACTTTTTAAAAAGTGGTTTTGGTTTGACGTTCATCATCATTTCCCTTCACACTGTTCATTAGTTTGGTTCTTGTTCCTGCATGTCTTGGACTTAGCTTGAATTTGAACGTAAGTTCATTGAAATGCTGGGATTTTTTGGTGTGGATTTTTTGTTTTGTTTTGGGTTGTTGTTTTGGATTTTTTCTGTTTGTTTGGGGTTTTTTGTGGTTACTTTTGTAGGTTTGTGTGAACAGAATCTGTACTGTAATAAACCAGAGAAAGTAAAAGTCAAGATTTTTGATACAAATATCACCAACTGTTACATACAAAAAGCTTTTGAAGCTTAGAATGAAAATTTTAGTCGTGTAGTACTACTAAGTTCATCCTGCTGACTGTTTTATTTCAGCAAAACAGAGTAAACTAGAATTCTTTCTTCATCTGTCAGTGAAATAAGATTTGTCGCTTTTCATTGTCTTTTTCTTCATTTGTTTAATGTAAGAATGAATTGCTCTTTGTGATATATTTGTATTTGTGTTAATAATTTCTTGTACAGATCACAGTGTACATTATTTAATGCTTTTATAGCAATTCCTTGATCCTTCATAGGCAGGTACTTAAATGTGTATATACCACTTAAAATGTGTATACTTACACCGTATATTCTCTTCTCAATGATTATAGATACAATTCCTTGTGGAATTGCATGATATTCGCATTTTGTCTTTCAAAGCAATCAATAACTTGCATCAACATATTTCTGTGTATTTACTTCAAACTGCTCTTCAAAAGAAACAAACCCAAAAACCCAAAACAAAACCAAACCCAACAAAACTTACTTAGTGATCAGGTAGTGAGGTGGATTATGAACTGGCTGAAGGGAAGAAGCCAGAGAGTTGTGGTTAATGGGACGGAGTCTAGTTGGGTGCCTGTGACTAGTGGAGTCCCTCAGGGGTCGGTACTGGGACTGGTGTTGTTTAGTATCTTCATCAACGACTTGGATGAGGGTACAGAATGTATCCTCAGCAAGTTTGCTGATGACACCAAACTAGGAGGAATGGCTGACACACCAGAGGGTTGTGCTGCCATTCAACGAGACCTTGATAGGCTGGAGAGTTGGGTGGGGAGAAACTTAATGAAATTCATCAAGGGCAAGTGTAGAGTTTTGCATCTGGGGAAGAACAACCCCATGTACCAGTACAGGTTGGGGGCTGACCTGCTGGAGAGCAGTGTAAGGGAAAGGGACCTGGGGGTTCTGGTGGACAGCAGGATGACTATGAACCAGCAATGTGCCCTTGTGGCCAAGAAGGCCAATGGCATCCTGGGATGTATTAGAAAGGGGGTGGTTAGTAGGTCGAGAGAGGTTCTCCTTCCCCTCTATTCTGCCTTGGTGAGGCCACATCTGGAGTATTGTGTCCAGTTCTGGGCCCCCCAGTTCGAGAAGGACAGGGAACTGCTTGAGAGAGTCCAGCGTAGAGCCACAAAGATGATGGAGTGGAACATCTCCCTTATGAGGAAAGGCTGAGGGAGCTGGGTCTCTTTAGCTTGGAGAAGAGGAGACTGAGGGGTGACCTCATTAATGTCTATAAATATGTAAAGGGTGAGTGTCATGAGGATGGAGCCAGGCTCTTCTCAGTGACATCCAATGACAGGACAAGGGGCAATGGGTGTAAGCTGGAACATAGGAGGTTCCGCATAAATGTGAGGAAGAACTTCTTCACAGTGAGGGTAACAGAGCACTGGAACAGGCTGCCCAGAGAGGTTGTGGAGTCTCCTTCTCTGGAGACATTCAAAACCCACCTGGACATGTTCCTGTGTGACCTGATCTAGGTATTCCTGCTCTGGCAGGGGGATTGGACTAGATGATCTTTTGAGGTCCCTTCCAATCCCTAACATTCTGTGATTCTGTGATTCTGTGAAAACCAGATATGATGATTTACATTTTTTTATTACCCATCCCAAGAAAGTGCCTTAAGTTGTGGGTGCTGAACTGTATGGAATAACAGTAATCCTGGTTATGAAGTGGAACAATTGTTTCAAAATGCTCTAACACAATTACCTGAATTTAATAATTTATTTTTAAAACAGTTAAAGTGGAGATCATAGACAGTGGGAAAGGGGCTGCCATTCTAGGTGCTGCACATATGGAGAAATACTGTGTTTTCTGGCCAGCAGTCTCATGTAAAATGAGATACCAGCTGGAAACACTAGGAAAAATGAAGGAAGAGTAGGTCATTGGCAGTATCCTTGTTTTGATATTTACTGAAAATCACGGCAAAGCAGAGGCTTTTTAGCAGGTTTTGATGTCATCTTACATGGAAGGCAGTACAAATGTTTTAATTTTAGGTTGATTTGACTGGACATTCAAAGTAGTGAATGCATCATGACTGGAGAAAAGAGATAGGCTTTGAAACTGAAAGACAGGTAGGACAGAGATAATAGTTAAAATGATGAAGGTAGGTTCTCTTTTATGTGATCAGTAATAGAGTACTAAGGTAAGGAAAAGAGAAGAGCCTTGGCCAAAGTAGAGCATTACGATAGTAGTATCTTCTGGGTATGAGAAGGATAAGATTTTTTTTAATTTCAAAGGAGGTATTGTTAGTTGAAGTGCAAGATAAAAATGATGGATAAGTTTTTTAGTTTAAAAGATGAATACAAAGGGTACTATCTTAGACATGAAGAAAAGACAGATTTACTACTAGTGGCGTTATGGAGAGCATATACTCAAAAGTACTCCAGTTAAGCACTGGAATCATTGAAATGGTGGTAATTTGAAACCAAGTAGGAGAATAGCTCTGAAAAAAGAGAGTGGCTCTGAAAAAATAATATTTGACTTTATCATGCCCTTTTTTGTGTTTGTTTGCTTACAGATAAATTTCATCTTGTGTAAATGAGAAATTCTTCATGATGAGAATTGTAGTCTAAAAATATGAATAATCCTGTTTTGTTTGCTTTGAACCTTTGGCTTTATCCTCGCAATGTATAAAAAGAAATTCTTTAACTTTAAAAAGCTATGGTTATTTTTTTCTGTTTATACTTTTAAGTAAATATTTTAATTCACTGGAGCAACAGGAGATCTGCTGTACTACTGAATGTAAATAAGCTCTTCCATGCTTGTCATCTTACACTGATAGTATCATAAGACAAGTAATGACAGATTAAGACCTGCCTAGCAGAGGGAAAACTAAATTACAAGACTTTTATTAAGGCATAAATAAACCTATTAACTGTTATCTGGAATACCAATTAGTGGAAGGAGCACTGACAATTTTATTTATCAACATTAAACACAATTATTAATTACAGACCTGACGAATCTAGCAGTAAGCAGGACATGTTGGGTGTGCTGGGGCCTTAAGTCCATTATATGAGAAGGATGATTACCAAAATCCTGTGGGGAAATAAGTAATTGTAGCTGTAAAATTTTAATTGCCTTGGAATAAGGTAAATTATATTCTCTTGTCTCAGAATATAAATAGTATGGCAATAAGGTACCAAGCCTCACTAATTTTGAACAGCAAATGATTTAGACATCTATGGAGGGGAGAGAAGAGGAATCAGGAAACCTTAGAAATTTGCATTGTAAATATTGCGATAAAGTGATTTACCATGTGCTATCACATCTGACATACTAGACCTGGCTTGCATTTGCTTGCATCCATCTTACATGTTTTCTGAATTACAAAATTAGGACACCCAAGAAAGACTTTAAAAAGTACAGCATTGGAGGAGAACATAAAAATGACTGGAAAATTATTCTTTGACAAACAAATCATATTCTTTAGAATCCTATCCTACCCTTTCATCCAAAGATTGATGGAGTAGAGTGTTCGTTGCTAAATACAGAATTTGTCCCAAAGTCTCTCGGAGATATTTCTGTAAGCTCAGTCTTCCACTCTTTAATGGAAATTTCCTACCAAGTGTTTTGAAGATGCTATTTGTTGCTGTTGCTTTTTTTCCACTGAAAAAAACCCAAATCCAATTACCTACTTGATATTTCTTTTTCGTTGTTGTCTCTTAAAGATCCAAAGGCCTGGCTTTCTGGACACTTACTTGTAAGTGCAGCCAGGAACTCCTTTTCAAAACTTATGGACAGGCTGAGTGTAATAATGGAGACTGTTCCACTGGACAGCAGCAGGAGCATTACTTATCTGGAGAAAGATTCCTTGGTACAGAGGCTGGCTCATGGACTTAATAAAATAAATACCCAGGCCCTGGAAACTGGATTGTGCGACAGATTACCCGTTACGGTATGGATATTTATAGTGCTACTTCATGTAAACAGTGGGTTCACGGCATTAGTGTTACAATGAAGCTCTCTTGATGGTGCCATTAATTTTGTTTCAGATTGTTTATGAGTCTGTTACATTGAAGTCAACTATATAGTGAACCAGAAGTTGATTTGCAACACCCAAAAGCATTAGGGCATGATTAGATCTTTTGTTTTATTGTCAAAGAATTTTAAGAAGAGATTTTATATATCCCGAAAAAGATTTTGTAAAGTTCTATTAAAATTGTACTTGCTTTATATGAACAAACTTGCTTTTGGCTTTAACTAAATGTTAAGATTCTTCTTTTTTTGTTTTGTTTTGGTTTGGTTTGGTTTGGTTTTTTTGACCGATCTTTCAGTAAAGATAACCTTCTTCCCTTTAGCCAAAATTAAAGGATAAAGTCTGTCACGTAATAGGTCTTTTATTGCGGGCCATACATGAAAACAAATACTTCCTTGAAAACAGAATTTTCAGTAATCCTCAAGAACAGGTGAAACAGGTTCACATTTTTTCACTTGTGTGTGTCTTTTAGAGATGGAGAATAAAGTGACAGCTTTATCTAATTTGCTTGGATATTAGATGTGATTAATTTTATTGCTAAAATAACACATTTATAGGACATGAATTTGTTTCTGTTTACTTACAGAAAAGCATAGCATTCTTGCAGAAGCAAATATGTGAATTTACACAAAGACTTCATACAGCAGAGGTGGAACGCCGCTCACTGCGCCTAAAACTTGAAGAATTCAAATGGAATTTCAGTGAGATGAAAAAAGAAGCTGACAAAGCCCAGAGCCTGCAAGAGCAATTAAATATGTCTAAGCAATCTGTAAGTATATTTGATTTAGAGAAGACTGCTTACAAGAGATCCTCCTTTTTACATATTTTTTGATTTGTGTTCATTTGAAAAACAAGTATGAAATCAATCTACTATTAATAGAATTTTCCAGAAAACTTGCTTTGTAGATGTCACTAAACTGTAAGTCAGACTTATTTAGAATTATCTCCTTTTCACAGGAATTTCTCTTTGTTTTGTAGAATAAGGTATTCTTTGTAAGTAACGTGTTTGGTCTTCAGCAACTCAGGTTTTCTTCCATGTGTTGAAAATGTTGGTGTGACTTATGTACCCTAAAAGGATTTATAGATTTCACTTGAACTGAATAAAGTCAGCTGGAATGAGAGTATACAATAAATGTGTGCATGAGAAGTTCATAAGGCATAAATGTTGTGTTTTAAACTTTGCATGGATATTGCTGAATATTATGATAGATATTTTACTATGTCTTTGAGTATTGGTTATATCATGAGCTAGTCAGTGCAAATTTTAGTGTGGCTATTTATTTGAAGGTGTAAGTTTGTGGCAAGGAAAAAAAAAGAAAGCCCTTTTCTGCATTCTCAGTAGCACATATGCACTGAATTCCACTGACCTTTTGCTGTCGCTGATTGATTTACTTAAACACTAGGGGTTCACTAACCTGTAAATAGCACTGTCTGGCGGGAATGAGAAGAGATAGCGAAAAGGTTCCTTAAGCACTTGAAGCCACAGTATAGTGAGTAATGGACACGGTTGTGAGGGGTTTATGCCATTTTGTTCCCTGTCATACTCACAGAACTGTGCCTTCAGTCCTTACTGGGTGGGAGGAAACTTGCCTTGCTTTAGCATGCTGGAGGTTCGTTGGGCAGCTTTCCTCCTATTCTTATTTTCTGTAGTTTGCCTTCAGAACTGAGTTCACATTTGAGCTGTCTGAGAAGGTGAATGGATAAGGATTCTTATACATGCTTTACAGGTGCACAGTGTAACTGAAACAATCATGTCCCAGAATGAGCAGCATTTTCTGTAGCTGTAGCCCAGTGTTGATCCTGAGGCCTAGTTGGTAGACCTGTCAGTGTGTGCCAATCAAAACCCTTTCAAGCAGACAATATTTAATAGATTATTTCGCATCCATTCTCCTTACTTTTCCTAGCTGTTAAAATTGATTTTTTTTTACTCAGATGGACAAGTTTATATCTAATCATCTTTAGTTTTGTTCTTAATAGGTTTTGTTCCTTTACAATTCTGGGACAATTGGATGAACTTGTCAGATTTTAGATTGTCATCAAATGTAGATAATGATTTTCCTTGAAGAGTTATCTCTTCTTTCTGGAACATTTTGGGGAGGGGAGGAAGAGTCCAGGAAGACATTTAAAAGGGTTAATAAGATATGCACTGAAATGTGGGATATTGACTTGCATATTTCCTCCTAAATATTGAGTCTTTACAACCTGGGATGCTAATTTGAATACAGTAATGAATGCATACTGCTTACAGTACCCTGAATGCTTTTTTTAAAACATAGTGAATGCAGTCTGCCATTTTATTGTCCGGTAATCTGTCTTCATGTTAAAAATCCTAAATATTCATCTTTAGCACACTTTTGTTTTAGAATTTGATGTGTTTGCAAGTGGAGCTCTGAAAGTCAGGCATGTAAACAAGTGAATACAATTACACAATCAAACACAATTTATTTCCCTTATCAGAAATTGATCACCCATGAGAGGTTCGAAAGTGCACGTAAAGAATTAAATAATGCATTACATCGGGAGCATCAGGCACAAGTGCTGTTGAATGAACAGGCGCAACATCTACAGGAGTTAAGTTATAAACTAGAACTGCACGCCAGTGAAGAAGCACATAAAAACGAAGCCTTAACTGAAACTGTAAAGGTAAGATTATTATCCTTCTGAAATAGGCACCAGAATAAGCCAAATCTTTCAGTTCTTGTGCAAATAAAATTATAGGAGTAAATGCATACATACTACTCAGTCCATTGGAATTTTAGGGTACTCAGAAAAAACTTTGAAGATGAAACTTCAAGGTATAACTTCCCTTTTCTTCTTTTGGGACTGGGCAGTGTACACCAATACCTAGAGTCTGTGAAGTGTCTGGAGTTTACATGATATGTAAGAGGCAGTTCTAGCTATCATGAGGTGTTTGACTACTAGGAAAATAAAGGAAGAAATACAGGAATACTTTGATTTTTGATAGAGATTGTAAGAATATTTTAAAACCTGAATTCCATTTTTTATTAATTGAAGGCTAGATACATTTTTTTTTGAGACAGCAGTGATCCTAAAATGGATCATAACTCTCCAGCACCCCATCAGTTGTTTGCTACTGAACAACTAAATTTAGTGTAAAACACTTGATTATAGCTAAAAGATGTAAAGATAGATTGCAATGTAATAATAGGATGGAGACTAAGAAAGTTGACAAAACAGGCCTTTGAGACAAAACTTACCACTTAGAGTTACACTGATTTGGTTTTTAAATGCATTGCTCCGTAATTCTTAATCCTTTCCGTGCAGGAGTTTTGAACCAAATGGAAGTTTTGGCCTTGTTGCTGTGTACTGTCCCTAAACTTCTGTTAGGTTAGTTCGTGTCTCTTAATTCCTCCATAATGTTTACTGCAATAGTTAGCACAATATTGCATTGTGGTTGTAACGACTTGTATCTGTGACTGTATCAAGGAAGGAAACAAGATCACTTGTGGTAGCATGGCAACTCATGTTCATGATCTAGTATTTCTTGATTTTTTTTTTAGCATGCATAAATGATTTTATAACATATACTTCCTAAATTGTGATCTTACTTTAAATTTCTGGTTTTTTACAATTCCAAACCTGTGCTGAATGAGTACTTGCTATATTCAAGCAGCGATCTAACAGTTTGATATCAAGGGGTAAAAGGACTTTCTTTATTTTGAGCTCAACCTGTTTGCGTTTTTAAAATTTAACAAAAAGTCTTTCTTAAGCTTTTTTTTTCTCCCACAGTTTACCACAATCACCCACTTCATTCATGGCTTTTTAGTGACAAACAGAAATGGTCTCTGCATTTGCACTGGTGTTTTAACTGACAGACCTTTTTCTCTTGGTTAATCATTTTTTGTGACTTAAAATGATTTTTTTAGTAGCTCTTGTTTTGTAGTACAGTGGAACAGGCTCATCTCTGTAATAATCAACCCTGAGCTTGTAAAACAACATTCTTAAAATTTCATAAGCTGTTAAACTCTTAAACAGTACAGAAGCATGGAAAAGAACGGTTGCACTGAAAAAATATAGTAAAAAATATGCCTCCATCTTCATCTTAAGATCCAAAAAAATCTGTCAGTCTAGATTAAGTATATATAAGAAGTTGGAGAATGTGGTGCTGTACAAGTGATTTCAGATGGAGTACTGTCATGGAGTAAAAAACCTTGCTTTGAATTCTTTATGCATAGTCCTCAAACAGGTAAGAAGAGGAAAAATACAGTGTTAGATACTTTTACTAACTTATTTTTAAACTTATGCACACTTCAGCAGCATTCACTGAGGAGGTATTTTGGTATTCATGTACTTTCATAGAGTAGGCTTATTAAAGGAGTAACACTTAATTTCTTAGCTTTATCGGTTCAGATTTTAATCCTGTATATTTTTATCTTCTTAATGGCATATACCATAGAGACATCCTAAGTAGCCAATTACATTCAAGGTCAGCTGGAACTAAGCAACTCTTTTACGCCACTTTTTTTCATTAGATGAGGTAAATCAGTAGCTCCGATTTCCCTGTCTTTGAAGAGAAACTTCTACACAAATACTAAACAAGCATCTATAGTAGACATAATTTTTACTCCTTATACAAGCACGTCTTAATTTTAGTAAAATACTTTTTCTTCCTATTGACAGGCACTGTGCATATATGTACTTCTTTTTAGGTATGTTAGTACCTGTAATAAAAACAGTATCTTTTTAAGATTTAATTTATGGCGCATGTCCTGTAAATTGTTAATAAATAACTCTGTATGCATTTTAAGTGCAATGTATGTTAAATCATGTAGCTTAAAATCATAGAATCGCCTTGACTGAAGAAGACCTCTAAGATCATTAAGTCCAACTATTAACCTAGTACTATGCCGTGTCCCTCAGCACCACATCTACATGTCTCTCAAATCTCTCCAGGGATGGGGAGACTTGATTGGAAAAGACCTCTAAGATCATGAAGTCCAACCATTAACCCCGCACTGCCAAGTCACCACTACACCATGTCCCTCAGCACTGCAGGTGGGGACTCCACCACTGCCCTGGGCAGCCTGTTCCAGTGCTTAATAACCCTTCCAGTGAAGAAATTTTTCATAGTATCCAATCTAAACCTTCCCTGGCACAACTTGAGGCCATTACCCCTCGTTCTATCACTGTTACCTGGGAGAAGAGACCAACCCCTGCCTCACTACAGCCTCCTTTCAGGTAGTTGTAGAGAGCAGTGAGGTCTCCCCTCAGCCTCCTCTTCTCCAGACTAAACAACCCCAGTTCCCTCATCCGCTCCTCATCAGACTTGTGCTCCAGACCCTTCACCAGCTTCGTTGCCCTTCTTTGAACACATTCCAGCAGCTCAGTGTCCTTCTTGTAGTGAGGGGTCCAAAACTGAACGCAGTATTCGAGGTACGGCCTCACCAGTGCAGAGTACAGGAGCACATCACTTCCCTACTCCTGCTAGTCACACCGTTTCTGATACTTCTTGCTACTGATCTGCCTCAAAATAGCCTTCAATATATGTTTTAGAAGAAGATACCCTAAATTCTGGGTTTAATTACTCTGCTGAGTTTAGTGAAGTTGCCATTGATTTATGACAGCATAAATGAGAAATGAATCTCATCCAAGTGCTTTGATAACATTCACAGAAAAATGTTTTCTGATGGGAAAGTTTGGAGTGTTTATTTTCACTAAGTATTTAAATTATTATATGCTTGTTCTGTGTTCAGAAGGTATAGTATCTTCTGCTAAAGAGACACATCTGAATTAATTAGATTCGTATGGAGATTGGGATTTCTGAGTTTGTTAGAAGTGGATGTTTTTTCTGACCAGACTCTCTGTTCTTGGTGTGATTTCAGGGGAGAGTGGTACACAAATTGTTCCGTTTTGTTGCTTTTCCTCTTCATACATCTACAGTCACATATTTTCCCCTTAAAAATCATTCCAATTATTTATACAATTTCTTTTATTAATACCTTTATATACACTTTGCAAGTCACTTTTATAGTTAGCTATTTCTGCAAATGATGCAGTGTTCTAACTTACAGAAAGGTTAAAAGGCCTCATTTATATGAGGAAGACCAAGTGATTTTCATGCTTCTCAAATAGAACATCATTCTCAAATAATGACTGATTACAGTCATTATAAGAACAGATAGAGAGTTTGGATTTTTTTTTTTAAACTCTGTGAAAAGACTGGTAGGATTTGGGTGCACTGAAGGATACCCAGCTGGGATTTGGGTGCACCCAGGGATACTGAGTTAATTCCCAAAAACTTGACACTTTGTCAAGAATTGGCATTTCTGTGCATTACCTTGTTAAATTAAAGGCTGTTCTTTAAAGTGGTATAGCTGATTATCATTAGCATGTAACTTAGTAGAGAATTTGTATTAATCAAGTTTAGCATGTTAAATTGAAGCAGGCTCCCCTCTGAATAGGGTAGAAACTAAAATTCATAATTCATTCATTAAATGTTGTTGGGGTTTTTTTTGTTTGTTTGCATACTCTGTGTTCTGCACACTTAAGTAATTTATAAAGTAGGTAAGAATGGATTAGCATTGCCATCTGCCCTATTCTTAGTCAAAAGAATGTTTTCTTCTTACAGTAGGTTGCAGGTTATGTATTTCAGTTTGCATTTGCACCATTTGTAAAATAATTCCTTCTCTGTTACATAGCTTCCACTAATGATAACTTCTTAGATAAATAGTCTTCAAAAAGTTAGATCAACTAAAGAAAGAATTGTCCTGGAGCTGGTCCTTTGTGCTTTCTTGTTTAAAGATTGCAGTACATTGTACATGGAATTTAGGTATACGGTATAGGGGAAGGGATAGTCTTCCCAGGCTTCCTTCTAGCAGCTGCTATCTCTACATGATAGGATTGACTCACAGAGAGCATGCTTTTGTCGACTGGACCTGAGAGCTTCTCTTCACAGAAGGAAAGAGAAGATGAATGACTGTGACAAAGTCTGCATTCTATTACTCAGTCTGCACTTTGGATATCTAAGCTTAAACTTCACCTCAATTTCTCTCTTCTGTGGTTTGTCCATGAAGTTAATTCTTTTTATTGTCTTCCTGTCTACTTTATTATCTTACTCTTTTTAAAATCACAAACTTGTGCATGAAATCTTCTCTTGGAGGTAAATTCTGCTATTCTGCTTAGCACTTTGAAAGCAGCTCTTTATGTTGTGGTGTGCAGCTCTCCTTGCTTTCCTTCTCTGGTTAGCCTCTAAGATTCAAGGTCCAAGAGTTCACCTGTTCTTATTCCACTTTAGAGATCACCTCATTAGGAATATTGATCCCTGTGTTTCCTCGCTGAACTAACTTATTTCCAGCCAGGTTGTTAATTCTGTGTGTTTCCTTTGTTCTGTGCCAAAAACATTCATCAGTATCAGCACGAGTAATCTGGAGGGACAGAGGTCAGTACATGGCCTTTAGAAAAGTATTGTATTGGTTCCATAGTCATCAATGAAGCAACCAAGCAACTAGCAACGAAGTTGTTGAAGGTCTGCCTTAAATTTTCTGAGTCAGGCTTTCTGGAAAATATGTAAGTAGTGAGAACAGGAGAAAGACTAAAGTTAAAATATGTGGTTAGGAACTAGTTATGCTTTTGCATTAACTGAAGTTCAATACAACAATTCAAAATTTTGCAGTAAGAGTCACTCAAACATAATTTAATTAGAAGCTCTTACTTTGAAAGAATATTGGCATTACAATTGTGTTACTGTTTCATTCCTATGTAGTTCCTCTTTTGTCCAGTTTTGCAAGTTGAATGCTGGTAATAGTTCATTGTCATTTGATCAATGTTAACATTTTAGATTGGAATTTGAACACATATTCATGCCAGGTGAATGGATTTTTGTTATTTTAAAAATTATCTTACTACAAAATATTTTATAGGTTACTAGTAAGAATATTATTGAAGATGTTTTTGTCAGGCAAGTTCTGTCTTTGTATAGTAAGAAAATAAAATAATCTCCAGAATTGCTTCTGCTGTACACTGAGAGAAGAGTGAAAGGAATTGTCAGTTTATTACACTTACATTCAGTCTATTCATTTATCTGATAAGAAAAGACATCTCTATGTTAGAAAAAAAAAATCATATTTTGTTTTTAAAGTGTCAAAGAGTTTAAGGCAACTGAGGAAGATACTGTCACCGTTATAACAATTTGGGTGTAGTTTAGGCACTGAGAGAGAACAGTGGAATAAGTCATGATTACATAACATCATGTTAGTTAATCTTTGAAAGCAATTATGACCAGGAGTTAATTTCCAAGTAAGAATAGGTTTTCCCTTCCGTAGAAAATTACAGAATAAGTTTGATTTCAACAGTCATTGTACTAAACCTGTACTTAAGTGGCCTTCTGGTAGTTTGCAGAGGAAGGCAAGTAATCAAGACAGGTAGAATTGCGCCCAGGAATAATGAGACTAATGTGGAAATAAGAGTCAATAATTTGGACTGCAAGTTACTTCTCAACAGATGGCTTAGTCCTGGTGTTTTTTGGTCTAATGTATTAATGACTGGCACATGGTGAAATCTAGAATGCTTTAGTTACATCTTTACAGTGTACTAATGTTGCCTATTTCAGAGAGTACTTTTTATCTTCAGTCTGTTTTCTGCACTGTGCTATTAAAAGAAATAAATTCTGACATTCTGTCAAAGATTAAATAAAGAAAAAGGGAAACTTTGAAAATATGATTACATGAAACAGAGCATTTTTTACAGTCTTTTAAAAGTAACTTCCAGTATTTTCTGTGTATTCCATTTGTTGAAACTATTTTCCTCCCTTGGGGGGAGGGGAGAATAAATGGAACAATATCAGGATCTAAAAGCTTAATGGTCTTATTGCTGTATTGTAATTATACTAATAAACATCTCTGTCCTTGACCTTGGAATTTATAGTGCAGTGAGAAAGATTTATTGACATGTAATTTGGAAGAAGAATGGGATTATTGTGTAATTACAGTGTGTGGCTATTAAACATGTATACTTACATATCGTTTATCCCTGTTATTTCAAGACCTTCAACTATGTTTCAGTTTTCACTCAAAAATGCAGAAAGGCTTTTTGGTAAATCCAGTGCCTGGGAGATCTTCGTTGTATTATTGGGTCAACTACAAAGTAACTTTGTTACCTTGAGATGTGCAGAGGGGATCAATAGATCTTTAAAACAGCATGTGGTGTTTTTAAAGAAGCGTTCTAAACCCTATTTTTCCTCATAGTTTAGATATCAATGTGCGGGACTCACTGCTATACAGGTTCTTGATATACAAGTCCTTTATTCATAGGTTTGCTTTTTGCTGCTGTTTATCTAGGATACCTCTAGGGCCCCATCATTTTTTCACGTTAGGTTTTCCCATGATCTCTTTCTATTTGTGTGAAGCTAACTCTGTAAAGATCTTTATATCTTCTTGTGAAAACATAAATAACTAACTCTCAAATACCTGTTGGAATATAATTAGGCTATTAGAATATAATTAAGTATGTATCTAACTGGCATATGGCTAAAGCAGGAGACACATTCCTTTGCACTTTGGTTCCCTTTCTTGACCATATACAATGACAGCAGACATGCCTATCTTTGATGTAATTTAGTTTTTGAATGTAATTTGGCACTCTATTGTAATTCGTTATTCGATGATTTTCAAGGTTTATACCACTTTCAGCTTCCAAAATTTATAGCTATGCTATCTTCTTTTAATCGTGAAAAGCATGGAAGCTCTTTGAGATTGTAGCAGGGTAACAAACTCAAAACAGAATTTATTTTTTTTTGACATTGCCTAAATTTTTGTGTTGACCTTTACAAAATGTACATATGAAAAACCCACTGAAGTTCTTGTTGCTACATGAATCTTCTTACTGTTACTTCAGTTAGAAGGCATTTTAAATTTTTTTAAAAAAACCTAGCTGAAGTAAACCCACCTTAATTGTTGTATGGTTTTTTGGTTTTTGTGGGTTTTTTCTGTCTATGGACTATACAATAAGTAATCAAGTGATTTTAAGAATATGAATTTAAGTAACAGTCCCAAGATTTTATTTATAAGTAGTACTTTGTCATTGTACAAGAAGATTGCTCACATGTGAGAATGACAAAATAAGTGTTCTTTAAAAAAGTTAATGATAATTTACTGAAATAATTGGTTTTGTGTGTCACCTAATGTGTTGGTAATAAGACATATTTATTACTGTTGCTTCTGTAGGTAAGTGTAGCAGATAATTTTTCAATTTTTGTACCACCGTGTTGCCGTTTTATCTTACACTTAGAAAACATACCAAGAGTGAAAAATACAAATAATAATTCAATTTAATAGTTGCAGTGCTTTTTTGCTGTCAGTGTTTACCGTGTCTACTTCAGGATCTGTGGCATGCTCAAAAAACCATATTCCTTGTTTAAGGTTTGTGCTCTCGGTTGGCACTTGGTATGACGCAAAGCATCCCCAGGAGGAAGGGAGACACCCAATCAATATGCCTTTGTAGCACTTTGATCTCTTTGCTGAGTATTGGGTTGTAATATATCTTTGATGCTTTTTTCAACAGAATTATTTAGAAGTTGCCTTTTATATTAGTTAAATTTTGCTTTACTGTATCTGTTCTTTCTGCTAAGAAGACTGCTCTCCAGTTTTTAATGAAGGGAGGGAAACAGGTGACCTGTATAAAAGAGTAGACCTTTTAGTCTGAAATTACATATTTATCAATTCATTCTTATTTTACTGAGTTTTAAAGAGTAAAAGAGGTAAAGAGAATCATGTATGTGTGTTTTCCCCCTGCAGATACTTCATGCAGGAGGAAGAGGCTGGCATAATATTCAAATAAAATATGCATACACTAAACATTACTTGAGGCTGTCTGTGGAAACACATATACCTGAATACAAATGTATGGTTTAGTCAGAACTCTTCAGAAGGAAAATGCAGTGTTTGAATGTAAGCTCTGTAAAGTGATAAATCTGCTGAAGCCCACGTTAATGTTAGTGCCATGTTAAAAAGAAAATTTGTCCAAATCATTAATTAAAGAAAATGAAAAATTCTTGCTGAAGCAAGACCAAAACTTTATGTGACGTAAATTGACATACTTGGCATTGTCCATAGCTGTTCAATGTGATGGCTCACCCTAATGCACTAGTGTCTGATGGAATTGTACAGCAGCCTCTTCCAAGAAACTGCTGCAGAATGACCTGCAGCGCTAAAACCACTTCACTGGGGCCACCACTATATTGCGATCATGTACAGTACATTTTTCTTACTCTGAACTGAACCTTAGGTTCTATTTAGAGAGTTTCTTGGAACTAATCTAAAGATGCTTACGATTCCCCTTTTTTTGAAGTGAAGACCTATAGCCAGTATACCATAATAATTGTTTCTTAAATTTAGTTCTGAAGCAGAATGTTGTACATCTTAACCTGTCCCTGATGACTTTTTTAGTCTGTGTCCAGATTCCCACTGACTTCAAATCATATGTCTTTTAAAATAAACAATGGGAATAAAATTGTGGTTATTTAATTTGTAGGGAGTATTTCATTGTCATTGTTAATAATTTTAGTGTCGTTTTATCTCCTTCTTCCAGGATTATCTTAACTAACTGTTACAATTTAGAAATATTCCAAACAAATTGAGTGATGTAGATCCAATGGAAGAGAATTTTTTGAGAACTTAAAATAGTCTGTTCCTGGGCTTAGAAAAGTCACTGGCAGTGCAAGATCATTAAGACCAGTAGGACATGATCAGAGACAGATGGTTTGAGCCCATTTCACCTATAATGAAATACAAGAAACCGGTGCTATATGGTGTGTCATTATAGATATCCACCTAAATATTTGTGGGTACGTGCATACAATATAGTAGCACTTGTAAATCATAGTGAAGATAAAGTCTAAGTGCTCTTTGTATCTTTGTCTTGTACACTGTGTGCTAGTGTGTGCAATTAGATAATGTATAGCAAAATTAAGCAATAGTACTGCAGATGCTTGTATAGAGCAGAGCAGTTTTACAAAGAAGCATCAGTTTCCCTGTAAAGTTTGGTGCCTCACTTACATACAGGTACATGAGAGAGTTATGAAAAGTCCTCTTCTGCACTACCAGGTATAAACCATCTTTCTGAAACCTTGGAACTGTAGCAGCTGTAGGGCTTGGGGTCTATCAGGGTAAAAAGTGAAGTAACAGTGAAAAAAATAGGATTATTTCTTTCCTGTGACATTTAAGTAACTGATTTAAAGGCATGACACTGCCAAAGCACAGAAAAGCTGCTGCTCCTGCAGGGCTGGATCTTGTCTAGTCTGCACAGGGTTAGGTACTGTGGTGGGAGAGGAATTTACTTTTCTAGGGAGAAAAAAGAAACGTCATAGAATCATAAAATAGACTTGGTTGGAAAAGACCTCTAAGATAATCAAGTCCAACCATTAACCCCTCAGTGCCAAGTCACCACTACACCATGTCCCTCAGCACCGCAGGTGGGGACTCCACCACTGCCCTGGGCAGCCTGTGCCAATGCTTGATAACCCTTTCAGTGAAGAAATTTCTCCTAGTATCCAATCTAAACCTCCTTTGGCACAACTTGAGGCCATTACCCATCATCCTATCACTAGTTACCTGGGAGAAGAGACTGACCCTTGCCTTGCTGCAGCCTCCTTTCAGGTAGTTGTAGAGAGCAATGAGGTCTCCCCTCAGCCTCCTCTTCTCCAGACTAAACAACCCCAGTTCCCTCAGCCACTCCTCATAAGACTTGTGCTCCAGCTTTCCAGCCACTCCTCCCCAAGCCTGTAGTGTTGCATGGGGTTGTTGTGACCCAAGTGCAGGACCCAACACTTGGCATTGTTAAACCTCATACAGTTGGCCTATCACTCCAGCCTGTCCAGATCCCTCTGCAAAGCCTCCCTACCCTCAGGCAGATCAACACTCCCACCCAACTTGGTGGTGTCTGTAAACTTACTAAGGGTGTGCTCAATCCCCTCATCCAGATCATTGATAAAGACATTAAACAAGACCGGCTCCAAGACTGAGCCTTGAGGTAGCATGCTGGAGGTGAATGAGAAGTGAATGATCATGTACTCATGCCACCATGCATGTGATTCCAAAAATTTATTCTCTTAACATCAAGGTTTTTTCTAATACACTTAAAACAGTGATAAAGCCCGAGGTTTTTCTGAAATTACTAAAATTTGTTCCAATTAAGGTTGTATAATCCTCTGCAGCTTTCCAGTAATACTAACATAATTCATTTAGCTCAGAAGATGATAAAAATTTCTAGATTATCATGTGCATAAGTTTTATTATGTCCTTCAGCATTTTCCAAAACATTGCTTAAAAGTAGGGCTTAATTATTATCTCTGATTGGATTAGTGTATGTCTGGAAGGCCCAGTGCATCTTGGTATTCAAAAGGGTGTCCCTCAACTTTTTAAACTTCTGTTTCTTTTCAAATATGGCAATATAGAATCATAGAATCATTAAGTTTGGAAAGGACCTCCAAGATGATCAAGTCCAACCGTCAATCCCACACCACCATGCCCTCTAAACCATGTTCCAAAGTGCCATGTGTACATGTTTTTTGAACACCTCCAGGGATGGTGACTACCACTGCACTGGGCAGCCTGTTCCAATGCCTGATGCTTTTGTTTGCTAGTACTAACAGTCTGTGAGAATCTGTAGTGAATAAAACTTTGAAAGTTTTTATATGGCAAAGTTTTGTGATATAAAAACTTTGACATATAAAAACTTTAAAAGTTTTATTCAGTTTTATTTACATTGACTCTGAGTGACATGTGAACATAGGATGTCTCTTCTAGAAGAAGTAGTATTATGTGGAATTACTCAGCTACTGTATTTAATAAACTCTTTTAATTCACAGTAACTTTAAATCATACACAGCTCAGTGACTTCATAAAGCATTTTCAGTCATCCTTGCTAAACATTTTGAGCTAATGCAATTGAAAAATTCATTCCTTTCTTGTTGATCAGACTAGATTTTCTCTTGAGAAATAAGTCTGCATTGTAGCACAGAGATATTAAACATAGCTGTAAGTTTTTGAGGCACTGTAGTCCAGCCTGAACCGCTGCAGGTAAAATGATTGTGGCACCCAAACTTGCTTGGATGTCTGAGAGGTATGTTACAGTCAATAAATGGATGATTGTCTAGACATACATAGGTAATGCCATTTCACAGTGTGTGTGCCTACAGTTTCAAATGACTTTCATAAGAAAAATCTCTTGCAAGATGAAAACATATGCATTTTACCTATCCAATCCAGTGACTCAATTTTTTGTTGAAATGTTTCTTGGTACTTAGGTTCTAGGTCTTGTAGGGTATTGGTATATCACAGCTTCTTTTTAAGCTACCTGCACCATCATTTAACTTATAATTGTCTTTATATGATTGCTTGACTTTTTTACGATAATGATTTAGCTAACTGCTATTAACATAGTTTGTGCTCCAGTGTTGAGGGTTTCTTACATAAAACAATCACAAGCACTTGTATTTGACATTTTGTCAGAAATGTGAAAATATGTCTGCAAGTATCCCTTCATTCACCAATATTTTATTAGTTATTTATTAAAAGAATTTTTGCTTAGTAGACCCACTCATGCTCTGTGACCTCATTACACAGGGCACTTTCAAAGACATGCAGAGCCATTTTGCACCTTGTTAGATACACTGCAATCTATAAGCTATGCTTATCTGCTTCCATGCTATTTCACATACGTCAGAGAAGAGTCATCAGGTGTGTCCTTTCTCAGAATGCCAGCGTATGAAAAGATTGCTGCTGAAGTCCAGTAAGGGTCTAGTAGCAAAGAGGTTACAAAAATCACTGCTTTTTCTGCAAAGCAGATACAGCTTATTCAAATGTCCTTTTGAGTACTTGTGTTTCTTTTCCTAGGGCAGTTTAAAGGGCATGTGAAAACATTTGTTGTTGGAGGGAAGTCATGGGTGGTCAGCCTCAGGTTAGCTCTGCTTTGCAAGAGCAGAAAAGCCACACAGAGCTCATTTCAAACTGTTTTAAGACACTGCTGCAGCCACTATGAAACACACAGGAAATCCAGATATAGTATGTTGATATTGCAGTTTGATTTCCAGCTGAGAAGTGTAAATCTGTCTTATTTGTTGACAAAGGTCTAAATGTATGTCGTAGATGTTCTTTTTTTTAATGTATCAATGATAAGTCTCAGTTATGATACTGGTTTTTGCCACAGAACTCTTTTTTTTACCTGAGATTTTTAATCTCCTATTTGGATAGAGGACATTTCATTTCGAGTTGCTCTTGATAAATAAGAATTCTTTTCAGAAAACATCCCGTGGAAATTCAACTATATAGTCTGAGCTAATGTAATTTGGTTTGCATTGCAGTCATGCACACTAAAAATACAGTTGACATTAAATATTAATATAACTTTTAGTACCTTTTAGATTTGGAACTTTTGAAGATGCAGACTTGTCTAGGTTATCTGTAGACTGTCTTTTGAGAGGAATCAGAGACCATCCTGAAGAACATATTTACCAGCAGGGATAATGAGAAGTGTGTTTCAGCTGGTGCAGGAATGGATGCTAGCTAAACTTTGTATTCTTCTTTTCATTGTGGAATTTTATTAGTTATGTGTGTAGGATGTATTCAGTGCACATATCTTTTTAAAAGTAATATTATGCATGGAATGCAAATGGAAAATATACATGTAAAACTTCATTCAGAAGACAGAATCTTTAATTTCACAAATTAGTTCATAATGCACATAATACAGTATATTTACATATCTTGCAGTGCTGTGTTGTGTCTGCGTAATTTAAGTGTAATTTAGTAAAGTTTGATCTAGCTTCAGTTGATCTTGGAAAATACGCTCTCAGTATAAATGTGTCACACATACTTTGCATGAATTTCACCTGTATGATTGTCATCGTTGGTCTGGAGTGATTGTCTGTTATCTTTTGAATAGAGTGCTTTTTTTGTGTGTAGAGAATGACAATGTTAAACTTGGATTTATTTTTATAACTCGTTTTGAAGAAAGAGATTCCTCACTGCAAAGCTTAAGCCTAAGCCAAATTACTTGTGGAGGGACCCAGCTGACAGCCAGCCAATGAGATTTTTCTTCAGTGCTATCAGTTACTTGCTGTTCTCTCCAACAAATGTTTTTTCATGCTCAGTTTGTGGGGAGAAAAAAGCCTAAATCTAAAATATCTCTAAAGGGAACTCCTTCTAAGGATTCTGATGAAAACCCAACTGATCTATGAGATTTTGGTAGACTGTAGAGGAAGGAGAGCAGTGATGTCTGAATTAGCACCTGAATGCCTAAACATCTGAACTAAACAGATAACTGGGTTTTTACAGGATGTCTGTAACTTGGAGTTTGGCTTCGAAGTTGGTTCAGGATCACTTGTGCTTGAAAGTGAAAGCTCAGCATCTTCACAGAACTATGTGCAGACATAGTAGGTTTTTAAAACCTTCATTCTTCTTATCATGTTTAGCCTCAACTTTCTAACAGTTGTAATTGTCCACAGAAAACATTTCAAGATAAATGCATTATCAGGTTTTGAAATTTTCTTATTTTTGTAAATACTAAGACCTGGGGGGCAAAATAAGGGCTACATTGTGGATTAAGTGAAATATCTCAAGGCTGTGCTTTTCTGATAACTGAACCTGAAGTGACCTTTCTCAGACACAATTACAGAGCTGTATGTTTTTCCTTTAATTTCATCAGGGGTTTAATTAGTATACAAATAAAACTTCCCTTATCTTCCTTTCTACCTAATTGGCTTGTCTTCGCTTATATATGAAGAATGTGAAAATGGGCTGTAATTAGGGTGACCGTGTTAACCTTTTTTTCTCAAATGTACTGTTGCCTAAAGGCCTCAAGGCCTAAAAACAGTGCTTTGGATTATTGCTTTGCAATCACTATGGCTCTCCCATAGGTTTTCTCATGAGCAGAAGGGCTTTGGGTGCTGCAGGTTCCCACTGCTTAACGGGATCTTCATTCTTCTCCCCACTAAATGTTTATTGATTATCTCACTGCTCCACACTCAGCCTCCAACAACTTAATATCAGGTGACAGTCAGGAGAGTTCTCCAAGTAATTAGAGTGGAGCATTGAGGGAACAATTAGGAGCAGAGTTATTAAACTTGATTTATCCTATTCTCTCCTGAACACTTTCTTGGATATCAGAACATCACACTTTCACAATCTACCCTGGCTGAGAAATTAGTGGCTAACCTGCTGCTTATCATTGTTGCCTTGCTGCCTTGAGGCACACCCTCTTGGTTTCAGTCACTCAGCTGGAAATATTAGAGTCCATAAAGTTTATCAAGGGTTTTAATTAGATCAATCTGAAGAAGGAAAAAAAGAGAGGCTTAGCAGCCATTACTTTAGAATACTCCACACTGTATTTGAGCAAATTCCAAGGCTTTACTTTAACTCAGAGTAGCAAAGAGTTTCAAGTGAATGCTGAAATTGCTTTTAGAGAGCTAAAATCAGTTTACATTTTGCTTAGATATTGGAATATTATTGATCGGTAAAGTCTGAATCCTTTGGAGATTCTTGTAAATAATGGCCAAAGTTTTGAATATAATGAAACAGCTGTTCAGTGAGATATTTGATTTCATCATTTCTATATTGCTTTGTCACCAGCTAGTGTGGATTGCTGGCCATGACTTTCAAAGAATTAGGCTTTATGCTTTCGTCTGTGTTATTGCCTCATTGATAAGTCTGTCCTTGCAGCTGGTAAGCAAGAGTAGTTAGCAGCTGCCACAAGATTTTGACACCTAGTGGGTCTCTTCACCATTTGTAGTTAGTGATGAAAGCTTTATGCAGGAACAGGCAACTCTTCAGCCCCTGTAGAAGGATAACTATCTAGTAAAAAAGAAATATGCATAATGTTCCTATTATCCTGTCTTTCTTCACTTGTTTAGACCACTAGAATCTTGGAGCCCGACTCTCTTCCAGCAGCCTCTACATCAAAAGTTGCTTGCATCAAAATATTAGCAGAATTATCTGTTCTACATTGACCAGAGCTCAGTCCTGTGTTTAGCATTTTTAAAACAGATTTTTCAATCAGATGGGAAAGGGGAGTGGACAAAGCATTGGCACCAGAGCCACTTTTTTCCGTTCAATAGCTTTTGTTTGTCAGAAGGTGGGATTAGAGAGGTGGATGACTTGACGGGGTTTTCAGAGCTGTTTCCTCAGTGCTCACTTAGTCAAAAACAAAAAACAGTAAACGCAATAAATGGAATAAGTTAATATTCTTTGTTCTTAAATTAAAGACGTCTTCTTTTATCCTTGTTAATCCACATCTGGTTTCATGGAAATAACTTTTGTGAAAATCTGACAGTTCACAAACTCAACTTTTCAGACAGAGCTTTGATAGCTGCTGGTGGCATTAGGATAGAATTTCTGAAAGCAACACTTCTGGGTTCTGATATCTTTATGCTAATAATGAAGTGGGAAAATGAGATCTGTGTGTTTCTTTTCTTAAGTGAAAAATAGCATTCTTCATTGAAAATAATGACATAAGAGGCAGAATAGAGTTATTCAACCAGCAGTAATTTGGGCAAGGCTGATATTAACATTTCTAGGGTTCAGAGTTTCTTAAATAAACTCCTAATGTTTTTTTTTTTTCATACAGCAATGATTAATCTCAACCTGGATTTTGTAAATTGCTGAGCAGAGAGTTCTAGGGTGCTGTTTTCTGAAGTGCCTTTGACTATTGGCTAGGTCTGAAGCTTTTTCATATTAGTTGAGTTTCCAGTGCCCTCCAAATTTTTGTCAGCCTTTTGTACATACTGTTCTTAATCCATATCCACAGCATAATACATATTCTGTGTGTTCCACAGTCGAGGTCAAGTACTCCTGAGTACAAGCTATGCAGAGCATTCTTAGAATTTAAGCAGAAAACATACCCATAAATTTTGAAAACAAGTGCAAGAACTCAGTCTTGCAACTGTGCAGCCTTCTCTATCCTTCTATAGGAGTTTAGAATCTGTCAGAGAATTTGCATTTTGTAAAAGAATGTTTATAGCCACCTATTACAATTTCTTTCTAAAAAGGCAATTAACAGCTGTAAGTAAAATGTAATGGTTAGCAAGCTATGTAATCACATTATTAATACTCCAGTCTATGGAAGTATTGATTTATTGCAGCAGAAAGGAGTAGCAACTAGCCAGGTTCTGTATTAATTAGTTTTGTGTGCTATTTGTCATATATTGGATTAATCTGAATTGATTTAAAGCATGTTGTGTTAATTCTAAGCCGGAGAGAAACATTTAAAAAGTACACGTACTATTCTACATATTGGAAAATTAATGTTAAAATAGTGAAAGCACCATGAAATAGTGATTTGTTCTTAGCAAGAGTTGCAGCAAAACTATATTTAAGGCATTAACAGAGAATATTAGATTATTTTTTTTTAATTCTGAAATTTCTTAGTAGTCCAGAATATTTAAATAAATGCTACTTTATTCCCTTTCCTTATAAATTCTTTTCTTTAGTGTCCATTTTAAATTAAGTTTTGAGAACATTCTGTTCTCTTTAATGCTGTACTCTTGATTATTTCCACTGTGTTTTGATCTGGTATTTCTGGTATTTGTAAGTGTAGTACCAGCGACATAGTATTCATACCTGTTTGATGAACAAATCACTTCATTTTCTAAAACATATTTGTAAGTAGGCAATATACTAAAAACTGGGGGTTCTAAGTTAGTAATGTTCTTGCTAGAGAATTCGTACAACCTTAGTAATGGTCCAAATCTACTTCGCAGTCAGTCTGTTTTGCACTTTGTTTAATAGCCTATGGCATAAATTGAAGTTAATTATTTGAGCTGACAAGTAACTCTGCTTTCTGTCTGCTTGCAGAGACTCTCCGAGGCAAAGATGGAGCTGAGAAGAAAAGATCAATCTCTGCATCAGCTCAATAGACTTCTTACCCAGCTGGAGCAGGACAAGCGTGGACTGAAAGAGAGCATCCATGATGCAGAGAGTGCCCTCTGCATGGCAGTGAAGTGAGCACTGGGACCTTGGGGAGATCACTTAAAACAGACAAAAGATCAATTCTTACTTTCATGCACAGGGTTTTAGCCCTGGCTAATGTAATGCTAGAAAACAAAAGTACATCTGTCTTTCTTTGAAATTCAGTGATAGTCTTCTAAAAAGAAAACTGTTAGTTCAGAATATTAGCTGATATGTTTACTGTAGTGATCACATAATAGCGCTCCAGATTCTGAGTCCTGAAATAGCATGGGCATTTTTGTTTGCCAGTTATCTTACTGTTTTGACAACATCTCTTTGGCAGATCCCTAATTAAGAAATGATTGCTTGTTTTCTGTATTTCCACCTCATGATTTATAGAGCTACAAAATTTATTTGTAATAAATACAGAAATGTCAGCTAGGTGACAGGTCTTAGCTGCCAAAGGGGCTGAAACTCATTTTGGATCTAGTCGTATGTGTGGAACAGGATAGATCTTTCAGCTAATTTCAGAGAGTTTTGGATTTAGACATAAAACCTGTGCCTTTTTGTACCATAACCTGGAGTGGAAGAAAATGTTCAGGGACTAATCTTGAAAAGATTGGTAGTCAAAAGGTGTTCCGCTGACTTGAATGAGATTATTACTAACCTCTTACAGTCATATAGTCTGATAAAAAGAAAAATCTTTGGAGACTCTGTTTTCTATTACTCTTATTGTAGTACGTACTTTTGAATATTGTTGTTCCATGGCTAAGATTTTTAAAAAGTTTAATTTAAAATTAAAATTTTTCATTATACCTGGATAATTTGACCTGTGAAGAGCAACAGCTTAGAAGCTTTAAGGGTTTTATGCAGAAGTGAAACAATGTAATTAATATAGTTATCAGTGTAATATTTAACAAGCTAATTAAAATGACAAATGTTATGTAGTATGAGCTGTGACCTGAAGAAGGATTTGTTCTGGAAAGGTTGCCCCTTTTCACCCTACCTCCACCTTTTTTACACACTTCATTCCCTGTGGCCCTTCTTATATTCAGAAAAGGTTATTAATGTGAAGTGGTTTTAAAAATGGTTTTATTTCTGTATGTAGCAGTTGAATGTTGACAAAGAAAAAAACCCATACCATTATTTGTTCTACCAACTCTTCGTAACAAATGGCTTTTTTTCCTTGTGGAACATATAAGCCAAGTATGTGAAATAGTTTGTCCAGAAAATCATATTCTAATACCTCTTCCATAATGTGAGTTTTTGTAAGCAATGCATGGGTGTCTTTCAAGTTCTTTCCTAATCTTTCGTACAGCTTTAAAGTATAGCAGGATAGCTGGCTCATTCTGAGAATGGCTATCTTGATTTTTTTGCAGTAGTGTTCAGCAGTTCTGTTCCACTTTCCTCCAGAGTAGGAAGCAGAATTAGTAAAAGTATCTGATAGCAGTCAACTGGACAGAAATTTAGTAGCCTTTTAGTCATTTCTGCTAGATAGAAACTCTCTATCAAACCATCACCCCAACTATTGTGTAAAAGATAATGTAAAGCATGTTCCTCATGCTTGAACTACATTTCTGAATAATAATCCTAAAGAGTAAGTCTGTGATCCATTTCTAGTTTCCCTTACACCTGTAGGAGTTGCTGAATATATGAAATAATGATTGAATGAAAGGTGGATCCTGGCATATAGGGATGCAATAGATGATGAATTTTTAAAAAACTTTTTTCCTAGGTACTATAAACAAATATTACCAGACTTTCATTTTAAGATGTTATTTAAGATAATAAATCAACCACAGTCAGAGGGCTTTCTGTTCACCAAAATAAGAAGCTGGTGGCCACCTATCAACCTGGGTCCAAAATTCCATCTAAAGATGCTTTCCTTTTTATGATGAACACCTGCAGATGTGCAAGGAACAGACTGACTTCTGTGTCAGTAACTAAGAAATTAATGGTGTTGAACTAGCTTTCTAGAACTGACTTCACCCAAACAAATAGCAGTCGCTACATAAGTGAGGCCAACAGAGAAAGTGAACAGCATGTCCTTGTCAAACTAGTGCAAAGAAAGGCAGGATCCTGAAAAGAGAAAAATCTATGTGACAGCATTACTAGGAGTGCAAAAGCTAATCCTGCTTTTCTGGCCACCTCCCTATGTTTGCAGTTAGGATAGTATGAATCAAGAAATGTGAAAACAATGGCCATTGCAGGCAGGAGAACACAATGAATTTGACTGCTGTTTTTATAGACTGGTCAGCCTCACCTCCATCCCTGGAAAGGTGATGGAACAGCTTGTTCTTGGCACTATCTCTAGGCACATCAAGGATGAGGGGGTCATTAAGAGCAGTCAACACGGTTTTACCAAGGGTAAGTCATGTTTGACCAACCTGATTGCCTTCTATGAGGAAATAACTAGGTGGATAGATGATGGTAGAGCGGTAGATGTGGTTTATCTTGATTTCAGTAAAGCATTTGACACTGTCTCCCACAGCATCCTTGTAGATAAGCTGATAAAGTATGGGTTTGGTGATCAGGTAGTGAGGTGGATTGTGAACTGGCTGAAGGGAAGAAGCCAGAGAGTTGTGGTTAATGGGACGGAGTCTAGTTGGAGGCCTGTGACTAGTGGAGTCCCTCAGGGGTCGGTACTGGGACCGGTGTTGTTTAGTATCTTCATCAACGACTTGGATGAGGGTACAGAATGTATCCTCAGCAAGTTTGCTGATGACACCAAACTAGGAGGAATGGCTGACACACCAGAGGGTTGTGCTGCCATTCAACGAGACCTTGATAGGCTGGAGAGTTGGGCAGGGAAAAACTTAATGAAATTCAACAAGGGCAAGTGTAGAGTTTTGCATCTGGGGAAGAACAACCCCATGTACCAGTACAGGTTGGGGGCTGACCTGCTGGAGAGCAGTGTAGGGGAAAGGGACCTGGGGGTCCTGGTGGACAGCAGGATGACCATGAGCCAGCAATGTGCCTTTGTGGCCAAGAAGGCCAATGGCATCCTGGGGTGTATTAGAAGGGGTGTGGTTAGTAGGTCGAGAGAGGTTCTCCTTCCCCTCTATTCTGCCTTGGTGAGGCCACATCTGGAGTATTGTGTCCAGTTCTGGGCCCCCCAGTTCAAGAAGGACAGGGAACTGCTTGAGAGAGTCCAGCGCAGAGCCACAAAGATGATGAAGGGAGTGGAATATCTCCCTTATGAGGAAAGGCTGAGGGAGCTGGGTCTCTTTAGCTTGGAGAAGAGGAGACTGAGGGGTGACCTCATTAATGTCTATAAATATGTAAAGGGTGAGTGTCATGAGGATGGAGCCAGGCTCTTCTCAGTGACATCCAATGATAGGACAAGGGGCAATGGGTGTAAGCTGGAACATAGGAGGTTCCGCATAAATGTGAGGAAGAACTTCTTCACAGTGAGCGTAACAGAACACTGGAACAGGCTGCCCAGAGAGGTTGTGGAGTCTCCTTCTCTGGAGACATTCAAAACCCGCCTGGACATGTTCCTGTGTGACCTGACCTAGGTGTTCCTGCTCTGGCAGGGGGATTGGACTAGATGATCTTTTGAGGTCCCTTCCAATCCCTAACATTCTGTGATTCTGTGATTCTGTGATTTAGGAACTGTAAGAGCTCTAACAAAATATTCACATAGCTGACAAGGTAAGAGACAGTCCTGGAGTACTAAGGTGTATCAGCTTTTCTAGCATAGATTCTATTTGATTTTCTATGGTGTTTTGTTGGTCACGCTGTCCTGTTCTCCTTACTCATGTGGTATTTTGCAACTGTAGTTGCATTTCTGTCAATGCATCAGATGAGACCAAGTTTTTTTATGGCAGCATAACTGATCAAAGCTGTCTTTCTTACCGAAGCCCTAATCTACAAAAAGGCGTGAGAGTAGTATTTCATTCTCCAAACTTCTGTTTTGTAAGGATAGGATCCTTGACTGGTCTTCTTTTGGAGAAGGACCAGTGGAATGTTCAGGTTTAGAGAAGACAGGATGACTTACATACATATAAGTACATACTTGTTAGGCCCATGTAATTGATGAGAAACATTGAATTTATTGGTGTTTTGCAGTATGATAATGTAATCTCTTCATGCTGGAGCCTGGACTCCTTTCAACATGCCCTTTTTGTCCAAGACTGCAGATTTCTTCTCCAAGAACATGAGAGTTGTGCATTGATACATCTATAAATACAGCTAGTTTAATTGCTTTTCCACAACAGAAGCGTCTTTCATATGGAAACATGCCACATAGTTGTCCGTGAACTACTTTTTAGGGTTTGCATTGGATATGTAAGAAGGAGAGATACAAACATAACATTTTGAGTTATGAACAATTATTTTTAAAAACATGATGGTTATAAAGTAGCAGAAAATGAATTTCTACATCAGTAGAGCTTCAGTTCTATTAACTTCTCTGTTGTTTTTTTTCTCATGTAATAGAGACAAAGAATTGATTATTCATCATATGAAATCTGTGGAAGCCACTCTTCATAAGGTAAGAATTTGAAGTATTCCCTCTGCATTTGTGTTTCCAGACACATAGAGTTTTATAACTGCTTATTCTCAGAGACTCAGGAGAGTAGAAGTTGTTGTAAAGCAGCTTCCTTTCCTTAGAGTTTAAATTTCCACTTTCAACTCTTTTCATCTCCAAAAACTATTCATATTTAGTGAAATAAAATAATACAGTTTTGTAGTACATGGACTTTTTAATTTAAAACTTAGTACAAAATTCACCTTCCTTCCCTCCATTACTGAGCACTATTTCTGGTTACCAAGTGAAGACTATTGATATCCAAACAATTTGTAATTGCTGCTGAGTTAACTCTGTTGAGTAAGATGGAGGAAATCTGATGAGGTCACATACGTGGTGGCTGTAAGACATTTGGCTTTGTGCATGCTACTTGAATCTTTGATACATGATAAATAAAACAAGGAAAAGACAGTAAGTATTAAGGTGTAATCAAAGCTTTCATGCTACTTTTTGAAAACCTTTTTTAAATTAAGTAATAATCTTAAGTTGTCTCTTTGACTTGTACTGTTTTGCCCTGGTATAGTATTTTTTGAAGGTCCAAGAAGGCTGTATACATTAATTATTTGGGAGAAAGGGCTGTTTTCAACTGTAGGTCTAGTGACTGATTGTTTTATAACTGTTTTTAGTAGAGCAACACAGAGCAAAATAAGTGTTTTTATTACCTTGGAGTGTTCATTTTCCTTATCACATCTTGAATTCCCAGCAACATGGGAATCCATTCTTTATTTTAGTTTCTGTGTCCACCAAAACTGTTCTTAATTTAATTTTCAGATACGTTTTTCAAGTTTCTCTTTCCTTTAATGTTCATAAAAAGCCATAGTTCCTAAACTGTGTATTTTAGCTGCAGCAAACCGTGCTGGTAGCAATGTGCCCTCACAGCCAAGAAGGCTAGTGGCATCCTGTAGTGCATGAAGAGGAGTGTGGCCAGCAGGTCAAGGGAGGTTCTCCTCCCCCTCTGCTCTGTCCTGGTGAGGCCTCATCTGGAGTACTGTGTCCAGTTCTGGGCTCCCCAGTTCAAGAGGGACAGGGAGCTACTGGAAAGAGCCCAGCGCAGGGCCACTAAAACGATGAAGGGATTGGAGCATCTCCTATATGAGGAGAGGCTGAAGGAACTGGGTCTGTTTGGCTTGGAGAAGAGGTGGCTGAGGGGGGATCTCATTAGTGCTTATAAATAAGGGCATGTGTCAGGAAGACAGGGCCAGACTCTTCTTGATGGTGTCCAGTGACAGGACAAGGGGCAATGGGCACAAACTGGAACACAGGAGGTTCAATCCTAACATAAGAAAACGTCTTTACTGTAAGGGTAACAGAGCACTGGCACAGGCTGCCCAGAGAGGTTGTGCAGTCTCCAACTCTGGAGACATTTAAAACCTGCTTGGACATGTTCCTGTGTGACCTGCTCTAGGACCCTGTTTTGGCAGGGGCGTTGGACTGGGTGATCTTTGAAGGTCCCTTCCAACCCCTGCCATTCTGTGATTCTGTGATAGGTAATACCTTCCTTTGTGTCCTCACCTGCTTCATACTGGCTTCTTTTAAGCTTGGGAAATCTATGTAATGCAGAAAGTGCTGTAATTTTACAGTAACGTGTAATGTCCTTGGCCTTGAGAATTTATTGTTCTGGATTGCAGGTTTACATTTTGAATTAGAAAGTTCTGTATATGAACAGGGATTGAAATGTTTGTGGAAATTTTATAGGGAGGGTCACATGCTTAGTACATATTTTCCTGCTGCATGGATCTAGAATGGATCTAGAAACTGCCATCTTTCTTAGAGAATTTTAGTTACCGCCTCTGCTTCTTAGTTCTTGATGTGGATAGTTGTTAGGCCCAAATAGCTTATTATTGAGTAGCAGAGTAATTTATTCCTTCCGGTTTGTCAAACTAAAGAATGAATTAAACATAAGAATTAGTAATGTTAAGATGCTCCTTTCAGCAGGAACTGAAAAGAATTGATTGTAAATCATTCATAATTTGACATATCATTTGTCCTAGAAGAACAAAGGGAAATTATTGATCTTTGTTTGGCAAATATCTGAAATGTAAACTACATCATAATGGTAACTAATTATCTTACATTAATGAACATGGCTTATATGTAAACTATCGAGCTTACACTGTTGTTCTTAAAGCTTTTCTCACACAGTGAAAAATCAGAACATGATGAAGTAGATTAAATACTAGCAGAGAAACCACAAGCCTGTATTTCCATCCCCCCAGAAATTCTGGGAACTGCTTTTGGTTTCAGAAAAGGAATGAAAAGACAATGGATAAAGTTCAGAATCATCTGGAGTTGAACAAGTGTTACTATAAGATGTAGATATATTTATGGGAGCTTGAAATTGAACATTGTGGTATTTCTACATTGATGTATTCATGAGCAAATATCCACAAAATTCCACTGAATCACTTGCAGGATCTGTGTTATCAATGCATAATGCTAAATTTTTGCCTATAGAGCTCAGAGGGATTTTATAGACATCCTTGGTAATCTTAGTTAGACTTGGGATAAGACAGTATACACTGATAACCATTAAAGCAATCTCCTTTTTCTCTGTACTCTATCACTGCAAGGATTCCAGAAGGCAGCAATGTAGGTACTAGATCATCTGCATTTGGGTGTACTTGCGTGTAGCATTCAGCAAACAAAGCAATAAGAAGCAGAACTGAGGGAGATAACTTCTGTGCATGCTTCTAATACAGCTTTAGACAAGGGATCATTTACAACACTCACTGCCTCCCCTGTGTCTGGATGGAAAATCCAGTATCATACATTTCGCTTTGTCAACAAGTGCTTGGGTGTGCTTGTGCCCAGAATGATTCTTTTAAGACATTTCAGAGCCACCTTTTTAAATCATCATGAATATTTATGAAGCATAAATGTTGAAGAATTTGAACATACGCTATGCTGAAAGAAAATAAATTTTTAGCAGCTAGTTTCGTATCCTTCATAGACTGCAAGATACTCTTTAGACAGTTACTTTTGTCTTATCCTGGGTCTTCTCATGTTAGCTATCTTCGTCTGACTCCTGGAGCTGGGTTATTTGCACAAGAGTTCCTGATACCGTTAAAATAAGAGATCTTTCTTGGTTTTATACCATCTAAATATTGAAGACAAATATCAAAATGCAAAGTGAATGTTTTACCAAATTTAAAATAAAACACCAGTGAGGGCAAGTAAAAGACCACAAGTAGATTTTGCTTTGATTCAGTTTTATTCTCATAGCATTAAAGGTGACCAAAAGGTAATAGCTGAGTTTTTTACAAATCTAGGTTCAGAAAACAGATGCAAATATTTTTTTTCTTCCCTGGAATCTATTAGATAGCCTTGAACTGAAAAACTTGGCAAAGTAGAACAGGTTTAAACACTGGCTACTTAGAGAACTTGTGTCCATGACTTGACCAATTCCTTTAAAAAAAACAACAAACAAAGCCCAATGTAAGATGCAAAATGGTAACAGAAATAAATTAATTTTTACTGGAAGAGCTCTTAGAAGAAATTCAATCTGCTTGAAGTTCAAACATAAAGTTTTCTTAAAAAGTCTTCTCATCAAGAGAAAAAACATTTAAGTAAATGTCTTATTTTAAAACTCATCTGCAGTCCTTTTCTTATGTATGAAAAATAAATGATTTCTTGAAACTCTTTCAGAAATATGCTGAGAAGTTATTTTTGTTTTAAATATACCCTTGTTACACTTGTTGATAAACTGTATTTCATTATTAATTTCTTCTGTACTTCTCAATACCATGTTTGCATAATCAGAGTAAGAGATATTAAATCTGTTCATTTTATGCAACTAGATTCGTTAATGTAGTTAATGATTTATAAATTATGGTAATCCCACTAGTGGAAGAAATAATTTCGCACTATCTCTGCTAGAAACTTCAGCCTTCCCTTGTGTCCTGGTTCGGCTAGGATGGGGTTAATTTCCCCAGCAGTTGGAGGGAGCTACAGGCAGGCTATTCCATCCCATGCTGACGTCATGTCTGGGTGCCCAGGTGCAGGCAGTGCAGGAGCGACTTTTGTCCGGGTCTGTCCCTAGTGCTGTGTCCGTGCGGTACAGCTCTTGTTTGATCGACATTGCTAATGCGTTTTTCTCCATTCCAATAGCACCAGAGTGCAGGCCACAGTTTGTGTTCACTTGGAGGGGCATCCAGTACACCTGGAATCGATTGCCCCAGGGGTGGAACCACAGCTCCACCATTTGCCATGGACTGGTCCGTACTGCACTGGAGAAAGGTGGGGCTCCAGAACACCTGCAGTACATTGACGATGTCATTGTATGGGGGGACACAGCTGAAGAAGTCTTTGAAAAAGGAAAGAAGATTGAAATCCTCCTAAAGGCCGGTTTCGCCATCAAACGAAGGAAAGTTAAGGGGCCTGCAAAGGAGATTCAGTTCCTAGGAATAAAATGGCAAGATGGGCATCGCCACATCCCAATGGATGTGATAAACAAGATAGCAGCCATGGCCCCACCAACTAGTAAAAAGGAGACTCAGTCTTTCCTGGGTGCTGTGGGGTTCTGGAGGATGCACATCCCAAACTACAGCCTGATTGTCAGCCCTCTCTACCACGTGACCTGTAAGAAGAATGATTTTGAATGGGGCCCTGAGCAATATCAAGCTTTTGAACAAATTAAACGGGAGATTGCTCAGGCAGTAGCCCTTGGGCCAGTCCGGGCAGGACAAGAGGTTAAAAACATGCTCTACACCGCAGCTGGGGAGATGGTCCTACCTGGAGCCTCTGGCAGAGAGCACCCGGGGAAACCCAAGGCCGACCTCTAGGCTTTTGGAGATGGGGATACAAAGGCTCTGAAGCTAACTATACACCAACTGAAAAGGAGATACTGGCAGTGTACAAAGGAGTTCGAGCTGCCTCAGAAGTGGGCAGCACTGAAACACAGCTCCTTCTGGCACCCCGACTGCCGGTGCTGGGCCGGATGTTCAAAGGAAGGGCTTCCTCTACACATCATGCAACAGATGCCACGTGGAGTAAATGGGTTGCGTTGATAACACAACGGGCTCGAATAGGGAACCCCAGCCACTCAGGAATATTGGAGGTGATCACAAACTGGCCAGAGAGCAAAGATTCTGGGATGTCACCAGAGCAGGCGGTGACACGTGCTGAGGAGGCCCCACCATATGACGAGCTGCCAGACGAGGAGAAGCGGTATGGCTTCTTGGGTCTTGTCACATTGTGGGAAAACATCAACAATGCTGTGTGTGGAGTCCCACATGACGAGATGCTGAAGCTGCTTCGGGACAAGGTGAATCGAGCCAGTTCGCAGAGGTGAAAGCCACCCAGCTGGCTTTGGATATTGCTGAGTGAGAAAAATGGCCGAAGCTCTGTCTCTACACTGACTCATGGGTGGTGGGGGTGGTTGCAGCAGTGGAAACAGAGCAACTGGCAACGCAGAGGTAAACCCATCTGGGCTGCTGAAGTATGGCAGGATATTGCAGCTCGGGTGGAGAACCTCGTCGTGAAGGTGCGCCATGTGGACACCACGTACCCAAAAGTCGGGCCACGGATGAACATCAAAACAACCAGCAGGCGGACCAGGCTGCTAAGATCAGAGTGGCTCGGGTGGGTTTGGACTGGCAGCGTAAAGGTGAATTGTTCATAGCCCGGTGGGCCCATGAGACCTCGGGCCACCAAGGCAGAGATGCAACATACAGGTGGGCTTGAGATCAATGGGTGGACCTCACCATTGACACCATCGCAGAGGTCATCCACGAGTGTGAAAAGTGTGCTGCCATCAAACAAGCCAAGTGGGTAAAAGCCCCAGTGGAATGGAGAACGATGGCTGAAATATAAATACGGAGAGGCCTGGCAGATCGACTACATCACACTGCCACAGACCCGCCAAGGCAAGCGCCACGTGCTCACAATGGTGGAAGCAACGGCTGGATGGCTGGAAACGTATCCAGTGCCCCACGCCACCGCCCGGAACACCATCCTGGGCCTTGAGAAGCAAGTCCTGTGGTGACACGGCACCCCAGAGAGAATTGAGTCGGACAACGGGACTGACTTCTGAAACAACCTCATAGACACCTGGGCAGAAGAACACGGCATCGAGTGGGTCTGCCACATCCCCTACCACGCACCAGCCTCTGGAAAAATTGAACGCTATAATGGACTGCTAAAAACTACACTGAAAGCAATGGGAGGTGGAACCTTCAAACACTGGGACACACATCTGGCAAAGGCCACCTGGTTAGTCAACACAAGAGGATCTGCCAGTCGAGCTGGCCCGGCTCAGTCAAAACTTCCACGTACGGCAGACGGGGATAAAGTCCCTGTAGTGCACATGAGGGATGTACTGGGGAAAATGGTCTGGGTTAGTCCTGCGCCAGGCAAAGGCCAACCCATCCACGGGATTGCTTTTGCTCAAGGACCTGGGTGCACCTGGTGGGTGATGAGGGAGGGCAGAGATGTCCGATGTGTACCACAAGGGGTAGTCATTTTGGGTGAGAATATACCGTGAATTAAATTGTATTTTTTTTGCTGATTGTTAAATGGCTGCTGGGCAGGACATAGATGGTATAGAATAAGGGGTGGATCATGTCCTGGTTCAGCTAGGATGGGGTTAATTCCCCCAGCAGTTGGAGGGAGCTACAGCCGGGCTATTCCATCCCATGCTGACCTCATGTCCGGGTGCCCAGGCGGGGCAGTGCAGGAGCGGCTTTTGTCTGGGTCTGTCCCTCGTGCTGTGTCCGTGCGGTACAGCTCTTGTTCTGTACATTGTTATCACTGTTATTGTTGTTGTTGTTCGGTCTGTTGTTGTTACACTGCTGTACTAAGTCTTCCTTCCCAGGAAGTCTTCCCAGGGTTTGTATTTTACTCCCTGTCCCATCCCCATCCGAGGGTGGGGGAGGGGCAGTGGCAACGTGGTCTCTGGTTGTGGAAGAGTCTGAACCACCGCGCCTTTGCATTGCTTCTCAGTTTGAGTGCTTCTGGTGGGTTAGCCTTGGCTGGCAGCCAGAGGCTCACTGAGCTGCTCTCTCACTCCCCCTCAACAGGACAGAGGTACAAAATAGAAAGAGAAAGCTTGTGCATTGAGATATAGATGGGGAGATTGCATGCTAGTTACTGTCACAGGTAAAATGGAGTTGACCAGGGGAAAATTCTTTTGATTTATTTATTAAAACAGATTTGGATAGTGGGAAACAAAGACAAAAAAGTTAATATCCTCTTGCCTGTTAGGCTCAATTTCACACTGACTCCTCTGCCCGTGCCCTGAGGGGATGAGGGGCAGGGGATGAGGGGCAGGGGATTGCAGTCAGACCATAACAACTCTTCTCTGCTGCTCTTTTCTCCTTCATACTGTTTTCCTGCTCCATTGTGGGCTCTCCATGCAAGCTGCAGTCCTTCAAGAGTACCTGCTCCAGTGTGGGCTCCCCAAGGACTCCAGTTCCTTGCGGAACCACCCACCTGCTCCAGTGTGTGGTCCCCCACAGGCTACAGTGCGGATGTGCTCCGACATGGTCCTCTCCGTGGGCTGCATGCTTCAAGCACTTCCCCCCCCATTTCTTTTCTGATTTTGGTGTTCACAGGGCTGTTTCTCACTCTTTTTCTTCCCTCCTCCTCTGCGTGTGTGGTGGTTTTAGCCCTTTCTTAAATACGTTTTTACAGAAGAGCCACCAGCTTGGTGAAGGGGCTCAGCTGTGCCCTGTGGTGGGTTGGCTGGAGCTGACTGGAACCGACTGTGTCCAGCACCGGGCAGCCGCAGTCTCTCCTCACAGGGACCACCCTGCAGCCCCTCCTGGCAGCCTCTGGGTGCCTGTACCCTGTACAGTGCTTCTTCAGTCTCCCTAAATTTCCATTCTCTTAACTCTGCCTGTGCAAAACACTACCATGGGAAGTCATCCCAGTGAGTCAGCCTGTACAGAAACAGAATATTATTTCTGTTTCCCTGTGTAATTTTAACTATTGAAGTTTTGACAAGCTTTATGGACTGGCAGAGTTTTCAGCTTGTCCCACTGCCCTGTGAGGCTGATGAGCTGTGATCATGAGTCGGTAAAAAATCACAAAAAAACCCTCCCCCCCCAATTTTTTTTTTCCAATACTGATTAGGAACCCACTCATTCTGACGTTTTGGGACAGTTCAAGGATCAAAGCACCTATCCAGTGTGCTCCTTTGCTTTTGGCACTTGGTCAGAAAAATTCTTGTTTATCCGCTTCTGTAATGCACTTCATTTCTGCTAACTGAAAGGTTCCTACGCCAACTGGCAGAACAGCTTCCGCTCAGACCCATCAGCGGTTTTGCCTTGAAACCTTTCCATCATTGTGTTTCATTGGCTCACTGTTGTTCCCCTTCCACCCTTGTTGTCTTCTCTGAAGCATCCCTAAACTGTGTGATCCATCCTGTTCTACATTTGTAAAATACAAAGACAAAATTATCTTTCTTTATCCAATTTAATCATGTTTTTAATACATGACAAGGAGACAGCTGGAGATGGGATGAGACCATTGAAGACTTGAGAGTTAGTAATGTTGTAGCATTAGATGGCTATTTCTGATGTGGTCCATAACAGTAAAATGCATTTCCTTATGATTATAGAATCATAGAATAGCCTTGAGTGGAAAATACCTCTAAGATCATCAAGTCCAACCATTGGTTGTTTTAAGGCCTGTAAGAAGTTAATTTACAATAGGTTAAAGTCCATATACAAATGACTACATCAGTACAAACACTCAGTGTAAGTGGAATTAATTGTTAGTTTCAGCAGGAAGAGCACAAACTGATCAGGCCTTGAAAAAACAGGATAGTTAAGAGACTTAAGTTGGCTGCCACAGTCAAAAGATGTGACCTGATACTTTTAAGAGTACTGATCAACACCATTTCTCTCAGTTGACTGGGGTCTATAGTCTGTAAGTATTTAGTTATCTTAGTAATGATTTAAAAGCTCGTGAGCTCTTGTCTGTGTCTGTGTCTGTGTCTGTGTCTATTCATCACTGTGGTCCTTGGTTTATCTAAACCAGCCCTATCACAAGCCTGTTGAAACAGTGGGTATGTTTAATGCAGTAAAATTCACAAAGAAAACCCAATTGGAATATTAAAATTCTAAATAACTGCCATAAGAAGCTTGTAGTAGGAAACAAGCTATTATTTTCTCTGTAATAAGAAAAAAATGACTTTTTTTCCTCCTTCATCTCAAATTAGCACCTCTTCATTTCAATGTTTTATGAATGACTTTTGTTTCCCCCCTTAGTAATCTGACTGTCTTGATCCTTGTTCCTAAAGATCAGTTGTGCAGGACATACAGGTGTTAGCACAGCTGGCTTGCTGATGACAACTCTGTCCATATAGCTGTCTAGTGTGTCATCACTCATATTGTTCAGTGTCATTCTGACCTAGCCAAGCTAAAAATGGTACTCCAGCTCAAGAGGGATTTAAAAACCTTGACAAACTAAAGATAAGACATTGCCGAATGTCATATCCATGTGCTTAACCGTTTTCAGTTTAAACATATCTAAATAACTAATTTCAGGGTGCAGTTGTCTTCTTTGTCTGGTTTGGTTTTGGGGTTTTTTTTGGTTATTGTTGGGGTTTTTGTTTTTTAAAGGCTGGATACTTTTTGTAGTTTGCCTTCAGTAAGGAAAAATCCTTGTTTGGAGAATTGTGGAGAATTAACTGTTGTTTTCTCCAGACAGAGGTTCATTTTCAGCCCAAGGTCACTGAAAGCCATTCATAGGGGATGTATTATAGTGCACGTCCTGCAACTGCAGCGAAGCTTAGGTGCAGTGGTCAATGTTTGAAAAAAACCAACTCTAGATCAAATTAACTTATTCAACAGAGCATCTAGCATGTGTGTGTAATAATATGAGAGAGCTTGAATTAAACTTATAGGTAAGCCTGGAATCCTATTCTACTCTGAAAATTAGTTTCTAGAATCTTGACTAGTCTTTAAGAAAAAAAATAAGAAAAAGCCAAGCATACCCAAAACACCAGTTTTATCAGATACATGTCTCCTTACACAAATGTTATACAGTAATTAATGTTCTTTTAAAAATTAGCTATGAAATAAGCTTGTATTGTAATTAAATACAGATTTGCATGGCAGTAATCAAACAGGATAGTCACTAGATTTGTATGCTAACACAGAAACTTTTAGTAGATTATTTCAATTAAGTGAAATACTTAGTATACCTAAATACATTCATATATGGCTACCTACAGCAGGGTATGTGCAAATGCTAGTTAAAACTCCACTTGAGTTTGAGGATGTATTCCTTCTTTTGATGAAAGAGTATGCAATGATCTCCCAGCCTTTAATGAGTACTCAAACCTAACTGTGACGGCTATCTAACAAATGTCTGCTCAGGTGTACCATGTAGCTCTTTTTCCCTTTCCATCCTATGAGGCACTGTTTTGTCTAAGCAAGATATGTTGTGATTTGGTGTAGTTTGATTTGGCTGGGGGGGGACGAAGAAAAAATAGTTTGAAACTTTTTTTTTTTTTTTGCAGTTCAATTGACTGGTTTTGTTCCCAATATCATTCCTACCTGTCTTGATCTCTAATTGTGCCTATGGTTTTCCAGTTTTCAGATGTTTGATTTAAAGTGCCTTCAGTTTAAGCAATGCAATTACATCACAGGCAGTCTGTCTACTTCTGGAGTGATCCTTGATTCCTGAAACATCCTGATGGAAAATACTGTGTCTGTGATTATATAGGCCCTCGTTCAACAAGATGAATATACACTTTTTGAGCGCTTTCCTTATTTTCAGGTCAGAGTCAGACTCTGAGGTTTATGAGCAACTGATATTAACAGATTGTCTCTTGGGTCTAACAGGGTGCTGTGGTGTATACTTCTTTGGATGTCACACATGCCAAATCCTTCAGCAGATCTTTTGGGGTCTGTATTCCCTTAAAGGGCTGACACTTCAGGTGTGATTACTGTTTTCTAGAGAGCACATATTCAGGAATGACAGTATATGGATATATCCCTAGAAAGATAATCTGTATTGGCAATTTACTTGAAGAACTACTTTTATCCACACTATTCAGTATTGTTGGTGCAGCTTCCTTCTTGTATATTCACTTGTATTCCTTAGTATAGAGTAAGATGACATCAACAATTCATAGTGAAACATTAAAAAATTAAGAAGTGTTCATGGAGTTTTAGTTCTGACCCCCAATTGATTATTCGCCTTAGTTCCATAATGATTTGTGCCACCGTAACAAAGATTTGCCCATTCAAATGAGTTGCTACATAATTTATTTCTGTTAAAGTGCTCATTGAATAAGGCAAAGGATTATGTTCAGTAGACGTGCATGTCCTCGAGTTGTGCAATATGGCCTCCATTCCATGTGCTGCCCTGAAGGTATGGACATTATGCAGCTAAATCAGCCACATACTTAGAAGACTGGGGTTAAAACTAAGATGTGTGTTGCATTCAAACTGCTTTCTTCTATTTTAAAAAGTTCTAAAAACATTTTTGTTAATCTTACGTCACATGCAGAACACGTAATGGTGTGGTAGAAACCATTTGGTTCCACTCTTTTAGAATGATTTGTGTTAACGTTTGTGGCTTCTGTTATCTCAGCAATATGGTCATCTCAAGGTCAAGCAGACTAAATCATTGTTTGCCGTTCACGTATTGCCATATCACTGCATCATTGTAGTTTTTGTTCCACTATTTAAATTGCAGATGATATGCTATTAAAAGTAGTAGTAGAAAATGAAAGTAAAATAAGCCCAGTCTTTTGCTTTCTTTGTTCTTCTACAAAAGGTTCTCCTATATATCTTACATAGTGAAATTTATATCTGTAAATAATCTTCTTTTCTTTTGACCATAAGAAAGCATTGAATTAGGCCCAGAATAAGGAACTAAAATCTCAGGTTTGTTGTACCAGTCAGAAAGTAACCAGGCAAAGATATTAGAGAGGAGTAAGCACATTTTATATACCGTTTACAACTTGCTAGTGTTTAGTACCACATCTCTATTGACATAACTGGACATAACAGCTAAAACTGTGCAGAGAGAAAACAAAGAAGTGAGTTCAGAAGTGTACTGTAGACAAAATTGTTATCTCTGATCAGCAGAGAATTTTTAATATCATTTTTGGACATGTAGAATTAGCCCATCATATTCTATACCTTGGTTCAGTCAATAATGTAACTTCAGTTTATTATTCAGTTTCAGCTTTGATCTTAATTCATCAGTACTTTATTGATTTTAAATTGAGTGGCTATAGTGTTGTCTTCTGTGTTGCTCTCTTAATTAATTAAAAAGTTAAACACTGTCATAAGTCACTATGATCCTTTGTTTTAAAATGTTCTGAGTATTGAAGTCAGAGTTGTGTGGTTCTGTTTGTGATTTTGCCTGTTTTCAGACAGTATTTATATAAGGCTAAACTGAAAAGTCTAGTGATCATACTTAGCAGCCCTCTGTTGCAGTACTTACTATGCTTCATATTAAATAACTCATGCAGCTTTTCGTAGTCTCAGCCAAAATTGTGTTTATCAAAATCAGAAATAGCCAAAATCTTCATTAGCATTGGATATAGATATATATTTTTTCTCTCCGTTAATTTTTGAGTATGGGGAAGTGGAACTGCTTTTAGACATTTTTAATCATTGCAATAAGTCTGATTAGCTGATCAGGTTTTTTAGATTATAGGATTAGGTCTCTAGCCTAAGGAGACTTTTCAGATAAATAGTCTTGCTTTAAATTTCACATGGAGAGGAAAAAAAAAGTGTCCTTAAATACAAAAAAAAGCTCTGAAATTTGCGTTGTAAAGCTTAACTGCATAGGATGGTTTTCCTCCCTGTCCAGCTGCCAAAAAAAAAAAAGTTTTTAGAAATAAAATTAGCAGTTTTTACCTTTGCCTGATAGTTCTGTAATGTGTGTATGTGAGTACTGTGCTTACTTGCTTAGAGAATGAGGAAACAGGAAATCATCACAGTCTCCCAGCTCCTGTGATTATCATTCTGGATCTAAAAAAGCAACTAGCCAGGTAGTGATGAAATTAGTTCTTAACTAAGATTTTTTTATAGGTGTGACCTGCCCAGCGTAATTCAATGTAGGAATGGCCATTACAGCTTTCCATTCCTGGAACAGGTAGCCAGCTCAAAATCTGTTTTCACTCTTAGTGGAACAATGTAATATTTGTACAGTATATGCCCAGTCTTTTGTTTTACAGTTTTTCCGGAACCCTTGTGATTATTTTTCAAAGGAAAGCTCTAGCTTCATTTTCTGTCTCTCAGTATGCATGTTGATAATGAGATTCACTCTTTATGATCTAAGTATTTCCAAACACAAAAAGTTTTGGGGTTGTGTTTTTAGTTGTGAATCTTCATATCAAATACCATACTCTTTAAGGAGCTAATATGCACTTTTCTGGTGCAGTGGTATTAATGACATATATTTACCACAATTCAGCCATTTTAAAATATGGCTTTTGTATTTTATTGTTCAGTGAGTGTCAGGCCCCAATACTGAAATGGAGAGTTTGAAAGTAATAGGGTTAAAAGGACTTCCACTGTCTGTATTGTGTGTGTATTATACCTACATTGCTTATACATTGTTTTTTTCCCCCTAGTATTAGCAATCTGCTTTTGTACTTCGACACAGGGATTTCCCTTGTGAATTTTGTCACAGAAAAAAGAGAATCATCAATATCGCAGTTAAACTTGACTTTCAAAGCTAATAGTATCTCATTTGGGGGCTGAAATTTAATAAATTTTCTTTGATTCTGGGTGAGTTTTTAAACATCAAACAATGAATTGGCCAGGGTGCAGTAAAATATTTAGATCTATTGACTACGGTTCAGAAGGGTAGAAGGCAAAACACTGGTGGTTTGATGTTGATAAATTCTTAGTACCTTAATCCACATTAATGTTTTCTTTTATCTATGTGCATACTGGGAGAAAAGACACTGAAAAGTTGGCACATATAAGCTATAAAAATGTAAATAAAGTGTATGTAGGGGTGTGTGTGTGTGTGTGTGTGTGTGTGTGTGTGTATGTATATGTGTGTATTTAAAGTAATGCATTTTGTTATATTCAGCAAGGTTAACATCTGACCGGAATTAGACATGCTGACAGAACACTCTAGAGAGTATGTTTGTTCCACAGGACTGTATATCCTGAACCTAGTGCACTATGTGTGCAAAAAATGTGTAGAGGACCTTTCCTGTTATAAAAATTGCATCATAGTGCATATGTTTGGCAGCCACAGGTATTGACAGGAATTCTTTAGGTCAACTTGGGAAATGTAGGGCTCCTTATTCCCACAGAACAGAGCAACGAATAAAATAAAATCTTTTCTTCTTTGTATCAGTAGATCTACACATGCATACTTCCTTCAGTCAGAGCAGATTTCAAAGGCTGTGCTATTATTTGAAATATATGCACTCATAATCAACATTTTACAAAAATCTAATTTTGTAAGTGGTTACCAAAAAGTAATCTGGGTTTTAAAGCGCACAGACATATGTTTTAATTCATGAATGAGTTCTTTTGGGCAAAGGAAGCTCTAAGAAAAGGTGAAATTTATTTTAAATAGTACTTAGTTTAATGGTGTATCTATCAGTTTATATGTATTTAGTATGTATTTAGTGTATGTTTTAATATCGGACTGTTTACTGTTGTTAAAGACAGTAAATTATTTTTGTAGTGCTAGCTATTGCTACTCAACAGATACAGTCTTTGCCAAATGAATGTATTTCATCGATTCATTTGTACCGATAGATGTTTGTGCGCGTGTGTCTGTCCGTCGGTGTTAGAGTCTGACCTGACTCCTGGCATCTCCTGGAGGTGGACGTGATAATTTCCGTATTAAATAGAATGCAGAGCGGGTGTGCGGCAGCCTAGAGGGTATGACTGTAAGCGGTGTGTCCGTGGAAGTTACCTGTTAAATACGTGTAATTTCACACCCGGGCCGGCAGACTGACTGCACGTTGTAAGACGTGTAATAACGGGAGCGATATACTAGCCAGTCTGTTTGCGTTCAAAGTCAAAAGCGTGAACCGCTTCCCGGCGCTGAGGGTTTTCCCGGCGCCTCCGCATCCCCGCGAAGGCGCGGGGGTGTCGCGGGGCGCGGCGGGGCCGGCAGGGGGCGCTGTGGCACCGGCCGCCCGCACGCACCGGGAGCCGCTCCGCGCCGCCGAGGGGGGACGTGGGGGGCTCTGCCGTCCCGTCCGCTCCGGCTGCCCCGAAACGGGCTGCGTGCCGCGCTCTGCGAGCACCCTGCGCACTGCAGCGCTTCCCGCTCGAACCGGCGTCCTTAGAAACTGTGCAGAAGCCGATTAGTACTAATTAGTGCAGTATTTCTTGCAGTGAGCCAACAACAAGAAATCCAGTAGCATTTTTTTTCCCTTTTTTCCCCCTCCTTCTGTTAATTGCTACAGGTTGGTTTATTTTGCTTCGTTTGAGGATTATTCATTTTGATCTGGGATTTAACTGAATTGATACGAAATGATCCTCATTGTTGAGGACTGATACGATCTCCCTCCAGCAGACAGAACTCACACACCAGCTTCTTGTTTGTATGATCACATGAACTTTTTAATTTCATAGCTCAGGTCTGTTTGAGTCAGAAGTACAACCACTATTTCTTCTCTTGTAAGGTTTTTGCAGGGGACAGATCTGTGAAATGTATATACTGGGTGGGCTCGTGAGCCCTTAGTGTCTTTTTCCTTCTCATTTCAGACCAGGGGAAGATGCTTTTTCTTCTTAACATTCTCTCCCAGCACTCTGAATTAGAGATTTATTTGCAACGAAAAATCAATTAGTCCTAAATTTATTCATGGATTTCAGGTCCAGCGATCAATGCAAGTCCACTCAGTGGGCTCAGGGGGACCCAGTTCATCCCAGTTAATGTGTCTGAAGGGGAATTACCATTGATGCTGTTTTTTTCCCTTTAGGTCAGAGATCAGACCTTGCTGTCATGGACTGCGGCAACCAGGAATGACTTCACCCTGCAGCTACCCAAACTGCACCTAGAGACCTTTGCAGTGGAAGGGCTGAAGGGCAGGCCAGAGGTTGTAGCATTTCAGGTTAGAGTCTAAAATATTCCTGTTTCTTTTTTTCCTTTTTTGCATCCGAGGTAGAACAAGAAGCCAGACTGCTCTGAATGTGTGGAGAACAAAAAGGTTCAAAATTATTGCAGTCATTCAACAGCTGAAAGAGAAATAATAATACTCTTGAATATGGTATTTCAGAGATTATACGAAATTTTAATTTTGTAGTTATAATGTTAAAAAGCTGACAGGAATACGACTGTGGAAAAATGCAAATGTTATATTTGAGAATTAATGTCACTGTCCCACCCCCACTTTTCTCCCCCCTTAATTTAAGCAAGACAAATAAAACAGGGAAAAAAAAGAAAACAGGATTTTTATGATACTTCTTGATCAGTGTCAGATTTTTCCATATTACAGTTTTAGAAGTAATAGTTAATTTTGAGCATTCCTAATTTAAAACAAACTGCTATTTGGAATACTTAAATATAGAAGCAACTTTGTTGATGTAGGTTTAAAAACTTGTGTGATTCAAAATACTGATTTCGTTAGGAGGAAACAATGGGGGGAAAAAAGAGAAATGAACTGAAAGTGTATATATTTTCGGCTCTGAAAATGGATTCTGTGCAATGCCTCATTGTTTTTAAGTTTATTGTGTCTTCTTATACACAAACTATCCCTTAGTCTTTATGGCTGTGCAGAGTGATTTCATTCTTGTGATGATACGTTATTGCTAAAGGCAGAATGTTTTGGCTTTTCAATGAGAGAACGAAAGGCAGAGTGAGTACAGACTTCTTTCACTGTGGTCTTCTATGTGAATCCAAAAGAGGAAAGCTTGTCATGTAAAGGAAGTCAGACAATGCAAGTATTGCATAGTGTGTCTACATTTCTGTAGTAATCCTTTTTAATTTATTGTAGATTTTCTGTTCTAGATGCAACAGACAATTGCAGGAAAGGGGTGACAAAATCAAACATTCAGGAGAGGCAGATTCTAAGCTGGACGTTTCTCACTGTTGCCCTCTTGCCTGCATGTGTTTCAATATGATACAGATTTAAATTATGTGTGTATTATTTCGTTTCCATAATAAAGTAGTAATATGTAATACCTGAGATTCCCCTGAACTTTAGTTAACACAGCTGTGCATCTCTAGCAGAAGGTAGAGTTGCAAATACTTCCCCACTACAGTGACGATCACTTTTAAGGCTTTGCAAAAGGTTCCACAGGTGGCATCCTTTCAAAGAAGCTGTCATGGAAATCACAAGTTTGGTTTTTTTTGGGTTTTTTTTGTCCCATCCCCATTTCTGTTCTTTTTTGACCTCACAATCATTGCAGGAACATTTGCAAGACAGCTTGTTCCTTCCTTCTTTCTAAGAAGATGAAGAGAAACAGAAGTACAGAAAGTTACATTTCACATTTGTACAGAGTGCTTGTGCTGTAACTAACACACCGCAATGCATGCACTAGGTAGCTTGCTGGTGGTGCAGTATTGTGAACATACTTTTTGTTGACCTGACAGCTCCAATTACACATGGTTATTCTGTATGTACACAAACAGCATCAATGGTTCACAGCTTGTCTCACTGTGCAGTTCCTTTTTCCCTTTCTCCCTCTGTTCCCCTTCTCCTTTCCCCTTTCCCCTTTCCCTCATCTCTAGTTATATAGTGCCTGTTTGATAACTTCCTAAGTACATTGTAGATATTTTATTATAAAATCTCTCTTTTATAGCTGGGAGTCAGCTAATTGATTTTAATTTCACAGTATGCAAAACTGTATTAAGGGCAATCCTGCAATACTGAATGAGGTAAGCAGTTAGTAATCACTTTATCCACACTTCTTATTAAATTCAGTGGAATTGTTTGCATGCATGGTCTCTATAACTGCTACTACTATATGTGTTTTATAGTTGGTCTTTGACAAGTACATTTCAGTTAAAGGCCATATTATCTGCAAGTGTTAGACATAAGGAGGTTTTTTTACAAGTCTAAATGTATTGATATTTGGTGGTTTCTTTTTTTAAAAATGCATAAAAATTAAGATTTTAAATTAGACAGTATGGTAGGGATGAAGCACTGGCTGTCAGAACTGTTGAGTACTCAGAAGATTTTATTGGTTTATTTTTATTATTAATGCATCCAGTTCATAGTAGGTGGCTGGAATCAGTAATTAATAACAATTTTACATCCATTGGTTCAGTGTGTTACCACTTTTTCATTATACAAGAGGAAGGGAAAAAGCTAGTATATTTGGATGTGCATACACATCTGCATAGGTTATCGTTCAAATTTTTCAGAAACCAAGTGGCTCTTAAAGGTGTTTTGAATAAAATCTGCTATCCTTAGTTTACTTGATGGGTTCAGCAGCACTGGGGATCTATGTGCCTTATCACTGGGAATATGGGAAGTCTTGGAATTTTTAAATTGCTTTTATCTCTATCTGAATGTTTCTTGGGTAACATAGGCTTTCTTCATAGGAGACAAGTGCAAAGAAGAATGGCATAATGAACCTAAGTTGCTTAACTGTGAACTAAGCTATCAGAGATTTGCTTTTTTTGTGGCATACTTAGTTAATTATCTTGTAAAACCAGAAGGTACTTTTTTTTTTTAGAAAATGGATCTAACATTCCAAATACCATGAATGCTTACAGGGCTGATCAAACACACACACACAAAACCCCCCTGTCATTCCCATTCCCAAATGAAATAATTGTTAAGCTGTATAGGAAGTTGTGTGTGCTTTTTAAAAAACGTGTTGTACACTCCAGTGATAGGCCTTTAGCTAATGAAAATAAATATTTGGGACACAAAGTTTTGTGTATCTTCTCCAAAGCCTGCACTTCATGTAATGGCTCTTGAATTGCAAAATTACATAATAGATTGAAATGTAAGTTATTCAACAAGAATGTCCTTGTGCCGAGTGTCTTCTAAAGCCTCATGCAAGTAGTGAAAGTATGACTTCATTTGTCGGCATTTGTTAAATTCTTGGAAACTGTAACAGGAATTACTATAATAGTTTGAAATTGTTACTTGAGATGGATAGGTAATGAAAAAAGTGCAGTATCTCGAAGACTGGAACGACATGATTGCTATAGCTTTGAAACACTCTCAACCTGTTATTTAATTGCGGTGAAGGGTGCTATGACACGAAGTTCATGTATAAATAGTTGAACATTGGTATACTCTCACAATAAATTTCTTCTGTTTGGAGATGTAGACACAGAAGGGTAAGAACTGGTATGAAAGAAATTGCTTGGGACAAATTTAGGTAGACTAGTTTTGCAATAGCAATAGGATGTGTAATGTATGCTTGGTGTGTAAGTGCTCGATTCCCAAACAGGGAAAGGCTGACAACTTACAAATCACTGGCTTTGCCCAGTGTTCCAAGGTTATGCTCTCTACTCTTGCAGGTTTGTTTTATAGGAGGTACAGCAGCTGTTTAAACCAAGTAGAGGAGCACTGTCTTTATGGAGGATGTCCCAGATGTTCTAATACACAGATATAACAAATTTATTCAGGCATTGTCAGTGAAAAACAGTGGCAACAAGAAACTAGCTGTGGTTGTCAGAATCACATCCGCTGCATGTCCAAAAGACATGCATATGGCTGTGTGATCAGCCTGCCACTGATGTTCACACGTGGTAGCTGTCTGCAGATGTGCAATTAGGGAAAGAGTAATCATTTTATGTTTCATGGGAGCTACCTTGACCTCTGTCTTGAAAGTCTCCATTTGCATATTTTATTAATTGGCCCCATTATTTGTAGTGGTTGCTTTTGGTCAGTATTTGGCATGGTGGGCCTCTTCCTTCTCTAATATCTGGTTGCGAAAGAATGTGATGTAACTTCTGGATGTTGGTTTGGAAGAGAACCTATACTCACAGGTGAACTTGTGCTGCTGTTTTAAAGGATTTATATGAATTAGAGACTCCAAATGGGAAAGTTTTGCGAGTGACTTTAAATGAGGATGTGAATATTTAATGCATTTATGTGGTATATGAAAAAGGATGTGTATTTGTCAGTATTTATAGGTCTTAGGAGAAAGCATTTCTTTGTGTGCTGCCCTTCACCCGAGATAAAAGATTGACCTGACTGTTGGAAATCTCTTGCATATTAAGAAAATTTTTGTTTATTTTAACCAAGGACTTGAGTAGGTAAATCCTTATGTTTCATTTCTAAGTTTTCCCTTAATTTTGAAAGATACTGTGTGCTTGTGGTGTGGTTTCTCTCCTCCAGATGGTTTGGAGATGGGTAAGTTTTCACTTTGTCTTGTCTGATTGTCTCTGTCTCCCTCTGGTTTTCACTGCCTCTCTGCCACATGCTGTTGTTCCTGCTGCATGCTGGCTCTCCCCATGTCCCTGTGTCCGCTCCTCACTGCATGCCAGCTCTCTACTGCTCTGCCTGTCCCTCTCCCTTTCGTGCCCATGCTCTCAGCTGCATGGAGGCTCCTGTTTTCCCTCTGTCCTTCTCTGCCTGCTGCTCTGCCTCGGTCTCTCTCTGTCTCTGCCCCTCTCTCCTGTTCTCTGTACCTGTCTTTCCCACTCTGGCTCCATCTCGCTTCCTCTGTCTGTCTCTTTTTTGCTGTCCCCACTGTCCCTTTGGCTCTCTTCCTATCTCTCTCCCTCTCCATCCCACTGCCCCCCTCCCCCTTCTTGCACTCCCTCTGTCTCTGTCTTCAGCATGTATCCATCTGTTCATGCAAGATTTATGTGTGCTTCTTTGCATTTCTCAGGTGTTTTGAGGTAATGCAAAATGAAAAGTACAGAAATAACATAAAGGCTTATAGTAGTGGTAGTAGTATAGTCAAGTACTGACATATCTTCGGTATTAACGTATAATCATTATAAATTTATGGAGGAGTAGGATCTTACCATTTATTTTATGTAAATTATGTGTTCATGTATGATTTAGTCATGCATTATCTGATTGTGTTGTAGGTCCACTTTTTCTAATTAATTGGACAAACATAAATGCAGTTTAAAGTGTTAGTAGCTTCTTAATTTGTACTTATTTTCATTTGTTCGTTAATTTTAGATTTATGCTTGATGGATTAGAAGGTAAAAGATGTGCATAACTGTGCTGATAATTTTTCTCAAAATAATAAACACTTTCTCATTGCCATGTTTACTTGTCAATAAAAAAGTTCTTATTAAATTGAGGAAGCAAGTGATTTCAAAGGTAACATTATAATTCTGTCATCAGATTTTATCCTCTGCATAGGGCAAGTCTTTCAAACATAGATCACTTCTGGTATGAGGACTTAATGGGATGAATTAATTGTGGTGTAGCTGCTTGAAAACAGAATTATTAGTATTTTAAATCTTGTACTTCTCTTTGGGTGCCTTTTTCTTTATTTTTTTAATGGCATAGCTGTTAAAAGAACAAATAATGATGGGGTTTTTTTCTCTTAATACTTCAGAAAGGAGAAACCTTTTTAAGAGAGTCTTGAAGATAGTGCATTTATATGTGCACCCAACATGCATACACATGGAGTGTTTTCTTTTTACTTCTACCATTTCATCCACAGAAGGAACTGTACATTTCATTACAGAGGCCAGAATGCTGCCTCCTCTGGAATCAGGCTACTGCTTCTTGTTGGGTAAAACTGGGTCTTCGTTCTCCAGGATTTCCAGCAGTTGCTATCAACCTAGGCCACCTTTCTCCTTTTTTCTTCTCCTCTCCAAAAGGACTAATTTCCTACCTAGAGTCAAAATGTGCTGCCTCTGGGCTGACCATGAGCCTGCTTTCCAATATACTGTTTAAAGAGAGAAGCAATTCTTTATTAATGTAATACTTTTTGCTTGCACTTTGAGTTGAAATACTCATAAATAAGTAAGTGTTTTAAAGTCATTAGAGTGGGATGACACCTCTTGCAACCCTGACCTTTTGCAAACTTCAATTTGTCAAAAATGAAGTTGGTGCAGGGCTTAAGAAACAATAATTAGTAACTAAATAAAATCTGAATAACCAGATTAAAGAGACGTAACGTAAAGAACTTCAATTTAATCTCCTTGAATGCGTTGAGCTGGTATCTGGAGTCCTGTCTCCAGATAGGTTGTATCATAATGATTAATATTTAGAAGCTATTTTAGCATACTTTATTTTAACTATAATTCCTTTAAAATACAACATTAATGTATGTTAGCAAAACATCATTTAAAACATAAAAACGTGAGGCATCTTGAAAATGCCAGTGATGTTGGAAATTTGCCTTTTATAATTTGAAATTTACACCCCTTCTCCTTCCTGTGGGTTAACTATGTTGCTCCCAAACTCCTCTCCCCTTCACAGCATTCTTTTAGCAGTCTTTTCCTCCTTGTCTGCTACGGGCTTTTCATTGCTCTCTCTCCTTTCCTCATTTCCTCCCTCCTTATCATTTGCCTCTTTCCCTCTCTTTCTCAGCCACCCTTTCACTTTTTGGTTTCTTCCCCTGACTTTCTTCATTCTAATAACTGGAGACTATATGAAGAACTCTTCTCAGAAGTCTTTGTAGTTAGCTGGTACACTGATTGCACCCCAACCCTGTTAAGTCTTTGGCACTATGGGACTGTAAATATCAAAGTCAGTATCTGTAATTGCCAATTAATCAATTGCTGAAAGCTCTCTTTTTGCCTGTGAAACTACTAACTCTTGTCCATAAGCCTCTTTCATAAGCATTATTAGTTTTGTAAAAACTTTCAGTTAAGATCTGCTGCTGATTATCTTGGATGCCAAAGTTAGTATATAATCATGTAATCTTTCAGTAACCTTTCTTATTGGAAAATTTTCTTGACCCTGTCAAGCAATTGTGTAACTATCTGCCTTTGTCCACTCGGACTTTTTCATACATTTAGATCTGTTACATGTGGGTAGTCTCTTACGAAATGATCTGTGCTGCTTTGCAAGAAGGCTCTCTAAGAACTGCACAAAATATGATCTTAATTCACCAAGTTTATGTATTCAGTTTTGCTTCTGCTTGTAATCCTGGGATGTTTGTTTTTTTTCCAGCTGGTTACCAGGTTGCTGCATCTTGTAGCATAAGGACTCAAAAGCAAGGATTTTTATTGACTTCTAGTCACTATTCTTTTATGAGAAAAATTACTCTAGAGACAAGGTGATCTGAATATGTACCCAAAGCTGCCTCAGTGAATAAGGGCAGACTCCTAAATGCTTTTAACTACAAAAATAAAGCATCATTCAGTAACACAAAATAACAAATATAGTTTTCATAGCACCTTGTTTGCTTGGCAGTTTTTCTTACTTCAGAAATCCTGTCTTTCAGAACTGCATGGGATTATCTGCATGCGGTATCTTCAGAAAAAGAGTAATTTTACCAAATAACCACTGCATAACTTGGATGTGACTGTATTATTTGATATTGTCTGCAGTGTGTAGTGCTGTAATACAGATAAGCCCATTCAGAAGCATAGCTGTTAAACTGTTGATAATCGTGTGGGCTACAGAATGAATTCACGAAGTGAATACCATGAAAGGTTAGGAATTATCTGGAGTCTTACTTTTTTTTTGTATTGGTTCTTTTAATTTCAAAAACTGAGAAGAAATGCTGAGTAAGTGGGTCTAAGCAATAGGAGTTAATAAGGCAATAGACATTATTACACAAACATCTTAGTAGCAGAAACAGAATCAAACTATTTTCTGTTCTTAATTACATTTAAACTAAAAAAAGAAGCTTCTTCAAATGCTGAGTCTTTTGTTTATTTTTTTTTCACTTAACTGCTTAATATTCCATTATTACAAAACATATCTCTATCTGTTTGTTATTCTTATCAATGGCTTACAGAGCAAGAAGAATTTATTAAACGATGCACTATATTGGTGCAAAAATTTTGTAATGGAATCAAGGGTGACATTTCTGCCCAGATACTGCATTTGGTGGGCTGTGTAGTTAAAGACCTGGAAGAGGAAGGGTTATCTACAACTTGAGTGAGTTTATTATGGCTTAGTGATTTGCTGATTGATTTCATTTGCTGTCAGTTAAGGCTCTCTTTAATGTCAGCTTTCTTTGCATAATGCCTTGAAATAAAGACTGATGAAGTTTTTCAGATTGATGCCGCTTACATAAACTGACCCTGATTTGCCCTTCTGCATGACAATATAAGTGACAGCAGTTAGACAAAAATATAGCAATGAATATGCAATTTAAGGATTAAGAAAAACACAGTAAACCTTTCAGAATATAAAAGTAGGCATAAAAAAAACAGGCTGTTCTAGTAATTCCACAGTTGTCCTATATTGAAGAAACAGACTGGGATAGCATCATAAGTGCTATTCCACTGAAATTTGAAGAGAACAAGTTTTGAAAGAATTAAAAGTGAACCTGTTTTTTACCAAATTCTTCCAATTCGCCACTAATTAGTTTTAGATTCGGGTTTATTTTGGGGGGGAGGGGTGTAAATTGTGGGTCATGAGTTCATGAGTTCTTACCTGCAAATTTTCTTTTTTGCATTGTTATCTTGCAGGAATCATAATTAACTCCTTTGAAGCTGTTGTCTTGATTTTTCAGTTGCTGAATTGATTGATGGTCTAGCGATATGTGCTGCTAGAATCCTAAGGTCACCAGTTCCAACACTTCATATCGGACTGTGAAGAGCATACATTCTTAGGATTGACAAGGTCTATTGCTGTAGATGTTCCAGGACAAATATACTTGAAACAGGCAGTTGTTTTTAACAAATACGTGCCCATTGCAGTACCCAATTTCATTGTAGTCTTTTCTAACTCTCCTTTCCTAATTTCTAACTCATCCTTTCATTCTTTCATCTCTTCTTTCATTTCATTCCATTCCCTCTCTTCCCATTAGAAACAAAAAGGTGGTAAGAAATTAGGGGGTGGGGAGAAAATGGAGGGGGCTGGAGGATGCTAAAGTAATGGAAAGAGAGTGAATGTGGAACTGTTTTGTAAACATGAATAGTAGGGATACACAGCCCGCATGTTCACAAGTTTACCTGCAAGGGATTGAGACTTTCATGCTTTCACAGCTTTTAAAAAGATAATATCTGTGGAAAGACCACCATTTATTTATCCTCCTGGAACCTTGATAGAACTTATACTGAGATTCCTTTGGATTACTTCCACATCGTGATGTTTTTTTGACAAAAGAGCAGTTCTAAATTAAAGATCAGGAGGAAACCATCACCCATTCCACCTGTGGAGCAAACTTGCCCGAAGAGTACATTTTAGTTCTGACTTCTCTGTTTAGAGGCAGATTGTGTGTTCTTTTCCAATACCAGACTCATTTGTAGCCCCCTCTTCCTGATTGTTTCATTATTGACAAATACTAAAGAGAGGGATAAGAGAGCAAAGCATCATGCAGTTGCTACTGCTTATAATGCCAGGCTTTCTCTCCATCCAGTTTCCCATTCTTAAAATATTAACTTTTTTTAGAAATTACTTTAATATTGCATAAGCTAAAGATTACAAGTTGAAATTTAAATTCTGAAATTTTTACAAGTGCTTGCACAGACTACAGGACTGGGTTTTGAGCAGTGCGAGTTTCCTACATATCAAAATGTGACATTTGTCTGTACCTTGGCAAAGGTCACTATCCAAGATGCTCAATTTTTTCTGAGTTTATTCCATGTGAGACTTGCTGCAAATGTTACCCCTTTGGGAAATAGACTGTGGGACTGACTAAACATTTAATACCTAGAGGGCACATAGAATAGCAGTAAATCCGGTTGTCCCTGCTTAGAAAACAGCTTGGACATGGGAAAATTTAAAAAAAAAAAAAAAAAAAAAAAAGAGAAAGAAAAGAGTACAAGAAATGGGGCTAAAATGTCTCCAGAATTTCTTCTAGGCCCCAACTTTTTAGTTCAAGGACCTCCTGAAACAAAATTCATATTTTTTGTATTCAACAGCCATTTATTGTCCTGTTGCTTTCTGAAGCCATGTAAAGTTAAGCACTCACATGACTTGTGGAAAGGACTTTAGCAGCTTAACTACACGCTTTCTGAAAAACCATTTGCTCTTTGCTTTGCAAATGGTTTCTGCTACCTCATGTAATGTTATGTGTTTGTTAATAAATATTCCCAGTTTACCTTTATACTACTCGTGTCTTGGCATTGTCTTTCATAATCACCTCCCATTGTTTGCCACTCCATCAGTAGTTGTTTCTTTTCAGGTTACTTTCCTCATTTCTGAACTACAAGAAGGTGAAAACCAGGAGAAATCATCTATGGTTTCTAGATTTGGTAAACTGCAGAAATGATTTCTCTGTGTTACAGACATCAATAGGCACCATAGCTCATATATGATCTAACTGTAAGGAGCAGTCCAGCTCTGAAAAATGCCTAAGGAAGTAGTAACAATTAACACCAGAGGTAGTTTAGAAAATGCTGTTCTCTAGGGTCTTGATAAGTTCAGACAGCCTGAGATCCTTGGATAAGAACTAGCTGCTTTTATTGATCCACAATTAAGGTCACCACTCAAGCACATGATGTTGTGGTGCCTGCAGTTATTACCAAATCCATTTAAAAAGAAAGGCTAAAAAGGGCTTTCTCAATCTGGTTATGATACCCTATGATATGGCATATTTGACTTCCAATCCTATTGTTGAACAGGATTTTATGCTCTCTAGGCAAACGCATCTCACCACTGCCTATCTTCCTTAGTTTTCTTTCAGTGTTGCTATAAACATCCAGTTTTATAAACAGAATTCAGAAAGTTGTTTTATCTCTTATGTTTCTAAGGAATTGGCTTTAATTGTTGTCTGTTGGCCAGATAGGGGAACGGACCATAACAGCCTGTTCCTTATTTGCTAGGCTCCCAACCTAGTAATTCAAATCCTATTGGGCAATCTGATGATATGTTTCCATTTAATGAAAAGACACTTGGTGCATTTTCTGAAGACAAAACAGAAAATCAGTTTCTTCCAATATGATCTAAAAAAGCTCATTAGGTAACATTTGAGTAGTTGGTCTGAATGAGGACTAGAGCTCTGCCAACAGAAAAGTTAGTGTCTGCTTCTCTTTTGTCTTTCAAGGTGTTCCAAGCGAACAGCTTTCTCACTTACAGTTTCTTGACCTGTTGCATAGAACAGGCCCAGACTTCAGTATAGTGGAGTCTCGCTCATCCGCCAGTTTTTAGTATGTGTTGATTGGGATTTATATCTTTCTGAGTTGAGCTGATCTGTCATCTATATGACAAATGCCGAAAGGATAGACAAAGAGTATCAGTTTTTCCCAGCGAGGGTTTTCTTCATCTGTACATCCCTTGTTAGTAGAAGTAGATATTCAGAGATGGCAGGGATCATTTTGTTCGTTCTTCTTCCTCAGACTGTGATGGTTAAAAGCAAACTTTGGAAGGAAAATATTTTCTTTATTTCTTACTAAGCTTAAGGGTAGCAAATTGTCAAGCTCAGTGTCAGTACTGCTTTTGGCAGATGTTGCCAATATTCTCCAACTTTTGCTTTGGGAAGAGGGATGCTAATGTGTATGCTCATTGTGAAGGTCAGTAGTAGGTGTACTGTGCTCTTTAAATTTCCTTTGACTCTTCAGATTTTGGAACAAGAGTTGTTGTCCCTGAAATTTCTAACAAAACATTTTCATGGCATAAATCAGGTCTTCAGAGCAGGTCTAATTGAAAATCTGGCTATTTGCATGTTTTTTTTAAAAAAATACAAATTCTGATAAAGTTCAAGAATGTGTGAGACAAGTTAGTTATCTCACTAACATCTGAGTTAAGGCAGAATGAAGGGAAAACGTGTCCATTCTATATGTGGCAGTGGACATTATATTATGGATGTGTCCATTTACCTGAGGAATGTCGTTCAGCTTTTCTAAATCATTACTTTCTCTATAGAGACTGGCTGGTGCTTTTTTTCTGTGCTGGCATCATGAATTTGTGCTCATAACTGATGTTTTGGTGAGAAGCCAAAATGAAAAAAATAATTTTCTATCGAGACTAACAGGTATACTTTAGAGTTTTCTTACAAAATGACAAGGTGTTGCTTTATGTAGGATGGAATATTTATGTTGAATTAAAATGCAGTGCTCCATGAGCACTTCATAAGAAAAGCAAAGGACATGAAGTAACCATATCACAAAACTTTGTGCAGTTTTCTAGCCCCTGGGCTCCATTAGACTTGAGCATTCACCTAAAATCTGATACTAAGATTAGGACTCAGTAATGATTATTTATGTATGAGCCATATAATCACAGTTGTCATATTGACTAAACCTGCCAGAAGGGACCTTTGTCTCTCCTAATAAATGGCAACTACAGCATATATCGTCTTCATCTTTTTGCATGGAAAATACAAAGTGGTCACATTTCCCCCTTCTAAGCATATGTAAAATATTTTATATAATTCAGTTTGAAAATGTTTTAATCTAAAATTGAAAAGCTGCTTTGTGTGGCCAGAAAGGAATAATGTATATCCCTTCATAGCTCTAGTCAAAATATTTAAGGAAATGTCTATACTGAACCCAGGTAGACTGGGTCAGTGACTTTCCTACACTAGTGAAAACTAAATTGGTATTTTTTAATGAGTTTCTAAAAGGATTCATAAAAGACCTGGTAGCATCTATTTGTCTGTAAAGCATAAAACAGAAATTGAAATTGGTCTTAGTTAATAGAGCACACTTTAAAACCAATGAGAAAATGTATTTTAATTTTCAATACACTCATTGTCACTACTATGTTGTCAAATAGTTGACTTAGTTACTTAACTTGAATAGTTTGTGGCCAGCATTTCAGAACAGAAGAGTTTTTCTTAACTCACATTTACCTTCCATGTGAAGTTGCTTCAGATTTTCCTACTTAGTAACTTGATAGATTAATGTCTTCTTCTCTCTCCTTAAATTGTTCTCACACACATACACCTATAATTAATCCATTAGATTTCAGACTTACTTTCAGACAGTAGAGTTAAGACTTACTGTTTAGGTAACATTTTTCAATGAAAATTGGTTTGCTTATATAGGATATCCTATCCATATGTAGGGGTCCCTTAAAAATAAGAAAGAACGTGCTTTTTTCAATTGATTTTTTCTTCTACGAATTTGGTTGTGAAAACAGAATTCTGTACTTCAGGTTTTGTACATCTCTTCTGGTTCCACGATGTCACTCCAATAGACCAAAAGCAACATCACCCAGAGGCAGGCAACTTGTACTTTCACTTGACATTTCACCTGGGTTTTGATGAGAAGTTTTACTGTCTTGTTTCTCCTCAAGACTGAATGTGTGATGGGACACTGCCATTCTTTTAATAAAACTGCATCCTGACTCTTCTGTGATTAGTGCTGCTCTTTAGTTAGAATCATTTTCTTTGGAAAAGACCTTTAAGATCAAGTCCAAAAGTTCCTTTCATCAGTGGTAATATATTGTGCTCACTCTAAGCAGATTTTTGTGCTCACAGTTGAGGCACTTTAACATGGACTTTATATTATTTTCAGTGACTACCTGTCCCTTTTTCTTTCTCCCCTGTCTAGAATACACACTGCAAGAGAACGCTGAAGGAAGGGTACCAGCCTGAAACTAATTTTGTTTTCCATTTCTTTTTCACCAAAACCATTTATTTGAAAGTTATCTTCCTCCCTGACAGACTGAAATGTTCTTTTTGTATCAAGACTATGGGATACAGTGGGAAGATGGGAAGAGGTACAATGTATTGATAGCATTTTCCCTATAGCTGTACCTTAAACTACAAGTTCTTTGGGGCAGCGATTGTTTTGCCTTTACATTTTGCATGCAGCTATGCTTGACTGTGCAACAGACTGTGAGAACTGCATGTAAACATCGGCCTATAAAAATTTGCATTTCCTTATTTTTTTTTAAGTGGTAATTTGCTTGCATGGTCACAGAATCACAGAATGGTAAGGGGTGGAAGGGACCTCCAAATATCAAGAGGTATTTCTGAGTAGTCAAGGCTGCAGGTAGCTCCTTTGCTATAAAATTCTCAGGATGCCGTCTACGTGATCATGCCAACAAACACGTTGGTCTTAATTTATCAGTTTCTAGAAGATCAATGTTATTTTTGAAACTCTTATAGTTTGTAATAATTTTCATTGGGCCCATAATCATGGGCAATTGCTGTTACACCCACCAGCTGTGGTTTCCAGTAGAAGCTCTTTCCCTTCAGTCTCTGTCAATTTCAGTGCTCCCTTTTCAATTTTCTTGTAGGAAGTCATGTCATTACCTCTTGCAGGGAATCTAGCCTTTTATTTAGAGCTTCATTCCCTTGGGCTATCTTCTGAGACCTACGGGGTAAAGTAATTGTTATTGAAGCGAAGGGGATAGAGTTAGGCCCCCTGTGTGGCCCTGAGTCAGCTTTCGTTGGGGGGAAAAAAAAAAAAGTTGTAACAGAACTGACCTGCTTTTTGGCACATTTAAATTGTGCATGCTACGCTTGAGTGGAACCCAACAAAAAGTTTAGTGTTGAAATGAGATACATGGCGAATAGATCATTAAAGAAGTGCCAAACAGCTGCAAAAGGGCAATTTTGCTGAATTCTGTTTCTCTTGAGGGTTTTTCTGATGCCTGAGAAGCTACTGTATTTACATCCTCCGCTAATGTTGCCACTGCACATTTTGGACTATGGGTCAAGGCAGCCAGGATGGGTTTTCAAATGCTAAAATTTATGGGGGAAATTAATTGTTATCCTTTCATCCCCAAATATAGCTCTCCTAGATCTGTAATAAGTATCCTGAAATCTTGCTTCTGAAAACAAAATGTAATTGACATAGGTTTTCTTTTCTGGACTTGTTTTAACTAATCTTATTTATGTCGGTTTGAAGCAAGGCAGTAATGACAGGCATTCTATAGGTTATCCATTGAGCATGCAGAACTCCACTCCATGGAGTTTTGTTTTCACACCAGTTGATTTTGCCTGAACTGCACTTCAGCCAAATTCTGTACCATAAATTAAATTCTCAGTCTTTCCAGTTTCTCATCTAAGCACTTTTTTATACTAGCGTTAATCTTTCATTTTTCTGAAGTCCATTCATTATTCCTTCTCGTGTTCTTTTTCATGTGTTTGTATGTGTTGCCCTTAGGTAAATTTACTACCTGCTAACACTCTTCTAGTTGAAGAATTTTCTGAAGAGACAACCTAACAGTCAAATGATAATTTTGACTTTTTTTATACTTCTTTTTTTTTTTAAAACTCATTGTGTAAAGTCTTGTTATTCTGGCTGCTACATCTGATGCTGCAAACTCCAAGCTTAGGCTGTCAGGCTGTTAGTCTGTTTGATACCTTTTAATAAAGTATCATTTCACATAAGGTCTCCTTCCTTGAGTTTTGTTCCTTCTAAACAGAAGATACAGTTCTATGATAACAGGCGGCCCAATAAGATCCTGAGTTAATGGTATAACATGGATATAAAAATAAAGAAACTGATTATTAATCACTTGGTATTTTATTTGTAGCTTCAGAATAGTCTAAAACTTCCAGTGCAAACTTCCATTTGCAATTATTTATAATTCATAATGCAAATAAAAATTGTTTTGAAATGTGTTTGTTCTCATTAGCCAAGTGCTGAGGGCAAGGGAGACAACATAGAGTGTTTTAATTTGGAATTAAAAATGCTAGTTTTATAATGTGTAATAAATACATTAAAATTTTGATGAGAGGTCTGCTAATTTGCATATGCTGACCTGTATATTTCTTGTCATATGTTTCTCCTGTAATTGAATTGAGAACAGATGAAGTTTGAGTAACCTTTGAATTTCACAAATTAATTAAATAAAAGTTTATTTTCTTTCCTTTTTTCACATTAAAGATTGTTTTGTAATTTGTCAGTATTAGCCATTTTCACTTTAAATAAAGTACTCCTGAAGATTGGACTTTTCCAATCTTGTAAGTTTATAGCCAGTAATAGATGCAAAAGCTGTTTTAAAGCATCTATAGCACTATGCACCTTAAATTACTGGTTCTAGAAATGTGTACAGAACAAGGAAATGATTGATTATTCAAAAGTACACAAAGGGAATATTAGATAAATTGGTTTATGTGTCCTTTGGAGGACTGTTGCTAATGTTGTGCTCTCAGTCCTTTTAAAGATTAATCTGGAGAAAGAAAACACAGCATAAATTTTGCTATTTTGCTCTGCAGTTCACTGGTTTGTAGTTTATAAACAGCATCAAATTAGTTTGTCTTGTTTTTACTCTCAACTCAGGTTTCTCAGCATTACCAATGTGTAGCCAGAAATTTTTATGCGTAACCTCATACTACAGATGAGACAGCTTTGAACAGGTTACAAGGATTTCTTCCTTGTGGCTGCTTTGAAATAAAGCTCATCTGTTAATTTCAATTAAAACTTTTAATTTTTGTTAAATTTTGTCTATGTTCTCTTTTATCTATTTAGGTGCTTAGCTATCTATATTAATGGTATTGGAGCATTGATAGATGGCCTTGGATATACATGGTTTTGCAGTGCTCCTGTCTTCTGGCCTTGTTTTTACAAGCTGGAGAGGCAGGCAAAATGGCCAGGTGTGCGATGTTCAGAGACTTTAGAGTCCCATTAACTAAATAAATAGGACTGAAATTTAAAACACTTTGTTCCTTTATCATGTGAATAGCACTTACTTGAGCTTTTCAAAATTTTCTGATTTGCTTTGCATTCAAAGATAATTAAAGTGCTCATAGGGATTTTCTAGAGGAGGTTACTGTTCAATTTTATAAATACCATAAAAAAAGATCCTTAGAAGTACTTAGGCTAAAAATAACTTGTCCATTGAAAGTTATATTTGAAAATGGGACTTGGGCACTCTTGCATATTTTGTACCTAGCCCAGCATCTTCAGTATAAAAGCATCCTTTCTCCATGCCAACCTTATGAATATGTTTTTATTCAGTGAGATGCAGCCAGTTATCTGGGAAAGTCATGCATCTCTTTTCATGAAACTTCCTCTGTCTTGACTTAGTGTTGGAGCGTGGGTCTCCTCTAATATTGAAGACACTTTTGACATTGAAAACACTCCTACTGTTATAATGTGCTTCTGCCATATCGGTAGCACATGATCTAGAACTTTAAATAATAGTGAAAAATCCTTTATAAAAAAAGGCATTGTGTGGAGTAAAAGAAAAGGAAAGAGTTTGCTGAAAAAGCCATTCAGCTGTCTGATTAATTCCTTTTTTTCTTTGATTAATGCAGAGTATTTCATTAAAGTTTCTGGTCCTAAAGTTGACAGTCCTATGTAAATTTCAACCATTATTAACTTGCATTGTGTCCCATCCTTAAGAAGACTTTGTAATCACTGAATTACAGGCTCGTTGAGGTTAGAAGGGACCTCTGAATGTCATCTGCTCCAACCCCCTGCTCAAGCAGGGACACCTAGAGCCAATAATGTTTAAAATGAGTACTCATCAGACTCACTTCTGCTGTGGCCTTCTTGGTTAAATCTTCTCCCCGCTAACTTTCCTACAGTAGTCATCTATCTGAAAAAGTTTAAACTTTTAAAGTGGTCTTAGTTGCAGTAATATTGGTTCCTATAATGTTAGGGGATCGATACATCTGGCCTTTCTGAAGAGAAGTCATTTTCTGATGGATGTGTTTAAAATATTTTTATTTGTTAAGGAAGGAATTTTTATTGTTTCATGTTCTGTTCCCAGTTTGTATGTCACTATTACCAACACATTCAAAACCAGAAGTGTTCGCTTACAGAATCACAGAACAGCCTTGGTTGGAAGAGACCTCTAAGATCATTGAGTCCAACCATCAACCCATCACTGCCAATTCACCACTAAACCATGTTCCTTAGCATCTCATCTACACGTTTCTTAAATACCTCCAGTGGTGGGGACTCCACCACTGCCCTGGGCAGCCTGTGCCAATGCTTGATAACCCTTTCAGTGAACAATTTTTTCCTAATATCTAATCTAAACCTCCTCTGGCACAACTTGAGGCCATTACCCCTCGTCCTATCACTAGTTACCCGGGAGAAGAGACCGACCCCTGCCTCGCTACAGCCTCATTTCAGGTAGTTGTAGAGAGCAATGAGGTCTCCCCTCAGCCTCCTCTCCTTTAGACTAAACAACCCTAGTTCCCTCGACTGCTCCTCATCAGACTTGTGCTCCAGACCCTTCACCAGATTCATTACCCTTCTTTGGACACACTCCAACAGCTCAGTGTCCTTCTTGTAGTGAGGGGCCCAAAACTGAACACAGTATTTGAGGTGCAGACTCATCAGTGCTGAGTTCAGGGGACAATCACCTCCCTACTCCTGCTGGTCACACCGTTTCTGATACAGGCCAGGATGCCGCTGGCCTTCTTGGCCACCTGGGCACACTGCTGGCTCATGTTCAGCCATCTGTCAACCAGCAACCCCAAGTCCTTTTCTGACAGACAGCTTTCCAGCCACTCTTCCCCAACCCTGTAACGTTGCTTGGGGTTGTTGTGACCCAAGTGCAGAATAAGACCGGTGCAGCACTGAGCCCTGGGGAACACCACTTGTGACCGATCTCCAACTGGATTTAACTTCATTCACCACAACTCTCTGGGCTCGGCCATCCAGCCAGTTTTTAACCCAGTGAAGAGTACACCTGTCTAAGCCATGAGCTGTCGTCAGCTTCTCTAGGAGAGTGGTGTGGGAAACACAGTCAAAGGCTTTACTAAAGTCCAGCCTTCCCCTCATCCACCAAGCACGTCACCCTGTCATAGAAGGAGATCAGGTTAGTGAAACAGGACTTGCCCTTCATAAACCCATGCTGGCTTAAAGGCAGATCCTGATGATGTGTATGAATGCCAAATTTTATGCCATAAAAATTAGGAGAGTTGCTGAAGTATCTTATCACTATGTATACTTAAAAACTATCTATGTATCTTATTGCTATGTGTACTTAAAAACAAAATAAAACACTCCTCTTTAGCAGGAGGTGGAAAAATATTCTGCAGAACTAGATGTGCCTTCTCTGAAGTCAACAGACTTTGTTGATCATGGAACGGTTTCCAGAGCTGCAGTTATATTTGTATCTGTAACATGCAAATAGTGATCTAAATTAAAGTTCTGAAAATTCTTTAGAGATGTGTTTAATCATTATGTGAAACATCTTATAACATCCAAGTGACCAGGTTCTATGCACATTCCCTGTGTCTCAAGCTTTCTAATAAGTGGAACTTTTGTATTGTGGAAAACAGATACTTGACTCAGATCTGTGCCTGTCATGAGTTACGTAAAATCGTATGTAAATGAAAGCCTTCCAATGACACATCTACAAGCCCAAAGTATTTGTTTTCCTCCCGGTGGCATTTAGAATAAATGTTCTGCACATTCATTATCAAGAATTCCATGTCACCCACTGGAAGACCCAAAAATATTGTTTTCCCTAACCTGGTTGTGAGTGAGAGAAATCTATGCTGACCCTGACTCTTTGCTGGGGGATTGGAATATACTGGGAGGAGCGTGTACCTATGGGTGCGTAAGTGCTACCTTTGACATTGGTAACAAATCGTTAATAGCTGAGAAGTTGCTTCCTTCTGGACTAAAACACACAATCTAAATGTCTTAGAAAAAAATACTTACCATGTCTGAAGACATGTGAATGAATACATTTTTCCTAGACTGAAAATTTTCTAACACATTAAACGAGAACAAATGAAATAGCTGAGTTGAGCAGCAAGGAATTGATAACTGGTGTTTCAGATAACTACACAGACTCAGAGTGGCTCTGGAGATGTAGGATGAAGCTGTATAGGTTAGTGGCTTTACTAGCATTGTGGTAGCAGAGGTAAAAGGCAGAAGGTAAGGAGTTGTCTCTGTGCATTCTAGTTCAGTGATACCTTTAAATATCACGTGGGAAGTAATCAAAGGAACACATAAGGGTTTTTTTCTGTGAGATTTAAGACCCAACTTGTTACGACGCATTGGTATAATCTTTGTTTATGAGTTACAGGCCCAGTCCATAGACATAGTGCAACGTATGTCTAATTTTTAACATGTGGGCAGTTCCCATGTGAAGTGTCTCAGGCAGTTTTATATGGAGTGTGAGATATATTCACATTCTTGCTTGGTATTGTTTGTGAAGAGCTGCAACATTTTAGTCACATTGAATGTAGATGAAAAATTTTAAAAGCAGGATCAGAGCAGACAGCAGCAGACTTACTGGGCTATGTGAATACAGTTTTAGGGCTAGCACCATGATATGTAAAACCTTTCTTTTTCTGATGAGAAAATGTATGATGGTGTTAATTTGCCACTGCTGTTTTCTACATTTGACAGTGAAATAACTTGATGGATTTCAGCTATGCTAACTTTTGTTCTGAAAAGCAGTAGTGTTTTTGAGAACAAAGAAAGGAGGACACTCAAAGTCTTTGCAAATGCCTGTTTGTAGTAGAAAGTTTATTTTTTGCCTATATCACAGACTTGCCTTCAAAAGGCCAGTTTCATATTTTCTGTAATATATTCTTACAGTAGAAACTCACTACAGGTCATTTCAGAAGGGAAAACTTTAACTTATAAAATGTGATTAACCAGTTGTAAAGAAGACCAATAATCTCAACAGTGTTACACTGTTTGGGGCAGATACAGTTACCAGTACTGCCAAATCAGTTGTACTCTCTTGTGCTGCTAACTTTATTATTAGTCTGATCAATATTACATGGCTAGGACATTCTTCCACTATATACATGAAAACAATTATATTTTCCCAGCTATGTAGTAATCAGATTATTTACTTTCAGAGGTCTGTAGGTTTACTGTGTTTCTTTTGTTTCTGCGAAATTAATTTTATTTTTTTTTAATGTGGAGTAACTCAACTGATTTTGAAAGTATGAACATATACCTGAACTGTGATTCTTTGTAAACAGATATTGAACTTGCACTGAGTCTTATATTTAAGTGCAACAAAAAATGGTCAGCTGCTCAGTGCAGTACTGCATGTTTGCAGACAGCTCATCAAAACACCTTGTAATTAGGGTGTACAATCATTTGCTTTTCTACAATGCTATTAATATTTGAGATTTTAGGAGGAATACAGAATCCCACATTAGACCTTTTTAATGTTTAAATCCTGAAATTTTCCCTGTTTTTCAATCTTTGTTTGATTTCTCTGATTAATAAAGGTTAGGTCTTCTGTAATGAATTTGGATGTATGCTACTTAGCATTTAAGTGTAGCCTGCCTGGCACTGATGATTTATTTCACTTTTTAAAGGCTATGATTAAAAGTTTTATGGATGTCTACCAACTTGCAAGTTCCAGAATTGACATGTTAGTGAGAGAAGCAGCATCTCATCAGTCTCATGCTGCAGCCCTGAAGTCTGAGCTCCAAACAGCTTGTCTTCATGAAAGTGAGAGCTTACAATTGGTAAGTCTGCTTTTCAAGTAATTTTTGTCATTTGGATGTGGTTTCCTGGCCAGCATCTCCCTTTTTGCAGCATACTTTCTGTAGGGAAATACAATAATATTTAATTACAAACATAATAGAGCAATAAAACTATTGTCAACAGAAGCCTTCTGCGACTTTTTCAGAAGAGAAAGGAGGTGGTAAAAGTTAACACAAGGATTAATTTACTACTGTATCTTCTACAATGACCTGTTCATTAATGCTGTCACTGAAAAAGTATGTGCTGTGATTTTTATTTTTTATTTTTGTTTTAGCAGTACAGTAAACAGTTGAATTTTGGACCTGAAGAATTTAACCATCTAAAGATATAGCACCATGTTAAACCAGAATTGTTATTAAGTGTGTGTGTAAACAAAATGTTTATTAGGAGATGTGATTATTTTTTTAGACAGTTGTGGTTGTGAGTAATACTTCTTCCTAAAGTTAGAAGGTTAATATCCAATTTCAGAAATAATTTCTTGTCTAAAATATTGTCCACAAAGATACTTGGATTTATTTAAGATTAATAAGGCGATTCTTCAGATCTGAGGTCTCTCTCTAGGGGTAGTACTGAATGCAGATGTATTTGTGTCACAGAGGCAGGAGGGCAGACACATAAACTATCATAAATATGTAGCCAAGTATGTCTAGAGTGAGACTGTGTAAGCTGTGCAGCTTGCATATACTTGGTATATTTCTTCTCCATCTTTCTTTACTTTGCCACATAGGATAAAGGATTAAGCTTTGGAGTTTGTTTTTTCTGTTCTCCTCTCCTTCCTTCTTTCTTCCATTCTTGTAAGCAAATGTCCATAAAGAAAATGACAACTCTTTGCCTTTCTTTTTGAAACAGAAGGTCTGTAAGAAGAGAGGCGTTACTAATGCAGATGACACAAACACATCAGCAAATGTATATTCAAAGGCTGTGGCTGTGACTTTGGTTGTTTCCAACAGAATTAAGTTAATTTTTTATCCTGCTTCTAAATTGGATCAGCACAATGGGAAATCAGCACAAATAGAAAATACATTAATCAGTGCTGAATTTCAGTTTTAAGATCTTGAGGTGATGTTGAATTAAAGCTTTGTTTTATTTGTGGCTGCACAACCTTTCTTTCTAAGAAACTAAATGGAATTGATTCACTGAAATTGCTTCTTTTCTCCTCCAGCCAGTCTTTCTTTATGTTTCTACTAGGTTTACATGTGCCCTGCTGAGCTGTGCCTAGTGTAATTTGGTTGCTCCTTTGCCTGTTATGATTGTTTTTGTTGTCTAAATCAAGATGACCACTTGTGTACTAAGGATTGGGAAGTCTGCCAAACTTGCTGCAGTGAGGTTTGCTTTCATTTGGATTGAGAGAGCTCTTAGCAAAGACTAAGCTTGTCCTGCCTATGCGAGGCTGTGCAGTGACTTGGTATGTTACAGTGGAAATAAACAACTTGTGCCCTCAGCTCTCTCATGCTTTTGATTACATGCAGTGCTTTTAAAGTAATTTGTATCTACCTAAAGTATCAGTGTAAAGATGAAATTTTTTGCTTTGTAGTATGATCTGTTGGCCCTTCTGTACAACCTTCTGGGAAGAATAGTTCTTCCTTTAGATGAAGTTTAATTTGAACCTAAGCATAAGCATCAATAGAAAATGTTTTAAAATATTAATGTAAAGGCAAAAAAATCAGAATTATAGATTCTCAAGTTTCCATGAAAAAAAGTATAAGCGTTTATGGTATATCTTGTAGCATTTGTCCCTGATATTTGCAAAAGTTGCATCAAGCATGACTTTAAGCAGCTTTGGGCATCACAGCTTTCTGGAGTGACTTACATTACAAAGTTTCCGCTGATACTGTTCTATTCTGATTTTGAGGGAGAAGTTTTGCACTAAATTTCTTTCTGTATTAGAAAAGTAGAACAGGTTTGGGTTTTTTCCGTGATTATTTTAAGTGAAAGAAAGTACTGACTTTTCTTGAGCATCTATTTGGTTTCACAGTTGTACACACGTTGTTGGTTTCAATTCACTGTGTTTAATCACATACCCAGTTCTAGTAACATTGCACACAAAACTTGTGATGTAGGAGACAAACACAACACCTGGACTGTATTAATTGCAGGTCTTCATATGACATATGCTTTGTTCCTAGAACAGTAACCTGTTGCTCAGTGCTAAAACACATTTTTGAAAAGTCTTTCAGGCGTATACCATGTGGGGACTCTTACCTTAGAATGCTGGGGTTAATCTCTTTATGTTGTTGCTGTCTCTTAATGTCTTGTAGTTGTGTAAGGTTCTCACCCTCCCAACTATCCATTGTATCCAAGTTTGAGCCATTCATCAGTGTTGATCTTTTCCACTGTTCAGAAGGTATTGCTTTCCTGATTGACCTTTTTGTACTGAAATTTGCTAACTATGTCACCTTTCTTTCCTTTCACACCACTTTTTTTCCTCTTCTGTTTCTTTGGGTTTTGCTGATAACTGTAAAAACAGAACGGATGCCATAAGGCAACATCAGTGATTCTGACTCCTCATTTTTTATCTAAGAATCTGAATTGACATCTCCATCCTCCAGTCTGCTCCTAGTCCAGCCACTTTCCTTCTAGTCAATAGTGTTTAGTTTCTGAGATTGCTCATGCTAATGCCAACAGAGAGGAACAGGAAGGGATATGATTATGATGGACAGAGATGAGATGAACGCTGGAAACACTGTTTACAGAGAAGAGAATTATTATGTGGGGTGAAGGGGAGTCAATAGCAGAATGTCTCTGTACCCTTCATTAGTACCCAGCTATCTGTGTGTGTCGTACTTGTCTCTGATGATTCTTCCTCTGTTCAGAGAAAGGCCCTGTGCATTTTTCATTCTTGCAACTCTTTAATATTCAGTATGGCCAAAATACAGATAATCGGTTTCCTATCTAAGCCTTCTTTTTTTTCCTGTCTTTCCCTATTCCTGTATCTCTTTTCTGGTTTTTGGTTTGTTTTTTTTTTAAATAATTTCTCCTGATTTTTTTCTTTATCAAATGTTTATGAAATTTCCCTTACATTTCCAAAATGTTTTTTTCTTTTATTTCTGTTATCAGACCATTAACATTTTGAAATAGTCTTTCTTTGCAACCATAACAGTTTCACTCCTGTGCATTTCCTTGTTTACTCTCTCTGAAATGCAGTTACCATGTCACAATTCTGTCCTCCATAACTTGCTGCATCCCCACATTAAGGCTTATAACTATAATTGGTAGAGCTAATAATAATAATTCAGCTAAGAAGATGTCATTGATATGGCCATATGTAGTCTTGACTATAAGGATGTAGGTTGCCTGAGGAGGAACAGAGACACCAGAAGTCAACCTCTAGCATGAAATAAGATGGAGAATTATTTCAGTGAGCACTGAACTCGGTACTGGACCGACACTATCATTTTCTCCATGAAATTTAAGAAACCGTATTGTTTACCTTATTGCCTCTCCTAAGCTTTCCTTAGGAAAGCTTAATGTGCTTAGAAGGTGGGTTTAGTGGAAGTACTTTACTGGTAGTAACTAACAATACACATGATCTGTATGTAAGCAGAGAAGATACGAGCTAAAATGTTCTTGTATTTCTTTTTTCCTGCCTATTTCTTGTTCAGCAACATCTAGTAATAGAAACATCATGAGCTGGACTGTGCTTCACAGTTTCCTATTAAATGAACACTTGCCAGTTACTTTAACTGTACTGGATTCTGCTGCTTTGCTCCATTTTACTTCTTCAGGTACATTAGTTTATTGCTATACTTGCACTTTCATTCAGAGTTGCAGTAATAAGTAGGGTTTGAACTGTGAGCTTTTAAGTGCTATACTGTGCAGTAGTATAGTCATAAGCAGTTACTTTGTGGGTGCTGTGGGGCAACGTGTGGCATCATATTAGTCACATGGCAAGCATGTGAATCCATGGTGTCTGTACTGCCAAAGAATTTGTTGCTGCAGGCACAATGTTGTGGGGAGTGGATGCAGTGACACTGTATTTTCCATTGTGACCAGACACATATGAGGAACTGACAGAATTCAATTAATTGTAAAATACCTCCAGAAAGTGTTTTTGTAGTTTTCAGCTCTGACATTTTGTGCCTGATGTCAGTACTGCTGTCAGAATTTTAAGAATTAAAAAAAAATACTCTGGTATCAGTTTTAGCAAACAAACCAAACCACTGTTATATTACAAGTGGTCAGGCGTTTCTCTGATCCTGAACATGCAGCTGATCTGGTGATATTCCTTCCTTTTTCTACTTTCACTTCAGAATCAAAGGAGAGTAGAAAATGAAGGGGAAATACAGTAATTTATAAAGACTACAAAGAGAGAAGATCTTTGTGTGCGCTGAAGAAACTGAAATTTGGGGAGCCAAAAGCATAACTAACTGAAAGAGGGAGTGGGTGCGTTTCAGATGGGTGAGAGGGGTGAAGTGAAGGTCTGTAAGAAGAGCGGAGTTCTCTAACCACAAAAACAACTGTTGACTTTGGATGCTTCTCCTAACAGGGGCTGAAAATGAAATCACTCATTGCTTTATGTGGCTTTGCGTCATCCTTACTTTTTTTTCCCCCACAGTTGTGGCTGTGTCTATCCTTTGTCTGAAAATGCCTAGTGATATTACTTAAAGTACTGAAAATGCAGGAATTGTAGGTTGTGGTACGGTGAGAGAAGTAGAATGATGTTATGCTTGACAAATCTGTATTTATTGTTGAGATGGTAGTATTTGACATATGCTCTCATATTTTTGTGTTGAAGAACTACATTAAGCAAATGGTAGACTTTTCTTCCTACTCAGAGTGGTCAGTTCTCAGTTCTCATGATCTACTTGAACCCTGTTCATGGCAGGGATTAAAACTCAAATTTATCAGTTAACTATACCACTGGCAGCTTCTTCCTACTTAGCCAGGCTGGTCAGAGCAGTGGTTTTACATGTCTTTCCCCCATACCCTTGGTTTCCTTGTCACCAGCTCAATCTATGTTTCAAGGCTGAGACCTGCATCTAACAGGGATAGAATGCACTTGCTGCTTAGGAGAAAGGCACTTACTCCATCGGTGTCATGTTAAATGTCAGACAGCATCTTTCATGGACCGGCGCCATATCTCTTGTGTTAGGACATGGAACGACTGATGCAGCTGGGGGAATTCTTCCTAGATGTTGCAAAAAGCAGCTAGGTCCCGGATGAAAACTCTGCTTGGCTTTTCCACTACTTCATGCTAGCCTGATGCACAGTTGAACTGAAAAGATTTTTTGAAAGGTTTGGAACTGAACCGGTTTTGTGAAAGACTTGGAGAAACTGGTTCTTAACTTGCCTTACGAAAGATAATCAGACTTGGTTTTTTTTTGTTACCCTCTGTCTTGCAGTGTTTTCTTGGAAATAGTCTAAGACAGAATTCAGTAAGAATATGGACCTCAAATAATTTTAACTTTTGCTCACTGCTGTTAATTACCAGTGTGTGGTTTATTTACTGTGAAATGTATGAATGTTCTTAAAGTGATAGTAAGTAAAGAAAAATCTGACAGGCCCATAAGGAAAATTTCTCAACTATTCAGATGATAACAGACATGAAAGAGTGGAAAAAAATAAAGGAAAAAATAGAAAAGTGTGTTCTTAGTATTTATGAAGCTTGAAGTCTCTCTGTCAGGCTGAACCCACAAAGCAGAAACTTTTTTTTTAAACTGAAACATTTGCGTTTCTTACCTGATTTTAAGCAGTTGGGCATCACTTGCCAACCTTCCTGCATAGCTGAGGAATGCTGGTATCCTAGTGCAAATGCTCACCTTGTCATGTGGTATTCCTTACACAAGTAATAGTTGTAACCCAACAGTATAAATCATGCAGTTTAAACTATTTGCTTATTATGTAGTACCAATTAAAAAAATAAAATGAAACCAAAATTATAAATCACATTGTGTAACTTAGAACAAGGTGTTCAAAAGCAGTTACAGTAATCCAACAACACATTTGCTATTTTGTAAAGAATACTTCCTTTTCTATGCAAATTTCTTTTGATATTCAGTATTCTAGGCATTTGAACTTTTAACTTGTCAGACTATTGTAACATATTTGAAAATTATAGTAATTTGATTAAAATGTTGCCTATAAGGCAAAAGGTTGAGTTAATAGAATCCATATGTAATTAAAATGCAGAACTAAATGTAATCAGACCCCAGTGACTGGTGCCTTCATATTGATAGTTTTACAGTGGCCTCTGGGGTTGAAAGTTTATGTTACAGTTACTAATGTAGCTGCGCTCCAGAAAAAGCAAGACAGTTTAGCTGTTTCGTGTATGTCAGCATCATGAAGTGATAGTCACACAACAAAAATAGTTGATAGTTTGAATTTTAGGGGTATGTTCCACTGGCAGGTGGTAGAAGCACAAGACTGCTGGAGTGTACCAGTCAGAGAGCTGCATTCAGCAGCAACGCTGCTATGTAAACATCCGCAAATGAAGGATCTTGCTGCGAGCAAGTAACAATGTATTTTTTTAATAATATGGTTACTTAATTTGTGTGAATTCGTGTTTGAATCATCTGAAAGTTATAGACACAACACTATGTACTAAGCCACAAAAGAAGTTTAAAAAAATTTCCTGAACTTAAAAAAAAAATAAAAATTATTTTCTCTGGACAGTTTTAAGAGTCGACATCCTGTGTTAGAGTTCTCTAATCATCACCAGCACAATTTACAATCAGAACACACAGAGAGCCAGTTCAGACCAGCTCATCTGTTGACTTTGGCAGAAGCCCTTAATCTCACTGTGTGCAGCTGCCACTTGAGAGCTGGGGACTCGGCAGAGAGCCGAAGGAGGGTGGGATGCAGGGCTGGTCAAGGCATGAACACATAGGCCTGCTTCATTTCAACAGCCATACACTGCTTTTTTTTATAGTCTTTTCATTTTACAGCCTTTTTTTCTAAAAAAAAAAAAACAAAAACCAAACCTGAAATTAAATGAGGACCTCTCATGAGCCACTGCGCTCCAGGCATAAGAAATTGTAATGTCTGGCTTCCAGAAACTGTCCCGTCAAAATCTGCTTCTGATTAGGTGGCTTAATTACAGCTGTGAAAACAATGTTGATTTAGGCCTCAAGATTCCAGTGCATGTCAGCCGTTATTAGCTAGCCTTGGACTGAAGCCACCATTTTAAAACTCTGTACCACTAAAGTCACACACTGCCTGACAACTTTTTATTTAGGCAGAAATGTTGCCAGAAGCAACACATTTTATGCAAAATATTTTTCATTGCGCAAATTTCAAATGTGACACTGTTGATGGATGTAAAGTGGGTAGTTATGGGTGGACTTCACCAAGTCCAAAACCTAACCTTAAAAAAAAAAAACCCGCAAAAACCAACATCACCCCCCCCCACGCTGTTTCAAGTAGTTTTTATAAAGTTTGACTGACATAATGCTTAATTTTAATTCCTTTAATTCAGTTTTATTCTAAATCCAGCATATTGCTTTAACCACCCAATTTTATTGCATCTAAATTTTCCTGACAGTTTCATTTGCTGTTGGGAAATAAAATTGCCATTTTTGCAACATGGGAAATAATGGCTAGTTTCAAAACCAATATGTTTGAAACTTCCTTTGCCTGAAGCAGGTTAAGGCACACACTCAATTTACTTTAGGGGGAAAAAGCTCATTAAATAGTTTTTAATATTTTAATATAATTTAAGTAACTGCTTTCACAGTGGGAAGCCTTATTAGGCTCATGTATTTACACCTGCAGAGAGGTGAATGTTTGGGTAATTAGGTGGTTTCCAATACTTCAGCTTTTCAGTGAAGTTGCAGAGTTAATGCTGTAAACACTGTAGACGGACACAATGCATTCGCTGCATTTAAACATTGCATTTCCACTTGTAGTATTTTGCTTTCAAGTGCTTAAGAAAGAGGTTTAAGTGCGGTTGTTGGTTTGGGTTTTTTTTTCCTTTGTTTTGTCTGTTCTTAAAGTCTCCTTAATGACATGAATTGGCTAAGGAATGCGCATGAATGTGTGTGGGTGTTAGCAGAGGCCAGTGCTTTGGAAAAGCAAGATCTACATTCTCACTTCACAGTTGCCATGAAATTCCAAATGTCCATGCTGTGCGGTTTAATGGAAACCATGAAGTTCCTAAATGACCGCAGTTTTGTTCCGATGTTAAGCACAAAACAAATCTTTCAAGTCATTGGCTGAGTCACAAAAAAGGAGGGTCATGTTTTCAGGAAGCTAATCTCCTCTCGTTTTTTTCCTTCATGGTTTGCATTTCTATGGCATTAGAAATGTGTTTCTAGTGAGGTACTGGAACTACCAGCTCACAAACAAGGGTCCTCAGTTCCCAGGGCTGAAAACGAGACACTTGGATCCTGACTCTGTATTCATCTCTTATCCTAAATGCTCAGGCCAGTGCAACAATTGTACCTCCCGGAGCAACTAATTGGAAATTGGTTTAGACAAACTAATGATTTGGATAAGGAAACAAGTCTTAAGTGTAGGGTCAAATTTGGCCTGTAGTGCATTCATTCTCTGCCTGCAGCAGATTAACAGAGAAAAGGGAAATGAATGTCTACACTTCATTTTGTTCAGTTTTTGAAGGAGAAATACAGGAACCAGCTAGACTTTTATTTTCTTTGCAAAATGGTATGTGGGGTTTCCTGAAAGGGAATGTTTCAGAAAGGCCCCAGTTGCTGTGGAGGGCAACCGTGAGTCAAGAGACAACCATGTGATGCCATTTTTCCTTTTAGCTATCTTTGTCTTTCAAAATGTGTTTCGTTGGTAATATGCAATGAGTTTTATTCACCAGCCACATATGTTTGTGCCGTTTTCACACACCCCGTTTTCTTTTGCCTTCTTCCCACACCTCTCAAAAATGACATTTTCAGCATGTGAAATTAGAAGAAACTTCTGTATATTATTACATATTCAACTAATGCTGCAGTAGAAGTAAAAGTATTGGGAGTGCTAGACAGGCTGTTATTTTGAGAATTGGATATTATAGACCAGGACATTTAACCCTGGGAAAAAGTTTCTACAAAAGAACAGAGCCAAGAAAACAATTTTACTGGCTTTATAGAAGAAAAGGAATATTCTCTACAAAGGCAGACAAATTCCCTTCTTTCCAGGCTCAAGGACTTTTACTCAGGCCAGGAGGTGCTTCCTCCTCCTTTTTGAAGAAGTTATTTCAAGAAAGAGAGCTGGAAAGCTTCTATTATTCTCTGCTAAACTGTGGGTTAAACATAAAGGGAATGTCTGTTTGTTCTGAGACTGTGAATTCGCTGAGAAATTTTTGGAGGGGATTAAAGCATAGCTGAGCCTGAATGAGTTTAGCTCAGATACTTCAATGGCAAATGAATCCATGAAATCCAGATTGTCATCTTCCTGATATTTTCTTGACATTTTAAATTTAGATCCTATAAGGTATACTGTTGTGAATAATTATTTTCTTGTTTTGACACTGTTTTGCCAATTACTAGGCCTAGCACAAAGGACACAGCCAGCAGTAGAACAAACCAGTAACCAGATTCTGTTGCACACAAAAGGGTCAGTACATGGGTGATCGCTGGGGGTACAAACAAGTCAATCAGATTATACATAACAGACATCAACCCCAGAGGCCCCGAGAATAATACAACATGGCCAACAGTCAGTGGAACAAACAAAGCAACGAAGTCTCCCATGGCAGAGATGGGAGACAGCCAAGCCAATAGGCTGATAATATAGGAGAGAGGCAGCCACATATTGTTCTTACAGAGCCCACATTCACGAGTACCAAACCTGACTGGGGCCCAGTTGCAGGGAGAGTCAGGAGGTCCTTCCTCAACAGGGAAACTCCACAAAGTGCATCCACCTCACAGACAGACACTCCACCCTTCCTGCAAGTGGTCCCAGCTTTTATGCCCAAAGCAGGACACCTGGCACTCATTTACCCAATGCAGGGCACCTGGGGCTCATTTACCCAAGGGCTTTCCCTACAAGGTCGCTGTACCTTGGAGGAAAGCCAAAAGGTAAACTCATCCCCTCCTCTTAAAGGACTGTGGGAACCACCCATGTGTCAACCTTAATTCAGGGCTTGGGGTTCAAACCTCAGCACTTCAGACACCTGTCTGATGATTTTGTGTTTCAAGCTAAGTATGCAAAGCACTGTTTATCAGGAGAAAATTCAGTGCTGATCTCAGGCATTAGCTTTGATAAATAGTGCAAGATGTGTAGATGCTATCTGTGAGTTACAATTCAGTTGACTAGTGCAATAGGTGGAGGGATTTTTGTTGTCTTTGGTGATGTTTCTTTCTCGTTTACTTTGTACCACTAGCTCACTGCCCAATTCCCATGGAAAAAAGACATGAGAGTAAGACCTAGGGCAGTCTTTCCAGGAGCCTCCCTCTCTCTCAGCTAGCCTCGGAAATGCACATATGTGCAGCGTGCCCCCATTTATAATGTAGTGTGGATAATGCTACATGCACCTATTTAAAAAAAAAAAAAAAAAAAAAGAGAAGAATTTGTGCTGACATTTAACTGGATTGGGCCTGAAGAATCTATTTAAGCCTAAAGCTACATTTAAAATAGTGGGGAAGCAAGTGTTCCACTTAAAAGATGTACTTGAAATGTTTGTAAAGCAAAATCTCATGTTTAGCAGTTTATGTTTTGCACTGGATGGCAGGGAGATGACGACACCCCACCACCAGAGAATGCAGTGGGCAGACTTCCCTCTGCAGGAGATGGCTTGTCTCCGATGCTGCTTCTCCTCTTAGTCTCTCTTTCTGGTTCACTGACTGGAAGGAAAGTCATGAGAGCACAAGACTGGGTATCATCTCCACCCTTGGTCCCATAGCAGGTTTCTCTGCTGTCAGACCTCACCTCAGTAGTTCAAGTGGAGGAGGAGTGGCTCTGCCACAGGGAGGTAGTGAGAGCGATAAAGAAGGGTAGCAGTAAACCATAGCAGTTTCCTTTACTTTGTGCCCTTCTGGAATTTATAAAATCAGATTGTTTTCCTGTTGGTTTGCTCATTCTCTTTTCCCCTGCCTTCTGCTATAACTGTGCATGTTTGCAACCTTTGAACTGGGAAAAAAAGAATCATAGAATCATAGAAGAAACGTCTGTGATCCTTTCTGTGACTTTTTTGCAGTAGAGGAATGTGTTTTGTAGAAATACATGTGTTTACCTACTTTCATTGCCTGATTGCTTGTATTTTTCACTTTAAGCATAAAAGTTAATGTGAGAAATGAAAAAAACCCCAACCTTTACAATATACTAGGGAATATGAGTTGCACAGATAAAAAGACAGGAAATTCAGAGTTAGGGCATGAAGCACAACACTGTTCTTAACTCATAATTTTATTCCTGTAATGTTAACATGATTTAAAGGCATACAGTCAGCAAGTTAAATCTCAGTATTTATTTTTATTGGGTTTTACATATTTAAGTCACACTGCTTAATATTTACCCAACATATTTATTTATTGTTGTTGTTGTTTTTAAATTATGTATAAAAACTTTTATGAAAGTCTGTGAAACACAGGTTATGTAGTGTAGGCACTGTTTTTCCAGTTTTTCAGTGTGAGGACCTCTTTTATCCATAGAGTGGGCTCCCTGAAACAGTTTGGCCTACTGAATAAATTAGCCCTGGAACAAATTTTTTAAATGTAAAATGAGTACACAGTAGGGTAAAGAGCTTAGTTGTCAGCTAAAAGGTTGTTATCGTGATAATCTTGATTTTTCAAATAACTTTTGTTTTCTTCAGTTTGCATAATGGTTCAGTTAAAGAAAGATTTAGAAACAAATGTGCTCCTTAAACTGTATCTTTCCATTCCCATTTTTCAAGAATTTGAGGGGTTTGTTCACTTTTTTCAGAAATGCTACTTTTTGGAAAGGAAGGACCCTCTTTTGGTTAAGTAATCAATTGACTTCTTTTTTAAAGAAAGGTACCTTTTTAAGTAGAATACCTTTAAAATGCACAGTAGGTAGTAAAATTTACCAAAAAATATAGACAAGAATAGTGTGGTTAATCACCAGCAGAGTTTCCCTGCTACATGTGATGATACTAAGAAAGCAAAGTGATGTTATGATGATGCAGTGATTCCATTTCATCCTTTTCAGATGGTGTAACTGCTTAAATTCCTACAGTTTTTTAGAGGGGGACCCATGGAACCTTTAAAGACACATTCTGTTAAGACATCTCACTTTTGGATCTGGCCCTCAACTGAAACTGGCCTAGAAACTCATAGTTCACTCAGTACATGTCATGTTAAAGCTGACATTGCAATACTTGCCTCTATTAAACTTGTGTGTTCACTGATACTTGAAAGCCTTTTGTCCTATCTAGGTAATTTGATGAAGAATGCCCTTGGAAGCCAGAGCCACAATAATGAAATAATTCACCAATTTTTTTACTTTTGTTGAGTACCAAGGGTCTCCTTTGGTCACAAAAGGATCAGCTCATACGGTGGTTATATGCCGACCACCCCCTGTGGTCAGGGACCTGTTAGTCTTTCAGACTCTGTGTGACACCAAGTTTTCTTTCACAGGGTCTAGTAAATGCCTTGGACTCATTTGGGAGCTTGAGCGTGTATTGTAACCTTTGCAAAGCTTCCTGACACTTAAAGTGATCCAGTTTCATTTTAATTTGTACATGTCAAAATATCCTATTGCTTTAGGAATTTCTAGTTTAATTTAATAATTTACTGAAGTTTACTACTTAATAAGAGATTTTTTAAAAGAGCATAATCAAATCAGGAGCTCTGAATAAAGGAATTTAAGGTATCATTCTGGAATGTACTAGGCACACCAGATTAGTGAAAACATACCTGTCTAAAATTATTTTTAAAAATTGTGTTGCAACTTTCTTGTTTTACAAACCAAAAAGTAGAAGAAACCTCTCTCCAAGTCTCCTTCTATGTTCTTCTTTTATCTTCTGATAAAAATTATACACGCCTGATGGAAGGTTGTAGTATTGTATGTGGTGGGTTCTGGTTTTTGGTGTGTGGTTTGTTTTGGGTTTTTTTAACTCTTCTGTGCTTGCACAACACACATTTGGCATATATATATAAATATATATGAAAGGGTGAAATTCCATTAGCATTTTTAAATGTCGATTTACATAAAATATGATCAGTATGCAGGAAATACTAGTTCCATTTGCCTAGTGGACTCAATCGAAATGCATGTTCAGCCTCACAGAAAGTGATGATCTAGTACCTGAGCTAAGAGCTGTTGTAACTGAGCTAAGGAATCTAGTACACATAAAAAGTTCTCTTGCAGTTGTTATTAGATTTTTTTATTTGATTTCAGTCTGAAGTATAACTGTATATATAAATTTAGCCAAAACCAATAGAGACAGTAAACCTAGCTCACCCACACTCAAGTTGTTTATAACTGATAAGCTTGATTGCTTGCCCAGTTAGTCTAATTTGGATCTTGCATTTACAGAAGACCTACATGTTAGCCATCAACTGAAATTGAGCCTGAAATATTTTTTTTAGGCTGTTCAGATATCAACTGATATTTTATAAGCAATACTGTCGGAAAGCCAACTGTTTTCCCTGACCATTACTGTTATAAAACTACCCTTTAGAACTCTCTTGAATATACACTGCTTCAGCTATTGCATGCAATTTGCAGGAGAAAGAGTAATGGTCTGGATAATCAAACAAAAGTTTGAAAACTATCCCAAACCTACAGGGAGCCAAATGTATCTCCTCCCGGTGAATCTTTCTCTAAGCTATTTTATGGGGGAGGGACATGGAGGCCTTATCAGGATTTTGGCTGGGAGGTAGCAGGCTACACATCTGCAGTGGACAGTCCAGAAAATGTACACTGCGTTGGCCAGTGCTAAAAGGGTGGAACCCTTTGTCCTCCTAATAGCTTGATGATTTTAATAATAAACATTTATTTGGAGAAAATGAAGTTGACAGTAGTAATAGTTCACTTCTAAGCATGTGGTATAAGTCAATAATTTTTTCTCTGTCATTGGAGGATCTTTTTAAGAGGCTGCTCAGTTTAATACAGTTTTTTAGATGAAATGAGATTTAGATTAGCCTGTCGACTAATGCACATGTAGATGTTCCTACTCAGCATGCAAGTGTTTTTCTGTATTTTGGATAACAGATTACAATCAGTCTGTTTTTCAAATAGATGCGGATAGGTTGCATAAAACGTGTTAGTTTATGATCCTAATTCTGTTGTCTCCTAAGAGCTAACATCAATCTGCTGTTTGTTAGGGGATGCTAAAGGCTGTCAATTCATGAGATCAGCATTTCCCCTCTCAGTTCAGGATTATGGACAGCACCAGATTATATTCTCACAACCAAGTGAACTGTAATAACTTTTTGCTCACCTAAATGTTTTGGAGACATCTGCAATAATATTCTCCACAAAGAGGCCTTGGGTGTCCCTGGCACTTCATTTTAAGTCGAAGTAATACCATTTTCCTGCTTGAAAATGGAGTGAGATGTTCGCTACATTTTTTTTCATTGCTGCAAACTACCCATTTTTGCATCAACAACCTCTGTCAGAGGTGTGTGAGTTCCAAGTACTTATTATGACTTGCTTCTTTTCACCACCTTTCATAAAGATAAGTTGGTTCTATGTCCTTCCCATAAATTCCTGTTGAGAGGTGTCTGCTTTACACCTCAATCAATATATTTCCTTTTTGGTTTCCTTCCTTCATGCTTATGGCTTCTCTGGAATAGCTTCTCCACTTTCTAGAACTGGGTGTCTGCTTCTTTTTATGAAAATCAGATTTCTTGTTTGAAAAAATGCCCTTTCAATGTTTTTTAGAGAGAACTTCAAGGGGACTTGTCCCTATAGATATTCTGGGAAAGCAAATAGGTTAAATAACTTACCTGAACTTGCTGTAGTTTAGCAAACACCAGAATCTGAAAGGGCTTCTAGACAGTCTTTTGGGTCTTGCCTTGTCTTGTTCTGCTTGTTGAAACCCATAAGGCCACCAGAAAGCATTCACTACGGCGGCTCTTTTACATCCACTGTCCAGACACCAGTGCTTATCCATACTGTTCCACCCTTGGCTGACAGCATGCCTCTTCAGCACAGACCGCTTGAACATCATCAGTGTTTATTGCGTATTGGAATTTTAAGGGCCTTTTCTAACCGACTTCACATTCTTAATACAAATATACTTGAGACAAGTAGTGAGCAAACTGGAGTACTCACAAGGCATCTGTCTACAAAGTAACAGTGAGTTCCGTGTTTGTTCTCATTTTTATATGAGCTATCAGGAGAATCCTAAAATGTTGATTGCCTTTTTTTTTAATAGTTCATTTGTTTTATTGGCTACATAGATTTATATTTCTGAATATTATTCCTCAAAAATATTGCATATTTGGCAGAAATGCATAGCAAAAATTAATCTTCTGAATGTCTAAAGATTTTTTAATACAAGAAAGCTGAATCATAAAGACATTTTCATTGTTCCTAGACCTTTCTCCTTTATGTTGTTAAATGTTACTATTAGAAACAATTACTTTTTCCATCTTTCCCCCTTGTATCCATGTTGCTGCTACAGTATATCTTTATTAATTATAAAGTGATTGAAGTATTTACTGAATCAGTGTAATTTCTTTTTGCCAAAACATTTATGATTATTAGCTCTAGAATTCTGCATTAAAATTAGTCTTCGGTAAAAGATAGATTAATGCATCAATGGCAAAGGTCTGCTGTCCTTGTCCTGTTTAGTAGCAGAATGCCTAAATTGTAGTTGCACCAGTTTGGAGCAAGCAGACAAAAAGGAAGGTAGCAAAGCATTTTGCTGTGCGTGAGCAGTTAGAGGGCAAGCAGACACCATGCACCTTGACCACCTATTATGAAGCTTTTTGCTGCAATGTCAAGTGAAAGCGAGTTAATTGGGTGAAGCTGTAGAGCATGTTAGGGGCATGGTAAAGGGTTGCTGTCTGACAGCTGAATGTCAGCAGAAGCTAGTGAAGTGTGGCTGAGAGACAGAGACCTGTCACAAAGTTCATGTGGACTGTAGCACAGTTAGGGAGATGAAATGTGGTTCTGTCTCACTTTCTCCCTCATTGCATACAAGCACCTTAAGATTTCACACTGTATGTGTCAACCGTTGTTCTCTAAGCTGTTTTCTCCTAACACTTCCGCATTCAAATGATTGGACAGAAGATGCTAATGTTTGGCAAAATGAATGTAAATACACTTTTTTCCATTTTCTGCTAGAGCAGCTGTATACATGCAAGTCAGACGAAACTTTGAAGGCTTACGTCAGACAGTCACACTGTCTAGGAATTCAGCTGATGACTGAATACATTTCTCAAGAGAACATGAAGTTTGACACTTTAACTAGTTGGATAGGGACTGTTTTCCCACTCTCACTGGCAGAAGGAAAGGCTAAGTGAGGGCTTGCGCCTCAGCAAAGTGTCGCGAGTGGTTTAGTCTCTGGCTGTAGTCACCTTCTCCTCTTCTTGCTAGAAAGAAACAAAGACCTGAGAGGGAACCATGAGAGAGAGAAATACTGATCTGAGGCAATGAAAAAATGCAGGAAAACTCACAGAGGGGGAAAGGCTTTCTTGGAAGCAAGAGTAGCGTTGGCTAAAGATAGTGACAGTCTTACACACTGATGCGAAACATGGAGAGGTGTCATGACACTTTAGTAAGAGTACAGTGTACCTTTCAATGTTGTTTGCAACATGCAGCACAAGATAAACCAGTAGCCATTTGGGTTAGCTACTCAGGTTAAAAATAAATAAATAAATGTTGCTTCCATTCTTGAGAAAGTGGAAAGACAGTGGTAGGCAGAATGGGCAAAAAGTACTGAAGAATTTGTAAACTTGGATTGAAATCAGTACAGATTGAGCATTTCACCATGAAAATAGTTCACTGCATAGTTTACCTGATGTTTTGGTATTATTAGTGTAGTGCAGAGAATTTGACCTTAAAATGGGACACTTCCGTGTGTATTCCAATGAAGCATCTGGAAGAGAAACTTACCATATAGACTGTATGGTGGATTTTGGCCAGAATATTTAGAAATCATGAAAATTAGCAATGCAAAACCCAATTATTTGTCTTTAAGCCAACAAAACATTGAAGATAAGGTGTACATCTGATGTGATAATCCATCCAATCCCATGCATTCTTCAAGCATACCAGCTTGGTTGAATATGTTGGAATAAAACAAGGCTTTCTTCTAGAAACACAAATATAATATTATGAAATATTTCTCTTAATTGCTTTTAATTGAGCCTCAAGAGTGTGATTTCACTGAATGCATTAAATGCTGAAGTGTTAGAAAAGCAGGAAAAAAAAATAATTATTTCCAGATATTTCAGACTCATATGTTTGTTTAAAAACTCCTGAAAGTGGAAGAGAGAGTTCTTTGATAATGAAAAGAGCCATTAGTATTGTCGGCTAGCAGCACCTAAAGTGCCTGAAGTCACCTTTCTGACTTAATATGTAATGTGTTTGCAGCCCATTGAATTATTCTCTGATAGCAAATTGTTTGCAGAATCCAGGCAGGAGTGCTGACAATGAAAATTTATACCAAATGTTACCGTTTTCTTACTTTGTGTCAGAGCACCAATTTAGTCCTACTGCCTCAGCATACAGAATTGTAAAATCATTGATATGGGAAGCAAACTTTCCTGTTTTGGCCAGCATACGTTCCTGCTTTGAAAAAGTTTGTTAACTAGCACTCTTTTGCATCCACTACTAATGCTTTCTATTTTAAGCACCAGTTTCTAGCATTTTCATCGGTCTGATGTTTTATTTATTTCACTGAGACTGAGAAATGTCTCTTGGAGCTACCTTGAGCAGCAAAAGAATGAGCAGCATACTGGAAGTCCATTGGTACTGTCTGGCAAAGGGCAGCTTGGTTTTGGAAATAGCAGTCTAAGAAGGAGATTGTGAATGATCTGAAATTGTGCATTTTTCTCAATGGGGATATAGGTTTTTCGCATAAGTGCTGCAAAATGGTTATTGATGACAGTGGCTGTTTCTTTAACACTTACTGGAATTGCTGTGGCTACAGTGAAATGATTCAAGCTACAATGATAGCATAGGTGGGAGAAGCTGAAAAGAACACTATTGACTATTTGATTTGATGTCTATTGGTATTACTATGTATATGCATGTTCTAGAGTTGGGGTGAGAGGAATCAGTATCAGAAATCAATTGTGGAGAAATATATTGACTATTTCCCACTTTCCCCCCATCACTCTCTGCATCTCTGCTTACCTTACATTGCTTCCTACTCTTGAGGAACTGTGCTACAGCCTTTCCAGAGATTTTAGGGGCTGATAGAATTCAGAAGAAACTACAGCTTGCTCATCCCTCTGCACTTCTGTTTGCTCTCAGGCATTCTTACACACCTAAGATTCTCGTAATCTGGTGATTTCCACATCACACTTTGGCCTTGTAATTCAGCAACTGTCTTTAATTTACCTTGAGATACAACACTGAACTTATTACCGCTTCTGCATCATCACACAGGGAGCCCCCATAACTGAGTCTTTGTGTTATGTTGTAACTTCAGTATTATTCTTTCTGCCCTTTGTTTTGTCCCTTACTCATTTTCTGTTCTGATTCTAAGCATTACTTTCTTACCTCAGTTGAAGGCATATATGTAAACTTGTTATTCACAACTCAGAAGCCTTAACTCAGAAAAACTTCACTACTTTCTATTATTCTGATTTTTTTTTTTATAATATGGAGTGTTGCATGTCCTAAGAAAGTGGAAGAGAAGTTTGGGATGTCTGTTTTGAAATTGAATATTTGAAAGCAGTTTAAAGTGACTGAAATTAGCATTGGGAAATCCCAAAATATGAAGGAGTTATTGGTGTAACATACAAATTGTAGAGGGGAATTGAAAAGTTATAGTGTGGTATTACAGTGAAAATTGTGGTGCAGTAAAATTATCCTTGTGTAGACTTTGAAGGCTGAAACTGTACTGTCTGATTTGTAGCTTGAGCTCTGGTTATAGATTTTACTCCTACAATTGAAGATAAACAATATACTTCTAACAGTGAATTTCTTTATGTAGTTACCTGTTTGCACCGCTGTTGTGCTGTGTGCATAGTCTTCTACTCCAAGTGTCTAACTGCATGTTATTCCACAAGTATTGTTATATAAAAGCAAAACAGGGTGTCTTTGGTCACAACATGATGCTTTTGAGTAGGCTGACATTGCAATAAAAACATATACAAGGATGTAATACATTATGGTATGATAATATTTCCTCACAATATCATACATAATAAAGCAACCCACTATAAATCAGTTTTAGCTTCGGTAAAACAGCTCATGTATCGTGAGACAATCTGTAAACTGGATCCTAAATGTGATCAGAGGTTAGTCACAGAAGAAAAACTATAGAGAAGGACTGGTTTAGAAATCTTTTGCCATATCTAATACTAAAAAATTGCTTAACTGTTGTTTAGAAAGCAATTATGCCATAATATAGACTAAACTTTCATGCTTTGGTCTTCAGGAGAATGTGTTTTATGAAATTAAGCTATCAAGCTTTGAAAAATGACCATAGGACATGACCAATTACTACATTACATAAATATTTCGAAAGCATATTTTTGCAAGACATATTGTATCCTAAATATCTATTTACCTGATGAAGTGTAACAGTTTAGATAGAATCATGTACAGCTTATCAGGTAAATAAAAGTGCTGTGCTAAAGATTTACCTGAACAAGCACCTTATTCAAGATACATAATTCCTCTTTTAAAAATTACCTAAATGCATATTTATATGATGGATTATCATCACAGCTCTGGCATAGTCATTTGAGTTTGTCAATTTAATACATGTTTTAGAAAGGTGTCTAAATACAATAATGTTGAAATAGGTCTGTTGGGGAAATTATAACAGCCTTTAAAATACAGGTATGTTTTCAAACAATGAGTGTTGTAACAGTTCTGAGTATTTTTTCTTCTAACCTATAGAATCCTATTTTCTTGTTGTGAGTGTATATAATGATACTGGATCAAAACAGTTCTTATGAGTAATAGCCAAGATTTTTTTTTTTACATCAATCACATTGCTATTAGATCAGGTTTTCCTTCTATTCAATGAATAGTATTCTGTTCTTTGTAGGAAGTACATCACAGGATCTCAATAAAACAGAGCTTTTTTTTCCCCCAACAGTGAAGCTTTTGCTGTAACATAGTCTATTGACTTGCTGCCAATCATTAAGTTTCATACTTTTTTTTTGCAACTCTCAAAGGAAATCTGATTTCTTATCTTCTTAGTGGGATTCTGATGCCATATTCCTAAAAAAACCCCAAACCTCACTACATCTGGAAAAAGAGTAATATGGAAGTGTAATTGTAGCACGTGATTTTTACTCATTGTGATATGCTGATTAATTGAGATGTTGAAAGCAGTGCAAACTGGTATGTTTAAATTTGTCTTCAGTATTTGTTATCCAGAGTGAAACCTCTTTACAGCTTATAACTTACTGATTTTTTTTTTTTTCACACATAAGTATTTTAGAACATAACAAGTTATTTGCACATTTCAATATTTGTCATAATATTTTTTTATGAATTACTCTTATTTTAGAGAGAATTTTGGCTATGCGGTCAGCTGATTAAAATGTACAAATAACAGCCTGTTAATCAGTGTAATAGGTGAATGCCTTCATTGAGATCTCATTTCAGACGTGCTGATACAAATGCAGTAAATGTTGTTTGTACTTTGGCTTTTTAGTGGTTGCCATTCTGCATAGCGTTGAGCCCAGAACGACTGAAAAGCTAGAGTGTTACAGAACATACTTGCCAGTTCTGTGGGTTAACTCATCCTCATCACCACCATAGCGTAGAAAAACTCAAGGCACTTCCTCATTTTAACTGTCTACTTGAAGTAGTCATCTAAATTTGTTGCTGAATGGGTTCTTAATGAAACTTAGATCTAACATAACTTAGCTATTTACAGTCGCTGCAATAGGGCTTGTGGTGAATCAGGAAACCAAAAGAGTCCATATCAAAGGGAACTGTCGAAGTAGGTGTTAGAGGCAGACATTGATTTTTTTCTCCAGCAATAGTAACAGACGAAAGGGGAATCTTTCATGAATGTGTCTTTATACATGTGATTGAGTCTGGATTTGTTGAAATATGAATATACACATACCCTTCTGCCTCTCTGTGGATATCTATGAGTATGTATACTGGAATCTGTATCTCTGTATATATATACATTTCTGCCTCTGAGCATGTGTGTTTATATACGCATGTATACTCTCCCTGAAATGCCGAAGAGAGAGTATTTGGTACCTCAAATATACCATAACAGTCTTTCAGTATCTTCTGTCTTTTCTATAATTCTATAATTATGCTTTGCATGTGAAGTTTTCGCATGTTTTATGACCTCATGAAATAATTGATTGTTATTTCTGCAGATATATAGTGCATATATATTTTCATATATTGAATAAACTACCATGGTAAAGTGCAAAAGGGCAATATGGCATTGTGTTTTCTTAAATTTGTTTATTATGGATATTTAAGAGAATACAGAGTGTCTTTGTTTAGCATTTAAAAAGATATTAATGCTAATACACTATTACACATCATCTTTCAAAGTAGGATACACAATGTTTTGGTGCTGGAAGTTATTTAATGTTGAATTTTAACTTCTCTAACCTTTATAACTGACTGAATGTCGAGACTCATTGCAGTATGAATCATGTTCCACATCAGCATACATTCATTGTATGTTCTCTGCCCATCTTCTAACAGCCTAACCTTTGAAAAGTATTAAGTGTTTGATTTCAGTTGATGGTAAAAAATATTTTAAAATAAATTAATACCTTCCATGGTTAGCATGACTTATTTTCCCTAATACCCGTGGCAGGGAGACTGTAGAATAAGGTTGTTTACTTGATAAAAAACCCCACACCCTATAAATGGTAGTGAATAAGGGTAAGAGTTTTCTGTTAAGTATTTGTAGCACTTCAAATTAAGTAGGCTATTGTTTCCTAACACTTACTAGTGCAGAATACTCTAACTAATGTCCTTTGTTTCCACTTATTCAGGATTAATATATATTCAGGTACCATGTATTTTAAACAAGTGTTTGAAACAAGTGACAAACACTTGCAAATACTTCATACACGTACCTTTGTGAAAGGCACAATGAAATTATTTTTCTTGGTGTTTAATATTAAATGTAGATTCTTCATTATTGATAATAATTTTGTTCTAAAATTTGTATTACTTTATTTTACTCTAGGAATCAAGAGGGACATCAAACTTCACTATGGCTTCAAACTAGGAATTCAGCCTGAGCAGAGTTGTTCCCAGATTTTTTGGCACTGCAGGCTGAACCTGACACAGCCTACAGTTTTATGCACAATAGAGCCAGTGCTCAGTCTTCGGTCTACTCCTTCCGCCTGAATGTCACATCCAGTCGCAAAAGAACAATGGAAAATGGAATTTCAGATTCTTAGTATCAATAATCTTTTAGAAGGAAAAAATTACATTAATGTAAAATGATACAATTAAAGTGCCACTTTGTTACTACTTTTGAATTGTAGTCCAGCGTATCTGTTTTTTTGACATTAATTTTACGTTTTTATGAAAATGTGTATTCATATGTTCACATTTCTGTGCTTCTCATTCCTTGCATACCTAAACAGTTATATTTTTAACTTTTATTTATTGTAGTTGTTTATTTTCTATGTAGTATATTTTTAAATGTTAAAGAATGACACATTTTGGGTAATTTTCCTCAGTCTTAAAAAAAAATCAATAAGCCATTTTAGTCTCTATCTATCAAAGTTGTTTCATACTTGTCTATTTTAAAGCAGGACTGCAATACTTTAATAGGATTGAGAGAGCTATTTGAAATGTATGCCAATGATTCCTGTCATTTCATGGCAGCCCTGCCATGGTTCACTGAGCCCCCTCTTTTCTCTTGTCAGCTCAACTGAAGACAAGCATTTAGTTGCAAACTTTAAGCAGGTTGTGCAAAACAGAAATGATGTGACTGCTTCTCTTCCTGCACAATAATGTCACTGCTGGTCAATGTGAGAAGGTCAGGTTGCTCCTTGTAAAGCTACATGATACCACTTGCCTATTTGAACAAGTTAAGTTAACTGCTGAATCTGGTCCCTGCAGGCACTGAAAACTCACCCTTTTATCAAGTCTGCATTTCATAAGAAAGAAGAACAATTGTGCAGGGAGGATTTCTGATGATATGTTTATGCACTTTATAAGGACAGTTCCCAAACCAGTGTTGCAGGTAATACATTTAGTTTAAGCTGAAAGACTTTAAAGTAATGGCTGTTTTGACCTTCAAATAGACTCCTTTTTTTGTTGTTGTTGGTAGGACCCAAGAGTGACGCCCATCTTTGATGCTGACAGAATTTAAAGCAAGGCCATTGCCCTGCATTTTCTGCCTTGTAGCACACAAAAGTAAAATTGTATGTCAGGCCGAGATGTCGGGGAGCTGACAAGATGCCCCAGTGACATTTCAGCTGGAAAGAGCAAGTGTCTTGCAACCAAGTGGTCAAATATCAAATAATAGGTCAAGCAGGAAGGAGCTGAGTTCTAACCACAAAGAGGTTTCTGGTAACTTACTTGACAAGCTTTTGGGTGCTTTGTGGCTTGACAAAGTGATGTTCTGTTGGGTATCGCTAGACAGACTGTTCTTTATCGCCTTCAGAAGATCAGACATTGACATTGATTAAACTCTTTAACCCTTAAAGGTTAAATCCTAGCAGTTTCATCATTGTGAATGAAGAACAAAAGAAAATTTGTAATATACCATTTGTTTTCATATTAATCACTGAACTCCCCAGTGCTATTAACTTTTGATGTGCTATGTAGTTTTTGACAAAAGATTGAATGCAAAATCTATATAATAGATTGTTTCTCATTATGGGCCAGTGATACATTAGAAAAATAATATTATGCATTATGGAATTTGTAATTTCTTCTAATATGTCAAATGTAGGATTTGATTTTAAAGCCTCCCAACTACTACCAAAATTCCATTTTGTATGGAAGACAATATTTGCATAGATAATACACAACTTACAATGACCTAAGACTCCCAAATACCCTTGTTTTCAGGTACCAGAAAAGGTAAAATAAATCTCAGATTTACGACAGAAGAACTTTAATCAAAGATAGCTTCAAGTTTTCAGGTATTCCTCTAATTGTGCAAGTCCATTGCTTACAGCAGTGATATGCATGTGTGTATGTATACTAATAGAGAGCCATGCAAAAACAAAGCGTAAATCCTACGTAACTGTCACGTGTAAGAGTTGGCTGATGGAGGAAGAACACTCCTTTTCTTTATGGTGATGTGTTTAGTCTTGAATACTGAAGAAAGAAGTCTCATTTTCTTCCGAAAGTCTTGGCTCCTCTATTTCCTGACAGTGACTGTTTTGGTAAAGGAACTGCAAGTACTGTATTGTACTCTCCCAAATATAATGTCAAAGATGTTATATTTGTATGAAGAATGAAAGAATATATTTTGTCAAATATTTTTCTCTCTACTGTGTACAGAAGCATGTATGCGCTTTACTTTTTAAACTGTATTCTTCTGGTACTCTACAGTTTGAGAAAGAAAGTGCCTGTTCTTTGCTACGTGGCCTCAAACTACTGAAGAAAATTTGCAGCATATTTGTCCCTTTCCCGTCATGGCCGATACGTGTGGTATTGTGCATGTAGAGATGGGAGAAGGATTTCTTTCTGAAGTCTGTTTTTCTTTCTGAAATTGGTATCTTATCAAGACTGGGACTGATCTCCTCCAGTTACTGCTCTAAGCATAGGTTCATGTGATTTCACAGGGGCCATTGCAATGGCAAACTGAGTGTAATTAATAGGAATAATCTAGTGAGCTATCATTTCTCACAAGTAGATACGTTTTCATTGAAAGGAGGACATTTGCCTCATTTACTCTGTTTAAATATTGACCAACTGCGAGTTACAGACTATTTTTCTTAAACCCATCTGCTTTGAAGAGACTTTGAAATATCTTTTGTTTGGACGTCAGATGTCCCATGGAGGAAAGCTTCTCTTTCTCGTATTGTGAAGAGGCTGTTGAATAGTAAACTGGATCATCATTAGTCAAATACTCCTGTGTTGCTTTTCCAGACATCTGATAAATTGAATTTTGTGATAAATTCCAAATAAATAGAAGAAATCCAGCTGGCAAGATCCCCTGTTAGTAGTTTACAAATGATCCCACCACAGCATTTCTTTCCCTTTTTGGGGACATAATAAAAATCATGCTTGGGTGGAATGTGGCAATACAGTTCAGTAACAGTAGCTGCCAAAAGAGTATCCTGACTGTACCATCTGCTGTCTCTGGCTTGCTTCAAAAATTGCTGAGCTTGAGACCTTGATCTGTACTTTCAGAGGTTTTCATGGTTTGGATCTGGAATTTCAAGAGGACTGCTTCCACTGGGATAACCTCAGCTCCATCATCAGTGCTCCATGAGAACAACCAAACCATTTCCTTAGAAGAAAGCCCATGTTTGGTGGAGCTAGAATATTCTCCACATTTTTGGAATGTGGTGCAACAAATAATTGGTGACAGATCTGCATTCTGATCAGCCTCAGAATTCATATTAATTTTTCTCAAAACTTTTCTTGAAAAGAGACTGTGAAATATATGATGTCTTCCCTGCAATAGGAAGCTTTACAACTGTTAGTACAAATTGTGCGTGTGCCTCTCTGCACACGTATGTATACTTCTCAGCAAAGAGTTTGGTTATTAGGCTGACTGTATTACCACTTCACATACTGTAAGCAATTAGTACTACACCAGTAGTACAGAAGGACTTTTTGGCTCGCTTTGTCTCCCACGCACATTTGCAAATTCAGCACAAGCTTTACTGCCAGTAAAGTTTGATGGACAATTATGGGGGAGTCTCCTCCATTGCTGGAAAAGACCTTAGATGCCTTTACCAAGTTAATCCAGGGCAGCTGAGGTTGGAAGGCACCTGTGGAGATCAGGTAGTCCAGTGCTCCTGCTGAGAACAGTCAGCTACAACAGGTTGCTGAGCATCATGTCCAGTTGGGTTTGAATATCTGGAAGGATGGAGTCCCTCTTGACAACCTTTTCTGGTGTCCAAACACCCTCAAAGTAAAGGTGTTCTTTTTCATACGTTCAAATGGAATTGCATGTGTTTCAGTTGGTGCCCATTACCTCTTGTCTTGTCACTAGACACCTCAGAGAATAGTGTGCCTCCATCTTTGTTACTTTGCAGGTTTTTATATATGTTGCTAAGATCTCCCTGAGCCTTCTCCAGATTAAAAAAAATCACAGTGCTCTCAGCCCCTCCTTATGACTCTTCAGTCATTTTATCAGTCATCTTTGTGGCCCTTCGCTGGACTCACTCCAGTATGCCCATGTCTCTCTTGTACTGGGGAGCTCAGGACTGGAGCCATTACTCCAGAAATGGTGACACCAGTGCTGAATAGAGGGGAAGGATCACCTCGCTCGACCTCCTGGTAGCTCTCTTCCTGATGCAGCCTAAGGAAGCTGTTGGCCTGCTTTGCTGCAAGGGCACGTTGCTGCCTCATGGTCAACGTGGACCCTATGAGGACCTCCAAGTACTTTTCTACCAAGCTGCTTCCCAGCCAATTTGTCCCTAGTCAGTCATGGGCCCCCAGCCTGCCGTGGTGCATGATGTTATTCCACCGCAGGAAAAGGGCTTTCTTCTTTTCAAAAGAGAAGTTAAGCTCCTGTCAGCCCATTTCTCTGACCTGTCAAAGTCTCTCTGGATGGCAGCAAACCCTTCTAGCCTATCAGCCACTTCTCCCTGCTTTGTATCATCAGCAAACTTGTGGAGCTTGCACTGAATCCCATTGTCCAGGTCATTAATGAAGTTAATAAATGGTATTGACCGCTGGGGTACACTTCTAGTGACTGGCTTCGTGCCACTGATCACAGCCCTTTGAGCCCACCATTTCAGACAGTTTTGAAATTGACTTACTGTCCATGTTATCTGAACATTGGGCCATTTTGTTGTGTAAAGGGCTCTCAGAATTCCCAAACACTGCTAAAGACCTGGATTATGTGAAATGCAGTATTTTATATAACCTGTTCATCCATTAGGTCAGTTTGATTGTTTTATCACTTACAACAGCATCTGATCGTGCTGCTGTCATCCTATACTTGAAAGGTTTTTCAAGACTTTAAATTTTATATAAATCTGCATGTTCAATGGTATAACTTGGCTCCTAAAAATTATTTAAACTCTCTTTTGAAATACAAAATTGCTTTAGTAGCATTTTTCTCCTGATGTTGTTTGTTGTTGTTTGATTATTCTGTAGCGAATAAAACCCAAGAAGCCCTTGGCAGCATCACAATTTGGAACAAATCTTTGTGTGAAGAGCACCTTTCTTCCATTGCTGGTGGTGAACACCAAGCTTACTCAGCATTTCTCTCTCCACACTTTTGTTGATTGACCTTGAAATCCAGACTCACAAAATGAATCTATTAGGACATTCTTTCCTATCTTTTCAACTTTCATCTTGCCCAGTATGAAATTACTAGATTTTGCCTAACTTGGCTTCACTTTGGCCTTTATAATCTGATCCTTTCTGGACAATCGTTTCAAATCATGCTCCCTGTATGGCCCAAAAAGTTACCTCAGTATTTATTTGTGAAGTATTTAAGTGTCTTCTTTCTTCTTTGCTGAATATTCACCTAAAACAGTGGAATCTACAGTGATCTTTGCATGTATGAAAACTAAATTATTTAATCCATTTATGTATAATGTTTTGGGATTAAAACTGGTACAATTGCATTCTCTGATAGGTTCTCTACCTCTACTGTGACTTCAATTTTACAGATGTAGACTTGGCTTTCAGTTAGGTCTCTGCAAATGGTCCTTCAGTATCTATGGAAGATGGAAGGTGACACACTCTTTGTCATGCTAACATGGATCTGATCGCTGTCACAAGCATCATGTAGGGATTTTGTGCAGTTTATATAATTTTATGTATGGTAGCTCGATGCTAATGAAAAAAAAAAAAAGTTTTCACTTTACAAGCTAGTCATTCAGCAGTGCACATGAAACTGAATCTTTGTCTGCTCTTTCTGGTCTCCAGTGACTGATGAATAAAACTGAACAAGGACTAAATTGTTTCCAAGGAATGCTCAGCAGGAGGTAGGGAGATCCACTGAATAATTTTTCTTCAGTTCTTTGTTTACCACTTCTACCTTAACATACTTCCTGTCTTTTTATAAGCTAGTAGTACTAATAATCATTACTAACATTAGATTGCTTTCTCATGGCTCTCCTGTGCCTGATAAAAGCTTCAGAAGTTGTTGGATTTTATTTTGACTAATTCAATGGAAGTCATTAATTGAAAAATGAACAATATTGGATTTACTGTAAACACAAGTATTTTGAGCATTATTGTGTAAGTATCCTTTATTTTTCATGGTAAACAGATTTTTTAATCTGTCACGGCATAATGGTAACGGGGAGATTGTTTGAAATTAAAACAATGCTAATTATATTTAACACATTAACATATTTACATTCCTTTTTGTATGATGCACAGCTAATCCGTATAGCAGCCCCACTAACTGTTGACTTGAATGATTTAGTTCACAGGAGTGGTATGGTCCTAAAAGTCCTGGCAACAAGCATCATAGACTGTGTACTTGTGAACAGTAGTAAGGTATACACCTGTTATGCTTTACAGGGAAAATGCTGATAGGTATAAGGATCTGGTACATGTGCATAGCAGTGCCAGTCTAAATGGTGACGACTTTTGTGTGAATCAAGCAAGAGTTTCAGTAACTTTCAGTGCATGCTGTATTGATTTGCTGGCCCATCATGACTTCATGCATGAACTCTTTCTAGTCCATGGCATTCTGCTGGGGACCAAAGCTACACTCCATCCTTTGACACTTGGACGGCATTTGAGATTTTTACTGAATAAAAAACTTCTAAAAATAATTTCCAAATCTTCAGTTCACAAAAAAAAGCAAGGGAATTAGGAATTAAATATTAAATCGTTTCCTACTCCTATGCCATGTGAAGGTTAATAAAATTTGTTCCCATAAACAAGGGCATGGGAGAAATCTTAGTTGCAACATGTTTGCAGTAGAAGAGAAATCCTGATTTCAGGCTTCATTCTCAATTGGCTTACTGATACAAGTTTATGTCAAACAATTGGGGTGGTAAGCTGTATATATTGAAGCACTGACCTTAACGAGACTAATGCAGCTAAAATCCTGCACAGTTCTTTTAAAATGTCAGGGGTTAATGTTATTTAAATGCAGTATTTGGTGGTTTAATTGAGTCATGCTTCGTTGTCTTTTACTGCACATTAATGCCAATGAAACACTGATTGTTGACAGAAAGTTCTCTTCAGCAAAGTATACACTGACATATCATGCTGCTATAGAAAAATAGTGTGCAAGACAGGGCAGTCGTACTCTGCTGGAATAGGAATCCTATACTGTCTAAATGGTGGCAACATTCATTATACCCTGACAGGAAATGTGAACTAGGGTGGTTTTTTTCTCTTATATGTTTTCAAACTGCCTCTTGAGAGGACTGATAAGACAGAATTGTTGGGTCTTTAGATAAATAAATAAATAAATAAATAAATAAATAAATCTATCTCAAGATTTTTTTGTCAGGTGTGTCACAGAAGCTAGCAAATGTACCTTAAAAAGTACAAAGCCGATTCCAGAAGGCAGATTTGCTACAGGAGCACCTTCTGATAGCTTTTGTAAGCTTGCCTTAGGACACACCAATGGCTTTTCATCTTGCCTTTGCCTAAGTTTGGAAAAATAACTTCATTTTCTTTCTCTGAATACTTCTCAGTGTTAAGTCCCTGTGCCAGTCTAAAACCCTCAAGAAAAAATTGATGCTGGCTTGGCAAGTGAGATATAGAAATACTGTAAATTGTGGTCTCAAACAAATGAAAGCTTTTGAAGAGGGATATGGGAAGCAATAAACTCTGGTGAGCTTACAAGAGCTTGTGTGCACAATGGGTGGGGTATATTTTGTATTGTGCTTTTGCATGGTAGAATAACTATTCCAAAATAACTGCCCTCATATGGACAGCTGTTATATACTTCCTTATTTTGGCTGAAGTAGTCTGCATACTGTTGGTCTAGTCCCATAGGGCTTTGTTATGTTCTTGGGCTCTCTGCTTTCCAGGATTTTTCTCATGACTGCAGGATGCTTTCTGGAAGTCATTAGAATTCTGTGTCTTGGAAATGAGTTTGTAAATGCTCGTGAGTTACGAGGTTTTTTTTTTTTAATTTTTTGCAAGCCAATCTCATTTTTCAAGTTGATGTCAGCCAGCCTGGTTGAAGCCTGCAACTGCAAATGGACCTAGCTTGTATGAAACTTTGGAATGCTTTATTTGAACTTCCTGGTTCTTCTGGTTCTATTGTTCGGCATTGTAAATAAACCCCTTTCTAAGGGGTGAGCCAAATATCCCAATCTTAGACTAACTGGATAGCAGTACTAGTCATTTGGTCAAAAAGCTCCAAGAATAAAGGCATGTAAAACTGACCAATTAGAAAAACTGTACTAATATTTTTCTAATGGACATCCTAATTTAGGAAAAGTTATTGAAAGGGGAGAATAGTTAGCAACAGCTTTGATTGTAAAGGAAAGAAAAGACCTGGGAATCTTTGGATAGCTTCAGAGGACATCAGGTAACTTGTAGTCCTGTTCAGTGGCAAAAGGATCTGTTTAAAGAAGGGGTTTGTGTGATTTTAGCAATAAATTAGGGTTTGGAAACCAGATGCTGGCTGTGGCTCCCTATGAGAAAAAGAGCAAAAGACTTTTTATCTTTCATGTCAACTGCTATGTAAAGAAAAAAAAACCCAAACCAAAGAAACAAACAAAATATTCCCAGTTTACCCTTCAAGATGGAATCCTTTTGTCCAGGAGCCTGATTGTAAATTCTCTTAAGAAAGAATTTATACCATTTTCTCCAGTCATTCTCAGATGAAAAATGTTACCTATCTGCAGAGTCTGTTCATTGTCATCTCTACTGTATTGCTGTTCTGCAGTCTGTGAGGGTATCTTAATTTACAGAAAATGCAAATTTCCTCCACTGTGAAACACCTTTACCACTGTAACTGCGTCAAAAAGCTTCATTAAATACGTGCAGAATATTTGTTGTTTGTGTTGCAAGTTTGACGCACGATATGATTGGCTGATTGCTGCACAGGGAAAGGTAGGGAAATCAATAAATGTTACTACTGGAATATTGAATTTGCTGGAATTTCAAACAAATTGCTTAAAACCTAACAGAGAACACTCTGACTGAACTGACTCTGCAGTAGTAGTAAATTTAAAAGGAAAAGATAAATAGGAGCTTTTATGAATGGCTCAGACTTGTTTTCCTGTAAACTAAACTTAGAAGCTGCTGGTTTTCTACATAAATAAAATTAAATACCATTGTTAATGGATCTGCTGTCCATTTTCGTTTCGGGAGAAATTTGCCTACAGTGGTGCCCTGTGGTTACAGGTTCTGACCAGACTACAACAGGATGAAGATTCACAAGCTGTATAATGCCATTCTCTGCAAAGGAAAAGTTGGTTCCTTCCCCTGTCAGAAGCAGTGAGTTTTACAGTGGGCTGAGCAGAAAAGTATGATTCTTCCTATTTCAGCAAAAATGTTTCTGTGTCACGTACACGCACAGCTTGACTTCCTGAAGGGTACAGATTAAACGGTTGAGGTTATTTGAAAAGTGTCTGAAGTTCTCTTCCTAGCCATAAAGAATTGCACTATAAAGATTTATAATTTGAAAGGGAGGAGTTTCCTCTTTTTTGGTGCTGCACAAAAAGTCTTGGTTTCTTTTAATAACTGAAATGGTTTCTACCTCTGTCTGAGTCTACAAGAACCTCTTACAAAGTTCATAGAGTAGTTACAGTTCACCATGTGAGCTAGTCAAATACAAACTTAATTCTTTGAGCAGCTGCTAGTCATCTTTTTCGTGAGACCAGTTGTCTAATTCACATCCAATTTAAAGACTATAATTTTATAGAAAAGTCTGAGCCTCTCAGAAATATAGAAACCTTAGGGACACGAAGATGAAATGTGGAGAGTTACTTGGACTGACTCTAGACTAGAATCTGGGCTGTAGTCTCAGGGAAAGTGTTGTGATAGAAATTTCTGCATGGCTTTTCCCCCCTGCCCCTGCCCCAGTTCTTAGTTTCCTGTGTGTTTGCTTTGTTCCTCTAATTGTGTATGTATGTATACATATACTTATTTTCACAGTCAAAATTCTGCCTTTTCCAGAATGAAGGAATTCTCTGTGAGAATGAAGGAAGGAAGAAAGTAGATTCAGTAGTGCAGCTTTGAGTATTTCTAGAATTGCCCCTATATTAGAGCAGAGTTTAAACATTATCGAAACTGAAGGGTCACCCATCTGGGTAGTAAACCTGATACCCCAGTTTTCTTGTTCTTGACTACCAACATCAGTCAATTCTAAGGGATATTTTAACACATTTTCTTTGCCCTATTTATTAATATTGTGAGGGGTGTGTCTAAAAAGAGGTGTCCTGTCCCCAAGGAGAGCATTATTTTACCATTATTATGCAAACTTGACTGCTATTCTTAAAACAATCAAATAAATTATGCCATATACATATTAACAAAAAAGCTGCATGATGGGAATTTAGAGGACTGCAAAGAAAAATGAAGGTCGTTAAAATCAGTCGATTCACTTGGCACGTACATGAGAAGCATAGTATGCAATGCACAATAATGATGAGACACACCAATACACAAGGCATATAGCTATCAGTCTAATAAAAGGGTGGAAGGAGAACTTCATCATTGTGAGGTTTGTGTCCACAGCAAATGAGAGGATGAGCATATCCTAAAATTCCATCATTTGTTCTCTCTGTCTTTAGCTTACAGTACCCAGAAGTGTTTGGTTCATTAAGGAGCTGTTCCTGTTTTATGATGATTACTTCATCTATTCCATAATGCCACCACGCAAGTGATGTGATCATTCTTGTGGTTCACAGAATGAAGTCATCAAATTCATAAACTTTTGCAATAAATAACTGCAAGCAACCCACTTACTTAAAAATCACAAAATCACAGAATGGTTGAGGTTGTAAGGGACCTCTGAACATCATCTAGTCTGGCACCACTGCTCAGAGCAGGGTCAGCTAGAGCAGGTTTTCCAGGACTCTGTTCAGTGGAGTTTTGGTATCTCCAAGGACGGACACTCTGCAACCTCTCTGAGCAACTTGTGCCAGTGCTTGATCACCCTCACAGTAAAAAAAGTGTTTCCTAATGTTCAGAGGGCACCTCTTGTGTTTCAGGTTGTACCTATTGTCTCTGGTCCTGTCACTGGGAACCACAGAGGAGAGTCTGGCTCTCTCATTGTCCTTCCCACCTGTCAGGTATTTATACACATGGATAAGAGTCCCCTGAACCTGCTTTTCTCCTGGCTGAACAGGCCCACCTCTCTCAGCTTCTCCTCCTTGTTGAAGTTCTTCTGAATGGCAGCAAAATACTCTGGTGTATGTGTCACACTTCCCAGTTTTGTATCATCTGTGAATTTGCTGAGAATGCACTCCATCCCATCCTCCAGGCCATTAATAAAGATGTTGAACAGCGCTGGGCCTGATTGTTCAGCCAATTTATAATCCACTTCATTGTCCACTTATCTAACCTATACTTTGTCAGCTCGTCTATGATGATGCTGCAGGAGACAGTGTCAAAGACTTTCCTGAAGTCAAAGTAAACACCAGCTACTGTTCTTCCTTCATCCACCAAGCTAATCACCACATTGTGGAAGGCAATGAGGTTGGTCAAGCATGATCTTCCTTTTGTAAATCCATGCTGACTAGTCCCAATCACCTTCCTGTCATTCATGTGCCTGGAAACAGTTTCCAGGAGCAGTTGTTCGTCACCTTCCCAGGGACTGAGGTGACGCCAAAGGGCCTGTAGTTCTCAAAGTCTTCCTTTCTGCCATTCTTGAACATGGGAGTGCTACTTGCTCTGTTCCAGTCTTTGGGAACCTCTGCTAGTCACCATGACCATTCAAAGACAATTGAGAGTGGCCCCATAGTGACTTCAGCAGCTCCCTAAGCACTTTTGAGCTTATATACAAACACTTTGTTACCGGCTTCCTAACCTCATCCTTCTTCACAGAGTTTAAGTATTCCTCACTCCAGATTTTCCCTCTGGCCTCAGGCACTTGGGATTCCTGAAAGCTTTTTTTTCTAGTAAAGACCGAGGCAAAGAAGGCATTGAGTACCTCGTCCTCTTTGTCAGTTGACACCAGTTTCCCAGCTCGATTCAGCAGTGGGCTCGCATTTTTCTTTTGCTCTTCATTTACTTGTAGAATGCTTCCTTGTTGTTCTTCACACTCCTTGCCAGATTCAGCTCCAGGTGGGCCTTGGCTTTCCCAACCCCATCCCTGCACAACTGGAAAGCAACGCTTTACTCCTCCTGGGTCACTTGACCCTGCTCCCACCTCTTGTCCACTTCCCTTTTATGTCTGAGTTCAATTGTGTGAATAAAATGGAAATGAGAGGTCAATGAGAGTTGTTATTTCACATCTACCTGTAACTGTTGGTTTTGGTGGTTAACAGATGAGGACAAATATGAAGTCATATTAACTGCTACTATGTGCCACATGTGGCCAAAGATCAGCAGAAATATGGCTCCTGGTTGGTAGGCTATGAACTGCCAGACGTTCAAACGCACTCATTTTGATGGACTTGATTATCACCTAGAACTCCTTGGCTTAAAAAGTTAGACTATATTGAAAAATAAACGGCTAAATTGTATTTGTGTAAGGAAAACTGCTGTATTTTCCTCATCCATATTTTAGGTTCTGCAGATAGATATGGAAGTATATCTACAGCTAAAGTTTATTCTTACGTGTTTTTCCATGTCAAACAGGAAATTCTGAGAATACTATGGAAACTGTATGAAAAAAAAGTTTTGTATTACTGGTTAATAGAACCTCTCTGCAGTTTTTAAAAAGAATACTTCAGAAAAAAGTGGTGAATAAGAATGGATAATACAATACATGGATGAAAGTGGAATTTATAGAAACTGCTGATGTTCAGAAAATGAAAGGGCTGGTAATAGCAATTAATGATTGTGAAGTCTGCTACTCTGTTCTGTGAGATGTTAAAACCATGTCTGAAAAGGGGAGAAGATTAAAATACATATTGATTGGCTGATGGGCAAAAGGTAAGGTTTAAAAGCAAAGGATTGGCTAATATGCGTGGTATTAATTAAACTCTTCTCATCATTGTGAATAAACAAGGGCTGATAACCCATATCTGTAAATACCTGCATTGATTCCAGATTGTGTGTACTTCAAAGGCCTATGCCATGTAAACCAGAAATCACCTTCAGAAGGGTCTTTTCCTGCTCTCAGAGGAACTGCAAGACACAATGTTTTCTGCGGCACAATTTTCATTCTCAGTTTTCCTGCTCATTTAATAGGCAACACAAAATGGGTGGATTGATAAGAGAGGTCCTAAATTGTACAAGTTTGCCAGAAATACCTCATATGTCTTCTGTGAGGACAGACAACACAGAAAAGGCAAGTGTGTCAATTTAATCAACTGTTGATAACCAGATGTGACCAGTTATAAAACATTTGGATTAGACCTGCAAACATGGAGACATCACAGTCCTGTTGAGAATGGAAGGTAATAAACCATAAACTAATATCCCATACAAAGACTGAGGTGGGATATCTCCTGTATGAAATCCTGACCCTACTGACGTGAATAAGAATTTTGGCCTTTTATTCACCAAGACCTGTACTACATTTAAGATGGATTACTTGCCTGCTAGGATGCCCAGTGCTTTAAGGAATGTTTCTCAAGCAACATGTGCTTCTCAGTGTTTCTCCTGCCTTGGGTGTAGATGTTTTTGCTAGAAGAAATAGTAACAATATCCAGCACTTCTTTTCTTTTCTCTGAGACTTTGAAAGCCTTTTATAAAGTGCCTTTAGCTCATTTTAAGACTGCTGCAACTACAACCCAAAGAAGTTTTAAAGGACTTGTCTAAGCTAAAACACTCTGTACTGTGAGATAAATAGATCCAGATGTTTTGCCTCCTATTCTTATATGGTCCCTTTTCCCTTATCTGTGGTTGTCTCAGATTTAGTTCTCTCATTTCCAATACTTAAAATAAAATTTAAAAATTAGAAGAATGAAACCTGGGTTAAAAGAGTTCACTGAAGAGAACAACATGTCTGCCTCATGACTACTTGGTGTCCCCAGCTTGTATGTGGGTTATATATATATATTTTTTTTCCCATTTTCTTTTCTGTGTCTCTTCTATTAATATGTTTTACTGACATTAAAGACTATTCTGTCATGCAATGTTGCATGACCAGGAAAGATCTGTAGCACAGATAGCAATGAAATACAGCAAGAGGTAGTGTGTCACTTCTTGCTATCAGATGAAAGCAGAGAATGATTTCTACAGTTTAGCAGAGTCCTTAAAAATGTTAATTAAAACTCAACCTGTGTAAGTAAGGTTGACTCAGGTTTGTGTACTAGCTAGTTTGGGTAGTTGTTTTTTAATGTAAACTAAAATGAGGTGTTCCAGAGTGTCAGAAACTGAGCTGCAGCCTGGCCATCTCCACAGCACAGGTCCAGAGTGGGCAGCAGGGCTGCAGCCTCCCTCCGCTGCCTTTGTTGCTGCTGGCTCTCCCAAACAGGGTCATGTTGCTCTAGTGTTGGTGAAGCCAAAATGGACTGACACCATTACGAACTGCTAGTTGTTTCTTGCATTCCCATCACATATTCAGACAGCAGTGCTATGTCATCTACAATCTTTTTCACTTGCTTCCCTGCAGTCATATCTGACGCCCTTATTAGAGTTTTCAATTGATTTCTGCTGCTGCATCACCCAGTCAATTGCAACGCTGCACAGTGCAAGGCTTAAGCAAAAAAAAAAAAAGCTGCCCTGGTTACTCCCTGGGTTGTCTATAAGCCACTCAGGATTCCCTGCTGTTTGTTTTCACATAAGATTCAGTGCAGTTTCTGGCAAAGCCAATGATCTCAGTAGCAAGGTTGCAGTGGTAGCATCACTATGGAGATTTCACTCTGTTTCTCTTGTCCAAGCTCCTTGAAAAAGTGAGGAAGTTGATTATCACACTGTTTTCAGTACTTAACACTGCTGCCTGTTATGTCAAGATGTATCAGGCAGGGGAGCTTCATACTGATGGTGCTCAGGCATTTATTTCCAAAGGTATCAATTAGCAAATTAGGAACCCTACCTCATGAGACAATTGAAAAGGTTTACTATATTTTTGCTATCATAATAACATGCATTACCTGGTGCTTTTCATCTAGAGAGACTACTAGTGCATTAGAGCCAATGGAATATTAAAATCTGTCATTTGCAGAAGTAAACTGAGAGACAGAGCAATTAAGTGACTGGTCCCAAATACTGGTCAAGACTAAGTTTTAACATGGACTTATGGGACCCAGGTTCTCAGCCCCCTTTCAAGAGACCAAATTGCGCTAGGGTTTTTCTGTTGCTATTTCATGTGCTTTCCACAGTCATAATCTATAGTTGAGACCTAAGAATACTGAGGTCTAAAAAAAACCCTCAAGATTTTCTTCCTAGTCAGTTTCAATCAAAATTGAACTGTAGCTGATGTTAGAGATGAGTATTTCAACCGAGTGGCTAAATGAAAGGCAAAACCTAGTCCTTGCAATCTGTCCATGCAAACAGTCCCTATTTTTTCTTGCCATAGCCTTGTTATACTTTGTAAAACATCTTAATTCTCCATTCTGTTTTTTCAATGTAGTTGTATAAATGAGGGAACTAGGGTCATTCCTATTGAGTCTTTCCTACTGCATCAGTTCAGTTAGTTTCTTGTGAAGAACATCAGGAGGTACGGGTGGAAAACTCATGTGTAATCTGATTTTCATGGTAAACTGTCTGAAAATGATAACTGAATAAGTATTTTTGAAAGCAAGAAAAGTCCATTTACTTGCCCTTTAAATCCACTTACAAAATTGGCACCAGTTCTCCTTTTTGTTTATTTTCCTTATTCTGTTAAGAAATGGCCTGTGCTGCTAGTATCTGTCAATCTGTCCCCTTGTACTTGAAACACACTGCTTGTCCCACTGGAGATGTTCAGGCATATTGTATTCAAATCTTACTTTTGCTGAAGATATATACCTACAGTTCATCAGGCTAATGCAAGGAATAATTAGGAATAATTAGGATGAAATCTGGCAAGTTACTAAAACCAGACAGGGGTTGTTGTTGTTGTTTTGTTCTTTTTTAAAAAATTGGTGTTCACAACTGATTTCTTTCTTTACTGGGCATCATGCAGTTCAGAGGAAGAGAACCCTAGTACTAAATCATCTTGTCTAGGGGAAGAGTAGAGAAAGAAGGAGATGACATGCAGGAGTTGCTCATGGGCACTGTGTTTCCTTGCAAAGATGCCATAAATCTAGTGATTGTCTCTCTGAAGACATAACTTAAGGATCCAGATCTATTTTTGCCTTTCAATGCCAGGCCCTCAGTCCAGCATGTTCCCATCTTCTAAGGTTTAGAAGGTGCTTTTTCCTATCTGTTGCGCCCACACAGGAACCAGTCACACTATTGAGCAGACCTGAAGGGCATTCAGTTTGTTGGTTTTGTGGCAGGATGCCAGGACTGGCCACGTGGAATGCAAGCCGATGAAGACATACCCAAGTGAAACCTGGAATTAACCTGATACAAATGCGATCATTTAAAGTATAAATCTATGAAACTGAATTTTCTTCCTCCATGTTCCTTCCACAGTTGCTTCTTTCCTTAGGGGTACTATTGCTAGGAGCCACACTTCTAGTAACATAGGATATTTTCAGACACCTCAGATTGTATCAGGAACTGGAAGCCAAAGAATGAACCAAAATACTGCACTTTCTTTGTTAATACCTGTATTTTTCCAGAAATGCTTGAAAATGGCCTTCTGCGGTAGTTACCCTTTCCCATCCCAGGGGAGGTGGATGTAATATCTCCAAGAGGCAGCAGAGCTGTTCCAGCCTCCCCAGAAAGAGAGATCATTTTGCTGTGACAGGGCTGCTTGGACTAGTGTCAATCACAGCCATCTTTGACAAGCAGATACCCAAAATGCCATTGTCCCAGTCACCATTTGGAATGGAAATGTACTGTGATTTAGAGTCATTGTACAAGTGTATGTGAGCTATGACAATTTAATCTTTCTACTATAGCAAATTTTAGGCAGGCTGGTGCTGCCTCTATTAGTAACTCCAGAGCATCTAGCTGATAATGCTGGCACCAAGGTTTTCACTATGCTTCAGGAGCTCAAGCCCTTTTTGTCAGAATGTTCCAAAACCCGAGATAAGTTAATTAGCAACTAAAAGCTGTAAAAATGCTTTAAACTGCAAATATGGCATCGCACAAACCTTTCAAAAAATGTTTCAAGTAAAAGCCCTAGCATATTAATTCCTGTGAGCTGCATATGTCTTGAACATAGGAGTATTCAAGGCCAGGTTGGACGGGGCTTTGAGCAACCTGGTCTAGTGGGAGGTGATCCTGCCCACGGCAGGGGATTTTGAACTACATGACCTTTAAGGTCCCTCCCAACCCACACCATTCTATGATTCTATGTACTCTCCCACTGTACTGGCACTGGGGATGCCCCATCTCGAATACTGTGTTCAGTTTTGTGCCCCTCACTACAAGAAGGACACTGAGCTGCTGGAGCGTGTCCAGAGAAGGGCAATGAAGATAGTGAAGGGTCTGGAGCACAAGTCTGATGAGGAGCAGCTGAGGGAACTGGGGTTGTTTAGTCTGGAGAAGAGGAGGCTGAGGGGAGACCTCATTGCTCTGTACAACTACCTGAAAGGAGGCTGTAGCGAGGCAGGGGTTGGTCTCTTCTCCCGGGTAACAAGTGATAGAACAAGGGGTAATGGCCTCAAGTTGTTCCAAGGGAGGTTTAGATTGGATATTAGGCAAAATTTCTTCACTGAAAGGGTTATCAAGCATTGGAACAGGCTGCCCAGGGCACTGGCGGAGTACCCATCCCTGGAGAGATTTAAGAGACATGTAGATGAAGTGCTGAGGGACACGGTTTACTGGTGACTTGGTAGTGCTGGGTTAATGGTTGGACTTGACAATCTTAGAGGTCTTTTTCATCTAAAATGCCTCTATGATTCTATGATAAGATAAACAGGGATATATTCCACATGCTAGGAGAATGCCACAGTGCACTTCATAGAATAGGTCATAGTAATTTCCTGTGTTCTGGATCTTAATGTGTGTCACCTCATCATTTCTTTTGACAGAGAGAGTGAAATCTCCTGGGTTGCTCTTACTGGGTTGAGCCAGAAAGCTGCCATGGACACCCCTGGTCAGAAGCAGCTTCTCTGCCTCGATTCCACTGATGTTGGGATGAAAACAGCTGTGGGAGGCCATGGCTCCTCGGAGCTCTGCTCAGCGCTGCAACCCTGGCCCTGCACTGGCTGCCCGCATCGCTACGCCCTGGCAGGGCGCCTGGGCCACCTTGTTACACCACTTGTGTAACTGAAAGTGAAAACTTACATGTGCTGCTGCAAATTCACATACCGATGGGTATGAATGGATCAGCTCAGAGCACTCAACCAGGCCACTTTGAAGACATCCTCTGGGCAGAAGCTGCCGTGAACGTGTGGCCGGATTGGCAGGCTGTGATGTGCTGCCTGGGCAGGCAGAAGGGTTGTTTGGTCTGGGGAAGGAGCCGCGGGGCCTCAGTGGCTGGGTGCCCCATGCTGGGCACTGCCTGAGGTCCCAGTGAAACTCAGTGTGGTGAGTCCTGTGATCCTGCATAAACAGATGTCCATGGGATGAGTCACAAAACTATAATTACACACAATAGTGCAAATGTTTAATTAATCAGGTCTCATGTCCTTATTATCCCCTCACTGGGTTTCACTAATAATGACCCAGTGGAAAATTCTGCTTCTGCCTGTGAATTATATTTTATTTACAAGGGTTTCATTTCTTAGATGATTTTTCTCTCTTTTTCCTGGGTAGCACTACCAACAAGAAAATAAAATTCTGATGTCCTTTACAAGTAAAACTTGTGACTGGCCTAAAATTCAAAATCAGGGAGGGCTTTGTGCTGTCTCACATGGTTCCTTTAGCAGAATAAATTAGAATAACTTAGCACTTAATACATCTCTTGCCTCACATTCACACGATGCATAAATATTTGGCTGTAATCCTATCACTAATGTCGAGAGGAAAAGAAAGGAGGTTTTGAAGGAAAAGCCATTCTGGATGAGGAAAGAAAGCAACCCCTTCCAAGCTGGTTTGTAACCTGTATGAAGGGTTAAATCACAGAAGGGTGACTGAAGCCAAGAATGGAGTTCCAGCTTCCTCTGCTGACAATGCCTCTGCCACTCCTAAAAGCCAGCCGCTGCAAAGAAAGTGTTAAAAAGGATATTGTTTGCATTAAGGGGCTGAATTTTCCACTGGGTAATCATCAGTGAAACCCAGTGAAGGGCAAATGAGGATGGCAGGCCTGATTAATTAAACATGTGCTACGGTGCTAAGAGCAAGATTTATGCTATTGGTTTTGTGAGAGTCATTGATATTAATACTGCTAGTAGAAATTTTGAGCTGCTGTTTACTGTTTCCATTTTTCAGCACAGAACTGGTGTTAAAAGTACAAATGAGGGTTGTGGAGTATTGCTGTGACATTCTAGTTTCGCTCTCTAAATGTTACTCCTGCTCTACAGAAGAGATCTTGCAGTGTTGCTCTTAGATGCTCTGTTGCACTCTTTCCATTATAATCTTCAATTCTGGAGGCTTTTAAACGTGATTACAATAATTTACTTTGGGCTAAAATCTACTTTACAAAGATCTCCATCCAAGATACATACGTTTACTTATGTATACATGAGTGCACTCCCATTTGTACAGAATATTATATGGAACTTTCTGAAAAATATAACAAAAAATAGCAGAGTATACATTTGTAAGTTACAGGAATGCAAATAGATATCTACTAGCGATCTGTGAAGCTGTACACATGGTGGTGCGTGGCATTGCATTCCGTTAAAACCAAATGACATCGTCTGTTTGAGCCTGAAAGAGCCAAGTGTCATTACAAAGCATGGATAGAACAAAACAATGTTTTGGGGATAACAAGGGCTACTGTATATGGACACTCTCTCCTCTAAGCAAAAAGAGGCTTTTATAAAGCTGCTAAGTATTTTCATCACTTCCAAGTTGATAGGCAGCACATTCAGAAGTATCTATTTCATGTGTTAGTAGAGTACAAGCTGAATGCCCTTGCACTATAAACACTGTTTCAGAAATGTGTTTAAAGGCAATTCTGCTTTTATTCATTAACATGCCACCAGAAATATAGCAGTAAAATCTGCAGTGTGGGGTGTGAATGTGTGTCTTGGGGTGGAAGAAGAGGATGTCTGTTGTAAATAAGCTTGCTCACATAATGGAGAGCATGCACGAAAACCAACCAGGTCAGTGTCAGTTTAGCTTGTATTTTCCTGATAACACACTCATGTGTTTGCTTTTCCCATTACACTAAAGTGGAACATTTTGTTGGAATGATGCTTCTTTTTTTCCTTTCTTGACAAGAAACTCCCAGTAGTCACCTATAGCCCGATAAAGTCTGTAGTTTGAAGTAATTTTGCAAGGTCTCAGGACTAAGGCGAGCTTGCAAGGCTTTGCATGGGGTCTTCTTGGCCTGCTTGGAGCTTTGTTTTAGTTAATTTAGATATAACAACAGTTCTTCCAATGATCAGGTGACTCATGTCTAATTTGTTTTGCTTATTTTTGTATAATGACAGAATAACCATAATTTTATATTTCATAGTATGAAAGTATTTTATACTTTAGACATAATATTATATTTTACAGTATAGTTATTCTGCACAGAATGCAAAATTTATGACACCCTCATAATGATGTCATTATTATGTCATCATATGATATGCAAGGGGGAACAGACTGGCACTGGAAACCCCAGGGCTACAAACAAGTTTCCTCTGTTAGATAAAGAGGCACAGACCTGAGACCTAAGCAAAACTGGCCAGAGGGGCAACAAGCAGCAGGTATCTGTCTACCAAGTGTAAAATACACCGTCCAGAGTAAATTGGGATGTCACATGAGCTCCAGACCAATAAAGACAGAAGTGTAGAAGTGTGTCACATGGGTGCTGCTGCCAACCTGAGGAAATGCAGGGGCTGCAAGAGTGTCAGTGTAGAACCAGAGAAAGGGGAAGATAGTAAGAGGTTTTATATAATGATTTTTAAACTGCATTACTACATTATTACATTTTGTGTTAATGAGATAATTTGAATGATGACTGTTAGCATTGTTCTAGCTGGACTACTCGTTAGAACTACTTGTTGTTTCTTAGTTACACTGTAGGCTTTTAATTACACCAGCAAGAAATTCTAGGCTTTCCTTATAAGGTGTGCTGCCCTTTTTGCCCCATAACAAGTTTTTGAGTGTAACATCAAGGTGCTCCTGACAAATGAGAAATTACTGTTTGTTTGCTTTGTTAAGCGTTCCTGTCTCATGAGGAATGATGCAGGATTTAAATATTATAGCCTAGGTAGTGCCTACCTTGAAATGGGAAACCAGTTGCAGTTTTTCTATAGCAACATTCAATCTATATGTATCTGTTTGAGCAAGTGACAGCTTTGATGGAAAATTCATTATAATGCATATTTTAAAATACCAAATAGGCTGCTTCAGTAACTTCAGAGAAGTGTCTCCCTTGATCTGAACCAAGGAAGTTTATGGAGACCACAGCAAAGACTGGATCTTCAAGCAAGGAAGCAGCTCCTTGCACATGCCTGATGCTGGGGCATCATGTGAAGTTTCTGAACTTATGGGTACAACATCTCCAGTATTGATGGGGTACCAGGTGCTAGCCCCTGCAGTCTCCTGGCTCCATGTCATCCTGCAGAGCTCAGTGCTGAGCAATGGCTGGGTGGTGCTGCTGGCTGGATAACATGTGATCATCCTGGACTCTTTGCTAGGGTCATATCTTGGTTTGTTATGCAAGTCCTGTGCTCTCTTGTCAACACACATGGGTGGGAGACTAGCCTGAAACCCAGCTTGGCAACAATGCTAGCACACCAGAACTGTTTTACGGTGATGACTGCTGGTTTTCGTGTCAGAAGCAATGAAGTGCATTAAAGCATGTGGTGAGTGCAGGCCCCTCCTGATGATAGTGCACCTCTTCTGATTGATTACCTGCAATGTACACAGGAGGGATTTCATCTCCCTTGAACCTTGGTCTGTCTGTCTTTCTGGGACTACTAGGTCACTAATGAAGCTTTCCCTTTGTCATTTCCACTTGTGAAACACAAAATAAATTTTGGAAAAGTGGTGACCTTGCCTACCTGTAGATTAATGGAATGATTTTTGTGCAACAGGGCTTCATTTTGCAGTTTGTATGGGTATGGCATGCCTGCCTGAAGTCTTGCATCTGTCAGTTCACCATTGACAGCACACCAGTGGATGGAAGCACGACTGCTGAGTTCAAGTAGTGGGGAGACATGCGTGAAGTCGCAGTTCTTCTTGTGGGGGACTTAATTCCTTGAAAAGGTTTTTTACAAATTCAGTTGCTTGCTGCTGCAGAGCTGTTCTTTCAGGTGTGTCACCATCAGCCACTGGGGAAATCCAGATCCATCGAGATCAGTCACAGGTGTGGATTTGTCATGAGTAAATATGAGGATGTGTTCTCTCTTCATCCACACTCTTTAGGGTGGGTGCCAGCTACACTACAAACTAAGCACCATGGCAAGAAGGTACTAAGTAGCGTTAAGCCAGGTGACACTTTTCTGATGTGAAAAAAGTTTTTGGTTTTATATGGCACATAAATATGGACTGAAAAATTTATGAACTTAACCCACAATGTCAGTTGCAACCTGAACTCTCTATTCATCCCTCAAGGAACCATGAGGGATGAATGAAGAATTCTGGCATGTTGTCAACTTTGCATGGCACTGTAAGGAAGTAATTTAACCTCTCTGTATGTTGGTTTTCCTTATTTACTTTTTTAAAAAAATCTTACATACTTTTCATAAGATTCACCCCAACTGACAATTTCACAACAACTTTCATGTTTTCAAAGGAGCTGTTTCAAAAGAGCCTTGCACAGGTAAGCTTGGAACATTTTTTGCTTCTTTTCTGAGTGGCTGAAGAGTGGGTACATAAATTTGCACCTTAGAACAGATGAGCTGGTTTGTTCAGGTGATTAATGCTGCTATGTAGAACTTTCAAGAATATTTCAGTATCTGTTGTCCTGTTGAAAAACATTCCTTTGTTAAGTTTTAATAAAATCACATTGCTTTTGTAATTACATTTTATTAAGTTTTGTTATTTTTTCTTCATTTTTAAAGCTGCTATTTTCTTCACTGTACTCGCCATGTTCTGCTGCTACCAGGCCACTGCTTACACACCAGATGCTCTGTGCACTGCACTGGTAGCTGAAAATACACTTAGTAGTATTAGGTTTCAATAGATGGATAACTTGTGCGGGACTTTTGGTTCAGGTAACATATGCTGCCAATGTCCCACAGCCTCATTTGGAATCTCCAAAAGTTGTACGTATCGATTTTTTAACTTAATATGTGTTACATCCAAGTTCAGGGAGCTTTATGCTAGACTTTACCTTGGAAAAGAAAAGTGGATCTCCCAACATAAAATCAGTAGTTTTTTAGATGTGAATTGTCTCAACTTGATTACATTTGTTATATGCAAACATAATACAGACTGAACCGGCAATGCATGTACCAGAGGATGTTACAGGGTCAGCTTCACAGACCTGAAAACAATTTAAAGTGAGATCATCTAGGAAAAAGAATCTTGTTATTTGTTATAAAGCATTTATTTAGCTGCCCAACAAACAGACAGTCTAAAGGGCTATTACAGCTCAGGTTTTTGAAATAATAACAACAACAGCGTATTTTTTTTTCCTTAGAAGTTAGGCATAGAGGTGAAAATAATTGTTTATTTCCAAAAATATAAACATTATTAGAAAAATAGAAAATAGTATTGGTGAATGTAAGTTAAAAGACAGGAAAAACAGAAAACTGGTAAGTGAAGCAAAAGTTCACAAAGAGATACCTATGGGAAAAATCTACTGAGAAACAAAAGAAGTCTGCGTTGACCCATTGCTTGTTGGTACAGTTATTTATAATGCAGAAGACACAGCAATTCAATAAATGTCTTTGTTACAGACTTGATAAAAGCTCCTGCTTCTGTCATGTGATGCTAAACACTTCTCAGGTCCAGTGATAATGAAAGATTATTTTAAAGAACACCTTTGAAAATCAGATTATTTAATCACCTGTTGAAAGAATTTATACCAGCACATTTTAAACAAAATGGCTGAGAACTCCTCTGAAGCACTAACATTGACTTTTTCCCCTAACATGTCTCGTAAGTGTTCCGAGAGAGTAAAGCAAATACTGGGCCAGAAAACAAAGGGGCTGCTCAGCCTGCTGTTTTGGACCTCAGTACCACATAAATTAATGGAATATCAGCACAGACCCTAAATAAAAGGATGATATTTCTGTTAACAGCAGTGAGTATGGATTAAGAGAATAGGATGGGGAAATAACTGGTGTATTTGTGACATTTTAAAATGTTTTTTGATAAAAGCAGCATGTTAATCCAATATGCTAAGGAATCTCTGACGCATTTTCTTTTGTATTAACATGCCATTTGGTTGAAAGCCTAAAATGGTACCCAACCAATATTGCACTCACATAATGGACAAGGGGCAGGTTTCAAGAAGATAATTATAAATGCCTCTTTTTCTCAGGCCACAGGTGTTTGATCTGGCCTTATGCTGGTTAACATTTCCCTGAGCAATGATGGTAACTGCTGCTGATAAATGGCTGCTCATTCCACAAGAATGAGGGGGACAGAAAATAGTGATATTGGTTATAGCTGAAAGAAACAATATACATTTCCGAGGCTCTTTCATTAAAGGTAGTCTTATAATTGAGGTACTCTACCATGTTAAAAAACACAGGGCTTGTGGCCGTCATGAGCAAAGAGGGTTGCGCTGTGTTCAGTACCTGTACACTTGATGTTGTGCCTGCTGCAATATTGACCACCACTGGTCCCAAGGTCCAAGAGGGAGCTGAGATATGGAGATGGTTCAGGGAGAGACCCAGGTGATGCTAGGCCCTGAGGGCAAGCTGCAATGTGGAGTGGCATGCAGATTACTCCGTAGGACCATTTTCTCTATTAGCCCAACTCCTAACAAGATTAAGAGATGGGAAATTGAAGTTAGACAAATGCTGGCTAAAACAAGGACAGTTCTTTAAAGTGACAGCCACTGAAACAACAGAGACTCATGATTTACACCTGGGGGCAATTGTTTTGGTCAGATTTTTTTTTTTCCCCCTTCTTTTCTAAGAAGTGGACTGTAGTTCAAGAGCATGTGTTGGGCAGAAGCAGGCATTTCCTAAGGGAAGTTTGTTGTCTTTTTTTATGATGAGTCCATTCTGACATTAAAACCCTATTGATCTATTCATAGGGGCTAAAGTCAATATTTAGGTATATCAATAACAGGTCTGACTTTTCAAAATTCTTCACTTGATTTCATTAACCTTAACTTCTGGTTGTTATTCTACTTCTCATTGATTACTTGTAAATTTAAAAGAATGAGGATGCATTAGTGATTTTGACTACTGAAAAATTATTTTCTGTACCATTTTCACAAGGAAATAGAATTTCATGTGGTCTTTGTGGTTTTGTGTAAAACAGAATTGTATTTTTTAAATTTTCTAATACAAGAAGATGATACTGGTAGAGGGTCTTTCTTTTCTCTGATGAATTACACCAGTAAATTTACCAACAGCTGTTTTGATATACTAAGTATTGTTTATTTTTACAGTGGAAGTGATGGAAGTGGAAGTTTTATTTACTGCTATGTTGAATTGGCTTACATTATTGTTTTCATTTTAGATACAGGCTTTTAAAACCATCAGATCTCTGATGCTGTCTAAGACCTATTCAAATCTCACTCTACTTGAAGCATTCTGTCTGCCACAGTCAACTTGAAGTTTAAAAGTTGCTCATCTCCTAAAAACATTGAGAGGAACTTGGCTGTCCAGCTAAAATGCATCTTTACTTCTTCCATTCGACCTGTCTCTCAGGAATGATGCTAAAACACCAATAATTATAAGTTTGTAAAAAGTGTTTTAAGTTAAGGAAGAGAGACTGGTTATGTTTCTTGCTCAAATATCACGATGTGACTTCTGCCTGCCATACTGTGCCAGGTATCCTCAGTTGTTGCTAAAATTAACAATCAGCCTACTCCACGAAATGTATGAATGTGCATGGATGGCAGTCCTGCAGAGACCCGTGCCTGCACATCTTCCTCCTGAAGTCAATAGGCGAATGCAAGTGATTAAGAGTGTTCACATGCCTGTCTTGTAGACATTACTGCAAAGAGCAGACTTGGTGTTCACAGAGTGGCGTTCTGGTTTAATTAAATTCTCTGAATGTTTTTGTTAAATGACCCAGGTACTAGACTAATTTCAGTGGAATAGGCAAACTGCTTCACTCTCTATTTCAATTCCAGCACAAGAGCAATTTGTAATGTAAAATTGCAAAGTATGTCTTATTTAAGAGATAATTTATATAAAAGGGAAACTTCATGTCACCTGTAGCAGTGAGGGATTTTTCCAAACAACATACACTGGTTGCTTTTTAATTTGCTGCTCTTAGGCTCCTTTCTAATGGCATGACTAAACTGGTGAAAAAACAGAAAAATTGAAATCCAGAATGAAATAGAAGGAATGAATATGTACTAATATTTAATAGTTTGCAGGGGGTTTTTGTTTGTTTGTCTGTGGGGGTTTTTGTTTTTGTTTCGTTTAGTTTGTGTGTTTGGGTTTTTTTGTTAAGCAAGCTACAGGAGAAATTCTCTACAAGTGATATGTCCTGTGGTGGCAGGTACATGTAATCCCCTGACAATCCAATTTATGACTTCTTGAAAAGCAAGTTCACAGAAATTTAGTGATTTTCTCGGTCATTTTGCCCGGTTACATTCTGGAAGTCTCTGTGACAAACAACATTCTTTATATTAGAGGAAAATAAAACAAAATTTGGCCAGGCTGGGAAAGGATTGCAATTTGGGTTTTAAAAACCTATACCAGATATGGCATAATAGTTTCCATTTTGGATACTAGCTCTGATTATTAACAAGAAGAGCTTTATCTTTTAAATTCACTCAGATCAGGTGTGGCATGATGTCCTCATTAAGAAATGACACTCAGTTCTATGTAGCACTTCAATTTGGGCACATGCATGAGGTTAGGTACCTCGTTGAGTACTGTATTGCTCAAGGACAGATGTAACAAGCTGATTGCCAAAATGCTGTGAAATTTTCTTCCTCAGTCACCAAGTATTTTCAGATGGACTGAGATGAAAAGATCCACTTCCCTTGGTCCCTGAATGTCATTGTGCAACCTCTGATATCACCGGTGATGCTTCACAGCCAGTGAGCTGGAATAGCCTCTGAAAAGCAAAACCAGGATTTTCCTTCCCAACGTGGATTATCTTTATTTTATATAATATAGAAATTGAAAGATATTGTTGTCAGTTAGGGTCAGATACAAGAAGCCCATGGATGATAATGTAAACTCAGATTAGAAAGAAGCACCACAGGATTTTTCTTTCAGCTGGTCAAGGTGGCCATATTGATCTCAACAAGCCTTTTGTTACTACAAAGGAATACAGCTGGAAATAAAGATGCAGTAAGTCAAATCATAAGAGTTACAGATGATTCTGTTGTTCAGCATATCAAGGTTTGTCTTGGAACATGTCGTGGTGCAACTGAGGCCTTGGGGTAAATCTGAAGCATTTGAAGGCATTCTACCAAGGCTGGATTCAGGAAAATTTTATAGTTTGCATTATGGGAAAAAATTGTCATCTCGCAATAACCGGCAATGACATTAAATGGTATAAGATATACGTAATATCATATAAATACTTATATACATAAAGAGTCAAAGTAGCCTACATGAAACACAAGTTCCTTATCTGAATCTTCGCATTTGAAGGTGGCCTAAAAGATGACCAATAAAAATTATTTCTTCACATAGCTCTGCTGAAGACCAAGAAAATATAACCACAGAGCAATCAAACCTTAGTGCCATTTGACATTATTTAGAAGGGAGTGTGAGGAGAGACTTTCTACACAATTGAACACAGTCTGAGTCACTTGGGGAGGAAACAGGGAGCTAATGCTTTTTCTGAATTGGAACTTTGCCACAGCCGTCTGTTGAACTGGAGGATGTGTTAAGTGAGGTTTTCCACAAATACTATAAGCAGGTAAAATGAAAGCAATTTTGGCACAGTTGTTTGCTAATGGTAGGAAATAGGGTGTTAAAGCAATGAGATGTGCAGGCTCAGATCATAGAATCATAGAATCACAGAATCATAGAATGGTTTGGATTGGAAGGCACCTCAAAGATCATCTAGTTCCAACTCCCTTGCCATGGCAGGGATACCTTCCACTAGACCAGGTTGCTCAAAGCCCCATCCAACCTGACCTTGAACACTGCCAGGGAGGGGGCAGCCACAGCTTCCTTGGGCAACCTGTGCCCGCGTCTCGCCACCCTCACAGGAAAGAATTTCTTCCTAATATCTAGTCTAAATCTATCCTTTTCCAGTTTAAAGTCATTACCCCTTGTCATGCTCTTGTAAAAAGTCCCTCTCCAGCTTTCTTGTAGGCCCCTTCAGGCACTGGAAGATACTATAAGGCTCAGTATCATCTGCAAATTTTGCTGAGGGTGCACTCCATCCCACTGTCCAGGTCGCTGACAAAGATGTTAAACAGCACTGGTCCTAGTACTGATGATGCTGTGCTTCATAAGAAAAGTCAAGCAGAATCAAATTTTTTCCTTCAGAGAGATTGAGGGGAAGCCTTCTATGTTGAGGAAGAACGGACACTAGCTCCAAGTGACAAGTCTGTAGACAAGACCGCACTCCTCCATTTTAATGAGACTGTCTGAAGCTTTTACAGAGAACTAATGAGTGGTCAAGCTGAAAAAAAAACCCAACCACAACAGCAATGAAGAGACCAACAAAAAGCAAGCGAACAACCAACCAAAAACAAATCCAGAAAAGAAATCAATATCTATAAAGAAGTACAATGAGTAACAACAGAAACAACAGCGAGGGAAATTCAATTAAGAGAAAGAATGAGCCAATGACCTTTCCTATGAACTCCAGTATTCAGGTTTTCTATAAACACCATCTAACTCATGTGAATATGTTGTGCCAAAAACATTTTAGACAAAGAATAAATAAATAAATACCATATGGAGACCCAATTGGCCACCGTGCCAGAATTAACCTTTGAACCAAACTATGGTTCTAAATATGGGAATAAGGCAGGGGTGGGTGGGGAGTTTGGGGGAGGTGGGGTGGAATAAAGAAAGAAGAAAAGAACTTTTGTTTTCTATATGGGAGGGAGAGAGTTCATTGCTCCATGCAGTCTCGGGGAGTTCGCTGTTCCAGGACACTTTGTCATTGTGGTGGCGTTGCTGGGTTTCTGCTCTTTGTCATATTCCATTGCAGTCTGGGACTTAACTTGAGAGCATCAAAGGATTTCTCTGAAATGAATTTAACGGGTTAGCATTGCATCCACCCACCCACATGCAAAGAATCCCAAAGTGTCATCAGTCACGGATAATTTTCTGAAAAATATGAACTCCTTGACTCGGGAACCATGACAAAAAAAATGCAGCTTTAGCAATGACTTAGTCAATGAAACTATTTTTTCCATGGCTATTTTATTCCTTTTTCCTCCCCACTCTGAAAACATAAAAATATTCAAATGCTTTCTTGTCTGAAATGGAGTAGATGTCAAATCTTTCCTACTGTTTTGTATACACATGCCACATCTAGGCATCCCTCTCCTTTTGGCAAGAGAATTAGGTAACTTAACATAACCTGCTACTCCTTGTTAGGACATGTGATCATAAACTTTGTGTATGACAGAAAGATGGCTGTGTCTTTTGTCACAACAGGATTTTGATAGATCTGCCTAACACCATGGTTGAACCCCCTGATGTAGACCATTACAACTACAAGAATTTCCAGTCACTCTGATATTTATGCTTTAATATTAGTGGGATTTATGAGAATGTTGCAGTCTGTGCAAGTTTACTCAGTTGTTGATCACATTATGTATGTAACGGGAAACCTAATTCCACACATAATGTGATAAATGTAATAGGAAACTCTTGCCCAGCTTTGTGGTCAGGGATGGGGGAAAAGCTTTATTCCCTGTTTCTTGGCCAGAATAAGCACTTGCAGGCAATCAGAAAAAAAAAAGCAAACCTCACCTCATGGTCCAGTGGAAGTCCTAAGTCAAGTAGTTACAGTCATTGAAGTGTGTGGGTCATATGCATATATACATATTTTTATATGTTAGTAGAGGAATTTTATTCTGTATTCTCCTGCTGAGTATGAATATGTGACAGACAAAACTCTCCTGTTGTGACTTGTATGTTTGTGTGGGCTAGAACCAGCTGAGTAAAAACATAAGAGGTGTGTGGAGAAGAGTGAGTGGGACTGAGAGAGAGAACGGAGGGGGGAGCATCTGGGGACCTTCAGACAAGCCAATGAATTCAAGGGATGTAACTTCACAGCATGTATTAAAATTAAACCAAGAGAACAAGTTGACTGATGGAGGGGGAAGCTTTAACGCTCATAAAATACAATGAACTCATTTAAAGTGTCAGGGGATCTGTGAGCAAACTGATTCCAAACCAAACAACACTTTGTCTCCTTGTTTGGCAATTACTAACTTTTAGTATTATTAACTTTTGCTAACTCTCAGGGTGAGCAAGGCATGCATCCTCTTCCTTAGCCGAGTTTATTTAAATTGGTTCTGGAGGGGAAAGTTGCTGGGATCTGTTGTTGTATTCTAATGGACTGCTGAATACTTAATAACGAAAATGTGTTTAGACATAAAGTTAAGCAACTCTCATTTAAGGCACAGGTCTGAGGAGGCAAATAGATTCTTGAAGTCCTCATTCATTTTTCCTTGATCAAATTTTGAACTTTCTGAATTCAGTGGATGTTTTTCTACCATTAATTCAAGTTAATCTAGAAGGTAATGAAGAAGAGGTCGCAGTATACGGCATTTGGGTCAGTTGTTTGATAAACCTGTGTATTGTTCAGCTTTGCATGAAAGGACCTGGGGATCCTGATGGACAACAAGCTGAACATAAAACAACAACATGCCTTTACCGCTAATGGTATCCTCATCTTCACTAGGAGGACTGCTGCCAGCAGGTTGAGGGAGGTGATCCTTTTTCTCTACTCAGCACTGGTGAGGCCATACATGGAGTCCTGTGTTCAGTTCTGGGTTCCCCAGTACAAGAGTTGGACGTACTGCAGAGGGTCCAGCAAAGGCCCACAAAGGTGATTATGGGACTGGAGCATCTCTTCTATGAGGAAAGGCTGAGAGTGCTAGGACTGTTCAGCTTGGAGAAGAGCAGGCTCAGAGGGATCTTATCCTTGTGTATAAGTACTTGAAGGGAAGGGTATAAGAAGATGCAGCCAGGTTTTTTTCAGTGGTGCCCAGTGACAGGACCAGAGGCAGTTGGCACAAACTGAAATGGAGGAGGCTCTGTCTGAACATCAGGAAACACTTTTTCACCCTAAGGGTGATCGAGCACAGACACAGGTTGCCCAGAGAGGCTGTGGATTCTCCATCCTTGGAGATATTAAAAAACTGGACATGGTCCTGGGCAACTGGCTCTAGGTTGCAGGGGCACTGAACCAGATAACCTCTAGAGTAGTGGGTAGTTTATAAAGGGTTAATAAATGATTACTAGACGTGAAAAAGAGGTATAAGCCTTGTAGTAACAAGTGATATGGGAAGTTACAAGCATGTCAAGAGGAGGTGTAATGCATGGTTTTTAATAATGGTTAGCAACCTATTGACTGACTGAATTTTAAAACAATTTGTTATTTATTACAACATCTATTAATCATATATTGTTATTAATCATTTAATAACTTTCCATTTGCTGTTTTTATAGAGAAACTTAATGTAAAATTGTGCCTCCAATGAGATAAAGAAACCAAAGTAAATGCAGATCATTAGAATCTGACTTATGTATGAAAATATTGAGTTTTAATTATTGTTTTTGTGTGTCTCAATCTTTCTATATCAAGATCTGTAGGCCTGATTAATTTTGACTCATGCAAATATTTATTATGTGTACAAACATATTTCAGTCTGTCAATTTATAAAACTTAGATTTTCCCCAGAAATTGTTCAAGAAGCCAGTTTTTAAGGGAATTCACAAATTCTCTCCAGGAACAAAAACTTGAGTAGAAGTCTGGGTTTTGTTCTTTTTTTACTTTAGATGATAAGAGGAACATTTCTTGAGCCTGAGCAAATATTTAGTGGATATGTTTGATTAGTATTCCAAGAGGGGGTGTTAATAAGCACACTGTGAGTACAAGCTGAAGCTGGACTTGAGTTAATGGGAAGCTGCTGCACAGTCCTTTTGTTAATTTCATAAAAACATTTGTTGAGAAGGACATCTAGTGGGTCATCTGGTTCAGCAGCCACAGCATGGTTATTGGTGTTGAACTCCTACCAGGCTGAAGGGTAGAAGGACGGAAGGACAAAAGGCATAGCGTGGAGGCTGAACTGCTGCCCATCACACCTCTTTCCCCTCTCCAAGCTCTGCTGTTGTGGGCACAAAGGTTTGTCTGCAAACATAATTTCCAGCCTGAAGCTCTTCGGTATCAAGAGTGTTTTGGGTAACATTGGTTCAGTCTGCTCAGACAGAGTTTGGTTTCCTTTTGGTGCTACTTGCGTAGCAACAGGAGGGAGAAAAAATCCTTTAACCTACAGAATCACAGAAAATTCTTCAGTTGGCCAAGCTAAGAACGGGATGAATATTTGGAGCAGGAGAAAGTCTGTTTCTTGCCATTATCAAGAAAGGGGTGCCACTCCATGGCGGGAGTTCAGCTCTTTGAGGTTGTCAGGCTGTGTCTTGGCTACTCTGCTCTATTCTGGGATGCAGGAAAGGAGAGGAGGTCTCTTCTGCCCTGAATGTCTCCTCTTCAGGACTTGGTTTTCAGGCCATGTGGGAAGGACACAAGGAACCATCTATATCTGCTTGCTGGCTGACTCCCTGCCATGCTGGGCTGGCCTACAGGGAGGAACTGCACCGTGGGCTGACTGCACTGGTGTATATGGGGAGACTTGTCTCCATTGCTGAGCCAACCTCCAACTCCTACTGCTCATAGTGGTGGTTTTATGTCTTCCTCTGCCAACAGGCTCCTAGGACACTCACCAGAGTTTGTAGGTGTATGGGATATATCTTTCTTACCTCTTGGCGCTCAGCTGGAAGGCAAGTGTGCACTCCACAGCCTTTAAGTGATCCTGCCACTGCAGGCTCAAACAAATGGCCCCACATCATGTTTTCTCTGACAGTAACTGCTGCAGAATATATGCATGTTGTTCAACATTAATGATGCAGCTCATAGAAATGCCTCATTGTTTCACAGCTTCCTGACATGTTATCCCTAATCACCAAACCAAGCTTCATCTTGCTTTTCCACAACACCATCATGACTTTACAAGTGTCTTGTTTCAATGGTTGGAATAAAGCCTCCTTCTAAGCCAAGGAAATTCCTGTATACCAAATTAGAAGATCTGTTTGAGTTGGTTATTTTTTGTAACAGCAGCAAAAGCAGAAACTGTAGCGCTGATAGTCAGAAATCCCACCACAACCATCAGCAATTTAGTTTGACACAGAGATCTTGGACTTAGAAACATGTTGGGAGTCTTTCACTTTCCTTTCTGCTCTAGGTTCCAGTCACTCAAGTCCCCAACTCCACCATTTTGCGGTGTTAAGAAAGAAGACTAACGTTGCTTTAATTAATAGTGCCTCCAACATCACACTTGCTGAAGAGACTATCCATGTAACAGATAGCTTGAATGTATGGTATTTTTAATCCAATAATAGTTGTTGACCAGAAGGGAATTATTATCTTCAACTCAGACCAATTTCACCATGGTGGATCTATCCATCTATAAAGTTTGATCCACTGAACAATCCTGAGATCCTGAATGCTATTAGAACTCTTTACATGATTTATGCCTGGTTGTGGTCTAAACTTTGCAAGATTCGTCCTCTAACTCATGGAAGAATATGCTCTGCAGGCTCAGAGAGAGAAACAATTAGGTAACTTGATGAAAAATGGTGGCAAACAGAGGTGGCTTTCTGAAAAGTATGAGTCTGACAATTTAACAGAAAAACAAAACTCCACTGCTTCAACCTTCTTACTAGGATTATGGTTCAGTTGCTTTGGCCTCAGCAGCAGACCACATGGAGCTCCCTGTCAGCTGCCACATCACATCTCAGTCACTTCTGCATTGTGTTGTTGCTCTCACAGAGATTACAGGCAACTTGGAGAATTTCCTTTGCTGCTACCTGATATACCATTATTCACCTCTTATCATTTTAGCAAAGCAGTTACACTGCTGTCAGAGGTAATGGAGACCATGCCACTAAGAAAATTTGCTGTAATTTATTTATCAGTTGTTTCTACATACCACAGAAGAGACCATCTACTTTATGGCTGGGTCTAAGGTATCTGAGAGCTCTTGTAGTTCATGGTTTTCCGGTATTCTAAGTTCTACTTATGGCTTTTCCTGTATATGACACACAACACCACCCCTGTGGTCTTCAAGGCCGATTTCTTTTTTGCTTTCTTTAGTCACAAATCATTCTGAGGCATCCCTTAAGTGCATTTGTATTGTTAAGTGCACCAGCCTGATTTGGTGTTAATTCAATTTGAGTGCCCTTAATATCTTGCGGGAGTGAGGCAATGCATGCCAGCTGTACCTTGTAAAAACAGGTTCCAGGTCTGCCTGAGAGCAAAGCACCTTTCCCACAGCAATTTACCAAGGTTGCTGATAAAATTTTCATAAGGAAACCTTTTTAGTCTGACCCTATTGTGTTATTCTACCATTAAGAGTCGGGGAACTGAGACTGTATTCTGGTGACAGTTTATCACATTCTCCATTATTTTAGTGTAAAGACAGCATACTGATGGGTCACAGCCTACATCCCCTCCTCTTGCAATGTGGAAACAGCTTTCAGAGCCAGAGCCCGGAGGCCCGAGTATGCAGCATGTGTGTGTCAATATAACTGAAGTGAACTCTAGATAAACCAGTCACCTCTAACCTTCGAATGATGGGAGATGGGACATCTTAGTGCATTTGGGGCTAAGTGAAGGAGGGAAAAGCAGGAATAAACCACAGGAATAGTTAGCCCTGTATGTGTGGAAGAAACATTATCACATTTTGATTAAGGATAAGGTATTTAACTAACAATCAAAGATGAAAAGCCAGTTTTAAAGTAATTGGGATAAGCAAATGCTATCTTCATACACAAGGGCTAATTTTAGTCTCAAATGAGTGATTGTAAATCCTAAACAATTCCAGTGTTAACCGAAAGAGTTTATCTCAAAAAGTTGAACCAGGGTATAATACCAAGAAAAGTGCCCACCTGCCTGGCAAATTACCTCCCTACCCTACTGTCACTGCCAGGCTTTGGAGAGCAGGGAGCTGCAGCGAGAGAGTCAGAGTGAAGGGTCCAGCTGCTGCACATGTGGTGTTCCAGAATCTGTGTGTTCTGTCATGCTTTACGAACACGTTTTTTTCAGCTGTTATAGAAAGCATAACCAAACTAGTCTGGATGCCATCTGAAGATGTGGACATGTATCTTCTGAATTGCTATCTAGCATTTTGAAGTCAAACTGAGAAGAACAAGTCAGTTGTGAAAGAAATAAAGGAAGAGAGGAGAAGAGAAACGGAGAGAAAGTGTGTATGAGGAGAGAGATGGTGGGGTGAGAGGGAGAAAGAAAGTAAAAGAGAAGGGAAGAGGAAGAAAGAGAAATAGATAGATAGCTGAAGAAAGTTGAAGTAAAGGAAAAGAAAAAATAAAGAGAGAGAGAGAAAGAAAAGGAAAAAAAGAAAGGAAGGAAGGAAGGAAGGAAGGAAGGAAGGAAGGAAGGAAGGAAGGAAGGAAGGAAGGAAGGAAGGAAGGAAGGAAGGAAGGAAGGAAGGAAGGAAGGAAGGAAGGAAGGAAGGAAGGAAAGGAAGGAAAGGAAGGAAAGGAAGGAAAGGAAGGAAAGGAAGGGAAGGAAAGGAAGGAAAGGAAGGAAAGGAAGGAAAGGAAGGAAGGAAGGAAGGAAGGAAAAGAGAGAAAGAAAAGTTGGAAATGGCTTCAGGGTTTTACACTGAGTTTAACTGAGGCTGAAATGGAGGTCTGGGAGCTTAGCCAGTGTGGCATGGCTGTTCAGCACAGGTACCTAAATGCTGAGTCTGGTTGGTTTGATTATAAGGAGCACCTTCTGTAACCTAGCACATAGTGGTAAATTTGTTGCACTCTAAATTGCCTTTGGAGTAGGAGTCTTGCCCTCCCTACCAGCATGACTTACTGTCAGTTGCTGGTGGGCGGAAAGCCTTGATCCTGCGTCCCATGGAAGTCAACGGGAGCACTGCCTTTGACATCAATGAGTGCTGGATCACACCCCAGGTGAAAAACAATAGCTTTGCTTCTTGTTGGGCCAAATTGATGAATAAATCAGAGGCTTGCATGTGTGGAGTCAGGGCTGGTTGTGAGTGTCTCTTGCAGAGGCATTTTACAGTCCAAGTATGCGTGACCAAGGCAATCTGATTAATTATTGGATAAAGCTTGAGGCAAGCACAGAGTTACAGATACTGGCTAGAGAAATGTGTTACAGAGGAATTTGTAATACCTTTGACTATCAGCCTCTTGATCTTCAAGGGTATTCAAGGAAGATGGAGATAAGGCAATTCTTTCTGTGTGTTTTCAATAGGGGAGGAAAAAGAGACAGCAGATACTTATAGCTGTTTCTCTCTCTGGCACTCAGTATAATGGTCTAACATTGTGCTCTACTTCCAATTATTTTTCAAGAAGTATGTAAGTTCTCAGGAAAGAGAACTGAGTGCATTTAATATTGTGCGCATCCCCTCCACCAAATCACAAATCTCGAACTGTGGCACTGTGTTAGGTGTTTGCAAACTGCCCTGCTGCATATAAACAGGGCAGAAGCTGCAAAGGGCAGGGTAAATATCACTGTAGGCCCTTGGTGATTGTGGTCAGTTCTGCTTCGTCTCCTTGCACCATTAACGTCAGTGCCAAGGCTTGTACTGCAGGGTGTTGTGGAAATGCTGGGGCATCTGAAGAAGGTGCTTTCAATCTTGCTTCAAACTCAGCTGTTTCGTTCTAGTCTGGGTCAGTGTTGGTCCTTCGAGTGACCCAGTCTCCTCACAGTTTTTCCTGCATAATGCCTTGCATCAAATTTTTGAGGGTGGAGGAAATATTGCCTGACATACCAAAACACTGGGAAAATGTATCTTTTTTTTTTTTTCTTTTAAGTTACACTGAGGTGTGCACAGAGTGCTAGTGATTTCAGAAAGAAGAGCTCACCGGGATGTTCTGGATGACCTCCTGCCAGCTATGTCTCTTTCAACTCCAGTGAGCTGAAGCAGCTAGGAAGAAAGGGGTCATGAAGGTAAAAGGGCAGGTGATATGCCACAGCACAGCAGGGCCAAAAACATGTGGACTTTCAAGATGTATAGGTAAATCCCATGACATCTGCAGCAGCTGCCTTGGACACGGTGAGTCACCGGGTTAGGAGGCCCTTTCTGATAGATCAGTGGTAGGTCAAAGAAAGGTATGGAGGAAGAGTCATAGTTTCACTCTCTTGCTCTCACACCATAAGGTGATTTTAGGGACTCAGAAGGTTATAGTTATTGCAATTGATTCTGTTTTTTTTTTTTTTTTTTAAGAATGAATGGGTGAAGGTTATTTGCAATGAATTTCAGGGGAAGAAAGTCTTTGTTGGCAGGATTTGTGCTACCCTTCAAACAACAGACGAGGAAGGCTATGTGAGAGATGGGACACAGCACTGTACTCCAGAGTCCTCCAGCATTGTTTTGCTTCCATCTAAGGGGAAATAAATGCCGCTGTATGTGGTGTTTTGAGAGAGGAAACTCCAGCTGAATCAGGGAAATAGTCTCTGAATTCCTAATCCGGTGAGAAATGGAAATGCTATTCTCTCTCCCTTCCTCTTCATTAGTTTATGTACATCAGCTCTCATCATGTTTACCTGCAAAGAAGTGGTTTTAGTATGACTGCTACCTTTGTAGCTTTTTCTATAAACACTTCAAGCCCCGTTGCATAACTTGGATGGAAGCTAAACAAGCATTCAAACGAAACAAAAAACCTCAGGAGATCTTGCTGCCAGGACATAAGCTGTGTAGTGAGGAGAAAAATAGCTGAAGTAAGAAGCTATGGGCCATGCCTCATGCTAACAGAGACACAGGTGTTTCCCTTGACTATTTTGAAATAAGGCCTGAGCCAAGCCCTCTCCACATGGCTTCAAGTGGGAATGTGTCTTATTGCTCAAGATACTAAAAAATTTGAGTGATTTACACACTTCTGCTCTGCACTTCCACTGTTAATCATACACAATCCACAACAATGTCACTCTCTTTGTGCACCGTGATGGAATTATCTGTGTATCATATATTCAAATTACATTGTGTGCTTGAGGGAGCTGGTGATCCCCTGAAAACTTCTGTGGCAGCACGGTTTGCAGGCTCCACACACTCCCTGTGAATCATCTATTGTGTATGTGACTGTAAGCTTGAATCCCTGCCTGGGATTATCTGAAAACTCTGGAACTTGCCAGCAGAAAAATTTACAACTAAACAATTATATTGTTGAAATTCTGACAAATCCACCCCAGTTTATGACTTTGAAAATAGGGCTAGGTGTGAGCAACTGAATATATTATACACCGTAGCATGGCCTCCTGGGGGCTGCAATATAGAATCTGTTTACTTTGACTGACACTTTTCATTTTTCTTTTCTTCCAGACATTATTGCTGCAAATGGTATCTCTGCTCAATATGGATTTGTTCCTCAAAAAAAATGTTTATATATTTGGATAAACATCTTCTGAACAAGTTATTTTATTATTATTATGATGATTTTTGGAAGCAACCCAGCAATAATGCAGCAGACAGGCAACACAGTGAGTAAAAGCAAGCAGACTTGCATTATATTGGTACATCAGGTTACACGGAGGTGGGATTTCCAGAACTTCTCTCCAATGTAAAGTAGTTCTGAAACCTCCAAATCTGGACACAAAGGAGAGTATTTTTTTTCTCCCCATAACTTTTCTGTAAACAGGAGTTTAAATCCCCCAAATAAAGTGGTGGCTTCTTGCCAAGGGTGAAATAAATCTCACTCAAACACAGAACAACATTTGTTCTACTTAGACCCCCATAAATAGGCAGAAACATTCTTGCAAAGTACATCTACTCAGAAAAAGGAAGATTTGCTGTTAAAGCCAATGACAGTACTTCCAGATAGAATTATCACTGCATCATGCAGAGTGGCAGTATTTTTTTCATGCTATATTGGTACCAGAAACTGGAAATTCACTGGAATTTTCCAGTTCCTTCAGAAATTCTAACATCTCTGTTGCTGAATGCCAGAACAGGTGGCAATGACTGGCGACCGTGTTTTACACTGGTACATTAGCCTGAAGAGTGATTTTTTTTTTTCCTAGTACTCTAGGAGAAAAAGTAGAAGAGCAAAATTTCTTTTCCAGAGCATTCCCTGACTGACAAATAAATCATTATTCATCTCACTCAGGCAGGACCAAAGAGCATCTTTTAGATAAAGAGATGGCTGAGAGATAGCAGTTTTGGGCTTCAGTTGTAAAACACAGAGCATACCTTTTAAGCATAATTTTGTGAACAGAAAAAGTGTATTTTGGTCTGATGCATGAATCTTTTATCTACTTTACTCCTGCCATTTGTATTTCCTGCCATTTGGGAATATCCCAAATGGTCTCTGCTTCTCTCTGTTGTTTTATAGGCCCTTTTGTACAGCAGCCAATGCTAACATTTCTTTCTGAGTGTGAAAGTTGCTTATGGTTTTGATATACCTGTACTGTACAGTACTTGCCAAGTACTCAGGGTGGACACTGTGCTTTCCAAGATTATTAAGAAAATGTCACCCGGTTCACATAATTTCTGTGCTGAGTTCTTGCAGGATGTGAGAAATACAGAAGAGCTGCTGAAGTAACTTCAAAGCTCATGTTCAGAGGGCCAATGAATGCTGTTGAAAAACTTCAGTTTCTCTGTTGCCTTCATGACTATCAGTAATGGCCCTTGCTGTGCAGCACATGGGGAAACAGGAATGCTGGCACACAGGATTGGGCACCATCTAGACACTGCAAAAACTGCTGTAATTGTTTCAGAAGATACTTAGAGTGGATCTCAGAGAAGCCTCACCTCCATCTGCTTACTATGCTGTGGTGTAGCCCTTGCCTTGGTACAGAAAGCAGGGGTGACATAGACTGGTTAATTTTTCACTTGTCTTCCCACTCTATTTCCCCATGTGCAGGCTCTCTCTGGCCGAGTACCAGCAGTGTGGTCTGATCTGAGAGGGTGTAGCCATAGGGCTGAGGGCACTGCTCCAGACAAGTACCTGGCACTCTATTTCTGGACTAAGAGATGTTTCCAGTCCTGAATTGCTATGACCCTCTGGAACTTCTCCCATAAGGAGGGAATCCCAAGAAATTAAATTAGGCCAGCACTGGTACGAATGCCGCACATGCAAAAACTCACATTTCTTTATTTCCCTGGATTTATGTTGTTTATTTATATTTTGTGACGTAAATAGGACTAGAAGTTTAGGCAATAGATTGCATCCTGTAAATAAAAATATATAAGTGTGTCACACACACATCTTCACCTTTATTAGAGATCATAAAACCCTAGAAGGAGAGAACAAGGGGCAAGTCACTCAACGATCTTTTCATGCAGCGTCTTCAACATATTTATTGCTGCATGAGAATTTTCAAGGCTGGTCATGCATTCAGAGCTGACCCTACCTATCTGGCTGATGCTTTGCTGAGGACTGAAAAGAAAATGACACTAAGCAGTTCCTGTGGCAGAAGTGGCTTTCTATTTTTGGCTTAAAGCTTGAGTAAATTAAAGCACAGACTTCCCAGTAAAGGACTGTTTCACCTGAAAATATCTTACTGTCTCAGCAAGTACTCTGCACTCCAAGCAACACTGTAAGCACCACAGATAATTTACTTCATACTGGAAAGAAAGGTAAAGTTGTAGGGGAACTGAGTAAACTTGCCTGCTCAAGAGAAGTACATTGTTTGTTGGCTGACCCTGACAGTCATTTACTCAGAGATTTCCCTGAAATTTTCAGGTTGGAAAAAACTGAGGGTACTTGGCTGAAAAAAGAGACAAGTACCCTCAGTTATTTCCAACCTGTGATCGCCTGAGATTGCCTACCATTCTTTAGTTTCTCAACTTCAAGCAATAGAAGGAGAGAAGAAGGAATTTGGGACTGTATGCAATCACCATTTATCCTGCCTGCATCTCCCACAACCCACAGAAGCTCAGGCTTCATGAGTGGGTGGAATCAAAGAGGGGCCCAGTCATGTCATCACTGTCCAGTGGGTTTGAATTTTGTATACATAATTTATGGCAAGAGCTAGCAGCAGACAAGTTGTGGTGATTTGCTGAGGGTTTCTATGGATAGTGTCTTGTTTTCAATGTAATCCTCAGCAAGAGGTTATGGAGAATCTACCTAGGACCTAGACAGTGTTTAAAACCTGCCATTCATGCCCGAAAGCCCCTCCTCACTTTGACATCCCATGTCAGCTCCTTAAATCAAACCCCTCAGACTTAGGAATGAATTAAATAAATTATAAGGTTTATTGATTGTGTCTGCCGTTTGAAAGTTCTTTAGCATTGACTAAGCTGTTCAAACTGTTGTCCCAACATGGATCAGGCTCCCCATAAAACCCAAAATGGCTATTCAAGAGGGAGTAGAAATGTTTTCTTTTGTTGATCCAAAGTTTTGTCAGGGACGGTTTTGATCTCTACAACTTTACAACATCCATATGGTCAGGAATGAATTAGCTATCTCCTTTCAGAGAGATATGAGATCAGAGTTTTAGATTGGACAGAAGCCCACTCTGACATAGTATTCCTCTTCTTCCTCTTCCTCTTCCTCTGTTCTTCTTTTTCTTTTCTTCTTCTTCTTTTCTTCTTCTCCTTCTTCTTCTTTCTTCTTCTCCTTCTTCTTCTTTCTTCTTCTTCTTCTTCTTCCTTCTTCTCCTTCTTCTTCTTTCTTCTTCTTCTTTCTTCTTCTTCTTATCCTTCTTCTTCTTCTTCTTCTTCTTCTTCTTCTTCTTCTTCTTCTTCTTCTTCTTCTTCTTCTTCTTCTTCTTCTTCTTCTTCTTCTTCTTCTTCTTCTTCTTCTTCTTCTTCTTCTTCTTCTTCTTCTTCTTCTTCTTCTTCTTCTTCTTCTTCTTCTTCTTCTTCTTCTTCTTCTTCTTTTTTTAAATGAATATCAGTGAATTTCTCATGATTTTTGGAACCATGGACTCAGTTTGTCTCTCACTTGGTCTGTACTCCTGTCTGCATGACTCTGTTGACTTCAACTAAATCACTGGTATAAATGCATCTCAGACTTTTCTTCCAGCTAATGGAGATAGTGCTAGTGGTTGCTGGTTAGGGGTTATTTTGGGGGAATAGATTGTTTTTGCTTCTGCTTTAAAGCAAGGAGGTGTGGTAAATGACAGGCATCTTTCTTGGGATGGAGATAATAAATCAGTCTTCCCAGGTGAAATCTTTTATTTATGCCTTGGGATTCCATTTCATTAAGGAAAGGTATGTTCTTTTGGCTTCAGCTGAGCTGCACTTTAGCAAGTGATTCAAATCAAGCTGACACTTATTTGTGAGCATGTTGAACACTTTGCTCTCAGGCACTTCACTGGTCTGCCACCATTCTCCGTTTTTCACAGATGTTTGTTCTCCTCAGGTTTCATCTGGAAGCAAAATCACTGCCTGCTCCTCATGTCAGTGGGAAGTCAACTGAAAGGGCAGCTTGATTTTAGAGACAATGGATCACTCCCACCAGTAAAAAAAACAAATAAAAGGGGACATGAAATAATATACTCACAGTTCAGGTATACCACACTCCCAGATCAACTTGAGCTCATTCTTATGGTCTGAAAGTGATCAAGAAAACCCTTATTATCATTTGTTGGGTGTTGAGCCCTGTCACCATGCTCAGTGTTGCACAGTACACGTTCAATGATAGTGGGTCCAAAGACAGTATCATCAATATCATACAGACAGTAAATTATTTAATTGCAAAGCATCAACTGTTATTGCAAGCTGGTGTTTATTTGAGGAAAAAAAACAAACAAAAAAATCCAAACTCAAATCTTGAACAAAATTTAGAATTACACAGATAAGTAGTTCTAAATGCTGTCCTGTGTGTGATTGAATTTAAAGTCATATTTATACAGAAAGAGGGACTATGTGAAATGTATGACCCTGCCATTTAAGCAGTTAAGCAAGGCTAATAAACAATGGAAGAAAAAAGTCCCCATTAAAAAGCCAGTTTCTTTTCATTTAAGATTATAATCATCATAAAATGGAAAACAAACCGGCAAAGGCAAGGATAATATGTTCGTGTATCTTCCTTTCCTTAAACATTTTACTGTATTGCAATATATCCAGTGTCTGTCTAATATGCCAAGTGTTTTAAGACATTAATATAGCTACAAAATTTGTATAAAACAGTAACTACTAAACCTTTCAAACTAAACTGTCCCTGTCCTCTAGCCAGGGAGACAAAACAATGAGCCTACACTGCAGCAGAAAAAGGGCAAGTTCCCCAGGCCAGCGTTCACCATGGAAGGTGCCAGCCACAAACTCTTTACACAACAAAGTCACAGGTGAACTAGCTGACTTCATCGGCAGTGATGTGAACCAAGGGGCTTGGGTTCCTGGGAGTCTTGTTGATTAATAGGAAGCTGAGCAATAGAGAACACACTGTAGAGACAGTTGCAAACTGATCTGAGGACCTGCTAGGAATGGAGGACCAGTTTTCATGGACTTCTGTAATGTGCTTCTGCAGATAGCTTTAGGGAGAATGGGGCAGCCAATAACCCTTAGGAGTGACTGGTGACTAGCTGCATGGTTAACAGAAGCCAGAATATCTTTACAAATGCTAAAATCAGCTGTGTCAAAAAACTGAAAGGATCCAGGGGCAGTTTCAGTCTTGGCAATAAATTGCCCTACTGCTTACATGGAGAAAGTTCTTTTTATTATATAGTATCATCATGATTACCAGAGGTCCTCTACTGCTTTCAAATTCTGTAAAAATATGTAAACTTGCGTACTATTGGCTATTTATTCTCATCCCCTTTGCTATCTTCAGACTGACAGAATTCAGTTGAAATCAGTGAAGATATGGCACCAGAACAGGTTGTATTAAAAGCAGTGGAAAATACTGCAAGTAGGAGCCTATCAACTAGAAAAGAAAGTGCATGTTGTTATGGTTATACTACTGAGAGGTCAGTCCCTCTAAATCTTCACATTTGTGGTTTTGTTCATGCTTTACCATTAATGGCTGTCTATATGATTGTAGTGATAGCAGTATTACTTGAGAAGGAGTTTTTACTACCAAATATAAAGATAGCATGTGTTCACTTTTTAAAATATGTGTAACATTCAGTAAAATGATAGATTATTAAGAAAGGTCATTGATTGTTCCCAGGATGTGGCAATAAAAGATATAGTGTGTACTAAAATTAAAACTAGTTTTAGAGCAGTGTAGTGTGGAATAATGCAAAACAAAAAAGGTACCAAAGTTAGCAATAAATCTATGAATAGAAAAAGGAGCAAAAATGATGCCCTTTTATACGATGATAGCTTGACTGGGTTCACAACTGGAGATGCAAAGAGCTTTTATGGGGCTGCACTTGTTCTTGGTAAGATAAGAACACGTTGGTAGCCTGCAAGACATCTTTTTTTTTTTTAATGACTTGATGAGAAAAAAGATCACTGAGATTATGGACCTACAAAATTTAATGAGTGCCAGCTCCAATGGAATATCCTTGCTCCTAAGCCGATTGCCTTGTTTTGGATAATGATACTATATTAACTCTTTGAGATTCTGCCAAAAAAAGTGGATATGGACTGTTTCCCCCTCACAGATCAATAACATCTGTCTGCTTCAAAAAATTGTCTCTCAATATGTCCCCATCCTCCACAACATATTAAGGTCCTGATTCTGCAACTTAAGTTTCAGCAGGAGGTTGTACCCACTCAGCAGCATGTGTGATCCCTATCATGAATTTGATTGATAGGCTTAAGAATTTTTTTTATGGTAAGACAGCAATAAACTTACATGATCTCAGAATATTTCTTATGTCTTCCTAGATAGATATGATGGCTCTACAATAATTAAAAAAAATATTCCAAGTACCTTCCTAGCAAATAAATGCTGAAAACCCTTTGAAGGCTTTACCCAGATTAATCAATGGTTAATGAAAACAAAAAGAAATATTCTCTTAGGTTTCCTTTTCAATTTGCACTTTTATTTCATATAAGAGGTTGAATGATTTTTTTTAAAAAAGTATGGCAGATCACTGTTTAAATAGGATGTTTCATTAATTAGTTTCTTTTCTGTTCTTGAACTGACAAGATCCTTGCCACAGCTACAGCATTTGCTTACATGGGCAATGAGTATTCGGAAATGTACCTTTTGCTGTTTAACATGACCAAGCAGCTGGAAGCAAGGAATTAAAGCAGTTCTGCATGATCAGCGCATTATCTGCAGAGCGTGTGGATAGCACCTGCCAACTTGCACACAAAAACCCCCTGTGTTGTGAAGAGCAGCAGAGGGCCATGGCAGAGGCTACAAAGCAGCCTACAATCCAAGAACGCAAGTGGAATCTTTAAAGTAAGGAATGGAGAAATTAAATTGTCTGTTTCTAATTACACTTTTCCTTGAAAAAGAAAAAAAAAAGGATCTTTAAATGACACTGAAAAAATGACAGTAATGAAATAAAATTTGGTGGAAGATCTGATGGCAGTACTATATTGGTAACTTTTTAATGATTGCTGTTATTTGTTCTGGTTAGTTTTGTTTCTTTTTCACAGATACGAAGACTTGAAAAAATCCTCCCCAAATTAAGGGCCTCTGCGGTGGCCCTGAGAGTCCCAGAGAGACCCTCCGGATGAGGGTAGCCAGCTGGTGATGCTGCAGCCATCCGGAGCCCTGGGGCTGGCTGGGGGCATGCGCATGATGCCCAAGGAGCCATGGGGCACAGGAAGGCTGCAGCTACCTTGATGCCCCATAGGAAGGATCAGGGATGTCTGAGCCTGCACCAAGCAGTGGTGAGCACCTGGGCCCTGGGAAGCAGCTGTGGGGAGGAGTGGGTCTTCGGGGAGATTTCAGGGTTGTGCATAGGGCTGGAGAAAATGGCCTATTGCAGACTTTTTTCCTTTAATGTAACATTTTTGGGTAGAGTGGAGAGGTGGAATTCTTATTTCTGCTCCGCAAAACACGAGATCATGCATCCTTACATGGAAGGCTACTCAGTGTCTGGGGCAATGCACTGTGTCACTGAGATTAAGAGCATAACAAGCTCTGTTAAAGCATTAGACAGCATAGCGATAATTACAAGATCCATCGTTATTAGGCAAGAAAAACAAATGTGTCTTATAAACCCTAAAGCTCTAGAGCAAAAATCACTCACTAATTGAGTGGGGGCCTAAGAACAAGCTTCACTGGAGGTCAGGTTATTCTAGGTTAGTCCATTACATGGTTATTGCACATTGCTCTGAAACACAAGTACCCAGTGAGGTTTGTGCAGGACAAGATGACAGATATCCCTCTGTCATAATCAGTGTTCCCACTTCATGCAGCTGCATTGAGCCGCTCTATGGGTTCCTTGGGTTGCTTTAAGGAATTCTGGTCTCACACCAAAAAAAAGCTTTTTCCTCTCTCTAATGCTAATTGATTTATTCCTCCTGACTCAATCCTCTTCTTCGTCAGAGGCATTATCAGAGATGCCTTATCCCTGGAAATGATTCAAGTATTTGTGTGGAGCAAATATTTTGCCATAGTAATTAATTGGGTTGCATGAAATAGCAGTTGCTTTGTGACAAATTAGGAGAGGGACAGTATTTCTGTGTTTCCCTTGAAACCTACTGTGCTGTACACTCACAATGGCATTCCTTGAGAATGCTGGAAATCTCTTTTCTTATGTGAAGAAACTAATAAATATAGTATGTCAATTCATCACTCATTCTCAGTTTGTGAGGCTTGAACTGAAGAGGGTCATCATAATTTGGAGGTGAATACGAGTAGTGTCAGTGGAGTTTCAGGAGTGACAGAGGACGCTGTTAAAAAATGCTGGCTTACACCTGACTTGGTCTTGCAGTTCGGCCTTGCTTTTGTCTTGGGGAGGCTAGCCTAAGAGGTGAGCAGATGTACTTTGGCTTTGAATAATTTTTAGATCAGTGATTGACGGATGTATACAATAGGTTGCAGGAGCAGGATGTCTCACTTGGAGTGGGATGTCTGACTTGGCTTTCAGGTATGAAATCAGATGTTACAATCAGGTGGCTACCTGACTCTGCCTGTCAATAGCGATGTTGCCCACATGTCTGCAGTCATGCAAGGGTCCAACCACAGCTCCAAAGCACCCTGGCTTTGCCTGCACTGCACACTAAGAGGGAACCCTTCCAGTATCCCCAAAAGGTCCTCCATTTTGTCCTCCCTAGAGTGCCTTCCCACCCCAGGGGACTGACAACGCTTTTGCTGTGTCACTGTATATGAGAAACTATGATTTCTGTGGCTAGGGAGCAGTAAAACAAGGAGCAAGAGATCCCAGACAGAGAGGGAGGATATCCTTTCAACCCAGGGAGAGGTATTGCTAATCTCTGTGTCTGGGTCCCAGGAAGGGAGAGATTCATGAGCCCACATGGAGTGCTGTATGGCACTCTGCTAAGCAAGCAGCAGAGCTGCTGAGTTCCTGGAAATCCTGGCTGTCCCCATGCTGGCATCAATGACAGACCCTTTATTTCCCCAGCTGTGGGGTGATCAGTAACCTGTAGTAAGCTAACTTCTCAGCTTTGTGTCAGCAGCCGACACTAGTCCTGGGAAGGATATCACATCCACTGTTGAAACGGCCATTGTCTCCGTAGAAGCTCTTGATCAGCATAAAGAGTCCAGAGACTAAGTTAAGCTAAACCTGCCTCCCTCCCCACTGAAAACCCTCCCAAGGACCAATTTGGAAGTTGTAACCCATTCACTTCTTAAACTTTACTTTCACCCAAGACCACATCTGACCCTTTTCCTCTCTCCAGAATATGACTGAGAGGCACCTTCCTCCTGGGATGATCTTCCCCATACAGCCCCAAATCTGCAACAGTTCCCACCCCACTGTGTAGTGAAGCACAGCAAAGTGCTGTTTGCACCTGTGGGTCAAGGAAAATAAGTAGTCAAGAGGCAGCACTGGACCCTAATGACATCTCCAGAGAGCACTGAGTAGAGAGAATAGACACATGTAAAACCAAGGTGCAAACCCACTTTATTAGTGTCCAACACACATATTCTTTCCACATTCAAGTGCATACAGACAGCACTGGTGTCACAGAAAGGGTCTCCTGGCAAGGCTAAGCCCCAAAAGGCAACTCGTACTTACAGGCATCCTAGGATTGCCTGTTCATTTGGGAGACTTCAGAAAATAAACAACAGTCTAAAACAAGAGAGAACACATACATACAGGTCAGCCCTTATTCATGGGGTCAGCTGAGATTAGGTGTGATTCTCTCTCACAAGACACGAAGCCCTCTCTCCCATCTTTGATGGATCCAGCTGGAGTGTCTCAGAGTTCATGCAGATTACATGCAGATAGGCTATGGCCTGGGGTATACAATAGGTAAACTTATGCCAAGCCTTGACCCCTGCAGGCACCTGAGAAAGAAAGCATACCCCTGTAACACCAGACTGTGCTCACAGAAATTGAGCAAAAAAAGAGAAGGGGAAGTCCCAGGCCACAAATCTGGGCTATGTCTTCATGAATTTTCTTTTTTTTTTTTTTTCCCCCCCCAAAATAGAGCCTGCTATGGCCACCTCTGTAAGGATGTAAGCAAAGCACCTCACCTTTCAAAACCAGGAGGGAAAGAGCCCACCTTCTAATCAGTACAGAGACTTCCAAGGGACCCTGATGCCCACCCTGTCTACTCACCTCCACGGCTGTTGACTAGGCAAGCACAGCCCTCCAGGCACTTGGGACATTGGGCACCGTGGTCTGGGATGGTCACAGTCATCTGATAACCAGACAGTTGCATTTCTTCAGCCTCATTTCCCTGCCAGGAGCTCAGTGCAACTAAGTCTTTTATCCCAAATACTTTACAGCTTTTCTTGGAGACATCTCCAAGACCTTACTGAGACACTCGTGGGTGATGATGCCAGGAGCATGCACTCCTACAACAGGATTGCATTCCCACCCAGAACAGTTGTTCCCATCTTTAGCAGGGATAAATGCATGAATAAGCTTTCTTATCTTGGCACCTCACTGGTCTCCTGCTCACTGGTCCCCATGAACTTACAGTCCATAACACTAGATTGGATAACCTTTGAGAAATTTGGAAACCTGCTGGTGCTAACTACATGGAAAAGAGTGGACAGGAGTTTATTGTGATGATAACATGGTTCTAGGCAAAATGTTGCTTCCAAAGTTAGATGTTGTGAGTGTTCAGGGAATTTGTTCCTGGAGCCCCTGTAGCCACGTCTGTATGCAGACAACACATATGGTGTGAAATTAAAGCTGCAGAAAACTGAAAATTCACAATCTGTTCCCTTGCAGCAATTGTAAACTCTACAGAAAGCCAGATAAAAGAGAGCAAGTCTAGTGGTTAACACACAGGACAGACAGGAGACTTGGCTTTCATCAGTGGCTTTGACTTGCAACCTCCAGGGATGCTTTTGAAGAGAGCATGTCCTGCTGTTAAAGTGGGTAAGGGACACTGACTACTATAACCTGAAGGATTAGACATTAGCCCGGTATTTCCAATGCATTGGGATAAGAAGGATAACATAATTTTAAGTACAGTTTTCTTCTCACAATTTCATGTGGTTCTGTATAGAGAAAAAAGTTATCCTGTTATATTTTTCCAGGCAGAACTATAGGATATTTCAACGCTACATGTATTTCCAGTGTTTACATACACTGTGAGCTGAGAACAGCCTCCAGTTCTCTGGAGAATTTTAGTGCTTGATGACATCTTCATTGTTATTATTACTCATTACAAACAGATTTCTGGGAGTGAGGTCATTCAATGGCAAACCCATTATAAGCGTTTCCCAAAAAGTGTGCCTGGAGAAACCTTTTGGATGTAACCAGTTTTTATGAACAAGAAATAAATAGAAGAAGCTGGTGTTGTTTGTGGTTTGCAAAACCTAAAACTTTATCCTTCCCTCGTTTTCTGCTGCATGTTTCACCCCTAAAATAATCAAACACAAACATCTCAAACCTCTATGAATTTCCTTTAAAAGTAGCAAAGTATTTATCCAGAAGTAGAATTCATCCTGAAAATAAAACAAACTCTGGTTTGAAAATAACTCCTGATTTATCTTTCTCTAGGACTTTAAAAAAAAAATTTAGAGGATGTATCATCTCAAACGAACCGCTGAACACTGAACACAAACAGCAGCATTTGCAGTTCTGTTCTGGACCCAGAAGCCGAGGTTTCCAAACTTGTCGTTAACTAACACAGGTGAGCTGAAAGAAGCCTTGTGCCAAACTCGCCCCCTGTTGGTGTGGAGTCATTTTTCTCAAGTTGGCTAAATGTGTTTCCAAACTGAGTCTCCTTGTGTTATTTGCAGTCTATTTCTAACAACTTAAAGGTTTGGCCCAGACCTCCCCAAACATAAAGAACATTTAAATATTCACTTCAGTTAAATGCGGTTCAAAGTTGACATGGCTTTGAATTTTTGTTCTGTTTTCAGCAAAGTTCAATGACTTCTGTTTTCTATTAATAGGATAGGTCAGATATTCTTTTCTAGATAGTCCATGAAAGCATAAATAAGAGAGGCTTTTGTATCAAAGTTTGCAATGTCCCTTTTGACATTTACTCCTGATCCTGGCTCTTGTCCAACATCAGCTATGTTACACAAAGTTCAGCTTTTCTGATTAAAATAATACTTTCACAAGTATACGGCTGCTTTTGATTTTAAAAAATTGCAAAAATATAATCAACTAACTTTATTATTTGAATAGGGGGCAGAAATCCATATCTCCTGTGCTGTGTTTTGGGTGCTTTATGTTGTCTCATACTTTCCTTGGCCTCGTGAAGGCATTTTCCTTTTTTTTTTTTTTTTATTTTCCCTTTTCCTGTAAGAGGAGGAGTAGAATGGGAAAACCCCTGACAGCAGTAGCCCTTTCCCACAAACCAGGCAAAAATTAAACCAAAGTGTGATACAAAACCGGGATGTAATTCGCAACTGATCATATATATGCTTTGTCCAGTATGCAGTGATATTTGATACAGGTTGTCCCTGTTCTTTCTCACCGACTTTTTTCATTAGTGAAATAGTTAAAAATAAAAACATACACAGAATGATATGAAAACTTTGGACTTAAGACTCAGTGAAGAAAATCTCTCATTTAAAGACTCATGTCTTCCCAGGGGTGTTGTTTTGGGCTATCTGCTGGCTTGAGAAGAGAAAATGGCATTGTTTTACAATTGAGTCACAAGCTGAAAGTTAACTCTGATCTTCTAGGAACTCAAGAGCTAGGCCAGTTTTTACTAGTATAAATATTTAACTCCAGGCTACTGTAGTTAGTTTATATCAATTTCTCAACAGCTGAATTTTAATTTTTAGATATAGTGAGCAGGACAATCTCTGATTACCTTGCGTGGAACTGTATGCCTATGCCAGGATCTGCTTTGTGATTAATACGTCACAGAATTCAGCCCTTATTTGAGAACAAGAGCACGAAAAAATGAGAACTGCTTGGAGAGACTGTGAAACCCACTGCCGTTTTAATAATGGAAGCTACACTTTTTAGAGAGAAACTATTTAATAGAAGTATTTTCTAACCAAAAGACCAGTTTACACCTTGTAAAATAAAGGGAAAATAAAATTTCAGCCACAGAATGCTTATGGTAGTGGATTTTATGGGGTTACTTTACTTGGCTATATTTTGTCTTTAACTTCTCTCTACAGATACGTTTTCTGTCACTGTCAGTTTTTGCTTCTTTCTTTGCTCTTGTTTTCGTCACCTCCCTGCAAAGCCCTTGTCGCTGCCAGGCTCCACTCACCCTCCCTTCTTTTGTTTGCATGTTCCAGAAAAGCTCCATTTCCATTACTCTCCCCCTCAAATCTGCATCCAACATTTTTACAGACTCTCTTGGTCTTATTGTATGTTTGCTTCCAGACAACTGGTGGAACAGCAAGTTGGGGACATTTTTTTTCTTTGACATCTCCCTCATTACTTCCATTCATCACTGCAGACAATAATGCCATCATTTATGTGTTGAATATGAAACTGTGTCTGAATATGTTTCCCTGTCTGCTTTGGCTGCTTTTTTTACATGCAGCATAATACAACAGAAATAAGATATTAAAGATATCCTTTAATGAGATGTTGGTTGTCTTGGTAAACTGTTTTACAGTGATTGGTAATATTACCTCTGTTTTTCACATGAATGCTGAAAAGCTAACTTCTGAGTTTCTGGAAGCCAAACCATGTTCTGAAGTGGTAACCTACATCTTGGTCCTTGTTCATCCTACTCAATTTCCGACACTTGTATAGAGGCATCCAATTTAGGGGCTTCATCACCACAGGTTGACTCTGCTGTAGACAGTGGAAGGATAGCCGAGCCTCTCTCAGGTCTGAGTTGTCCTTTGAAAATGCCCAGTTCTCTTCACCAATTTAATATACATTTCCAGATTTTTCTGAATTATCTGATAGTTAAATCATTGATACTAGGGCCCAGATCCCTTGCTCTGGCCATCAGTACTCTTCAACAACGAAGACACATGGAGAAATTACTATGAAAAATAGGAAAGCGGAGGAGAAGGTCTGGCACTGACGTGCCATTGAATGAGTTTGCTGAAAGAAAACTGGAGTGTGAGTAAGTCTGGCCATCATGTGAGCCCTAAAAAAGAATTGTCACACAATCCAAAATGACTGTATTTTTTACGTTTAAATAAGCTTGTCATTCCACATAACCTGCAGTTAACACAAAACTGTGTTAGCAGGGCAAAACTCACTTGCTTTGTGTCTTTGAAAATATCACAGGAACTCTGCTTGGACAAATATATGGCAATGAACTCATTCAATGGCAAACTTTAGAGACATTTGTGCCAGGCATTCCAACCAGGAGTTTTGCTGGTGAAGGCATTAGAAAATTAGCACTGTGATGAAAAGAAGACAGACCACTTTTATGAAAAAAAGATACTCAGTCTATCTGTTGGTATCCTCTCAAAAAACAGTCCCCAGCCTTTTGCTAAATAATGCAGTTTTCATCCAGAGCCATGTTTACTCTGCTCTTGAGCATGGTACATCTTCTGTGTGATAAGCTCCAGAAATATTTTGTGCCCCGAAAATAAGAAATACCAATTCTAGAGACTGAACGTATACAGGTAATCCTTAGCTATTCCCCATGTTTTAATATTAATTAAATCAGCAAAGCCAAGGTGTCTGACCCACCATGATGCTGAGTTATATTCCATTTAAAATGAATGGAATTTCTAGTACAAGCAGAAAAGTACCTAAGCTACTTGCTGTTAAGGAAGGGTTGTTTTCTCTTGGCCTTCACTTTCCATTTTAAACCTCTCATACAGCATTGCTCTGTGACATTAAATAGTCGTCAAGTTATACCGCAGGAAAGGCTGTATTTCACTGTGGGATAAAATGACCCGTTACACAAATATTTTAAGGAACCACTCAAGGGACCAGGAAATACATCAGTTGCTTGGACAAGGTAGTCTTCAGTATGGATTGAATCATTGGGGATACTATAAAGTGATACCTATGAAGTAGCTGAAGTCCAACTGAAAGGCCTCAATCCTGCAAGGTGCTGATTGCTCTGCCTTTGGTGAATAAGAAATAAGGATTTTTGGAAGTGTCTCTTAAATACTTGATATGTTCCAGGACCGTCGTGAATGCAAGTTCCACTCTTGAGTTTGTTAATCCTTTGCTAATATTTGGGTATAAGTTTCAGCTGTGCTAGCAGTAATGGGGTGTTAGTGTTGGGGGTAGGGGGGCGGGGGTGTAAGTTTCCTGAGTTCAGTTCAGTGAAATGTTCCATCAGCAAAACCTCTTCTTGGGCGAGTAGACTGCAGAAATGAGAAAAGTTTTCAATCTCTGTACTGCTGAGCTTCTGTGAGGATCCAGGAGAAGTCTGAAAATTGGCAGTGCTCGTAAGTCTGAAATATCTGGAAGTGCACATAACCTTTACTGGCTTGAAACTTTAAATCTTAACACTTTTCAGTTTGTAGAAATTAAACTTCTATATCATCAAGAGACACATGAAATGAACTCAACACAAGATTCTTATTATCAAGTAACCAATTGACAGCTCATAATAAACAGTCAAGAATGACAGTTATCCCCAGACATTGATTAGGTGTGAAATTTTTTGTTTTGTGAAGATAAAAGATGTCCACTGAACTTTTTTTCCTTTCATGGCAAGAAAAAGGTGGACAATTATTTGATTTACTTTGGTGGACCTGTATGGGACAGATCCCAGTTGCACTGAAGAAAGTTCATGGTGCTTTTCATCCACTTTTCTGCTGATCTGTCTCCTGGAATCACATCATGTTGGACAGCTCACAGAAGCTGCCCTTCTTTAATCCAGAACTGCTGGAGTTTGGTACGCTCTGGCTACTGCTGTTTTCAAAAGTATTCAAAATCTCTAGGCAAATTCTAACTGAAGGATGTGAAAGTCTGTTCTTGAACCTCATATTAGATGTAGAAGGTGGTTTAAATGTACTTGGAAATAATCTAAATTCAAACTTTACAGATGAACCTCACTGTTGAGCCTGGAACAAACCATTTTCAAATGTTATTGTCAGTAGATTTTTGTTCAGCTGTCCTGATAACCATGATATTATTTTTTTACATCAGGCATAAGGCTTTTTAAATACACTAGGACATTCAATTGTGTCACCAACCTAAATGGCTGTTGTGAGTTGCCTCTCAAATGATGTGTCATTTGGCAAACAACTTGTTACTTAGAGAAGTCTGTATGGTAATACTGACATAGTATCCACTGGCTGATGCATCTTCACCTGGGGAGTTTCCAAGAACACAGTTCAGTTGTTTAGTGTTTATTAAAACACCCCAAAAGAAACAAAAGAAAGAAAAAAAAAAAAAAAAAAGAGGTGAAACTTCTCTGACACTGAAAGTTTCACTGTTGCCTTTGTGATAAACTCAATGTCTATTAGAGGCCACCTGTTTACAGTCCAGGACTGAATGATGGTTGATGACAACTAAGGCTTTTACAGTATTATATTATTTGAAAACATTTTTGTTATGTATTTAAATCACAAATTAAATGATCCCACTTGCAGGTGAGTTATGTTTGTTTCTTCTGTAGTGAAAGCTCTGTATATGTCTCTTGGTTACGTATATTTTACCACAGCTTATTATCGACATGCTCAGTTAGGATTGAAGTTTCTGCTTCATGGAGTTTCTAGTTTCATGGAAAGCTCAAAATCAGCTGATTTTAAAAAGAGAAAGAGAAAAAGAGGCTTCCTTTCTATATCCAGACTGTTCTAAGACTACCTGGAGTGGTAAATTTGATGCTTATTGTCAGCAAATATGTGCTTGGAAAATTAGGTCTTGGTTTTTTGGTTTGGTTTGGTTTTGGTTGTTTGGTTTGGGTTTTTTGTTTCGTTTGCTTTGTCTTTTTGTTTTATTTTCTTTTCCATCTTTTGAGGCTTCCAGCTGTCTATACCAGAAAGGAGTCTGTATTTACTGTTGCTCCTGTAGCTCTGAATTCTGCACTGGATCTCTCCACTGTGAGTTTGGGTGGACACACTGCACAAAGTGTGTGGAGTGCCTCTGCTACCTCCTGTAGCAGTAGCATTAGGCAGACCATGTTTTTCTCCTGGTAGTGGTCTGTAATAAAACCGGGCCAAATTACATTCCTGGCATACGCTCTCCACATTCCCTTACATTTCCTACGAAAAAAAAAAACAAAACTAAAATGTCTGAAGCATGAGAAAAAAATCTGTGTTTTATAAAACTCCATAGACTAATCAACATGTGATATTTTTCCTCAGTTAATAATTTCGTATGCTATCAAAGGAATCTGAACAAACCTCTGCAGAATTAAGACACTTCCTTCCCTGTACCCTCTCAGTCCTGGTTGTGGTAGATGCTATACAAATCCACGAATGAAAGTTTCCTATTCTGCAAGATTACATCTGAAGTGACAAGAGAAAGGACAGATAGAAGGAATTATTGCTATTCCAAGTACACATAGAGGGAACTGAGCAACAGTCATTAAGTGACTTGCCTGTGGTTACTGTGACCAAGAAAATCAGAGCTTTACCTGCTACTATCCATATAGCACAGCACATTGTATTAGTGTTTCTGACTTTTCTCAGACCAAGTCGCTCACACTAGTTTTGCATTAATGCCTATGTATCACTGCTGTGCTTAGAAAAACTAATTGGAAACCATGTCCTGCTGGCTTCCAGAGTGCAAAAGCGAAACAGAAAAGGTCCCTGTCACAGTGAGTTTGCAATCAAGACCCCACTAAGCCTGAGGAATATAAATATTTTCTGGTGCTATCTAGAGTTCATTCTTGTGTCACTCAGGGTTCATTGAAAGCCTCAATTTTTATTCCAGTCAAAGAATCCTGGAAAGACAGCTTTATTCACTAAATTCACAGATCAATGCAGCAAGATTTGCATATAGGCAAGTATATAAATCTTGCTTTGCAGTATATTTCTCTTCTCTTGCACTTTGAATTTTTAAAGAGTCTTGTGTCAGGAAGAAGCAGTAGTCTGACAGCACTAGAAAATGAACTCCTTTGTTTATCTGAAGAACAGGTATAGCCCATGCAGGAGCAGCATCAGCTCTTTCTGACTGTGTCCACCCATCTCACAGCAAGCATTTGGAGAAAAAAGACAACTCAGCCTGTATGTTTGTCAGTCTTTGGCTGTCTTTCCAGGAGTTCAGTGTTGCCAAACCTGGGTCCAAACACCAGGATGCAGCCCTTCTCCTACTGTTCTCCCACCCTTTTTTAAAAAAAAAATTAAAAAGGGAATATGCTTACAATAATCTTCTGGTTTCCATGCTTTTGGAGTATATTTTAGTCACATTTTCAACCTTTCTGCAGCAAAGAAAATGAAAACATTTTTTTAAAAATACGGATATGTAAAATGGTCTCCTAATTGCAACCTTAAAAGAAATACGGCTTTATGAAGAGCATCAAATGCACAAGAGAAATCTGTGAAAACTGTAATGTTGTGGGTACCACTTCTGATTCAGCACTCTTTTTTTCTGAACTTGACTTGAGGAAAAATGTATATTTTGCATAGTTCATTGAAAAAATGAAATAATTTTTGGTCTCCACAACTAGGGTTGAATTTGAACTAGGAGCCACAGGGTCAGCACTGCACCATCCCACTGCTGATTCCATAAATGAGATATTTGCTGCTGTTTTCTTTACCCCTGAAGGCATATTTTCCTAAAGGACATAAAGTCTCTCCATTTTGTTTTCCCTAATCTTGTATTCTGTTACAGCTCACAAAGCCATCATTCTGTCCATTTCTGAAGACCAGCAAAATTAGTTGTCTTGGTCAAAAATATACGCAGTTGCTCTCTCGGCGTAGTCTGGTCTGAAAAGGAGTCTGGTTAATTAACATTGATTACAATCCACTGGCTGCAAGTAAAAATTGATTGCCAAGGTTCCTAATTCGAATGCCTCTCTGTCCTGATTTCACTGTTTCTGTGACTGTCCAATGAGAAAGACAGGGACAGAGAGTGAATCCACTTCATAAAAGTCCCAGTTACTCGTCTCCCCTGTGAAAGTCATTGGTGGTCCTTCTGGTCCTGCTTTATCACCCTGTGGGATGGCCATTTGTTAGCACAGCATCTAATTGCTGCAAATCGTCAGTGTGCACATTTGGACCCTGTTCAACACTCCATTTTTTATTGAGAGAGGAGCAATTGTATTGATTTTGGATAGCCACGGAGAATGCCAGGGATATTAGTAAGGAGCTCAGAGAACACAACACATAAACTTTTATGACATGATGTCAAACTGCATTGCACAGGCATAAATGAAAAGGACATCTTCTGTAATTACTGCAAACATATACCATACATCTATTAGAAAAAGGGTACATTCAATGAAAAAGAGACTGCAAAAAGTGGCCTCTCAGAAAATTTGTCTGGCCAAATCTAAAAGGGGGAAAGATTTTTAAGTGTATCTCTGGAAATGACAATGCACCAGCCAGGAGCTCTATTTCTACTGGTGTTTCACTGTGACCGAAATTTATATTTACATAGACTGGTGACTCACTTCTACCCTCCTTTGAGTTTGTATCTTTATAATCCCCCACAAAGCACCAGCACTCTCCCAGTGAAGCTGATGCCAGTGGGGCATAGACCAGCCGCTGCTCAACTCAAGTGAGCTTTGACCTGGCCTTCCAAACCAAAGGCAACTTCATCCCCCATAAGGGTGAAATTGCACACCCCTCAAAAAGGACCCAGTAAACACCAGACCTACTGTATCATACTGAGTTGCCGTTACACTGAAGTTTAAACTAAACAGCAATTTAACCAGCTAAGCCAATGCTTTCAGTGACCTTAAAGCACTTAATTCACAACCACAGGTGAGCTGGTATCAGTTAGACCATGGCTTAGCTCACTTATATGCAAGTCCTGGCTTTTCTGTAAAGTGGTTACACAACAGTTCGCTGTAAATAATTTGTGCAAATCAATGTTAGAGACATCATTTCAGAAGTTTTGTCTCCTTGTGTCTGCCACACTCCCTGACTTCTCCCTATCTCTGCATGGTGCATTATGAAAGTCAGCATGAATAGTTGTGTTTGAGCCCCCCTAGAATTCTACCCATGAAATCAATAGCCTAAATTGAAGAAAACCAAGGATGCTATGAATCACAGAATCACAGAATGTTAGGGATTGGAAGGGACCTCAAAAGATCATCTAGTCCAATCCCCCTGCCAGAGCAGGAACACCTAAACCAGGTCACACAGGAACGCATCCAGGCGGGTTTTGAATGTCTCCAGAGAAGGAGACTCCACAACCTCTCTGGGCAGCCTGTTCCAGTGTTCTGTTACCCTCACTGCAAAGTTCTTCCTCATATTTATGCAGAACCTCTTATGTTCCAGCTTGCACCCATTGCCCCTTATCCTATCATTGGATGTCACTGAGAAGAGCCTGGCTCCATTCTCATGACACTGGCCCTTTACATATTTAGTCTCCTCTTCTTCAAGCTAAAGAGACCCAGCTCCTTCAGCCTTTCCTCAAAAGGGAGATGTTCCACTCCATCATCTTTGTGGCTCTGCGCTGGACTCTCTCAAGCGGTTCCCTGTCCTTCTTGAACTGGGGGGCCCAGAACTGGACACAATATTCCAGATACGGCCTCACCAGGGCAGAGTAGAGGGGGAGGAGAACCTCTCTTGACCTACTAACCACACCCCTTCTAATACACCCCAGCATGCCATTGGCCTTCTTGGCTACAAGGGCACATTGCTGGCTCATGGTCATCCTGCTGTCCACCAGGACCCCCAGGTCCCTTTCCCCTACGCTGCTGTCCAACAGGTCAGTCCCCAACTTATACTGGCACATGGGGTTGTTCTTGCCCACATGCAGGACTCTACACTTGCCCTTGTTATATTTCATTCAATTTCTCCCTGCCCAACTCTCCAGCCTGTCTAGGTCTCGTTGAATGGCAGCACAGCCTTCTGGTGTGTCAGCCACTCCTCCCAGTTTTGTGTCATCAACAAACTTGCTGACAGAGCACTCGATTCCCTCATCCAAATCACTGATGAATATATTGAATAGTACTGGTCCCAGTACTGACCCTTGAGGGACTCCACTAGATACAGGCCTCCAACTAGACTCTGTCCCATTGACCACTACTCTCTGGTTTCTTTCCTTCAGCCAGTTCACAATCCACCTCACTACCTGATCATCCAGACCACACTTCCTCAGTTTAGCTGCGAGGATGCTGTGGGAGACTGTGTCAAATGCTTTACTGAAATCAAGATAGACCACATCCACTGCTTTACCATCATCTGCCCACTGGGTTACGTCCTTGTAAAAGACTATCAGATTGGTCAAGCATGACTCCCCCATGGTGAAGCCATGTTGACTGTCCCAAATGACCCTCTTATCCTAGATATGCCTAGAGACAGCACCAAGGATAAGTTGTTCCATCACCTTTCCAGGGATGGAGGTGAGGCTGACTGGTCTATAGTTACCCGGGTCTTCCTTCTTGCCTTTTTTAAAGACCAAAGTGACATTTGCTTTCCTCCAGTCCTCAGGCACCTCTCCCGTTCTCCATGACTTAACAGAGATGATGGAGAGTGGCCTAGCAATGACATCCGCCAGCTCCCTCAGCACCTGCAGGTGCCTCCCATCAGGACCCATGGATTTATGGATGTTCAGGTTGCTTAACTGATCCCTAATCCAGTCTTCATCAACCAGGACCAACTCCTCCCCTATCCTGACTTCCTCTGGGGCCTCAGGGGCCCTGGGCTCCTCAGAACAGTCTCCAGCAGTATAGACAGAGGCAAAGTAGGCATTCAGTAACTCTGCCTCCTTTATATCCCCTGTCACCAGGGCACCCACCTCATTCACCAGTGGGCCTACATTGCCGCTAGTGTTAGTTTTATCTGCAGTGTATTTGAAGAAGCCCTTTCTGTTGTCCTTGACCTTTCTTGCAAGGTTTAATTCCAAGGAGGCTTTGGCTTTCCTAGTTGCCTCTCTGCATCCTCTGACATTAGACTTATATTCCTTATATTATATGAGCACAAACTGAAACACAGGTGGGTCTGTGTAGACATCACAAAGCACTTTTTCCCTGTGAGGGCGACTGAGCACTGGCATAGGTTACCCAGGGACGTTGTGGAGTCTCCATTCTTGGAAATATTCAAAAGCCATGTGGTCATAGTCCTGGGCAGCAGGCTCTAGGTGGCACTGCTAGAGTAGGTTGGTTGGACCAGATGACATTTAGAAGCCCCTTCCAACCTCAGCCAAATTGTGAGTTGCAATTCTGTGAGGCAATACAAAGAGCATAAATATCTTTGCAGCTATTGTGTAATTCTGTTTCCACTTAGGAGTTTGTTTGTTTATTTATTTGTTTATGAACGTATTTGAATTCTTAGAGGCCCGAGTTTGCTGAGTGAATATTTTTAAGGTATGTATGGCTACTGGATGTCATTTTTGCTGGCATCAGTTGCGTCAGGCAATAGCGAAAGGTGTATGAGTTCCCAGAGGAATCCTCCCACTGATTGACCAGAACTTCTCCCATCTTTGAAATACAGCTTTAAACTCAGAGCAGTAGTAGATGAATGGTGAGGACTGAAATGATGTCAACGATTTGTGTGGAGGCCAAAGAAAATACAAAGGGGCCCTCAATGGCTTCATCTCTGAATTTGTTGCAATGCAGCTGTGAGTAATAAGTTTGCTTTCTTTTCAGGCACAGTACACTACATCTGAAATAGTTTCTGAACTTAGCACACAGTTTCCTGACCATCTATTCTTTTCCTTGGGGATCCGGATTCTTTCAAGCATTGCAGTGAAGAGTTTGATCTGAGCATATCGTGCAGCAGGGAGATGGGTGGTGGTCTGCTGGCCTGATCTCACAGGTTGCAGTGCTTGGGGAAAGTCACTATTTAGACATATTAATATAATTTTATTGCTGGGCCTATCATTTATTTTGACTCATCTGAACAATGGCCAATTTTGTACTATTTTAAGCATGTGTGCAGAGAAGTTTTGCAAATACACGTGTTTTCTGTATGGGTGGGTTTAGAAAAATCTCAGTGGGAATAAAGAGCTAGATTAAACCTCTCTTCTTCTACAGTCTGTAGAACCTGTCTGCATTCATAGCAGTGACTGCCATTTTTAGGAGGTGAACATGGCCAGCAGAAAGGTGTACCTTCATACATATATGAAGGGCCATTTTATAAAAAAGAACAGATATTCAAAGCATATTTTATTTCATGACCATGAAATCAGAATGATATTCTAAGCAGTAGTACTTATTTATCTTTGTATTTGGAGTTTTCATTAATTTATTAACACATTCTGAAAATGACTAAGTAACTAAAATAACATCCCTTAATGTAGTTTGCATGAAGCAAATCTGTAACATAAAATCAAAAGTAAACAGCCCTATGAAGCTGAGACAAAGATTTCTGCTTTTGATTTGGAGTTGTGCTGCTGCGTCTAGTGGCATCACACTCTCCCAGGAAAGTGCATTTCTGGACTTGTCAGGTTCATTACTGTCCTGGGTTACAATGTATTCTATTACCATGAGCTGTTGAAACCAGGTGCCGATGTTCCTTGCCTCCTCACTCGGGACTAGCTTCTGTTAACAGGCCCAACAATGCCTTGCCGCATGACCCATAGATAACCTGCACCTGGACTATTCTTCTGTTAATGCGCCCATCAGTGCCTTGCCCCAGGACTCACCATCCCTGTGTGAGATGCTCCGGCCAGGGGGAGGGAGCCAAGCATTCCCACCGGGGATAAAATCTGGGGTTTGGAACAGCACGGGCAGCCTTACCCGCTGGGATCCCAGAGGACAAGGACTACACCACCACCGGATTTTCGGAGGAGGACCAGTTTTCTTTTCTACAAGATCTACAAGATCAAGCTTCAACAGGACCATTTCAAAGAGAACTGCAGCTACCACTACATCGGACTGGTACCAGCACCCTGCCCAGCAGGGTGCCAGGTTGTATCCCTGACTCTGTCAGGCTTTGAACCAGTTTCTCTGTATTATTGTTTTGTTATATACATCCCTGACCCTGTCAGGCTTTAAACCAGTTTCTCTGTATTATTGTTTTGTTGTATATATATATATTAGTAAAACCTGTTATTCCTATTTCCTCATATCTTTGCCTGAAAGCCCCTTAAGTTCAATTTTATAACAATTCGGAGGGAAGGGGGTTGTATTTTCCGTTCCAAGGGGGGCTCCTGCCTTCCTTAGCAGACACCTGTCTTTTCAAACCAAGACAATTACCTAACAAGTTTAGAATCAAAGGAGATTTTAATTTCATGTATCAAACCGAGAAGTACTTCTTCACCCCTCCACCACTAATTTCTGGGGAAGATGAGTGTAGACTAGAGCCTAAAAACTGTTTTGTTCAGTTAACTGCCCACCACTGCCAAGACTCTGGGGTGCCTCTGATCCCTTCCATTTTCTTCCTGTGGCACAGTATGGCTTTTGGTCCATTTGGTAGCTTGGAAGTTTGCTGTGATGTTTTGGAGTATTTAGCTGCTGGTATGGGGAGCAGAGGTTTTGAGGGCCTTTCAGGGCAAACCCTCTCTTGTTTGGATACAGTGAGCCAAGTGCAGTGAGTCAGGAGCTTCCTTCAAGACTTGCAAGCCCATGTTTCCTTCATCTTTTTTTCCAAATGCATAGCCCTTATTTCCCAGGAAAGCCCCTTGACTCAGTTCTATATGAAGGAAATTACAGACCTTTGCATACGTTTAGTCCTAAATGCCTCTGGTGTAGGGGCTGCAGGCTGCAAAATATTTGGGGCAGAGATTTGTCTTTTTCACTTGTTGTCAGGTATCAGGTGAATAATATTAGTAAGAACAATGTAGACAGATATTGCTCTGAAGATCAGAGAAATATCCATTAGTTTACCTGAAAAAGTGCAGGTAAAACACAGGTACATATATGAGATTTGAATGTGGCCCAGGATCTGCTTCTTTCTGTATTGTCCCACAATATGGTGCCCATCACTATATTCTGTGATGGCCTCTTTCACACCTCTCTTCTCCTGTTATTTCTCTGATAGTTTTCCCAAAGAAGTAAAGAGAGAAGAAAGAGGAATCAGCAATGGGTGATTTGACGGTTACATCAGTGCTGAACTAACATTAAGGAGTTTTGCTGGGAGCATGAGAAGGTGAAACAAGTTGCCTGGCAGCTGCCAAATTTCCACTGCAGGGAGAAAGTGGCCACAGCCACCACACCATTTATTCATGCTGAGGATCAGGAAGGGTAATATGACTTAAAATGAATGAGATGTTAATAATCATGGGGTTTAATTAGCATTGTTACATGAAAGCAAATTTGCTACTAGAACGCAAAAGAATATAGTTCTACTCTGAGTTTGACCCAGTTGCTTGTAAACTAAAAATATTGAGCTTATTGAATTTTCAGATTTACTGAAATTTTCTTCCTTTCGTTTTGTTTTGTTTTGTTTTGTTATTGCAGCAACAGCCAGGTGGCAAAAGAAGGGATTTCCCTGCCTTATGCTGCCTGTTACTACAACTGCTAAATTATTCTAATGTCTGGGATGATTTAGTACTGATGAAGGATTGAAAGACTGTGAGGAAAAACAGTAATTTTGGGACAAAAATAAAAGGCTCATTGGGAAGTTTGGTTAGTGAGAGAAACAAGGACTAAAACCACAGAGACCAAGAGAAAACATCTGCAAAAGTAGAAGACAACAAGAATGTATTGTCCAATTCTGCCACTGCCAATGACCTTGAAAACGAAAGAAGCAATTCTGGCTGGGAGATTCAAATGGGTCATTTCTCAGAGAAAAGTCATAATCCTAGGATCTACTTGGAAAACAAGAAGAAACCAAAACCAAAACCCCTGAGAAACACTTGTGTGAGGTGAAGAGCAGAAAGGCATGCTAAGCCAGGTGAAAGCCAAGTGAGATCAGGGATAAAAGCTAGAGATATGTGAAATTCCCAAGATTTGGTTGGCAAGAATGTGCATTGTTGATAGACGTGAGGTCCTTTGAATTCAAGGTTGTTTGATCCTGAAATCCTACAAGCACAATTTGAAGTAATTTCTGCCCAGAGTGAAAGCATTCATGTCAACCCTGTAGGTCTCCAGTTTTTGAATAGCTTCTAAGATCCAACCACCCTTTCCCCTCACTTGCCACTGAATGGTGCAATTGAGACTCCAGCCTGTTCTTACCAACTGTCTAGTCTGAATGTTTACAATAAAACTCCGGACTGTTGTCTGTGAGAATAAATGCGTATCTGGCACCATCTCCACAGCAGCAGTAAGTTGACACCTTCACCAGCTGGATCTTGGGGTTACATACAGTCTCCAGGTCCCAAGAATGTCTCCTATACTTGGTTTACACTGGATTTGCTACAATCTACACAGCTGAGGGGGATAATTAAGGAATTGCATACATTTGATTGCAAGCAATATTTAATTAAACTATTAGTAATAAATATTGGTACCTGCCCATGCAACAGGTTACAGGTAACAAGTTACTCAACCCTATTTTAAAAATTAGTTTCAATGAGGACTTGTCACAGAAATTACTACCTTGTGAAAGCTGTCCTCTTGTATACATAATGAGCTTTTCAATAACAGTGATCATGAATTTTGCAGGATTACATTTCTCTGTCATTCTTTAAATTTCTATATTCACTGTGCACATAGAACAGATGAAAGTAATACTGCAATATATGATAATAATTTCCTTTAGGAAGGTGCTACTTAGGTTCAGGAGTGATTTTGAAGTCTAGATAACTGAAACTTATAATAATTTTTCTTATGTAGAGAAAAAAAAAACAAACAGCAGAACAACGTCACTGTCCTAGAACCATGCTTTCCTAAAGCAACAGGAAAGAAGAAATTGTTTGTTACAGTGATAACTGTAAGCCTAGAGTTTGTCAGTTTGAAAGACTATAGACTCTGAAATATCTTGAGAGATTTGGCCGTAAGGGTTTTACACATTCATTTTCAGCATTTTGTCAGTGCATAGTTTGACAATGTGGTTTTGTTAATGAATGTAAATAACTTTATATGTTGTTTCATCCTTTTGATGCCAAAGTTCTGGGTCATTGGCACCTAAATAGATAGATAGCTGGCTCTGTATTTAAAAAAAAGCAGGCAGTTTAAATAAAACGGAACATATATTTTGACATAACTCGAAGCAACAATTTCTTTTGCCATTTATGACATCTTCACACCAAAGAGAAAGACAAGTGAGAATGAGCTGATTGCTAGGCACACCGCGTGTTCCTCTCTGGAGACTCCCCAGCAGGTAGTAATTCCAGCTGGCGCAGGAGCAGGTGAAAGCCAAGGCAAACTGATACAGCTCTCAGGTAACTCTCCTGTCAGGCAGATTTGCCAGATCAGACCAACCGTTTGATTCCTGACAGGGGGTCAGCACCAGATTACTTTGAGTAAGGGGTAACCTGCCTCCCAGCTGCTGCTTTTCCTCTGGCACTGTTATGTAGTCTGTCATTATTTTCCAGAGACAGTAGATGTTGCTCCCAGGGATGGATTAGAAATGTACCTTTTGACCTAATGAGCCCAATGACTCCTTTGTCCTGCTTGTAAAGATTGCGAACTGGCTGCATGGAGCAGCAGAAGGAAAGGCAGAAAATCTGGGGAACAAACTTAGCAGAGAGCAACATTTCAGAACAATTCTGGATTTAGGGAAGCCAAAGAAGAAGATTTGACCAAGTTATTCTGTAATTCTGTTAATTACTGTGTGAGCAAAACCAAATTCCCTTGAAGGGCTGAGCTTGAACTCTACAGCTTTGTATGGACTGTGTTTAAAAGCAGGATGGGACTGAAACCTGCTCAAAAGCTTCTGGAAGTTTTATGTTCTTACAAGCTAAAGATTGGAATTTTTATGTGAGAAAATGTGGTTACCGATGATAATTCATAAAATTGCCCTCTTCTCTAAGCTAAATACTGCCTGTGTTCTCATATTCTTCTCTTGTACCCACTATCAGACTTCCTCTCACTTTGCCTGGGCTTTCCCTTTATGTCATACATCATACCCTTTCCTATGTAGTAGCTTCTGCCCCTACTTGTTCTTTAATGAGTACCTTGTGCTGCGTGCACATGGTCCTTAGGGATAACTCTAACCCCCTTGTGCACCTCTAAGAAGGCTGTCTTCAGGAGTGAAACCTTAACAGGGAGAAACTGAGCAGAGGCTGAGCTAGGTCTGTACAGTAGGTCTTGCCTCCTGCCCAGGGCTTCCCACCCAAGCATCAAATTAGAGCAGATTGGATAGTACCTCTAGAACAGCTATTCAGTCCTTCCCAGTGAATGACTTACTTGCTGGGATCCCAAGCTCAAACCTCAAATTAGTTAATTAACGTGACACCAAAGAAAATAAAACCAAGTTCAAACTTGGATGTCTGAAATATATATATTTAATATGCCTCTATACGCAAGGATGGGTTTGAGAGATTATAGACAAATATAAAGGTTCTCTAGTTTCAACACATTTTGCTACATTTCCAATAACTGCAGAGGCAAAACCTGCAATTTTATCTTCCCTGATAGAATCAATGCATTTAATTAGACATGTCTACCTAGGGCAGTTGGTAGAGCAGAGACCCCATGGAACAAATGGTGTAGGATCAAATAAAGACCAGGATAACTAGCAAACTTTTCACTGATACTTGTCAATTCTGGAGTGTGTACCTTGTTGTGGTTCGGGGCTGGGCCGGCCAGTAAACGGACGACAGATGCTCTCTGTTAACCCCTCTCCCTTCCCAGACAGAGAAAGAGAAAGAAGAAAAGGGAGAGAAACTTACGGGTTGGAAAAAACCTAAAACAGCTGTAATGAAATTATAACAATACAAAGAAAAATATAACTGAAAATTAAAATCACTGAAAGGAAAAATTGGTTCTGTTTTAGTCAAAATCAGGACATCCTGCAACCAGAATGTTCTTTTGATAGCTTTCATACCAATTAGAAAATTGCAGGTATGCAGACGGATCCATTTCACTATTGTCTTGCCAAAACTGCCTCTTCACCTGACGTTCTATGCAAAGTTGGAGTAGATAGGTTAAAAAAAGGGCCTTGTTTTAAGGAAAAAAAAGATAGAAGAAAATCCAAAAAAGATCCTTCCCCCCAGTGAACTACAGGCTGCTGCTTCACTGTGAGTGAATCTGCTGAAATCTCTGGATAGTGCTTTCTCCTTACAATTGGGTATTCTGGAAGATGGAAGTAAGTCTTCATTGACTTCAGGTCCACTTTTGCCCATTTCAGCAGCAATTTTCCTAGGAAAGACTGAGTGGAAGCTGAATAAAAACTCCAGGATTTCTCATGTGTTAATGATGGCAGCTCTACTAGCCCAGCTACCTGTACCACCAGAAACAGGCTGGCAGTAGCTCCCACCTAAAGCAGTCAGAAGAAAACAATAATGAGCTTCAGTCAAGGCAATTATTTTAAACAAACACATTCATTCACCACACTGGAATGGCTCCCAAATTTTGACTGATGACGGCGACGGAGTAGGGTGTGATATCTGCACCTGACTTTCTCTCTGCCATTTCCTGCTCAGCTCCTGCTTTGATCTCTGTCTCTGAATATAATTATGAAGTCTGAATCAGAACCAGGCTCTCATTTATGCTGCCCCAACTTGCCCTCCTCTCTAGCTTTTAAGGATGACACTGTGATTCTCAAATGCTTGCCTTTTATTTTTAGTCCAATAAAATGGACCACCTGCAAATTCAGGTTGCTTTTTTCTTTTTATTACCCTATTTTTATTATGTAGCCAACATACCCCAAAAGTACCGAGTAAGTGCATATAAAACATAATTAATCTTCTGAAAGGAATGTATCTTCTGTGCCTGAAATTGTTGTACCAAACCCTTAGGTGACATACACTGGCAGAACTCCACTGAAATCAGCCCACCTATCTTCATTTACAGCACTCGTATGTTTGGCCCAATCCTTTTGCTCTCAGTGATAAGTGCAACCTGAGCTGGATCTTCAAAACTAAAGGAATTGATTCTTGGTTACTAGTGAGGGCCAATTAGCATAGCTCTGTTAACTAAAATGAAACTATCCTGATTTACAGCAGCTGAGCATTTGCACCACCCTTCTCCACCCTCCCGCTCTAGCGGGATATTGTTTCAATATTCTTAATTTTAAAATATACTTACTATGGCAAAATACATCTATGTGGCAAAGATATTTTTCTAAGGCTTTGCACTGACTTCAAGAGGTTAAAACCTTGAGGTCCTATTTCCTACATTCTTTTCTCTATGTAAGCAGTGTAGTAATCACTATTATTTTACATCGGTGTTTTTAATTATGATAATTAGTTCCTGTTTGCTGGAAAGAGAGCAAACCTGAAGAACTACCAACCAAAACCCAAAGGTGGTGTTTCTCTTACGTGCAGTTCTTGACAAAGATACGACATTGTTCATCATTGTAAAATTTCATCCAATCAGGACCAAGAATAATAAGGAATCTTATACTAATCCAGGCATGTTCATCTATACTTATGTACTTATAGATACATACATACATACCAGTTCTCTGATCCTCCATCTTCTAAGTTTTTCACCAGCCTAAGCACAGTGCAAAAGCAACATAAGCAAGAACAGGATCATGTATCATACCTCTAATTTTAGAGCTTCGGTTTTGTAAAAAGAATTGTCAGGTTTGCCTCAGACATGTTTGTTGATGAAGAGCTTAGTGTTTCATCCTTTATTAACCAGAACATTTTACTGTAGCTGATTTCATGTTACCATTGCAAACAGCACACATCAACTGCTTGTGCCTAGTGACTGTTATAAATTCTTCTGGGAGAGTTAAGGTTGTAAAAGAAGAACATTCAGTGCATGCATAAAAAGCACAAGCCAACTGTTTACAACTCATACATAAATGTCCTCTTTATGTTTCCTTTGTTGTTTTGTTGGGTTTTTTTAATTAGAAAGTGACAAGGCAAAGCTCAAGTACCCAGCAACTGCCCGCCACTGCTGACTATTGAACGAGAGCAAACTAAGCTTAGATGATCCCCAGTCCTTTCTATCGTAGAGCAGGGCAAGGGCATAAATGGACAAATCAAACACCTATTTTTCTTCCATAGTTTTAGGAAAATCCTTCAGATGCTGGAAGCCCAAGCTTAAATCTAGTGTCAGGCAGTCCCATACATGGCCTTCAGTGGAGTTGCTCAAATTTCATGACACAAGTGATGAAAAGCTCGAGCCTGTCTTATTTATGGACAGATTGGATTATATTTGCAATATCACCAGACTATACTTACTTATAAAATAGTCTTAAACATTTAAAGGTCTGACTCTATCCTGTTATACTCACTTTCTGCTGCTGTAGCTTCACTGACCTTTTAAAGACAGAACTCTTCATTAAACAGTTAAGCACAGAGTTAAAGGGAAAGCATTTCCATCTCTTTTCTCTGAAGTGGCTGACTTTGAAGTTTTGCAGTGCAAAAGATACAGTTCAGACTGAAGTCAAATACTCACCACAGGAACTACTGTTCTTACAATAGCAGAGGGTGTGTTACAATGGAGATTTGCTGAATATACAGACTTTTTGAACACAGTCAATACACGGTGTCCTGTTAACAAGTTGATCTCTTCCTGGAGTCGTCCTTTAGATCCTTTATTACAGGAACTAGTGCAAAAGAGTTTCAGTGAAACAGAGTAATTCCTTTGTCAGATGTGATAATAATAACTATATTTTCCTTTTTAATACATGTTTTTTGGTTTCACTTCACCCATCTGTAGTAAGAGACTTTTTGATGGGCATTTTATCCTGCTACTAGATCTCAAATTGGGATCGTTTTGTAATCGGTAGCATTTCAACATGACAGAAACAGCAGAGAACAGCTGAGAAATAATAAGCCAGGGCTCTGTAGGCATTTCATAGCAGTTTCTTTAAGTATTTAGTAACTGTTAGAACAGTATGCAAAGCACACTGAAAGGCTCCTAATTTTCACTTTCCAAAGTGTCTCTACAGACCTGTTAAGTTTTCCCAATGAGGAGTGATACAGAGATGTTCTGGCTATGTTTCCATAGATATTTCCTTAAGGAAATGTTTCTATTCACTACATCCATAGGGAGTATTTTAATAAGACAGACTCCCCTTCCAGCATGATCTATCAGTAAATGACAGTGTGATGTCAGTGTTGTTTCTCACATTAAAAATGTTTTGGATTTTCTGTAGAAAACCAAATTCACATTCCTAACTTTCCTCAAATCCTCCTATCCCTCCTCAAAAAGCCCATGTCCACTTTTTAGATGCTCCCCTGTCAAGTCCACTCTGCAGCCTACCTGTGGATGTTTATGTTTATGTTTTTAGGGCCTCAAGTTGCATCAGGGGAAGTTTAGATTGGATATTAGGAAGAAGTTCTTTACTGAGAGGGTGGTCAGACATTGGAACAGGCTGCCCAGGGAGGTGGTGGAGTCGCCGTCCCTGGGGGTGTTCAAAAAACGGGTTGATGAGGCACTTAAGGCCATGGTCTAGTGGTTTAATGGTTAGGAATATGATGGGATAAAGGTTGGACTTGATGACCCTGGAGGTCCCTTCCAACCATAATTATTCTATGATTCGACGATTCTATGTTTGTCTCTTTCTTAAAAATCTTTGGAAAAAAAGACCCTCTATTTTTTGGTACAGTTTTAGTAGTTCTTAAAAGCTATAGCAATACATTGACTGTAGTATATATATGTGTCATTTCACTGAGTTAGAAAATTTCTACTGGTAAGGAAATGAGTCTGAAATTTGGCAAACCAACTTAGTTTTGCACACATGTACACACTCACATACACACTGACTCCTCTATGTAGATGTATATATACATCCACAGCTATATCCTTTTTCCATTCACAGTTCCCTGCTGAAACTTAGAATATTTAAAGAGTCAAGACAGGGCAGAATTTTCAGTCATGGGTAAACTAAGATGCAAAACAGCTCCATGGCTGCCTCAAGTTCATTCGGCGCACTCCAAGATCTTTTGGACAGAACATTTGCATCACTTCAATTTTTTTAATTGAAAGTAAATATCTTCCTCTAATTTTATTCTGCTAGGAGAGTCAGTTTCTTTTAGAAATCTAGTGCCAACACCTACCAAACAAAACAGCAAACTAGAGACATATTTTATCAATGGCAACCACTCCTTAAGAAAACACATGGTTGCCACCCATTAGTACAATGCAGAAAAAATTAGCTGTTACAGTGTAACACTATTAAGTTGCTGCAACAATAACCAAAAACTGAAATAACACATACATTCCATCTCTTACTATAGTAGCATCAAGTCTAAACAAAAAAAAAACCCCACACAAATGTGTTTAAGAGCCAACGCTCACAACAGAGAGAGGTTTTTATCATGAATATTGAATTGCACTACTACCTGCCTTGTCCTACCATAACCATATTCTTCTTTAAAACCAAAAAATACAAAGAAATAGCCTGCCCATTATATATATATATATATATTTTTTTTTTAAATTTCTTTTTTCTTCTTCTTCCCTTTTTAAGAATCCTTCCTTCCTGCCTTGGATGTCACAGGCTATGACTGCTTCTAGCCTAAGTAGATTTGCCACCTGCAAGGTTTCTTCCTAACACAAGAGGATCCAGTCACATGTATCCTGGCCTGTATCAGAAATGGTGTGACCAGCAGGACTAGGGAGGTGATTGTCCCCCTGCCCGCAGCTCTGGTGAGGCCGCACCTCGAATACTGTGTTCAGTTTTGGGCCCCTCACTACAAGAAGGACACTGAGCTGCTGGAGCGTGTCCAAAGAAGGGCAATGAAGCTGATGAAGGGTCTGGAGCACAAGTCTGATGAGGAGCGGATGAGGGAACTGGGGTTGTTTAGTCTGGAGAAGAGGAGGCTGAGGGGAGACCTCATTGCTCTCTACAACTACCTGAAAGGAGGTTGTAGCAAGGAGGGAGTTGGTCTCTTCTCCCAGGTAACTAGTGATAGAACGAGGGGTAATGGCCTCAAGTTGTGCCAGTGGAGGTTTAGATTAGATATTAGGAAAAATTTCTTCACTGAAAGGGTTATTAGGCATTGGAACAGGCTGCCCAGGGCAGTGGTGGAGTCCCCATCCCCTAAGGTATTAAAGAAATGTGTAGATGAGGTGCTAAGGGACATGGTGTAGTGGTGAATTGGCAACGTTAGGTTAATGGTTGGACTTGATGATCTTAGAGGTCTCTTCCAATCAAGGCTATTCTATGATTCTACGATTCTATGTGTCTATCCAGCAATAAATTATATTCTAGCTGCAGAAATCCACTGGATGATTCAGAAAAATACACCCATAAGATACTACTGTGAATTAATTATAGATCTATAGCATTTTAGAAGAATACCTATTTAAATCTTACACATTTATCGTACCTTGCAAGTTCTGTGATTATTTTCATTTTTGTGAGGAAAGGTATATAGATCTGACAACAGTGGCTCTGAAAGCATGGGACCCAATTGTATATCCTTTACATGCCTCAGATACCTATTGAATGGAAACTGGAACAGGAATCTTTTTGATTATGATGATGATGATGATGACAATTTAACATTTATTTTCATTTTTTAGACATGGCTAAAGAAAACAGCAGTTATCTATTCCCTCTCTGCTGTACTGCTCAATTCAATTCTTCTTGCCTTTTCTTGCAAAATATACTTTCTTAGACAAGAGTTCCCATCTCAAACTGTGTAATTAAATTTCCCCTCACTCTTCATGCCTTCATAAGCATCCTTTTTGGCTTGTGCTGGTAGATAAAGTGAAGCTGAAGAGTCAACATCCATCAAGCATTTTTGACAGAATCCAAGCGCTATATTATTTTTAAATTAATGTTTGTCTTCAAGACACAGTTCCCTGTGTGTTAACTGTGTATATACACATATACATGGTTAAGCTTATTTACTGTTTTGCTAAAATACAATATTGCATGATAACAAAGAACACCTAGCTTGACAGACAAGCACCTACTGGTAACATTTTGATATAGATAGATAGACAGTCATGATCTTTGTCCTTTGGTAATATAGAAGAATGAAAAACAAACTAGGAATGATCTTCAACTGTGGTGGCTAGCAAAAATACTATTATTATCCTATCCTAGGTCATCATTTTGAAATGGGTAGATTAGAAAAAATCACAGGACAATATTAGTCTAAATACTGATGTCCTGACGCACGATTGCTCTGCAAAATGAGATTAAGAGATTCTGTGCTCTGGCTTGTAGACACTTAATTTCTGATTAGATGACTGGAAGAAACTGTTATGTTCAGAACGGCTGACTGGAAGAAACTGTCAGAGTGTTGATGTTTTCCAGGGACTGTGGCTCCACAATGCACGTTAATTCTATTTAGTTTTGTGAGAGAACAAATGGGTCGTGTGTACTCCTCTGGGGAATTATGAGGTTTACTTGCCATTTTGCAACTGTACTTACAAAATTCATTGAACATTGGTATATAAAAGGTATAAACAGGGCCTGATTTCATATGGTGATAAAGGTGCTCAGTAGCTCTGAAAGTGAAGGTTGCTGACTTCTCTAGCTTGGAAGTCAGAAGACAAAGGAAAGTAAGCCGTCTCTGATTACAAGTAACCAACCATGTCAATTCTTGCTTCTCCATCTTCATGCTAACAGGCCCAAAAGTACTTTCCAAATTCTGCACCAGTTTCTGAGAAAAAGCTTTGAAACATCATTACTCTGAAAGCATCTTGGTACCTAAACACAGATTTGTAAAGCACTGAATGATACTCATTGAATAAGGTGCCAAAAAAGCACAAGTAACTAATCAAAACCAACTGAGACCCCAAGTATAACCCAATTCTGAGTTGCAGTTTAGGGCCTGAAGTTACAGCCCAGGAGATTTGAATAGCAAAGATGCAACGTTCTCTGTGGGATATAAGTATCTTTGTTACCCGAAAAATTGAGTGTTCATTACAAATTAGCCCACCTTTGCTGCCCTGCCTTCTTCAGAAACTTAAAGAGAGGCTGGCTCCATGTTTGTCTCTTTTTACTGACAGGGAAATATACAAAATGTGCAGTGATACAGTCCTAAATCCCAGAGCAAAAGCAGCACATCAGGTATCAGGATGGAATTAATTCTGTGAGAGCACTTACTCCTGGGGACATTGCAGTAACTGTCCCTTCCCAGCCACCTCAGAAGGGAACATGTAAGCCAGAAGCTGAGGACGAGAAGCTATGCTCTCCATCTGCCTTTGATAGACAGCTGAAAGAGGCAAACTTAGAGAAAGGAGTCCACTGCTTCTATCCATGATCCACACGAGCACAAAAATCCTTCTGCCATACAAAGCCCTGGGAGAGGCTGTTGGCTGCAGACACTATCCTTCTTGGAGCACCCTCTGGCTATCAAGAACTCTCTTACCATAGTGAGCCACCGAGGGCTATCTAGTCCTTATAAATTAGTGTTGAACGACATATAAGGACTTAACTCATTGGATCACACATTTTGTTCTATTATTTCTGTATACTAAAAAACCCCTCACACACACTTATTTGATTCCTTTAGTGCTTCCAATAATCCTAGCTGTTGCAAAAGAGTATGCTCTCTCCTGCAATTATCTTGCCATCAAGAAAGCTAAGAAAATAGCAAAGGATTTTGGTCTCCACTGGAGATCGTATGATACTTGGGCTGTTTCTCATTACAGAAAAGGTGTACGTTTTAAAACATGTCAGCAGCTGGAAAGACCTGCACCTTTAAAAAGTTGTTTTCAGAAGGTGATGGATTTGCTTGTAAAGGAATCACTCAGAGAGAGGCTCAGTGTAGCTTTGAGCTAAACCAGAGGATGAATTAGCTTTATAAAAACAAGACTTAAAAGAGGGTTTAGTATTAAATATTAAACATTTCTCCATTAAAATTCTGAATGGAAATCTGGGTATGATGGATTGATTTAAGGAAATAACCATTCATGTGACCATGCACAAGATCTCCATTTGCATTTCAGTCTAGAAAGACAGCTTGTTGCTGATGTTAGCTCCTGGAGTGTAACAGAGGACTACTGAGTACAGAGGTGGGCATCACTCCTGTGCTCAAAGTAACACATATAGCCCTTGGAGGGCTGGAGGAGGGCAACTCCTCCCTTGCCATTGACTGTGTTTTTTTGGCGGATGCTTAGAACAGCCTTTTTGAGAGCTGAGGAGACCCCAACACCTTATTTACTTTCCAGAAACAAACATAACAAATTAGTCATGCAAAACCCTATGAGATGCTTCCTACATCATAAAATCACATAATCATACAATGGTTTGGGTTGAAAGAGACCTTAGAGATCACCTAGTTTCAACCCCCCTGCAGTTTATGAAACAGTTACCTCCTTTGTCACAGCATTCTAAGGTTATTAACAATCGTTTTCAAAAAAATCAACTCAGATTTCTCTAGAAAGAGGCTGAGGTGGCAGAGAGAGATTTCTAAAAGCAGTCAGCAACTACTAGCTCCTGCAGAGAACTTCAGAGGCCAAAGGAAATGGGGTCTTCTTAAGGAAACTGGCCTTGAGAGAACAAATCTTACAGGAATTTAATGGAAATTGGGTGCCTAGGTCACACAGTTTGCTTCAGAAAAGCCCAGCTTCTGGTCATTTAGCTCCTGCAAACTATTCTGAGTCCCTTCCTCCCTAAATCCTATTAACTCTACAGTTTTCAGGATCTATTCCACATAAATCAGTTTTGAGCTGATCAGCATTTCTCTATTAATAGTTTCCAGACCCATGCTGTAAGAGTATGAAAAATCAGAACAACTCAAGCCAGAAAAATTTGTAAGGAATTTTGTCTTATGAGAGATGGCAAAATGGCACAAGGATTAAACTGAGAAGCAGGAAAGTTGGTCTTAATAGCACAGAGAGTCTCGTAACTTTAAATGGTCTTTAGTTAGTGTAAATTGGGATGTCTCCACTGATTCATTTGGATCTACGCTTACCAAAGGATCTAGTCCTCTTTGTTACTAAGAGGCCTCGTTCTGCCTACCTTTTGTCTGTTTATTCCAGCAGAATTAGCTGACTTCAGCTGATGCAGCTCAAATTGCCAGTGTTGTGAAATTCATTGTTGTATATCTCTCTTTCTCAGTTACATCCACCAGGGGAAAAAAAAAAGCTTATGATGGTTCCAAACAATTTAGACAACTGGTCTTTCCCTTTTGTTTCTCTGAAGTACCACGTACAATACAGCTGAGTTTCATCTCTTGTGATTAATACAGAGATACCTGATAGGCTGAAATCATCATTACTGTGTTGTCTGGCTGATATGTGACCGATGGAATATTTTTTGGTGTCAGTCTTTATTTCACATTTTTTTTCCAAAAGATGTATTTATTAATATTGTGACTGAGGGAATCTTTAAGGTCTTTCAGGCTTCAATTTACCAAAGTGCTCATGCAACATAACAGCTTACCACTGTTGTCAAATGAGGTCTTCTTCACTTCCTCTCCTGCCCATCTTCCAAGCTCACAGCCAGTACCAGCACCCACTGGCAAGAGTATGAAAAATCACTGGAGTGGAGAGTAACTGGTCTGACACATGGTGCACAGCTGGAGTGTGATGTTGACAGGGAAAAAGGGAGAAAGGAAGTAGAGCATTACCCTACCCCTTCCTCAACAGCAAAATCGTAGGTTGGCTCATCCCATCTGAAACTGTGCTCTCTGAGTTCAGTTCTTTTTCCCACATTGCTTTACTTGAAGCAATGTTGTGAGCCAGGTGGGAGAAGTTTCCCCAGACTATGTGGGTCTGTACTGGGTATGAATCATAGAATATCAGATTGGAAGGGTGTCTTGACCCGGCCAAGGGAGATTCGTTTTGATCCCAGAGGTGAAATTAAGATACAAACGAGGTCAAATGACACAGACTGTCTATGGTTTATTATAAAGTTGTGTGCACTTGAAAATTAAAGAACGATCGGAAAGAAGGGGATATAAGAATAAGCAGTATTACGAGAGATAGAGCAGAGAGAGAGAGGGGGTTACTACCACGGATCCAGCAACGTCTCACAAGTCCAGTTGTTGATTGGTGGGGAAGATCTTCAAATTAGTTGTGAGCTGTTGTTGCTAGATATAGTCTCTTTCTCCACCCACTGACTCTGGGTGGGCGTTTCTGCCACACACTGCTTTGCATATGTCTGGCCTACCAGTGCAGGCACCAGGTATCACTCCAGGGGTCATTCAAGGGTCTTTAGGAGCGATCTCCATCCCTCCTTCGTTTTCCTCTTGAAGACCTCCTTGTTGCTGGAGCGCGCGCACTGATGCGTCCTGTTTGTATAATCTGTGTGACTTGTCCTGCTTATCTCCCTTCAGATGCAGGAAGGGGGAATGGTCCTGCTTATCTCCTTTCAGATGCAGGAAGGGGGGATGCTGAGCCTGGCAGTTTCCCACAATAGCCCATCTCCAGCTGCAGGAAAAGGGGTGCCAAGCACAGACAATGTTGAGCCATATCACTGAGTGTTGAGACATCCTGGCAATGCTGAGATATCCTTTTCTGTCTTTCTCCCAGACCATGGGTTTCTCACAAAGGGAGCTCAAGAATCATCTGGTCCACCCTTTCTTGGAAAAAGCACAGTCTAGACAAGATGGCCCAGCACCCTGTCCAGCTGAATCTTAAAACTGTCCAATGTTGGGAAGTCCACCACTTCCCTGGGGAGATTATTCCAATGGCTGACCTCACTGTGAAAAAAAATCCTCGTGTCCAATTGGAATCTCCTTAGGAGTACCTTGTACCCATTACCCCTTGTCTTTTCCATGTGACTCCCTCTAAAAAGGGAGTCTACACTGTAGCCACCCTTTCAGAACTGCAACATGGTGATAAGGTCTCCCCTAAGCCTTCTTTTCCCAAGGCTGAACAACCCCTATTCTCTCAGTCTTTCCTCATATGGCAAGCTTCCCAGCCCTTTGACCATGTTCATGGTGCTTCTCTGGATCCTCTACAGCCTGTCCACATCTTTTTTCTATAGTGGGGATCAAAAGTGAGCACAGTATTCCAGATGTGGCCTGCCAAGTGCTGAGTAGAGAGGGATAATGACGTCTTTGTCTTTGCTGGTGAGGCCCTTGTTGATGCAGCCCAGAATCCTGTCAGCCACCTTTGCCACAGCAGCACACTGCTCACTCACATTGAGCTTGTTGTCTACAAGCACCCTCACGTCCATTTCCACAGAGCTGCTCCCCAGTTGGGTAGACCCCAGCTGGTGCTGCACTCCTGGATTGTGTTTTCTTGGGTGCAAGACCTTAAACCTGTCCTTGTTGATCTTTATAAGGTTCTTGTTAGCCCATTCTGCCAGCCTATCCTGGTCTTCCTACAGGGTGGCTCTCCCTTCCCAAGTGTCCACTTACCCACTCAGTTTGGTATCATTGGCAAACTTGATCCCATCACCCAGATCACTTATGAAGATATTAAAAAGTGTTGAGCCCAATATCAATCCCTGGGGGACCCCAATTGTGACAAACTTCCAGTTTGAAAAGGAGCTATTTACCACCACCCTCTAGGTGCCATTTCCCCCCTCACCACACAGACCACTTGTCTTTACCATAACACATCAGTTTCTCTAGGAGGAGGCTTTGGGGATCCATATCAAAAGTCTTGGAGGAATCCAGGTAGACAACGTCCACTGCTTTCCCCACATCAACCAAGCAGGTTGCTTTGTTGTAGAAGGCAATGGACTTTGTGAAACACGATTTGCCCTTCATGAATCTCTGTTGGCTTTTCCAAATCATGTGCTTCATTTGATTTGTGATAGTCCCCAGGAAGATTCGTTCCATAAGACTGATGTGCCTATAAGGTCTTGGATCTTACTTTAAGCTGTTTTTGCAGATGGGGATGACATTAGCCTTTTTCTAGACTTCTGAGACATGCTTTGATTTCCACAATTTCTCAAAGAACATGGAAAGCAGTCTCACAGTGACATCAGCCAGCTCACTTAAAACTCTGGGTGGATAACGTCAAGGCCCATCAATTTGTAGGGGTCAAACTCTTGTAACAGTTCACATACCAACTCTTCCTTCACTGACAGTGGGTCTGTGTTTGCATCGATCTGGATTTTTGTTTCCAAGACCTGGGGCCAAACAGTGCTGGTAAGGACAGTGGTGAAGGAAGTGTTGAGAACCTCTGACTTTTCAGCCTTGTTGGTGACTAATTCACTTTTCCTGTTTAACAGTGGTCCAGTATTTTCCTTCTGTTTCTGCTTGTTGTTTGTCTACCTGAAGAACCTGTTATTGTAGTTTTTGACATCTCTGTCCAATTTCAATTCTAGTTGAGCTTTTCCTTTTCTAACTGCATGTCTGCACACCCTGCCAATGCCCATGTAGTTATCACCAGGATTCATCCACTTTTCCATCTCTCATGCGCTTCTCTTTTGGTTTTGAGCAGACTCAGAAACTGACAATTAAGCCAAGAGAGTCTCCTGCTCCACCTAATTCCCTTACCTTTAAAAGAGAAACAATCTACTGCCAAGTAGATTATATGGGACACAATGTCAGAATTACGGTCATTTGAACACACAGCTCTGAGGGACATGAGCTTACGTAACCCTGAGGTGTGGATTTTATGAATGAATCTTCATTATTTAATTAACAGTACCAGGAAACACTTCAAGGCAGTGAAATAGTGTTTCACTATTTCAGTGCGGACCCCGGTCTATGACAGACATTGCTCTCTCAGGTAGTTACCAGAGAGGCATCGGGAGCTTGCACAAGCTGACCTACTTTGTCCTGGGGGTTAGGACAGTTCAGTAGTATGGGTGTCAGTTGGCCTCAGAGACAATTTAACACTGTTAAAATAATTCATATATTGTAGTCTATATGCCTAATCTGAATAAATTTTGCAAGATGTTCCATCTACCTCAGGATTTGTTGCTGTTGTCTTTGATGCTACTAGTATTGGACACCCTTACAGAGATGCTCAAGACATATGTCTCTACTAGCTTTGTTCCTGAAGTCACAGGGTTGTCTGTTTGCTTTGGTTCAGCTTTCCTTGATTTGAATACTGTGTAGAGTCTAAAGGGGAACTGCTCAAAGTTTTTGCAGTTTCCACAAAACACCCTGGCCTGGGAGCATGGTCTGGCCTTCACCTGGGTGTGCACTTTCATCTCCTGCAGGAACTGATGGTCCACCCAACCATCCACTCCCACCCCCTGCAGTTTTTCGTCCAGTGGAGCTGCTGAAATGGAAGATCTGGATATTTTCGTAACTTCTCCTCCAACCTACTCACATTCTGCTTCTTTTCCTCTGCTATTGAAAGAAAAAGGAAAGGTGTCAAGGAAGAGAAAGCAGTTGCCCAAAGACGACGTCTGTGTTGACAACAAAGAAAAAAGCTCATTAGTCTTTAATCACTAGTTCTGGCTAAAGTATGTGTCAGGTGAAGTACATTTGCCCAACATAAAATCAGCTACCCTAATAATTTGGCAAAGAAAAAGAAATGGATGCTGGGTGAAGGTTCTGTGGTCTAAATTAATAAATACACAGGACCAATCTGTGTCTTCAAAATTGTATTGTATATCACAGTACAGTTGTTTAAGCAGACAAAAACATATCTATAAGGCATTTTGTTTCTGCTGTTACACATATTGCAAGCAATGCCAAAGAACCTCATGGGGGGTTGGTATTTTTTTTTTTTTTTTTTTTTTTTTTTTTTAAATTTTATTTTATTTTTCCATTCAGTTTGAGTTCCCTCTGAATTAACATATCTTGGTCTTAAACATCTAAGGAATGAGGATTAGTTACACTGGAAATATTGATGCAATCCTATCTAGCATAACAATGTCTATGCTACCAAAATAACACAAAGAGGAATACAGTTTCAATATCATAGGTCTGCTTTTGAGTTGGGATGTTGAAGAAATCTTTCACAAGTATAATTAATTTGTAAATGCATGATTTGTACAAGCTAGATCTGTCCAGTCATCAGACACAGATTAGTGCTCTTGCACACTTTGCTTTCATGACAATATTTATACAGAAAACAAATATATTATCAACCTACACATCTACCCTCTGATCAGACTGTGGCTGCCATGCCAAACAAAGACAAATGGAAACCCATATTCTACACTCCCAATAGAGGGAAATGGCTTAAGTGAATTATTCTTTGTCATTAATAGGGTAACATGTGTGCTTCATAACAAACAGCAACTTTGACAGTGATACTGTGAATGGAAGGTTGGGGGAGATGTTTGTTAATATCATCAGAGATTCTTGCTTGCAGATAAATATTCTTGAAGACGGAATTAGATCAGGAAAGAACCTGACTATGTCCATCATTTTCTAAATAAAAAACATTAAGATATCAAAACCAAAACCCCTTAGACTTTAAAGCTAGAAAACTCTGAACTTCACAAGGCCCAGTGCTGACTCATGAATTTGCATGGCAAAATTTTCATCCACATATATGGGGCAGTATCAAGCTTTAAAGGCTAACTGTCCTTTACCTCTTTATTTTTCAACAAATTATTCTGCACCTAGAAAAAAGAAAAAAAACCACTTAGCCGAGTTTTCCAGATCAGAACACTTTTTGTCTAAAACTGAACATGACAGGAAACTGTCATATTCAAAATCTATAGGGGAAAATGTGTAAATGTGTAAATATGTAAACATTTTTTTTTAGGATAAGATTTAAAGTCTAGAAACAAAGCAACAACAGAAAATCCTCAAATTTGCCAAACTTTCCCTAGGAGAATTCTTGAGAATATTGATGAACATAAAATTACTTTGGTGTGTTCATGGAGTGCTGTTAAAACTTAACCTTCTTCTCTAACGTAACAGGGAACTAAATATCTGTAGACTGAAATTTCCAAATAGGCTGAAGTGAGAAATCACAGGCATACAAAAAACCACAGAAGTGGTTACAGTAATGTTGACCGCATGAAAAATGGCTGATGCATGTCTAGGTCTTGCTGGTGTAGCATCCATGGCAACTGGGTAGAACACACACATCTTAAGAGCATACCCAAACTTCACACAGAAACAGGTCCCGCTCCACCCTCTGCAATATTCTCCCACCTGGAGTTCCTTGCATGCCATGGCCAGACCTCCCTCTAAGATCCAGTGCTCTTCAGGTAGCCTTTCTTCCATGTTCAATCACTGACATACCTCTGGCCATCACAGTGCAGCTCAAAGAAGGGTATGGTCTTTAAGCGTGGCTATTTAGCTGTTTTTTTTTCTTCATCAAGCATAAATTACACTCATATCTGTCTCCCAAACCTTTTACCTATAGAAGCAAACTAAAAACCAAGTTTTGGTCACAGACCTCTCCAATCAGCAGTACTGATATGAGGATGATCAAATCATCTCACATCTTCATATTTGTTAAATCTTACACCTCAGTATCTCTTACTCAGGCAATGGTTGTCATGTACTACATGACCACCTGAGTAACTAAGAATCTCTGTTTTCTCATACTGCCAGGATTTTATTCTCTGGGTATATCCCACCTTCTCCAATCAACAAAAGATAGGCTTGAGGTATGTGCATATCAGGGATAGCTGGTTAAATCTTGATTCCCCAACAAAACACCAAACCACTATGAACCATACAGCATGTCAAATGTAACGAACTCAAGAATGCCAGCGCAGTTTGAAGCAGTTGGAAGAAATGTGTCTTAGATAGAAAAGGATGTTCAGAGCAGTGTGAAGATACTTGTCCATCCTGGTCTGAATTTCTTGAGTTAATGAGAAAGTCATCAGGAAACTCGGAGAAGTGAGGACTGCTTTATCCATGCTAGAGCATGTCCTCCTGCCCTCACTGCCTTCTCTCTAGCAAGACTGAGAACCTGTGACATGTATGGAGTGCAGCTACTCTCTAATGCTGGTCTCACACTGGTCCCTGTGCACACAGTAAATGCCTCCTGTGTAGCTCTTTTCATGGACAAGGGACATGATATCACCAGGTGTCACCTCACACAGGGATGAAGGCCATCATTTTACATTAAGTAAATATTGGTGAATGGATCCAGGCTGAGTAAAGCTTTGCTTTCAGGGCTCTTTTTAATCCTGGGCCAGCCCTGTGACATGCTATAGAATATGGTCCCAAATACACCAGGGGTGGTAAAAATTGCAGGAAAAGTGACCAGTGACGGGGAACAGCAGGAATGTATGAAGCTGGTGTTTCTGCCAAAACCCCTGTACTGTGAAACTGTGATCTCAAAGAATTTCTTTCTATATGACTAGGGCTTCCCAAAAGTAGTCTGTGTGGGAAAAGATTTCCTGATTCAGAGAAGGCAGGAGACAGGAGAAGGTCTGCTACCTGTGGTTGCACAAATCAATGTCATTATTTTCTGTCCTGTACATACCTCTGCACCAGCAGTTGCTTTTGTCCCGAATCCTCCAGCATTCATCCTTTGCCCCCCTTCCTCATGTCATTACTCACAGTGATCCTGTTACTCACTCACCTGTTAATCAACATTGTTTCCCCCAGCCTTTGCTCCTCCTCCTTCCCTCCTCCCTCTTGATCCATGCATAGCCATTCTTTCTCTTGCCAAATCTTCAAAGTCTTTTCTTCTTCACCCCTTTTCCTTTCTACTAACAGAGAGTGAATACATGTCATTTATTTTCTTTGAGAAAATAATCTGAGCCCCTTCATAAGTCTATATTGTACTCATGTTAGGTTCCCCCCAAAATAATTAAGAAATTCCCCTTTTGACAGCAGAAATTTTAGCAACAGATCAATAGATTTTTTTATTTTTTTTTTTTTTTTCCATTTTCAAGGAGCAGCTCAATGCCAAATGCAAAATGACCCATAGTAGGTCTGCGTTGAGTTCATCAGCTGAGCCACCAGACTAGAAACATTTCAGCTGCTTGGATGGTGAATGGGTTGGTGCAACCCACTTGGTCTGTGATTCTGTTTTGCTTTTTTTTTTGTGAAACTTCAACTCTTTTAGGAATATTAGTTTTCAGATAGTTTCTCCAAAGCAGGGACTGATAAGGGGAATAAAATTGAATATTATGTGGAGAAAACGTCAAATGTATGAGGCTATTTTTAGGCACCTCTGGGGCTTGAACCCTCAGATCTGCTGTCAAAACACACTGGGGGAATTTGACAGCCTCAAAACAGCCTCTGTACTTGAGATGGTGGGGGCAGGCTGCCTGAGGAAACCCTTTTTCCCATATCAACAAATTCAAGACAACAAACCATCTCAGCAACAATGTGAAGCAGGTCAAATACCAATACTTTCTGGATAAGAACGTTGTGTTTAAAAAAAAACTTAGTAGAAGAAATTTTAAAATAAATAATGTTAATAAGAGAGATAGCTACAGCACAGACGGATCTCTGCTGTGATACTGACTGGTCTGTGTATTTTGCAAGTCAATGTTGCATACCTGATCACAAAACTTACCTTTTGCTGCTGGTATATAACATTTTATTTCAAAGTCATTAGCTTCTGAACTGTAATTTCTAAAGTGAGCTCAGTCATGTATGAAAGACAGTGTTCTTTTTAAAAACTAATGATAAATCTTTAATATCAATATTGATCTCATTTTGATTGCTGATAATTTTACCAGAAGCACAAAACTAGCATGTTTATTCTGCAGTTCCAAACTCCCTTCTGCTCTTTTCTGGAGCCCTAAGTCTCATTTGTCCCCTCCTTGTATGCTAAAGTCACTGAAAATGACACAAAGTACTTTTACATTCCAGTCCAAAACTTGCGGTGCACTGAAAGCCAAGAACGTAAGACAAAGAAGTTAAAACTTAATGCAAAATAAAGTAATACTAGTAACAGAGTTCTTATTTTCACATTGAATACAACAAAAAATACCCCTACAACTTTATCTGAAGTTGCCATAGGGTTAATAATTCACTGTATCTGGATGTAGCATAAATCAACAGGCAGTGGTCACGTGAGGTGCCACTTTTAACCTCATACTTAGATACAATTGTTGGGCACGTATGCTATCTATCTACACAACACAGACTCATGCACACATGCAAACACCTTGCATGTACCCTTAAGAAACTCAAAGACGGACCGGTTTTATTGGGCTACTACTTAGTGAGAAAATGTATGTAAAATATGAAGAAAAGCACAGAAATGTTTAAGTTACACCCAAGTAACTCAAACCTGTAATGCTTGAACTCATCATTATTCATTAAGGTGGATCTGATAGCTGGATGAAGCAATTTTCTTATTTTCTTCTTTTTCTTTTCTTTTCTTTTCTTTTCTTTTCTTTTCTTTTCTTTTCTTTTCTTTTCTTTTCTTTTCTTTTCTTTTCTTTTCTTTTCTTTTCTTTTCTTTTCTTTTCTTTTCTTTTCTTTTCTCTTCTCTTCTCTTCTTTTCTTTTCTTTTCTTTTCTTTTCTTTTCTTTTCTTTTCTTTTCTTTTCTTTTCTTTTCTTTTCTTTTCTTTTCTTTTCTTTTCTTTTCTTTTCTTTTCTTTTCTTTTCTTTTCTTTTCTTTTCTTTTCTTTTTTTTTTTTTCTCTTCTTTTCTTTTCTTTTCCCTTTCCCTTTCCCTTTCCCTTTCCCTTTCCCTTTCCCTTTCCCTTTCCCTTTCCCTTTCCCTTTCCCTTTCCCTTTCCCTTTCCCTTTCCCTTTCCCTTATTTCCCTTTCCCTTCTTTCCCTTTCCCTTTCTCTTTCCCTTTCCCTTTCCCTTTCCCTTTCCCTTTCCCTTTCCCTTTCCCTTTCCCTTTCCCTTTCCCTTTCCCTTTCCCTTTCCCTTTCCCTTTCCCTTTCCCTTTCCCTTTCCCTTTCCCTTTCCCTTTCCCTTTCCCTTTCCCTTTCCCTTCCCTTCCCTCCCCTCCCTTTCCCCTTCCCTTCCTTTCCCTTTCCCCTTCCCTTCCATTCCCCTCCCCCTTCCCCTTCCCCTTCCCCTTCCCCTTCCCCTTCCCCTTCCCCTTCCCCTTCCCCTTCCCCTTCCCCTTCCCCTTCCCCCTTCCCCCTTCCCTCTTCCCCCTTCCCCCTTCCCCCGTCCCCCTTCCCTTCCCTTTTTCCTCTCCTTTCCTTCCTTTCCTTTTCTCAGTCACTTTGATTCTGAGTATGGGGACAGAATGAAAGTCAGCATTATTCTTCCAAAAAGTCAAAAAACAGAAGCCATGAAAGCCTATATATTCACATCAAATGGTTTATAATTTGTGTTTTTATATCCTAAGGTGGGACAATGACACTCGCAATGTCTGTGCTGTTGTGCATAGTTGGGCTATACTGTCTATCTGGGTTGAAAACTGCTGGTTTAGGTGGTTTTGCCTTTTACTTCCCCCCCCCCCACATACCCCCCCTTCTATGTGTGCATGAGGAATTCTTTCTTTTAAAAAATATTATTCAAGTGCATGCTGAAATTGAGTCATGCTGTTCTTACATAATTTTTCATTGGATTGTTGCAACCTATAAAGAAATCCAATTAAACTTCCCTTGCAGGCACAGAGCCTCATTCAGCATGCCTTTATAAAGCTGGTTTGTTGTATTGTATGGCATGTCTATGAATTGAGAAGCACAGAGGCCCTGTCCCATTCCTTGTCCTGTGTGACATGATGTACAGAGTCTGACAGCAATGTTTCAAAGAGCTGTATTATCAGAAAACATAAAGGCTTTGCCATAATTTCTGCTGCCGTGGTTTAGAATGTGCATGTGACAGTGCATTTGCAGGAACAGTTTTGAGCCCTGTATGGTTCACATATTGCTCTCTGCATCTGTGATTTTCACCTTCCTTATACTTAGGACATATGTTTTGATATTTTATTCCATGATAAAGATGATGTACAGATTCTATGTTGAAGATAAGGTAAGCAGAATCACTTTTTAGAATGGTATTCTAGCTTCCCAGCCTGCACAAGTGCAGTGCACACTTTTCCTATCTCAAGGAAGCAGACTGTAAAATTTGTGGAGTTAGATTGCATAGTAGTGGGGTTGCTGCACTATGTGTCTGTATGCCTTGCTGTTGATTTAAATGTTACAGGATGATCCAAATGATCAGCAGGCTCACTCTGGCTCTCTCTGACAGGAAGGGCAATGCTTACCTTCGTCTATGGACACAGCACGGAAACACACAGAGCCACATTCAGTATCAGACTCTGCCAACAGTGGGTGTAAGCATGGTGTATCCTGCATATGAGGGATACTCCATGTTTTACAATAAGACTACCTTGGCTTGATCAATCTACTACTTCTTATTGCTGAGAAAGATGTGGCAAACCATGTTCTGCAGGCTCCAGGCACTTTCCATATAGGAGATTACTGGCTGTGGTAAGGAGCAGGAGGCATATATCTGGCCTACACGGGTAATGAGGTTAAGTACAAATGTCTCCTTTTCATGTCCTCAGACCTCCATATCCCGCATCTGGAAAAAAACTGTAAGATCCAAATTATAAACACTATGTGGAATGCAGAGATGATAAAGATCAACCACTATATCTTCCTGTTAATGTGGAATTGATTTCTGTGCTATATTTCCTGATGTTTCTCCAATCTAATTTAAATGTTCCCAAGTGTTCTTTTCCCTTGAGAAATTATTCCACTGTCTAATGTTATGATGATGGGCAAAGTGTAGTCCAGATCCAGTTCAAGAACTGAAATAAACATGTATGCAACCTTAAGGAAAAAAGCAGTATCAATCACATGTTTAAAATCACACATGTGCTCCAGTGCTATAAATAGTCTCATTGCCTGGGATTTTCTTCTGATAGTCAATCTAAATTCTTCTTCTTTTAATTTCTTCTCATTACTGCTCTAGTTATACCCCTGTAACTAAGCTAAATAATTAATTGACATTTTCATTTACTTCAATGGGAGCCATTCACACATATCAGAGGACAAATTTTAGCCTTTAATAAAGAAATGAACTATTGTCTCACCAAGCAGATACTGAAAATGCCAGCCTACAACTGCTTACACAAGAGGATTGAGAACTGTTTGCGATGATCATTTGTCCCGAGAGTCATCTGTAAGAGTGGTATTCTATTGATTCTTTACAAACTCAGCCTAAAAGAATAGTTTAAAGGAAGTCAGGGCACTCACGCTAAAGCCATATTCACACAATGTGTTTACATTGGTTTAACATAACCTGAGTTTGATCTCATTTGTAGCATGGTTAGTGTGGATGTGGTTTTTCATTTTCCAGAAGCATGCTAACCAGACGTGCTCTTGACCATCTGTTACCTTATTTTCTAACATAGAAGTCTATCCCTCCTGACTAAGTCAACCCTGGACTAGAAAAAGCCATTTGGAGCAAGCTTTTTCACAGCAGATTGATCTTAAAAGGAGACTCATTTGAATCCTTTCTGGTATTGTCTCTGTCAATTAATTCAATGTAATTTCACAAATCATGAGGACTAGCGCTAGCAGTTAGAGAGTTCGGGGGATCAGTGACAAAGCTAGAAAAACAGGTAAGACAGTACAGTGTTGAACTGAGTAATGCATGTCAACTGGTAACAAGCAAAAGGAGAGAATGTTTGTCACTTATTAAATGGAAATTTTCAGGCAGTCATGTAACCAGAAATTATTTCAGACTCAAATAGACTATAGTCTGTTTTAGCCACTATTCTGTCCGAAAAAGGCAAATAGGGACAATCTGGATTCACTACATAACAACAGAAAGTGTCCTTGAAGATGATATAATCATTAAACTGGTCAAATGTCACTGAGAAAGCTGTGTTTATATTTAGTGTACATTTCCATGGGCAGAGAAAAACACTCCTTTGGAAGGAATATAACCAAGGACAAACATGACTCATAGCAGACACTAATAATGTCTGAGATGGAGGGCTTGCCTTTTTTTTCCTCATTCTCAGAGGATGATTTTAATGTAATCCTTGGCTGCTCTCTGACTTGCTGGGCAATGTGTGGTGAGGAGGACGGACAGGGACAGCAGGGGAAGCAGTGTGTCTTCACTGGCTGAACACAGGTCTGGGGGCTTGGCCCTCCCCAGACCTTGCACACACTGCCACTGACTCAGTTTCACCTTAGACCTTTTTTCAAAGATAAGTTCAAACCAGGGGTTTAGGCTCAAAACAGAAGAGATATCACTAAGATTTATGCAGAGTTTTCCTGGGGCAGACTGTAAACCTATGGAGGACATGACTTGTCTCTGCTCTTCCTGCCTCGATGGCTTTGAGCACCTCTCCCTGCAGGCTTCCCCTCTAAGCCTGGCACCAGAGGACATCAGAGCCTTTCTCTGGGGACATGGGGCCATGTAAGGGGTAGGAGTGATGAGCCATGCAGGCAGGAAGAGTAAAGGAAACATCCTAGGGAGACCACACATGACACAGAAGCCACTGCATTCCTCCTTCATTTACTTCAGATCTTTTTGATACCAAGCTAAAGTGATATTGGAATAAGTGTTGCACTTTGATCTTCCTGCAGCACAGGACAGTAGCACCTGAACTTTGGAATTTTGACCTTCAGCTTTTCCCACTGTCTAATGCCATGGCTGCACATGCTTTAGGAGTTCATAAATTTTCCTTTTTAACTTTCCAGGTCTGACTGGCAAACCATCTCTTGTAGCCTTGATAACCACCAGAGGTCAGCAAACCACATTCCAGAACTACTGAAGTGGTACAATAAATTAGTGGGTTTGGGGCCATGTGTTTTGTTTTGTTTCTTTAAACTGCTCTGATTGGCCCCAGTTCAGAGTCTGAGCAGGTGATGGCACTGCTGGTGGCAAAGAGCTAGCTCTGTGTCACTCAACGCTATTGCAAGGGTAGAAACACTCTGCTTTAGCCTGCTTAGCACGAGGCCCCATGGGCCATGTCCTTTGAAACAGCTGAATTGTATAAAAGTAGGCCAAACCAGGAATATTTGAAAGTAGCAATACTGCCCCATTTTGCTGCACTTCCAGCTGCAAGGAGGTTTCCAAGCTCTCTAAACACTGCCCTGCATCCTAGGCCACAGTGAAATGGTGTCCCAGAGGAGCTTGGATGCCCACTGTGTTCAGTAGGCTGGAAAGGAGTGGGAAAGACGAGGAATTTCTTCCACCTCCACTATTCCCAGAGTGAGAATCTTAGAAGAAAGAATTACATGGGGTTAGATGTCAAAACTGTCTCGTTGCCGGTTCCTGGCTCAGATCTTGCTTGATTTTTGTCTATGCCAATTGGCCCTATGGGGAGTTCTGATTAAGGGCGCATCTATGTCCAGGGGATATAAATATTCCTTTCCATTGCTAGAAACTGGGCTGAGAGTCAGCTGTAAGTGTAACTTAAAAAACATACATTAGTGAATTGAACAGAATAAACATCTAACTAAATGGATGCCTTTTTGACTCTGTAGAAAGATTTAGAGATAATACATAGCCATTGGAATCCAGACAGTTAAAAGATACAGAAGGCTGCAAAAGAAGAAAGGGGGAGGGGGGCATCAAGGCTGGGAGAATTTCTCTGAAATGTGTTCTGCATACTCAAAAAGAAAAATGTGTGTAATTTGGACTCCAAATGCAGGCCAAAGCGACAGCATCTAATAGGAGAAACATGATTTAGAGGACGGTTTATAAACTAAACAAATTTACTGAGTTCCATAAATGAATCTCATGGCAAGATCCAAATTTTTTTTTTAAAGGTGGATAAAAAATATTGTATGTTAAAGGGGGAAATCGAGATGGTTTTTAAGCTGATGTCCTTAGAAATATATGTATATAGTCTTTTTTATAGCTCTTGGCATATAAAATAAGTCATTATTCTAAATAGAAAAATATTGATGATGTCATAGGAGCCATTGCCGGACACATCAAGCTGATCTGATGAACTGGGAAATCAATAGATATTTTCCAAACGAGATGGCATTTCTTTTAATTGGTTATGTGAACACGATATACTGCAGAGTGCAAACATTTAAAGTTAATTTTCATTTGGCTTGGATTTCTTCATGTATTTTTCTATTATTTCTTTATGTAGAAATTATTTTTTTGCTTTATTTTAAGGTTTACTTCATCTGTTGGCTTGCATATAAATTCCTTATCAGAACAGATGAAATAGCATCTATGCACTGTGGACACTCAAATAGTACAGCTTTGGGAGCTATTTGAATATCTACTAAGATTAGAAAGTATTGAAGATTTCACCTGATAATCTCCACACTCCTTTAGACTGCTTGAAATCTGTTGAGTGGAGTAAGTCTTTTAATTTCACTCCTATCACAGATAAGTAAGGAGTTATCCTTATGTCTGGTAGCAAGTGAACATTAGAATTTGGAATGGAAATCCTGGCTGCTTTTGCTTTAAACTAATCACCAGGCTATACAAACAGCATACATGTAGATCAATACACTAATATACAATTCAGGTGTTATTAAGTAATACTGCATGCCCTCTGTAGCTTCCCAGACTCAGACTTTTCAAGAGTATATAATAATGAAACCCTTATAAAAAACCCCAGTTGATCAGAGAAGGATGCCAAGTGGGGACCTCATTTGTACAAAATATCTTAGCTTTCTGGTTTTACACGTCAGTATGTAAGTAAAAGATTCTGACAAATATTTTTTCATTCTTCAGCCACCTAACATTTTTTTGCGATCTTGGTCTTTTATCAAAGTCACATTTCCCACCCTGAAGGAGGGAAGGTACAGAGCTGGTATCAATCTGTAATGATAAGGAACACGTAAGTATATTGCAATTTTTTTTTTTTTCTGTAATTTAAAAATAAACTTTTATACGGATTTTATATTAGTTAAAGGTGTTGACTTATGGAAGGTCTTCCATTTATTCCCACAACAGTAATGGCAGAGGAATTTTACTGCCCCAGCTGAAGTGCTGCTATTCATGCAGGTTCTTCAGACTCCATATATTCACTCAGATTTACTGAACCTATTTGGTGAGTAAATTGCTAGGGAAAATGGCAATTACAGTTATTTGGGGGGTTCTTGTCATGAATGTCTCTACTTCTGTCACATGTGAGCATTTTGCTCTGGTGCTAAACATCAGTTTCATATTTACTTGCCACAAATCTCATACATTTGGCCCCAGTCTTTCCTGTCTACCCTCTTGCTGATTGAGTCTTCTGACACAATTTCATTCACAGTTTGATTAAAGTTTATCTTCTCCTTATTGAGAAATATTAGTGGATTCAAGAAACTCAAGGGTTCTCCTGACATCTGTCCCCCATTTGATACTATTGAATACAGTAATGAGAAGTCCTATTATTTTTTTCCACTACAATAGTGGCAGATGCTTTGCAGAAATTGCTTTGTTCGTTGCCCTGAATGATGCACTCCATCATTTCATTGCACGAAAGCCATAAGAAATATACATATCTTAAAACAGGTGAAATCTTCACAGAAGTCAGTAGCAGAAGTTTCACTGAGAAATTCTGCACTTTGCTCATTTTAATACCCAAATTTTGTGTTCAGTGAATGGGGAAGATAATGACTGGCAGGGAGCTCCCTCCTATTCCATCCTTCCAGAAACTTTTCTTTGTATAAGTTTTTAGGCTTTCTTGTTTCTTCCAGGTGCCAGTGCCTCACCTTGTATCCACACTTGAGCATTTGTAGTAGTTTCTTTAGCAGTACTCTGTGTCCAGCCAATTGTACTTTCTAGTCATTATTTTTTTCTGATCTGCTTCTTGTAATCCAAAACATCGGTTCTTTACTCATAACACATCTGGAGCTGCTTCCAGTACTTAATTAATTTTCTTAACATGTAAATAATATACCTCAGAATCTGCAGAGTGCCTTTGACTGCTGAGTGTCTGCCACTTACTAGGAATAGTGACAGGAAGTAATTTTTTCAGCTTCTGTGGAGGTGCGACCAAAAGCAAGACATACCTTTTTGTCTTCTAATTAGGAAAATTTAGGAGAGCTGTAGTGCAACTTTCATGGAGCCTAGGCTTTTATTCCAGTTCTGTCTGGAAAAATGTCTTTTTGCTGCTGTAAGGACATTAAATGTCAATGGTTACAGCCACAGGCCAAATGATCACAACTGCACTCTAACTTTGCACTGCTAAAATTATGCAAATGCATATTCATGTTCACAAAACCTGGCCATCTTAATTTATATTGCACATAACATCTGAACTAACTGCTAACATTTCATGTGCAAACACCTCAAAGAGCAGATGTGATCCTTGTGCTTACACAATTCATAGAAATAATTTTCCTGGCTCTAACTTGAAAATCTGGATTCATATTTCATATCAAAGAAGGTGTGTTGGCCTGAGCCTGGCAAATACTTGGCCACCTCGATAATTTCAGTGGCCTCCATGTCCCTGTGTGCAGTGTCTGACAGATAAATACTAAGTTTCTTATCCTTAGTAACTTTTATTCCCTCCCAAACCATGAAGGTAGGAGTTCTTTTTCTGAACTTCTTAAATAAAATTCCTTAAAAGAGTAATAGCTGAATTCCTCTCTTATCTCCTGTTTATTTTTAATGCACCATGGCTGCATTTTGCTAGCCATGTTGTTCTGTATGTGGAACAGAGTTTTAATATCATTTCTTGAATCTTTAACACCTCTCCTTTGGAAAGAAACCTGTTCTCTTAACTATTCTGAAAAATGCAGCAGAAGCTGTAGTTCTTGAGTGGCTCTACGTAAAACTACAGATTCTTTTTCCACTAGGGAACAGATGAGGAAGGTTATGTGGTATATGGAAAGGCAGAAATTTCTTGTAGTCAATAATCTCATGGGTGAACAAGTACAGTAACTTCATAAATAGCAGTACTGGTGAATGCCAACAACAGTTGTTCAGCTTAGTTGAAAATCACAAGCTTAGAAAGATGACTCAGACTTATACAAACCTGTTTCTCCATTGATTTTATGGATTTTGCATTTCTGGTGTGATTTCCTAGATATGGGAACGATGGGTGTGAGGCTAGGGAATACGAAGATCTTGCTGCAACTCAAGGAATGAGGCAGGAGCCAGACTGCCAGTTTATGAACCACAGGCCAGTTGCTTGCTCCAAAGAAAAGCAATTTTAGCCACATGTGCCACACATATATCTCTGGCTCCATCATGCCAGACAAGAGAGGCAGAACTACAGCTCAGCTCTCTTCGTACCCCTGCCCAACACATATTCAGTGTAACTGCTCATAGCTGTGCATAGGACACTAGGGTTGCTTGTTGCTTCCCTTTAACTGTTCTTAAATCTGCTTGGGTGCCTAATGAGCTGAATGATTTACTTCATAAAACACCCATGATGTGGTGACTGTCCATCATTGTTCCTGCTCTCTATGTAGATGATAAAAACCTTTTCAGTGGGACAACAACCTGAAGAAAATAATGAATACACCTCTCAAATTCCAGAATGCTCATTCACCCAAGAGTTAGGGATTTCTCAGCAATGTCAACTAACTATCCATTAAAATACTTGCAAATTACAGGAAATAGAACTCTGCAATTAACTGTGAAGTGACTGTGTCACTTGCTTTTGTGAAGTCATTTGTGAATCATTTTTTATGCCTTTTGACCGCTGTAACTCAGGCTGACCTTTATAGATGGAGTCACCAATGTAGGATTCCCATTCAAGGCTGAATCTCAGCAGTGTCTAGTGGGCCATCAACAGCATGCTCCTCCAACCTCCTCTTCCTCAGGATTTTCACTTCCTCAAGTAGAAAGTGTTCTTAAATTCATGCAGTCCTGCTGCCTGAAGCCCTGGACCCCAGCTGTGCCAGGAATCAAACAGCAATCTTTCATGTGCAACAGGGTGTACATGTGAGGACTTTCATATAATATTGATGAGATTAAAGGGTCTTCTTGACTGATTTTCAAACTTAAATATGGAAAAGTAGGATTTAAAAATCTTACTACTGCTTCAAAAGAGAAGTCCTTCCTTCCTTCCTTCCTTCCTTCCTTCCTTCCTTCCTTCCTTCCTTCCTTCCTTCCTTCCTTCCTTCCTTCCTTCCTTCCTTCCTTCCTTCCTTCCTTCCTTCCTTCCTTCCTTCCTGCCTGCCTGCCTGCCTGCCTGCCTTCCTCCCTCCCTCCCTCCCTCCCTCTCTCTTTTCCTTTTTTCCTTTCTTTTTCTCCTCGCTCCCTCCTTCATTCCCTCCTTCCTTGTTTCCTTCTTTCTTTTTCTCTTTCTTCTCACGTGTTTAATATATATTCAAGACTGTCCTATCAAAAGAATTATTAATTAGACAATCGTTTAGATATTGGATCTCATTTCATTTTTTCTCAAATATTTATGAGACATGCATATTTATGAAAATGCTTATTTTGTAATCTGTAAACCTACTTTATGAGTTTGCAGTCAGAATTTAGTCTTGCCAGGTTTTTGCAAAATCCTATTGCTAAATCTGACCTAAATCTGTTAAATATTGACTCCAGACTTGTCAGGCAGAAATGTTATTCTGGTAATAAACCAACTCTATTAAAGATCATTGATATTTTAAGTGAGATAACTTCACAACGTGTGTATCAGTATTTATTTTAATGAAAGGGATTTCCTGGCACATTGTCAACTAATTGTTTTATATTGAGAGCTGCCTGGAAAAAAATTAGACATTTTAAAATCTGCCTGTAACCAGGCTTGTGATTTTGTTTTTAAGTCTTTGTAAGTAAAAGTGTGTAAATGGAGCTGCATCCAGCAAAGCACAATAATTTATTCTAGAAATTAGCAAGCCCACGTTCCACCTATAAAATCATTCTCTGTGATGTGCGACTGGCCTTCATTTCAGTGGCCTTGATTTATAGTAAGAGTTTGTTTTATTTTCAAGGGGTAGAGACTGAGAAGCAGCCGGACAGAGCTATTAAAGCTGTTGTGCACAGCAGATTTTCAGGGGATTATTAATTCTTGCACAGAATAAGCCAATGAACTGAGCATTTTTCAATACGAGGACACCTTTCGTAAAAGGAGGGTTTCTTGATGAATAGATGTAGACAGCACAAAACAAAACATATGGGTGTTTATTGTAGGAACTTAACCATTTGTGTTGAGCCATGTTGTCTCTTGCAAAAACTTATCAAAATGAGGGCTCACATTTAGCAGTCACGTAATTCCACTGATGTTGGTGGTTTTGGCCTCAGGTTTGCCTAGATGGTCTCACTGATGCCTGGGTTTTTTACAGCAAAAAGCCCCAGATTTTTACAGAGAAGAAAGATAACCAGAATGACTTAATTCCCATGAACAGATAGCACAAATGTTCTCTAAAACAGAAATGCTGATATTTTCAGATAAATTAAGGTGGAATCTGGCTCTGTGGCTTATAATATACGGAAACGAATCCTAATTAAAACCATTCTAATTAAAGAGTATTTCAGTCAGTAAATCTATTAAAAACAAAATTGTGTGTCAGCTACTCCAAAACTGCAGCATTTGCTTAAAAAACATTTGTTTCTTTTACTGTCTCTCACACAAGGCTTTATTACATGCCCTGTTCCTGAACATGTCGGCTGCTCTTGAGTCAAAGTTTTTGAGGACTTCAGAGAGGATGGGCCCAGGGAGTCTCTAGGTTTTGTGAGCACAAATGTGTTCAGATCACATGCCATCCATCAAATGTGAGCAGGTCTTCTTGGCCACAAGTGAGGAGTCACATTCATCTACTTTGAATGCTGATAGAACTGAAGGGACAGATACCTACTGATGATTTGGACAGACTTGTAATGCTGTAGGCCGTGCTAGCAGCTCACTCAAATTGTAAAGGTCATGCAAAAGGCTGAGTCTTCTCCTAAGTTACCATTAAAACTACTGAAGACCACTGGTGTGTCAAGAGAAGACTCCTAATTCATGTGGTTCAACTACACGTGTGTTCAGAGTAAAAACACCATATCATAGTACACTTAATATTTCCTAAAAAGCTTCCTATGCTAATGGGTAAAAGATGGGTGAATCGCTTCCTTCTCCAATAACCGAAGCCCTCTTTTCATGAGATTTGTTCTCACTTTTGTGCTAAAAGATATTCAGAAACTATGCACCAGGTCCAATCCTAGGAGACACACAGTGGGCTCAGCTCCCACTGCTAAGGACAGTATTTTGCAGCTTCCACGTGACTGAAGGCACTCAGCACTCTTTGGGATTCAGCACCATATTACCGTGGGAGATGGACGTGGCTGTGAGCAGTAATGATCTGTTTCACTTGAACAAGTTAATCAGGCAGGCAGGTTGCTATCCTGCACTTGCTGTGCTATATAGTCCCACACCTGCCTTTGTGGGTGCAGCAGAAGCTAGTGAAGAGACCGGAAGCCACTGGAGTTATTCCTGTGTTGATAATGAAAAAATAACTGCTGCAAATGGTAGGGTGAATAAATAATTTATGTGAACAGCCTTTCTTCTTAAGCACTGGTTATGCAAAGTGCTCAGCAGATCTGATTTTACAAGCTTCCTAAATGTTGTGCTTTAGCCTGTATGTAGCTATGTGGCACTTTCTAAAGAGTTCAAGTGGTATGCCAGCCAGGATTGCAGCCAATGGAACAGCTCTGAGAAAGAAAAAAACATAAATTGATGGAGAGAGAGACAAAAAAAGGATCATTTGCTGGTTAATAGTAATCCCAATTGTTGGGCAGTTCAAGAAGGTGAGATGGAAATCATTCTTGTTAGTGATGCTGCAATAAGGTTAAAGCCTTTTGCAACTAGGTAAAATGACTCTCCCCCCCTTCTCCCCCCCGAATCATCACAGTTAGACATTCAGAGTTTTCTGGCATTGTTTCACATTGTGTGTATGAATCCTTCAGAGTTGTCAGCAAAACTCCCAGATGTCTTAAAGTTTCCTTGAGGAGTCTTCACATTGATTTGAAGAGAAGACAGGTGCAAGCATTGAAATGACTCTTTCTTTCCTTTCCCTTCTCTCGCCTACAGAAGGTTTCCTCTCTGAAGTACTTACTATTTAAGCAAGTAGCATAGCTGTGCCATGTCTGTCTAGTATCACCTTATTATCTTACAGCCAAGTTCCACATTACAGATTCAAACCAAGGATGTTAAAGTTCATTGGCATTTTCCTCTAATTGGACCAAAAGAAGACTGAAATTGATAAGAAGGAAAGAACCAGAGGTGAGTAAAGTAGACTGACTCACAATACATCTTTCCTCTATCACAAATGCATGTACAAGCAGGATGGGTTTCCAAAAGGCAGGATCATATTTTCCCTTCACTGTATACAGAAAAACCTGAAGTTAATGAATTTGCCTCTCCCAGTTTCAGTCAGCCCAGATATTAGCCACATAGCTAACAGAAGAATGAGTAAAACTGTATAGTCTTAGCCCTCTGTAGTGTTTTAGTTTAAACCCTTTGTCCCTACCCCTTCTCTACCCCACCTTGGAGCCAGCCATGGTGGCAGAGTGCTCCCCCCATGCTGGGGCACCTGCGAGGAGCCGCTCCACAGAAAACCACACATGTGAGCGTTTTGTTGTGACAAGCTGGGAGTGGGTCTGTCTGTGCAGGTCTGTGTGCCTGTGTCTGTGCCTTTATTGTGGTATAAACCTTGGATGGGAGTGAGAGACAGAGTTACTGGCAAAGCAACTGGCAGTAGTGCCGGGTATCCCACAGCCCCACCAGACAGGGACTGAGGGAGCAGGGGAGGGTGCCACAACTCGAGTCCCTGCACACCATATGTCCCGAGGGCCAGACCCCTGCTCCTTGGAGGAGCAAGTGAGTGATTTGGAGGCACTCAGGCTTGTGTGCTCACACACTCACTGGCCTCGAACACACACTCCAGAGGGAAGCTGAAGTCTCGTAACTGAGCGTTAATTATGTCTAAGTGGATTCTAGAGAAAAGGAAAACCATATACTGTATCAGCAGAGAAATGGTTTCACTGTGAGGAAACTAATGATGCTTTTATCAGGAACAATATAAAGATTGCTTTTTTACTAGTGTGTGTCCCACAGGATTTGGACGATGAGATATTTCTGTATCTGGCTTTAGGTTCCTCTGAGCTTTTACATAATCAAATCAATATAGCTATGATTCACCCTCTGGCAACAACTGCTCCTTGCAAGTTGCTGCTGCTTCTTTAGTGACTAAAGAGGAAATAAATAAATAAACAGAAAGAAACTTACTACAAATCCGTAAACATTGATTTGTTTGGTCTTAGATTTTGCTGTTTTTAATTGCCAGTGGAAAAAAAAAAAAGGAGAAAAAGGAGGAGGAGGCAGGAGGATATATAAGTTTGTGGTCAATGGGGCAGACATGTGACTGCTAGTCTGATACTTCGGAGGAAAAAAAAAAAAAAAAGGATTGATAGGATTTCATGAATCAACATGAAGTATTGTCCAGACAGACTGAAGGGCAGATTGGGCAAGGAAAGGGCAAAGGCTGCAAAAGCCAAGGCAGGCACACAGTTGAGAGATGGGAGAATTTGATTTTGAGCTAGCAGCACTGTATTGTTTGGATCTGCATCTTGACTTATACATTGTTTAGTGGGAAGTTCTGAGCCTGAGTTGCTCGTCTTCAGTTTCCAGGAAATCAAAGAAAGACAAAAAAATCCCCAAAATTAAAATTTAAAACCAAAAATAAAAGAAAAAAAAAACCAGAAAAGATGCCTTGCCCAGCTGGGTTTCTTTCTATGTCTCCACCTCACCATTCATGCTCCCACCCCCTGACCCTTAGCTAATTCTCTGCATTCCCAAAATTCTCTTTCTCTCCCTCTCCTCTCTCTTCTGGTGTCATATTGTTATTATCACAAATATTTTCCCCTTACAGTTGCCAGTGCAGCACAGCACTCTGGCATAGTCATCACACGCTGGTGGAAGTGACCTCTATCCGGATCATCTCGTCTTGTTTTCCCCTTTGCTAACATCTCTGTTGCACTGAAAGAAAAGACTGAACAAAAAGATCACTGCCTTTGAAACAAATGAAACCCTATCCTTTAAACAGACCTCATTTCATCCTTGCTTAAGGGTGTGTGATGTCAGACAGGACTTTGGAGGAGAGTATCCAAGGGGGCTGACACTGTTAGTGCCAGAAACTCCTCAGGGCCATACCAGACCACTCACTCAGTGTGGCAACCTTGGTTGTCAATGTGCCAACTAACCTCCCAGCACGCTGTTAATCCTGAGTTAACTCCTGGCTAGTGATGCTCCTGTCTGTGAAAGGCAGGTCTGTTGATGTTTGTAAAGTGCCTTGGGATCCTTGGGCAGATGGTGTCACTGGCATTAGCTTTTGGGGTTTCCAATTGGCTTTTGATAAAAAAAGGAAAAGCATACCTTTTCCTACACTCTCCTTCCCCCTCACCCCCATTCCATTTGAATTTTCCTGAGGTTTTCCACCATTTATTTTTTTTATAAAAGGAAGGATATCTCCCTTACTAAGACCTGGGAGAAGAAACTGATGTTTTGGAAGTACAGATCATGGCAGAGGGAATACAGGGGTCTGTTCACATTACAAGCCCATACATTTCTAATGTAAACTTTGTTTCCTTCTGCAGATCTAGTAGCAAGTTTACCATGGCTCCACATGCTCCCAGAGGTAAGTATTCCTCTGCCCTAGAAAGGCACTGTTGTAAGAGCATGAATACGCCGGGAGAGTTTGCAGCTCACATGCAATGGAACTGGCCAAGAAACTCGAAAAATTATTTGCAGATCATTTCTAGAGACTCAATGCAAAAAATATTCAGTGGATATATTATACTGTCCATAGACTTTGACTGGACTATGAAAATGGTATATTATTCACTGAATAATTTAAGTAAAAAACAGCTCTTCAGCCATTACTGTTCAAGCAACAGTGATACACACCTTGTGGTAGGGGAATGGATAATCTGTACTCATAGACGCTACATTAATTGCCGTATGAATTTAAAACTTTGTCAGTTTTTTCCAGGTATGTGATGATCACAGTTACTGCTCATGTTTAAGCACTGCCTTCTCTTTGTTGTGAAACAGAAGGAAGACTTTTTTTTCTCACTGTTGCTGTACAGCTCCAGAGATCGTAGGATTTGAATTCCTGGAAAAATAAATAAACTTGAATCTTAAAAGCTGAGAAGCCTTTAACTTCCCAGTTCATGTAGAGATAGTGGTAACACTTCTGTGTAAAGTCATATCTCCCTTCTGCCCTGACAAAACCTCCTCAGCAAAAATGCCTCATTTGGTGAAGTTATTAAGGGTTTTATCCAGATCACCAATAAAGCAGAACAAAGGGGTAACAAAACTGATGAGTTTTATTAGTTAGTTCTGTTTTTTCCTCTTACAGCTTCTACCTTTATTTTAGCAATGTGATCTTTCTTTTCCCAGTTCAGAGAAATCTAGTCCATGTACACATCAAAAGATTTGACCGAAAACAAAAGTTATGTGCAACATTACCTTGGTGTCTGCACTACCAGGAATGATTGAGACACTATGAAGGCACGTTCCCAGCTAGTGTAAATTGCCAACCTTGCACAGAAGCTGGTGGACCAATGACAACATAAGCCAGTCTGCTCCTTAGTGCATGAGGGTTTGACTTCCTCCAACACAGGCACACACACACACACAAAATCAGAGAATATACTTTAAAAATCTAATAATACTTACTTGAGGCTTTTAAACTCCTGAGGGGTAGATAGATACAAGGCAGTAAACCAGCAGAAGGAAAGAAAAACAGTTAAAAAAAACCCTAATAAAAATCCTATAGGAAGGAAATGACACCCCCCCACACTCACATGCTCCCACCCCCACTCTCCCCCTTTAAGGAGGAAAAAATTAAAAAGGGAGCTAATTGTTGTGCTTGCTGTGGTGGCTTGCCTGGAAATGAACCTATGAGTTGAAGGCATATGGTGCTTATGTTGGAATTGTTTTCTAAACAGACTTTTTGCCTGTGTGTCTTTTTCACCTCTTTCAAACATCTTGTGCCAAAAGCAGTAAAAACACTGCTGCATTAAACATAAATCAGTGCCCTGTCCCTGCAAAGGACCTCTGTTGTTGGAAGGGGGTTATTGGACTAAGGATGAAAGGAGACCTACCACCGCATTGATCTGAGGTGATTGTGTGGAGTATATTCACCTAGGATGCTTCTAGCTAGTTAAGACAATGTGGAACATTCAAGCAATTAATGAACACATGCTTCAAGTAGAAAGGCTGAACAAGAGATTTAACTGTTTATGCATGTTTCTTCAACTAAATGTATTCTAAAAGAATACACTTTTATGTACTTATTTTGATAGACGATTTTACCTATCCAGCATAAGAAAGGGCCCATATTAACAAGCAGAAATGTATGTTGGCTCTCTGTAGAACAGGTGAAATAATTTGTTAAATAATTTTACATAAAAGGAGTTACTCCAGAAGTTACCACAAATTCAGTATAAATTTAGTTTTGGGACAAGATGCCTGCATGCCTGCCAACAATTTTCAGAAGTCCAAATTTGAGAATTTGCTCCCTGTATTGCTAATTTGCAACTCATTTGGGAAGAGTTTAACCCTTCCATACTAAAGGCATGGTTCTTAGATCTGTGATCTCTTCAGACCCCCAAATCATGAGACAGACGTATCTGTTTCCTGCTGTCAGTGTAAATGAAGACTCTGCAGGAAATTATGCTAGCAGTTTGTACACTGGCATAGGTAGTGTATGACCAATTACACATACTAACAGGTATGTATAACCTTTACACAGAGAAGCGATGAACAGATGTCTGGGGCTTTTATGCAGACTGTAGTAGGAAGTTAGCTTAAAGTGAAAGTGTTTGCCCTTATAGTCCCCCAGTGTTTTATGCAGTGTTTTAGTGAGCAGGGATATTAACCTAGGTGTGCTAACTAAACTTCCCTGTTAAATTCCACCCATGATTCTAATGAGGGACAATACTTCCTTATCAAACCACCCTTGTCAACAGGTGGCTGAATTTCTACAGGTAGTCATACAGTCTGAACACTGTTTATAAAGCACTTGGGAATTATTTCTGCTTTTGGACAGCAGGAGAAACTCATCCATATGTTACATCTCAGGGAAGGAGACTGAGGAAGGTACTAACTCTGCAGTTGTATCCTCTGCATCACTCAGTTCTGTGGAAGACTTCTCAGGGACTTCTGCTGAGATTATTCTCAGTCATCTGTTGAAACATATTTCCTGCTTTGGGGACAGTATCTCAGCTGTAGTACTGTCATCCTTAGCACTGCCTGCATCCCCTTGTGCAAGTGGAATAATCCCATCCTCCTCACCGCCACAGATGGCGAATGCATGTCACATGCATGTGTGGGTGTGTGTACTCTCTCAGGTGAATGGAAGGAGGGTGCAGGAGAGGTAGCTTGCATGTGCAGCAGTATGCAGAAAAGGCAATATGGCTACTCAGAAAGCAGCATTGTGGTGGGGCCAGAAAGAAATGGGGCTCTGGCACCAGGCTCTTCGGCAGATCCTAGAACACCCATTGCTCTTGGAAGCTCATAACCCCTCTCTTTCCACAAGGAACAAAGCCCAGGTGGAAACTCTGAGCCAAAATGTATAAAGTTTCCTTTCTTCAAAGTGTTTTTATTCTCTTGGCATAGGGACAAATTGTGCCTTGAGGGCCAGATCTGCAAGTGGATCCATATGGAGAAATCTTTATGTGTTGGGAACATCATTCAAGACAATGGGATGCTGTGAGGGCACCGAAGCTTGCCAGGTCCGAGCTGCAATTTGAAAAGTGTTTTGTGTTCCTTCAAGGTAAAAGGCATACTATAAACCTAAGCAATAATTCTTTCAATAAGAAACTATTGTTCTTGTTCTTTTAACAGTAAAATGCAAGAGAAGACCAAAACCTACATAGCTTCTATACAACAGAAAATATATTTTTTTTTTCCCAGCAGGTGCAAGGAATCTTATCTTGCACCTTGATCTACAGGAAAAAAATAATCCAATGGATAACTTATTGTCCTGGTTTGGCTAGGATGGGGTTAATTTTCCCTAGCAGCTGGGAGGGAGCTACAGCCAGCCTATGCCTGGGGAGCGCAGGAGCGGCTTTTGTCCTGGTCTGTCCCTCGTGCTGTGTCCGTGTGGTACAGCTCTTGTTCTGTACATTGTTATCACTGTTATTGTTGTTGTTCGGTCTGTTGTTGCACTGTTGTATTAAACCTTCCTTATCTCAACCCCAGGGTTTGTATTTTACTCCCTGTCCCATCCCCATCCAAGGGTGGGGGAGGGGCAGCGGCAAGGTGGTCTCGGTCCCGGCAGGGTCTAAACAACCACAGCCTTTTTGGTGCCCAACGTGGGGCACAAGAGGGTTGAGATAAGGAAAAAAACCCTGACCAGAGTGTGTTAAAACAATGTGTTAGACGCAATTTTCTGGTTTTATATTTGTATTGTTTGAATAAGGTATATTTACAATGCTGGCTGATTTGCTTGCATGGTGGGGCTGTATTAATCCTTACATCCACTGTGTGTTCCCAGTGCTGATGTTTGTTGGTGGGAAGTGTGGTGGGGGGCTTGCTTTGCTGTACTGGATACTGACTACTTATGATATGGTTGCATCACTGCCTGTGGGGATGAACCGGTACCTGTATGCGGCCTGGGCATTTGTTAGTGGTCTCAACCTGTCTATGGGTGAGCCAGGGGAAGAGACCTGCCCATTTGTTGAGAGTTTTAGCTGTCCTTGGAGCATCCTGGCCAGCATGCTCACGGTGCTGTATTTTCTGAATGTCTGCTGTATCCTGTTTTGGGTTATACGGTCCTTCTCCAATAATAGCACCACCTGGAGACCTGCCCCAAGGCCAGATAGTTATGAGTGGCAAGGTGTGTGGGAAAAAATGGGCAAGTGCCTAGGTGAGTGAACACCCCCAGTGCTTTGGAATTTCACCCCTGAACAAGTGCAGAGTACTGATAAAATAGTGCAGCATTTAGAAAAGGCATGCAGTGTGTTGGGGACTTGCTCATGCCTACCGTGTCCTCCTTAACACCATTCAGTGCCCTCAAGGGGAAGAAAGGGTCTCAGGACCTGAAAATGAACCAACCAGTACGGCAGCTGGGCCAGAGGGACAGACAGTGCCTGTATCAGTTGCCCCTATACAGAAAACAAAATATACCAAAAAATCAGCCCGCATTGTGAGGGATGGAGATGAACCAGGCTCACCACGAGAACAGGAGGAAGAGGCAGAGGTGATCACCTGATCTCTATCCCTGAGTGAGATGCGAGATATGTGGAAGGATTTCAGCCGCCTTCCAAGCGAGCAGATTATCACCTGGCTGCTCCGATGCTGGGACAGTGGAGCTGGTGTTTTGGAATTAGAGGGGAAAGAGGCCAGGCAGCTGGGATCCTTGTCCAGGGAAGCTGGCATTGACAAGGTAATAGGGAGACAGGTCCAACCCCTCAGCCTTTGGAGGTGACTCCTGTTCAGTGTAAGGGAAAGGTACCCCTACAAGGATGATATCCTATGTCAGTTAAACAAGTGGGCCAACATGGAGAGAGGTATTCAGTATCTCAGGGAATTAGCTGTGTTTGATAAGGATTTACGGTGATCCAAAAGATGAGCCATCACCCATGGACCCTGATCAGGCCCACTGCACACCCTCCATGTGGTAGAAGTTCCTGCGACACGCACCACAATCACATGCCAATGCACTGGCAGTGGTGTCTTGGAGACACGGCCAGGTTCAAACAGTGGATGAAGTGGCTGGCCAGCTCTGGCAATATGAAGGAAGTCTCCCTTCCTCTCAACTTGCCTTTCAGCTGTGAGGGAACTGTCTCAGAGGCTCCAGTGAATGGAAGAGAACATGTCCTACACTCCACCTGCACGGGCCGACATCTTGGCCATTAGCAGCAGGCACCTCCCCACCCAAGAGAAAGACAGGGGAAGGCACACACCACGGGGTACCCTGTGTTTCTACCTCCATGACCATGGAGAAGACATGAGGAGGTGGGATGGAAAACCCACTTCCACCCTAGCTGCATGAGTACAGAAGCTGAAAGGGGAATCGTCCAAGAAGAACATCGCTCCAGTTTCCAGTTGGAAGTCCCCCAGACAGAATAGAATGTCTGGTCTTATGCCTGACCCTCCTGAGGGGACCTCTGAGCCATTCCTACAACAAGAGTCATTCTTAGAACAAGTGAGTGATGCTGAGCAAGATTAGAGGGGCCCTGCCTCCAGCCAGGTGGAGGAAAGGGATAATCGGATTTACTGGTTGGTGTGGATCCAATGGCCTGGCACATCAGTCCCACAAGAATATAAGGCCTTGGTAGATACTGGCACACAGTGCACCCTGATGCCATCAAGCTACAGTGGGGTTGAGCCCATCTGTACCTCTGGAGTGACAGGGGGATCCCAACAGCTGACCCTATTGGAAGCTGAAGTGAGCCAAACTGGGAAGAACTGGTATAAACACCCCATTGTGACTGGTCCAGACACCCCATGAATCCTAGGCATAGACTATGTCAGGAGAGGGTACTTTAAAGACCCAAAGGGGTACCAGTGGGCCTTTGGTATAGCTGCCCTGGAGGAAACTGAACAATTGTCCGCCTTACCCGGCCTCTCAGAGGACCCTTCAGTGATGGGGTTGCTGAAGGTTGAAGAGCAGCAAGTGCCAACTGCTACCAAGACGGTGCACCGGCGGCAGTACCACGCCAACCGAGACTCCCTGGTCCCCATCCATCAGCTGATCCATCAACTAGAGAGCAAAACTTGTTTACCTTTCAACAGCCCTGTATGGCCAGTGAGAAAGTCGAATGGCGAATGGAGACTAACCGTGGACTACCGTGGCCTGAATGAAGTTACACCAGCGATGAGTGCTGCAGTGCTGGACACACTAGAGCTCCAATATGAACTGGAGTCGAAGGCAGCCAAGTGGTACGCCACGACTGACATTGCTAATGCGTTTTTCTCCATTCCGATAGCACCAGAGTGCAGGCCACAGTTTGTGTTCACTTGGAGGGGCATCCAGTATACCTGGAATCGATTGCCCCAGGGGTGGTACCACAGCTCCACCATTTGCCATGGACTGGTCCATACTGCACTGGAGAAAGGTGGGGATCCAGACACCTGCAGTACATTGATGCCATCATTGTATGGGGGGACACAGCTGAAGAAGTCTTTGAAAAAGGAAAGAAGATAATTGGAATCCTCCTGAAGGCCGGTTTCGCCATCAAACGAAGGAAAGTTAAGGGGCCTGCAAAGGAGATTCAGTTCCTAGGAATAAAATGGGAAGATGGGCATCACCACATCCCAATGGATGTGATAAACAAGATAGCAGCCATGGCCCCACCAACTAGTAAAAAGGAGACTCAATCTTTCCTGGGCGCTGTGGGGTTCTGGAGGATGCACATCCCAAACTACAGCCTGATTGTCAGCCCTCTCTACCACGTGACCCATAAGAAGAATGATTTTGAATGGGGCCCTGAGCAATATTAAGCTTTTGAACAAACTAAACGGGAGATTGCTCAGGCAGTAGCCCTTGGGCCAGTCCGGGCAGGACAAGAGGTTAAAAACATGCTCTACACCGCAGTCGGGGAGAATGGTCCTACCTGGAGCCTCTGGCAGAGAGCACCCGGGGAAACCCGAGGCCAACCTCTAGGCTTTTGGAGCTGGGCATACAAAGGCTCTGAAGCTAACTATACACCAACTGAAAAGGAGATACTGAGATACTGGCAGCATACGAAGGAGTTTGAGCTGCCTCAGAAGTGGTCGGCACTGAAACACAGCTCCTTCTGGCACCCTGACTGCCGGTGCTGGGCCGGATGTTCAAAGGAAGGGCTTCCTCTACACATCATGCAACAGATGCCACCTGGAGTAAATGGGTCGCACTGATAACACAACGGGCTCGAATAGGGAACCCCAGCCACCCAGGAATATTTGAGGTGATCACAAACTGGCCAGAGAGCAAAGATTCTGGGACGTCACCAGAGCAGGAGGTGACACGTGCTGAGGAGGCCCCACCACATGACGAGCTGCCAGACGAGGAGAAGCGGTATGCCCTGTTCACTGATGGGTCTTGTCACATTGTGGGAAAACATCGACGATGGAAGGCTGCTGTGTGGAGTCCCACACAACGAGTTGCTGAAGCTGCTGAGGGGCAAGGTGAATTGAGCCGGTTTGCAGAGGTGAAACCCACCCAGCTGGCTTTGGATATTGCTGAGCGAGAAAAGTGGCCGAAGCTCTATCTCTATACTGACTCATGGGTGGTGGCAAATGCCCTATGGGGGTGGTTGCAGCAGTGGAAACAACAACTGGCCCATCTGGGCCACTGAAGTATGGCAGGATATTGCAGCTCGGGTGGAGAACCTCGTCGTGAAAGTGCACCATGTGGATGCCCACGTGCCCAAAAGTTGGGCCACTGATGAACATCAAAACAACCAGCAGGCGGAACCAGGCTGCTAAGATCAGAGTGGCTCAGGTGGATTTGGACTGGCAGCGTAAAGGTGAATTGTTCATAGCCCGGTGGGCCCATGACACCTCGGGCCACCAAGGTAGAGATGCAATATACAGGTGGGCTTGAGATCAATGGGTGGACCTCACCATTGACACCATCGCAGAGGTCATCCATGAGTGTGAAAAGTGTGCTGCAATCAAACAAGCCAAGCAGTTAAAGCCCCAGCGGAATGGAGAACGATGGCTGAAATATAAATACGGAGAGGCCTGGCAGATCGACTGCATCACACTGCCACAGACCCGCCAAGGCAAGCGCCACGTGCTCACAGTGGTGGAAGCAACCACTGGATGGCTGGAAACATATCCAGTGCCCCATGCCATTACCTGGAACACCATCCTGGGCCTTGAGAAGCAAGTCCTGTGGTGACACAGCACCCCAGAGAGAATTGAGTCGGACAACGGGACTGACTTCTGAAACAACCTCATAGACACCTGGGCAGAAGAACACGGCATCAAGTGGGTCTGCCACATCCCCTACCACGCACCAGCCTCTGGAAAAATTGAACGCTATAATGGACTGCTAAAAACTACATTGAAAGCAATGGGAGGTGGAACCTTCAAACACTGGGACACACATCTGGCAAAGGCTACCTGGTTAGTCAACACAAGAGGATCTGCCAGTCAAGCTGGCCCGGCCCAGTCAAAACTTCCACGTACGGCAGATGGGGATAAAGTCCCTGTAGTGCTCATGAGGGATGTACTGGGGAAAATGGTCTGGGTTAGTCCTGCGCCAGGCAAAGGCAAACCCATCCACGGGATTGCTTTTGCTCAAGGACCTGGGTGCACCTGGTAGGTGATGTGGGAGGATGGAGAGGTCCGATGTGTACCACAAGGGGACTTGATTTTGAATGAGAATATATCGTGAATTATATTTTTGTTTGTTTGTTTTTTGTTTTTTTTTTTTTGTTGTTGATTGTTAAATGGCTGCTGGGCATGACGTAGATGGTATAGAACAAGGGGTGGATTATGTCCTGGTTCGGCTAGGATGGGGTTAATTTTCCCCAGCAGTTGGAGGGAGCTACAGCTGGGCTATTCCATCCCATGCTGACGTCATGTCCGGGTGCCCAGGCGGGGCAGTGCAGGAGCGGCTTTTGTCCGGGTCTGTCCCTCGTGCTGTGTCCGTGCGGTACAGCTCTTGTTCTGTACATTGTTATCACTGTTACTGTTGTTGTTCGGTCTGTTGTTGTTACACTGCTGTATTAAATCTTCCTTATCTCAACCCTGGGGTTTGCATTTTACTCCCTGTCCTGTCCCTGTCTGAGGGTGGGGGAGGGGCAGCAGCAATATGGTCCTAGGTCCCGGCAGGGTGTAAACCACCACACTTATCCATACCACAGGTATCAGGACGAGTACAAGTCCTAAGAGACCTAACTTAATTGTATAGTAAAACTGAAGGCATTCCGGGCAGCACAAGACATGCTGTGTCTGTTCAGGGGAGAAGACGACAAAATCTTTTCACAAAAAAACCACTCAACCCTATAAATTGTTACTGAATGAACTTGAAAGTACATTTAGGGAGATCTGCTTATGGCATTTGAGAGCAATGTGGGACCATAAAGATAGCATTGTATATATTACCTTCATGTTTCATACCTGCTGTTGTTGGCTGCAACCTGACCTGATGAAACGAGCATAAATCTGGGAATCAGAAACTTCTGTGATTTTACTCTGTATTGTATTTATTTGCTATTCCACCTCAAGTAAGTGGCTAAACCTCTTTGACCGAGGTCTTATTTGTAGTTGCCTGTTTGATACATGAAAGAGTTTGCAGGTCAGCTGCATAAAGCTTGAAAGTGAAGGCTGAAGGCACTCCTCATCTTCCTAGAGCAGGCACTGAGGCTACCCTAGCAGTCTCCACTGAAGGGGCCAAGGCAGTTTCTTGGGCCTGCAATACAGACAGCACAACCAGCATGCAAATTAGTTCCCCCTTCGCTTTCCTACCCAATGTTCTAAGATGAAACTAGACTTTCCATCAACTAATTTGGATCCTTCTGTCACAACGGCAATGTAAGAGAGGGATTCTTGGCTTCTCTTTCCATTCAGGCACCACAGGGACCTTCTGTCTAGTGAGAAGATAAAAAGGTTACTATTAATCCAATAAAGGTTAAGTGTCATTTTGTTAGATGTCTATCTCCAACAGAAGTCCAGCCTTTCCTTCACAAGCCCACATTTCCCTGTGAAATGCCTGCTCCCATTACACGTGTACTGCAAAACACATGCTGTTTGTTGACTTCAGTGAAAGCAGGACTGGGCCTAAGAGAGTTGCCTGACTTACTTTGCTACATATTGTAAGATCATCCCACACTGGAACAGAGAGGCACCAGATGGGTGGTAGTGGTTTGGAGGGAATGTGTACCCCGCAGTCAGTTTTTTTCTGTTGCCTGCTCTTGACCTTTCAAGAAGTATGTTAAAATGACTGCAATCCAAGAAGGCATACTGTATATAAAATGAATGACAGCTCCTAGCGCCACCAAGAAAATCAAACCCTTTGTTTATTTAAGATTTTTAAAAATACATCTGGGAGTAGAAGTCACAGAGTTATAAATGAGCTTCCCGACCACCACCAAAAAAAATAATTATAATAAAAATAATGGTACCGTATTCCCTGATAAACCTGTGCCAGAAAAGCTCTTGGGGATCAAGTTTTTGTCAGTCCCCAGCTTTTACCAATTTAAATTCTTGGCAGCATATTAAAAAAAATGTAGAAGGTATTTGAGACTGCAATCCCTCAGGTACTAAATCTAGTGTTTCCTGGCACTAGATGAATGTTACTGGAGTTAAAACCTAGCACCATAGTACCAGATCTCCATAGCTGTTCATATTTATACTTAACAGACAAATATGTCATGCTTTCAATATCCCTTTACACTGCCAATTTTTTCTCACAATTTTTCTCTGATAAAAACAAAGGCAAGAAAGTTCCACGCAGTGGGTGACATTTTTGTTTGGTTTTCAAATTTCCAGGACATAACTTTTTCCACCCTGAAACTGTTACTTTACACTGCTTTTTAATTACTTACTTGGTAAAGCAAAAAAGGAGGAAAAGCACATTGCCTGTCAGGTATATGCACATCCTCAACACACCACAGCAAGCTTTCCAATCCACATAGGTGGAATCAGGGGATTTCTCAGACTCTCGCCCCAAATCTGTAGACCAGTCCACACTGGCTTCTGTCATGGTACAGACTATGTCTGCGCTTCATCCAAGCTAGTGAGCTATGCACCTCTTAACACCAGATATCAAACAGTTTGCCCTCTGGCCACACCTTCCACATTTTCTGTTTCCCTCACACCATTCACTGTCACCCAAGACTGAGGATTTTCAGTCTAAGTTCAGGGGGACTCCCAGTGCTGAGGCCTCCCTGTGCAGGGGAGACCAAGGCTTTCTCTTCCCTCTCCTGTGCAGCACTGTCACTGAGAGTACAGTCACACCTGAAGATGACTTTGAAGTCTAAGTGGATAGTCTGACCTTGCACCATGGAAGTGAACCCTAGTATTACAGCTGACTTATGGCAGGTCCATAGCACCTCCTCTAAAGACTGTTTTTTTTTTTTTCCCTCCAAACTTAGGCCTTTACCTTAGCATGAAAAGTACCTGCCATAGACAGTCTTTTGTACTGTCTGATCAGATCACATTATTCACTCTTCACACTTATTTATAGAAGCCACCTTTCTTAATTTCTACTTTTTCTGTACATTTCTGAATCTTCAAGGACTTAAAGACAGAATTGCTTCCAGTGTAAATCCAGCCTCCTCAGTAAGTGAAGGATTCAGCTCCCAACATTCAGTCACTGTTTTCACCTTCTGACGTTTCATCTTAAAATGGAACGATGACAACTTGCCAAAAAATGGATGTAAAATGCCTGTCTACTGGTGAAACCAGATATTCCGTATATTCATGCTGCGCCTGCAAAAGCAATGACTCAGATTCATTGACTTTGGTACCAAAAATAATCAAACCAAGGAGCAGAGAAAGTATCTGAAGTCACTTCTATTAAGTCACCAAATTCTGTTCTTGTTTCCATTGATGCATCCTCATTTCTTTTTCAAACTCATGGAGCTACCTAGAATATAAATCCAGACAGTGAGTGACCCACATAGCATCTTAGCTCCATCCATAAAAAAACAGCTCTCTCTACTGCTTGTGTTCCCAGTACTCAGTGCATGCCTTGATCTGCTGAATCCTCCAAAGGGGAAGAAAAGAGATACACTGGTTTCTGAAGGATTTTATCCCAAAAGGATATTTCTCTCCAGAAATGTATCTTTGGAAACACACAGGGGTTGTCTCAGAAGACAGAGTTTAGCCCTTTGCAATCTATTCTGTTCCTGTCCTTTTTGCTGCTCACCTTGAGATCTACCCTTGCAATATGAAAAAGAGAGAGAAGAGGCATGTGTGAATCTCACCTAGGAGGGAATAAGGAGGGGAAAAAGGTTGGGTAAGAGTGGATGGTTATGTATTTTCTACATGATATTCAGCTTCATATTGATTTCACCCATTTGGTGGACTAAACATGAACCTAATAATCGGATCCTGCTTAAGCCTTGTGCTTCCCCGGTAATTGACTCTCGCATATTGATTCAGATGTTGATGTGTCCCAGTATTTCTCAGTGGTAATGCAGCTGAGAATGGGCCTTCTCTCTCTGCGTTCTCAGCACTCTGTACTGCTGTCACCACACTCCCTTTAATGGATAAAGCTGCCATCCTAAAGCTAGAATGTCTTGCAGGCACAAAGACGAAATTAACTGTTCAATAATTTATGGGACATGGAAAAAACTTTACCCAACAACTTCAATTGATTGCTGTAAGTGTTTTGACTGCACTTGCCTGCTTTGCATAAAGTCAGCTACTTTGGAGAGCCTGATTTCCGTTTCCAGTAGTTTCTTGGCCCTCTACACAAGATTTTGAAGAACACTGTCTTGTTTCGAGGGATTTTCCTGTATTGTGCAGACCCGACATTTTTTCACATCTGTATAGATTCATGAGAAAATCAGGATCTTCAGTGAAATATGGTTGGTGAACTTAATAAGCAAGATTAACTCAAGTGATTTAGACTGTTTAGAGGCTGTCCAGTTTTCCAGTTCAGGTACCACAAAAACAGGCAATCAGTGGACTATGCCATCTGTGGGCTTGATCATAGGCAGGGAAACCCTTTACCATTTCAGATCAGTTTCAGGTAATAATTATTGAAATGTCTTATCATTTCAGAAACCCTGATGTGAGCTAGTTAGAGGACACAGTCTAGCTCCTGGAGATGTGAGTTCCTATCACAAAAGCAGACCACAACTGTTTTAGCAAAAAGGTCTATGCAGCCAATTACATCTCTTCTCAGAACAGTAGATGTTGTCACTTTGCTCGGGAAGGTGACACTGTAATGTGTGTTAATCAGTGGAACAAGAACTTCATTCTCCAGACATTCCAGTCTGGCACCTTTCATTATTGCCAGAGTCTTTAAAAACAAAGTGCTCTTCCCCATCTGGCTGCCTGTTTGTAATTTTTTTTTTTTTTTTTTTTTTTTTTTTTACATTGACGTCTCTTATTACACTTTCTTTTTTCTTAGCTAATCTGGCGCTCATGAAACACAACACATGTAATGGTTGGTTAAAGCCAGGCACAATAGAAAAAAAAATATGGTGGATATCCTTCTGAGATAATTTTTCTAATACATTTCCTTTCTGCCCTTAAATATCTCTCTCTGTATTACCAGTGACAAACGTTGTTTCCACAGTGCATTTTAAGTTCACCATTACAGAATCACACAGAATCACAGACTGGCTGGGGTTGGAAGGGACCTCTGGAGATCATCTGGTCCAAATCCTCTGCTAGAGCAGGTTCATCTAGAGCAGGTCGCACAGGATGGTGTCCAGGTGGATTTTGAGTATCTCCAGAGAAGGAGACTCCACCACCTCTCTGGGCAGCCTGTTCCAGTGCTCTGTCACCCTTGAAGTAAAGAAGTTCCTCCTCATGTTCAGACGGAACTTCCTATGTTTCAGTTTGTTCCCATTTCTCCTTGTCCTGGCACTGGGCACCACTGAAAAGAGTCAAAGAAAGTAGGAAAATTATGATCACTAGGAACATTAGGAAAATATGTTTTTATTTTAGAGGGAAATGGTTAAGAAATCCTTTATGAAATATGATAACAAATCTGAAGGATTCCACCCCTTAGGACATTGAGAAAGGATGCTGTGTCTGCCATATTCTAAAGGTGACAGAGACTATGTGGTGTCAGAGAATGATGAGCAAATACTTATCAACATCAGCTGAATTCTGAGCTGTCATAGCACAGTTGAATTTTCCGATTTCAAGCCCAAGTGATTAAAATGCTATTAACTAACCAAGGTGTAATGACATTGATCTCTGTTTATCCAAAGTGCAGTTTTCCAGTGAAACTTTAAGATCAGCTGGGTTTTGCTGAACTTACCATAATGACTGTGCAAGGAGTTGTGTCTGTAGCATGAGTTTGTGCTGGTAAGATCAGATATTAGCATATCAAAGCCTGACACTCTTAATGGGTATTGGACCTCAAGCAGCAGGAAAATATCTTTAAGATGTTGCAAGTTCTCAACTTGCTGCTCTCACAAAGGAGCAGCTGGACACAGCCTGCAGTGAAGTGACATCTTGGAAGATATAAGAAGGTTTAGGCTTGCTATAGGAAAAGAAAAATCCATGTTTAGATTGTTTTATTGGTCAGCAACCAAAGAGTTAACATATGGTTGTCTAGGGCTGCATCTAGAAGAAAAGTGGACATAGTACATACAATGTGAAGAGGAAATCAAAACAGAATGAAGCAAATAATGAAACCATATCCAGTTGTGTTTATTTGCTTTTCTCATTTCAAGGTGTTAATTCTGTGTTACTGAGAACATTCCCAGAATATTTCCCAGATGGAGACACAAATGCAACAGCATTTCCTGCCTCTCTGTAGTATATTTCCCCTTGTTCTTCTTGGAGAAGCTCTTTCTAAAAAGTCCCTCCAAGTGGGAGGATGTGTTGATTTCCAGTTTATTGTAGTGCTCAGCAGCTCAGCACCAGCCATCACAATTTTCAGTAGTCTCTGCTGTTTGCTGGAGAGCCTGTTCAAAGTCCAGGCCTCCGGAAGGATCCCCAGGAGGACTACAGCTGGGCCTGTTTGGATATCAAAGTCCAAATTAAAAATTTATGCCAGTGTTTGAAAAATATCTGACCAAAATCTTGATATGGATTAAATCTCCCTTGCCATGCAAGCTTATCCAACTGGGGCTGGAGGATTTATTTTTAAAGTGAAGAAAGGACCAAATAGCTGCATAAACTGATCCAGGTCAGATGTTTGTTAGCTAAATTATCACTGGTAATGAAACCTTCTAGACCTCACAGGGAGTCTAAAAGATCTCTGTTTTTTCTCTTGCTTTCTTGCTTTCTTTTCCTTCCTTCTTTCCTTCTTGTCTTCCCACCTGCCTGCCTTCCTTCCTTTTGTTCTTTGCTTTTTCTTTTTCTTTTCTTTCTTTCCTGCCTTCCTTCCATCCTTCTGTCCTTCCTTCCTTCCTGCCTTCCTGCCCTCCTGCCTTCATGCCTGCCTGCCTTCGTGCCTGCCTGCCTTCCTGCCTGCCTGCCTTCCTGCCTTCCTGCTTTCCTGCCTTCCTGCCTTCCTGCCTTCCTGCCTTCGTGCCTGCCTGCCTTCCTGCCTGCCTTCCTGCCTGCCTTCCTTCCTGCCTTCCTGCCTGCCTTCCTGCCTGCCTGCCTTCCTGCCTGCCTGCCTTCCTTCCTGCCTTCCTTCCTGCCTGCCTGCCTTCCTTCCTGCCTTCCTTCCTGCCTGCCTGCCTTTCTGCCTTCCTGCCTTCCTGCTTTCCTTTCTGCCTTCCTTCCTTCCTGCCTGCCTTTCTGCCTTCCTGCTTTCCTTTCTGCCTTCCTTCCTTCCTCTCTCCCTCCCTTCCCTCCTTCCCTCCCTCCCTCCCTCCCCTCCTTCCCTCTCTCATCCTTCTTTTTATTTCTCTCTTTCTTTCAGTCCTCCTTTCATCCTTTCCTTCCCCACCTCCTTCCTTCCCTTCCAATTTCCCTCCCTTCCCTTTCGTTTTCATTTCTGTTTTAAGTCAGAACTCAAAGCAAATCAATTGCACAGGACACCCATTCACACTGGGGGAAGGAAGCTCCTGTAGCTGCCAACAGTAGAATTCAAAGTGGGATATCAACAACACAGCAGTAACAATATGTTGTTGGAATAATTTATTGGATTCTGCACTTCGCAGCTGAACTGAAAGCAGACAAGAGCTTCCTCAGCCACCCTATTGTAATGACTCCCCTGTGGAGGGCTACAGGATGAGGCTGAGCTAACAGGGACAACTGAGAAGTCTAAAGTGGCTGTGCTTCCAGTTGTTAAATAATTTGCTTACATCTTCCTGCAATATAGTGTTTAGAGTCACTTACAAACCTGCTGACTGGTGGGGTTTTTTGTAAAGGACTACAGGTTAAGGGGAGGACACACCTGTGTGCCTGTCAGACCTTCCTCTGATTCTTTCCTGCAGGAAGATGAGCTCTAAACCAGTCAATTATTTTACAGGACTGTGGGCAAAGAATAACATATATGAGTACCGCAGTTAGATCCACATGGCAATAGTGGATCAGCAGAGTTAGTCTGGTTTGTTGCTTTTATTTAGAAGAAACCCCTTAAGTTTGTGGAGAGTAGCCATTCTTCCCCCAAAAACTCTTAAGATTCCAGAATTCTTCAGACTTGGTCAAGCTCCATAAGAAGTCTTTGTACTCTTTGCATGAACAATTTTTGTTTGTTTTGAACCTACCTCCCACTAACTCCATTTGCCACTCCTTAGTACTTCTGGTGAACAAGAGAGAGCAATTGATCACTATCCACCTCCTCTGTGTCACCGTGATTTTACAGATAAGGATGGGATTGAAGCCTGCCTGGGAAGAGTATTTGCTGGCCATGTGTGGGACTCAGACTAGACACGCAGATACATCTGCCCTGCAGCTATGTCTAGAAAAGCCTAGCAGTCTGTCTCAGAGTGCGCAGAGCATCCAGCCCAAGAAGCCTGTAGCCACCCTCTGTGCCCTCTTCTACAAGCCCATGGAGACTTTGCTGCTCCCTCAGGCAGGCCTGGCCAACTCCTGCTGAGTGGAGGTGGGCCAGCAAAAGGGTACTGCCACCTTACTGGGGGTCTGCAGGGCTTCCTGGCTGCCAGCGAGAGGGCCTTGGGGCATTTCACCCAGGGCAGCAAAAGATATCACAGAAGGGAGGAAGTGCGACCAAAAGCGTACGCCAAGGAACAGCAGTGAGTCCCAGTTTGAGGCCCTTCAGCAGGTGTGTCTTCACAAAGGTGGAAAGGTGTCTCCAACCTGAGTCCTTAGCAGGGCTGACCAGACAGCAGGACCGCTACCTCCCACTCCCTCCTGTGACTGTCTGCCGCTGCTAGGGACTCCTGCACAGCCTCCAGGCACCTTTACAAATGACACCTGGAGGGCACCAGCAAATAAGCGTCTGCATGCACAACTATGCATGGGGTCTGATCTCACCCAGGGCACCCCACTACTGGCAGGTGAATGCCCGCCAGCATGCTCTGGCAGTTGATCTACTGGTGGAGGTGAGAAGAGCAAAATTAAGCGGTAGGCCTGTGGTCTGACAAGAAGCAAAAGGTTTTCTGTCAGCCTTGTGGCTTCCGGGGAGGACTTTCAATTATTATTTTATTTTTTTTTAAGTAAGGCAGGATATGCTGCGTGTCTCCTCTTCCAGACTGTGCTCTCTAACCAGCGGGCGGGCAGACACCCAGCACTAGACCAGTGGCCCAAACCCATGAGGCAGGGAGGGGTCACATCGCTCAGCTTTGTTTGCTCTGCTCCTGCAGACACAGGAGGGCACTGCCGCGGGGAAATTCCCTTTGTTTCTCGGGTGCCTCTGAGGGCCAGACCAGAACAAAGCCAGTGTTTACGTTCCCGGTCTTCTCCCGCGTAATCCCCCCGCAGGACATAGCGCCAGCAGGGCCCCTGGGTGAGCTGTCCCTGGGTGGCCTCCGAGGGTTTCCAGCTGGCCCAGGCAGGCTGGCCCCGCGGGCCTGCCCCCGTCCCAGCCGGCCCTGCAAGCGAGAGGCAGCGGGGTGGGAAGCCGTGCCTCAGCTCACATGTGGGCCTGTGCCGAATTGAAGATGGCCCAATAAACAAGGGGTGAGGGCTTTCCTCCTGTGCTGCGGTGGCACTTCGTCTTATTTGATCCAGCTGCCGGTGAGAAGGGATGGGCTGTTGCGAAATGCTTTCTCTTGCTTTTTCGGTCTCCCAGTAGGGCAGGCAGTCTCTGGAGAGCTGTTGAGTGTGGGCTGGCTTGCAAGGCTTTCTCCTCGCTAGCAGTCTCTCTCTGTGAAGCCAAGTCAGCTTGCTTGCACTTGACAGCATGAAGAGGTTTCTTCACATGACAATAATAAAATATTTTTGCACTTTATACCATGTGTCTCCTCTCTGGACTCAGAACCCTTGGGGAATGTCATTATTTCTATCCTTTCTCTCCCTTCTCCCACCCCACCCCTTTCCACACAGCACTCGGGGGGCCCATGCCTGGTGCATGTCCTAATCTTTGAGTAAGTTGTTAGTTTCTATAGGGAAAGACAGCAGTTCAAGCATGCCAGTCTAGTAGGACTGTTTTGTAAAGAATTTATATTGGTATATGAGAACACAGGGCAAGCCACAAGACAAAGATGATAGAGAGGTGAGGTAGGATGGACTGGCTACTTGATGCACCCATGTTCATCTTGTATTTGGTTGTACAGGGAGTGGTTGTCCATTCTGCCTGGAAGAACGTTTGCTGAAGCAATCACTCTTCTGAGGAGAGAAGGGAATCATCCAGTCTCCCACTCCACCATAGCTGAATGGTAAAAAACACATGAAGAATTTACTTATTTTTCTTCTCCAAATGGGGAGTAGAGGTGGTTTTGCTGCAGCAGAGCAGGGAAATCTGGCCCAGAGGAGCCTGCAGGCATCAGCAAGACATACAGATGTCATGAACTCCCTGTAAGCATCCCTTTCTTAGACTTGCCATATGTGGCATTGTTGGGACCCCTGGACTGTGGATGCAGTGTTATTTGTAGAGGCGTGTGGCTCAGCAGGAGGATGCTGGTATGGCCACTGTGGGCAAGGCTAGTGTGGCTGTCTGTGTGTTCCTCCAAGTGGGCTGGTGGGTCTGTACATTGCAGAGAGTGCCCTTTGTGATCAGAATACCTGCTGTAGCCCTGCAGTGGAGGTGGAGTAGGAATGTGGGTCTTGCCTACATCCCCAGCAGAGCCCAGCACTGTTCATGAACCTGGAGATGAACACAGCCACATGCCTTCCCTGACTTTTCTGTATGCTTCCACAGATATTTCAGTCTTCCTCATTGTCCTTTCTTGGCTAAACATAGTGAGACACCAGCTCTGAGGCTCCTGTTGCTGCCTCAGGCTGTTTACCATTAATTCTACAGCTTTACTGTAGAACTGAATCACTTCTGAATTACTTCTGAATATCTTCCGTGGCCCTGCAGTCTACCACAGATGGAAAGAGAGGGTCAAAAGCTAAGTCTTTATATGTCCTAACTGAATGGGAGTGGATGGGAAGGGGGAACAAATTGTTTCCCAGCTGCCCAAACAGCTTAAAGGAGTTATACAGTTAAAGGGCAGCTGGCTAAAGCTGGGCACTGGCAAGAATGAGCTCATGAGACTAGAATAGGAAGACAGAATATTGGCTTCTGAAGTAGTTTATGGTAACAAGTACATGAAAAGTACTTTGAGTTTTCGTTGGGAGGAAGCTCTGCCCTTGTTGAATTTCTTCAAGACAGCTCTGCTCACCTTTCAGCATATCCCAGGGTTACAGGATGCTGAAGGCATTATAAGACTTGAGAATCTTCCCAGATCTTTATTATTCCCCATGGTCTCCTGAGATCACTCATAATTTTGCCTTCTTTTTTTTGGTAACTTTGTGTTATTTTTCAAAAAAAAATAAGTAAGATAAGCCATTCTCCACTTAAAATATGAAAGGAAGCCTGTCTTTTTTCCCCACTTCACTATCTCTGTTTGCATGGAAGCTAGACTGGGTTGCATCAGTCAAAGATCCTAAATTGAGCAATTGATCAGAAACATGCTGGGACATCCACATGTTGCAACCTTCCCAGGTTTACCACATCATTCTCTTCAGGGCTGCCTTGTGCTTCTTGAAGGAGGTGACTACAGCTCAGGAAAAGGCTTGGGAAGGAGAGTAAGGCAATCATTTCTCAAATTCCTCAGCTTCCTGTCTTTACTGCAGTGTGCAAAAGGGCATGTTCATCCAGCTTCCTCAGGTTTCCCAGCTTTTCTTTTTTGAAGTAGTGGATACTGCTCCTAAGTCAGAGGTACACCACAAAAGGATTCATGTTTTCTTCTGAGAGAGAATGCATGACAATTCTTGGTGTGTATTGTGTCTCTGAATGACTTGTTTTGAGATACAGGAAACAAATGAAAGAGTTTAAAAAAAGAGAAAAGGAAAGTGTGCTTTAAAGAGTAGACCTTGGAGTACCCTAGGCAACCACTACAGATTTTGGCACGAGGGTAAGTTGCAGGAGAAGGATAATTTTGGCAAATACAGACATAGTACCAGGAGTTGCAGTCTTTTCTTTCCGCTTATCCTCCTCACAGCTGGCTGCTCTCCACCCACCCAGCAGCTATGGCCTGTCTTCCTCCACGGGAACAGTGGCAACCTTCTCTGTCATGGCAGTATGGGAGGCAGGAGATGCTTGAGCCAGTCATTCCTTACCACCTCTGCCGAAACTGAGTTTACTTGGGGGATTTGGATGGAAGCATCTGGCAGTTCCTTCTTGCTCTGGCTGATTGTTGCTTCGTGGGAAACCTAGAGGGACACTGGAGACAGAACGGGTTGATATCTTCATAGCTGCACACATCAACAAGGGTTGTCAAGCACTGGAACAGGCTGCAAAGGGAAGTGGTTTGGTTGAGTCCCCATCTCTGGAGGTATTTAAGAGACGTGTAGATGTGGAGCTGAGGAACACAGTGTAGTCGTAGACTTGACAGTGCTGGGTTAACAGTTGGACTTGATCTTAAAGGTCTTTTCCAACCAAAATGATTCTATGATTCGATCACAGGAGGCAGGATCTGTGTGCCAGAGCTCAGTTTACATGATTACCTTTTGCAGTTGTCCTACACCAGATGATTGTGTCTGTTACTGCTCATGTAGAGAATCTGCAAATATATGTAGCCCAAGGTTCAACAAGCTGATAGGCTTGGCAGATACATGCACATTCTCGCCTGTGAATCTTAGCTCAGCTCTCAAGTATGATTGCAGTGGTACAGTGCAGGCCAGATTCTGATCTCATTTACATCTTTGCCAATACAGAGTAACTCCACTGATGCCAAATTGTGGACCTAAAAGCTGTCAAGCTGTGACATATGCTGGAGTTTCATTGCTGTCCAGCATGATGCAAAGTTGCATCCAAACTGCGTTTCCTACAGTGGACTGTACATAATGAACCAGAATAACTGAACAATTGTGAACCAAAGCACAGACATGAGTCTGGACTGTTTTGAGATTGGGGATAAATGTAGTAAATTGATAACTATTCCTTATCCTATGGCTATGTTCTTTTTTCCCTTTTTTTTTTTTAAAAAAAAAAAATAATCTACAATGTCCATAGTAAAGTTTTGCTAGTTCTGGTAGTAGGTGGGATGCTAGGATGCTTTTCAACATTTACTTGTGAGGTTTCTGATCTGTAGGCATAGGATACACAGGAGCATCATCAGAGTTGACAGGTTGAAAGGTATCCAAGCCTCCCTCTTCCAACATAAAGAAAAATTTCTGTAGATGCAACATACACAAAGGTGCCCAATGTGTACATTAGACTTTATTTTAGGCCCTCAGGGTATTAACATTCCAGACTCAGCAAAGTAGGTCAAAGTTGCTTAAGATGTTGATGTATTACACAGCTATTACACAGCTATTGATATCTTACACAGTCTTCTGATTTGGCCCATTCAGTCTGGACTGATACTGAAGATCTGCACAAGAGTTTTTTGTGTGCAGAGACAGGAGCTGCAGCACTGTAGTAAAGTGAAGAAGAGCAAATGGAGAATGAAAGGAATGAGAGGAGAGTGGAGAAATATTTAAAAGCAAGACGGAGAGGAGAAATAAGAAGACTCCACAGGGTCAGACAGAATCTGATAAACTTTGACAAAAGCCTCAAAATACTTGGAGGTGTTTTCTAACCTTCTAACCTTGTAGCGTTTTCCCATCGATAGTCCAGAGGTGAAGTGATTTATGAATATATATGCTTACACAGTTCTCTGTGAGCATCTTGATAAGGTAAATACATCACCCAGCAGGAGGCTACACTGCACACTAGTCTCCTTCCTCAGAGAGAAATTCAGTGTTGTGAGCCCTAGCTATCCCTTTCTGACATACGCAGGGCGTGCAGTTTAGTTCTTCATTAAAAAATGTCCCATTGAGATGTTTAAATACAGATCTCCCTGTAAGGGTGAATACATTGAATTGCCCTCCATTCAATTCTTCTCCATTTAATTGGTATAAAGCAGCTTCCCCTTGGCTACTTCCTCCCTTGAAATTACATAAGTAGCCTCACTAGGAAGGCATAGGTAAATATCTTACACTGCGCACCATGGATTAGGAGCACATCTCCCATTAACTGGAGCTGGAATCAAGCGGCTGATTTTCCCCTCACACTTTGCTAGAAACATACCCTACAGGATGCAGAGACTGGGCTCCCAAGTGCCGCCTTATGAAGAAGGTGCGGAACACTTTCATTTAATACTGCATGTGTTTCCATTAGCAGAGTCAATTGCTCTCCATCCTCAGTTTTAAGACTCCCTGTTTCTCTCTATTACAGCTCTGTTTCCAAATGCCTGCCAATCCTCCCTAGTCCTTCCATCTGAGCCTGCAAAGTTTTGATGATATAACACCACAGCACTTGGCTTTCATTTGGTTTAAGCTTTGTGTTCGCAATTACAGATGTGCTGAACACTGAGCATTTCTATTTCTCGTGGGCTTACTGCTGCTCAGGAAAGCTTATGTGCCCAGTGTATTGTCAGTTCAGAGTGGCAACTTAAGGGGTGCTACTAGAGCAGAAGCCCGAGTATCCTGAAACCTGCAAAACACATGGGGAAAAATACATGTGGCTGGTACTTTGATTCAGAGCACCACAGCAACTGTCCACACTGGCATGGCTCCTGCCGAGCGGAAAATTTATCTGTCTGTGTAAATACTAAGCAAAAATCAGAATATGTTCATCACATATGTAAAAACAGAGCTGTGGTTAATATACCCTACACTGCGGTCTGTTACTACTTTGGGAAGTGGTGTCTCTGCTACCTGCATGGATGTGATGTATCACTTGCGAGCTACTGGCTTCCCTCATTTACAGCTGTGTTGCTTGATGCCACCACACTGTCTTTACCACATAGCTAGCTCTTCCTGTCTAGGAAATTTACAAAAGAAAATGGCCTGTTCAAAGTAGTCTGTGCATGCGAGGTTATGTCGTGGCATATAGTAACACACTGGAATTTCCACTTATGAAAAAATCTGATTTTTTTTAAAAATTATGATTCAAAATTTTAACTTTCAAAAAAGTAAAAATTCATTTTTATGTAACATTTCTAAAATAAAAAATATGCATAGAAATGTACTCCAAACATGTAAAATTACTTAAATAAGATGTGCTTTGCTTTAAATTTAAGCTCAATTAGAAATAGTAGATTAGACTTACTATTCGTATGAATGTATGCAGTGAAACAAAATGAATCAAAATGACAGAAAACATCAGAAAAATATTTTTACTGGATCAGCGTGACATATATCAACTTTATCAAACAGCAAGTGAAGTAGCTCCTTTTGCTTTTTTTTTTTAACTCAAAATTTCATTGAACTAAACCTGTTCTTCAAAAATGCTTTGATTTTTTGAATTTAGCCACATTCCTTAACAGAAATGTCTATTAATTACTTTCACCAGCTTGATCCAAAACACTGCTGCTATGAAATTCTATATATGACCCACCTTCAACAGGAAAATCTTTGCTACCTCCTTGCCGATCCTGTCTTTTGTTTTGAGTTCTTTGCTAATAAGTAATGAAAATGTTACAGCCTTACAGCTTGTTTTGTGGTTGCAATTACGTAATCATTATTAATGAAGCAACAATGTCAAAACTGTGTGAAACCAAACTCACATTTAAGCACTTACAATAAACAGATATAAAACAACAGATGTCTCAGTTTTTGTTCTCCAATGATTTCATCCCTTGTTAAAAATAAACGTCTGGTTTAAAAAAGAAAAGGGCTTTTCTCAACTCTTACAGATTAATTGAATCCAGAGCCTAGTGATACAACTAAGGAGTTATCTTTTTTCTTTTTTCCTTCCCAAAATTTGTGGGGATACTTTTATACAGTAAGCAATAAATTCACTTCAAAGCAATCCAGAAATTCTAGGAAGTCTATGGTGTAATGGTCATCTGTCCCAGCTGAAGCGTTGGCCCCTAATGTCAGAGACATAGCCAAAGTGTCAGGCTTGCCTCCAGACTTGAATACCCTGGAAAGATTTTAGCACAGAGATGGTTTCTGTTCACGGTTTTGGTTCAGCCCACCGATATGGGTCAGTTACAAATACTGGTTCAGATTTGGGTCGGAATTTGTCAATAGGTGCAGGGAGGTCTCCAGATCTGGGGAACCTCAGAAAGCCAGGATTCAGTTTTATACAAACTTCAAAAGTCCAGATGCTTATTTGAACCATCCACATCTGTTGAGTCTGCAAAACTGGGCGGGAAACTTAGCTGGAATAGGTTTTCTTGCAAGATTTCATAGACTTCATAGTTGAACTTGTGGCCAGAAATACCAGAGCTTACTTTGGTATTTGAGTACTTTTTTTTCCAGTGCTAACTAGAAATGTGTAGGTTACATTTAATGAGCGGGTGGGATACACAAAAAAATTTAAAACTTTGCAAAGATTCAGATCTAGTGAACAGGCACTGTGAACAGTAAATACTTAATAAGAAATGAAAGCTCTATTAGCAGATTGTGAAGCAAAGCAAAAATACATTAGAAGCTGGATAGTTTTTTATTTCTTGGAAGGATAAATCTCAGTCTGCTCTTTACTGCAAGAAAATTGTTTTTTTGAAACAAAAGCATAGAAAAAAATCACTATTTTTAAATTTTTATTCAACTTTTTAGTGAAAGTCAGTGTCCAAATTTAGGATTTGGACAATATGTATTTTTTTTTACAGTCCCTCTGGCACTGGAACAAGTGCAAAACAACTGTTTGTGCACTTTATTGCAAATCTTACACGATTTTAAACACACAAACCAAGGTTCTTGAAATTGCATTCTGAGAATATAGTGCATTTATGCTTACAGCACTATAAGCAATGACAAGATGTTTTGAACAATCTGTTTTCTCAAATTAGATTAACATCACGGAGCAACACAATCTGCTCATTGACACCAAAGGGACCAAAAAAATCAGTGTTTTGTGTCCTCCTTCAGGACACTGCTTTGTCAATAGGCATTCACTGTCTGTGTCATCATGAAGGATGTGGTACACTTTCAGAGCTGCTGTTCTTTAGAAGAAACACCAGGCTCCACTCAGTTCTGCTGATGATCAAGCAGCAAAATACAGGCAGCAACTGAGCATCTTTGCCAGCATTGTGCTCCCTGGTCATACCACACCTTACATGCAATCCACTTTTAAAGGTGATAGGCAAACAAAATTGCCTACCATGTTTGCTTGCATCTAAGTAGCAGTCCGTGACATGCCTTAAGTCATCGCTTTAAAAAAATTCACAAAAAGCTTCACCAGTACAAAAGATTATCAAACATCTCATGCAGTCTTTTTCTTCATAGTAGCCCTGAATGTTTGCTGTGGAAACAGACTTTCCCACCATAGCTGGAAGTAACAATAACCTTCTCCTTTTGTGCAGCCACTAGTACAATCATACCAAGTTTATGCATTGTGTAAGTATTCTCGTATTCACAATTGTACTGTTAATCCTGGGAAATACCTATTAAACTTCCTTCTAAATTTATTTATTACATACTTCGCTCTGCAAAGCACTATTTTTATTATCTGACAGCAAAACCAAACCCCAGGAAACTGAAACTGAGAGTGGCCTATGGTTTTAACCTTCAATCAACATGAAAATAAGTAATTGCTTTGTTTTTCTGGGTTTTGTACATTATAGTTGTACTTACAAAGAAATTCCTTGAAAGCATGTGTTATGTTGAATGGCTGCATGCAAACAACTCTGAAACTTAGTAACTTTGATCTTTGACTTACAGACTACGGGGCAAAGGTTAAAATCACGAGCTCTGTTGTCCTGTTGGCAGCTGTTCCTTTTGAAGCTTCCTATTTCCAGTGAAAGTGATATACAGTAATATACACAAATCTCAGTGTCTTTGATTGTGTTTGTAAAGGGAAAAAATACCAATCCTGTAACTTTTGGTATTTGATCAGCTTTCTATAGATCCTGTTAGCAAGAATCTGACTGCTCTTGCATATATATACATGTAGAAATGAAAATGAAGCTATTCTCTAAAGACATATTTGCATGCATAGGTAACGTACAGAGATGCTAGCTGGCTATTTGCAGATTTACATAAGGAAATGTAGGTGCTGTGCAGATGACTACATATTTGTGCAAGAAGGCAGTTCAGTATCATAATCCAGATTAGAAAAATTTGATTTTAAGAGACTTTGTTAAATACTTAGACATTATCATTCTAATGGGTTGTAGACATTTTATAACAAGTCTATTGAAATGAACCAAAAAATAAAAAGGCTGTTGTAACTATAATGGGAATCTAGTACATTAAGACTTTGCACTGCTATGAACAAACTATATTTATATTGCCTTTTACATAAAAAAAATTAAGTGTGCTGAAAGAATTTACTGAAAACTTATAATACCAGGAATTTTGACTGCCTTGGCAAAGTGGAAACTTCACAGTTACTCAGACCTTAATGTCGGGACATTTGCTTACCCCGAAGCAAAGCCATTAACAGCATCTAGTCCTTAAGTTGGTGTCTGAGGCAAACCTCCATGGCCAAGACACAGAGCAAGAGCCAGTGGTGTGAGATTCTGTGCTATTAATCGGCAGAATTCTCGTTTGTATGTAGCTAAAGAATTACAGCTGGTTTATACAATGGGTAATAAATGAGCAAGACAAAACAAATGAGCAAAGCAGTCCTGTCCTGCTCCACCCCACCCCCTGGTCCTAATTATCCTGTCTCTTGCAGCATGTCAGTGCCATTAACTTCAGCTTAGTTTTTTTGTGTGCAAGTCTTGGGACACTTGCATCCCAGAGCCAATACACTGGTGACATAAGCAGCAGCCAAACAAATAGTTGGAGCACAGTTTTCTGAGAAGTGAGTAGTCAAAGCCCCATACTATAATTTGCTCCATCTCCTCTTTTAATCTGACTCCCTCGCACTCACGTAGACTGTTCTACGTCTTTCTTTCCCTTCAGCACAGAATATTAAAAACACTAAGTACCAAAATATGGCATGAAATGTACCCCTTTACAGACATTTTCTAGCAAGCTGTGGCCACTATTTCACTGCTGAATTTGACCTAGAGGCATCCACGGCAGATACAGCTGTCTCCACTGGTTCTGGTTTTGCTGTGTGTTTTCCAACATGTATTTTCTCATCGTGATGGCTGGGTGCCTCTCACAGGAACCCCAGGTAGTCGAAAGCCCTTGCTTACACAAAGCTCAAATGGAAAAAATCCAAGCTGCCTTCTAAACACTTTAAAATAACACTTTCTAATGCTTCCTACGGGTGATGTTGACACATTTACAATGTTGATTTAAAGGGCAGGGGGAACATAGTTCTTCCTGACACTGCAAATGTAAAGTTACTGGCCCACCCTATCACTGGAGCCATGCTGAAATGGCTGCCAGCAGGTCTTGAGTGCCAGGTACTTAAAACTCAGAAAACAAGCAGACGGTGGCCTCTGTGGCTGTGAGGAAAACCTTTGAAGGCTCCCTTGCTTTCTGCCCCTCCAGGCTGGAGTCACAGTCAGTACTAAGCACTGATATTGCAGTTCCTGAGATATTTGGCCCAACAGTTCCTGAACTTTCTGTGAACCATTTTAGCCCAGGTTTGCTGTACCAAAGTACATGCTAAAGATTTCCTTCATTTCTTGACCTCATCCTTCATTCACAGTTCTTTGCTGGAACTAATCTGACTGTAAAGGTTTGTCAGTCTTTAGATGTTCTAATTTCTCAGTCACCTGGTCTGACATGATCCTGATTTTCTTCAATATTTCGTCTTCCACCCCTGGGAAATTTATGTCTGTTCCTGGCATTTGTCTCCCATCTTCCTTTGTGAACACAGAGGGGGAAAATTAATTTAATTTCTTTCTCTCTCTCTCTTTCTCTCTCTTTTCTTTTTTTTCCTCAGCGAAGTCTTCTTCTGTCAATAAACTACTCCTGCCACATCCTGGAGGCCAATTGTCTTTTCCTTTGACCCCTATGTTTCTTATGGTTTTTAAAAAAGTCTTATTAATCTTTATCTGGGTAGCAAGCTATTTTCCATTCTTCAGCTTTTTTGTTTTTTTTTAGTTTGGTTTCTTGCTTCCTTGCAGTCCTTTCCACAGTCCACTCTGGACTTGATCTTTTACATTTTTTGCATGTCCTTTCTTCACCTTTGATTGGTTTTTCATTTCCTTGTTCTTTATTAGGTGTTGGCAACTCAGTGCTGTAGGTGGCATTTTCCTCTTTCCTCTCCCTTCCCTCATCCCTAGCCCATGCTGAACCACAGCCCAGAGTGATGTCAGGAGAGCATTTAGACACCTTTCCAAGATGTGATACTGACCGCTCTGCTCATTAAAGGTCTTACAATATATTTTGCAAGAACGGGTGCATTAACCCCTGCATCTTGGACCAATTCCAAATGGAGTGATTACTTTCTGCCTGCCCAGACTCCCCTTGCAGTTTCGAGGGGATAGATTAATCTCTACTTGACCTGTAGCATAACATTGCTATCAGCATGTACAACTTTCCACACCAAAGGTGACTAGAAGGAGGCTTTTTTTCCTGTTACAGAAGGTCCTTTTCTAATTTCATGGTGAAAACATTTTTGGAAGGACGCTACAGTTTGTATTTATTGTTCCGTGTTTCCTTCTGGTGATTTATAGCCAGAATTCTTGCACAGCCAGTGTTGTACCTGCAGGCAGTTTTTCCTTCCTCCTCTTTCTTCTCCATCCCCACATGGAATGTACTGCTTAACAAGGTGACATGCACCACTCCAATTTTCTGCTCTTTACACTCTTAGTACAGTTCAGATGATGCCCAGGTCAGACTGTTTATATCCACCACCTCAAAAGCAGCTTCAGACAGCACTTCTTGCAGTGATCTCCAGTTACACGTGTCTTAAAAAGAGCTGAAGTCTTCATAGAGGGCTTTCAACTCAAAACATTCCTCCCACAACTTCACATATAGGAAGTGCTTGCAGAGGTCAGGGAAGAGTAGGAGAAGAAAGCATACTGAGGTGTAAAGCTTGTGTTTTCATTCTGTATAGTATAAATGAAAGCAGCAAGCTGTTTCCTCAGAATAGGTGTTGGAGAAAGACTGCATGAGTGACAAGAACCAGAGAGAAAACATTTCTGGGAGTGCTGAAAGCATCCCTTAAGGTCGAGAGTGAACTAATAAGGCAGCAGTTTATTTAGGTTGAACTCCCATGACTGGTTTGTGACCTTTATGCTCTTCTTTATTGTTCTAAAATAAATGGACAAAACTGTTCCTTTCTGAATTCCAGTTGTTACTAAGAGTCACATTCTGTCCACATGGCTTTCTCCATGAAATGACTGGAGGGCAACAGTTGACTCACCTCAGATGAAGAAGTCTTCTATTGCAAGTTCCTTGACTGCCTTTTGACTTTCTTCCACAGTACAGCATTTTGACTTCAGAGCTGTTGAAAAAAATCCTTCTTTTCATACTGTTGAAAAAACCCCTTCTTTTCATACTATTTCATCCTTTTTTTTTTTTTTTTTTTTTTTTTGCAAACCTTGCTGAACCGATGACATGCTTTGCTTGCCCTCTCCAGCACTGTCTAAAGCAACCAAGTGATCATGCAAGGCCATTCCCTGACCACTGTCCATGAACTTTTGTTTTGTACCTCTTCTCCCTCCCCTTCCCTATGGCCTTTTATTACCTGTTTCCCTATTTTCCACCTGCTCACCTATATTGCTACTTTATTCCCTTCTGTTAATGTGTACATGAGACCACTTTCATTGACATATCTTTGAATTTTCCTTTCTATTAGTCAGAACTCAGCATTACAATTCTTTCTGTTCCTCAATGTGTGTAGCTTCCAGACAGTCCTTTTAGCCTGTTACCTGTACTGATTTTCTATTTTTCCCATATGCCTAAACTGTGGTTGATCCCTCTGTGAATAATTTTGGAAGGATTACTAGCTGAGAAATGCAACAAACAAAAAACTACTTGCATGCTGGACCACAGGGAGTTTCAAAACCCCATATTTCTCTTCCTATGAAGGGTCTACTAAAGAATGTGATTCATGAACAAACTCTGTGGTCCTTCAGTTGGCTAACTAGAGTCCGTTTGGTGATTTTTATGTTCTGGATATTCTCAGATCTCCTTGACAGAGCAGTTAAATGCTGATCATCATACACGAATCAGAAGCTTTGATGAAGGCCTTCCAGACTCAAGCAGGCAGCTTCATTAATTTCATTCTTTCTCCTCTCTTCCTCTTCCTCTTCCTCTCCCTCTCCCTCTCCCTCTCCTTCTCCTTCCTCTCCTTCTTCTCCTTCTTCTCCTTCCTCTCCTTCCTTCCTTCCTTCCTTCCTTCCTTCCTTCCTTCCTTCCTTCCTTCCTTCCTTCCTTCCTTCCTTCCTTCCTTCCTTCCTTCCTTCCTTCCTTCCTTCCTTCCTTCCTTCCTTCCTTCCTTCCTTCCTTCCTTCCTTCCTTCCTTCCTTCCTTCCTTCCTTCCTTCCTTCCTTCCTTCCTTCCTTCCTTCCTTCCTTCCTTCCTTCCTTCCTTCCTTTCCTCTAAGCCTTGAAAACAATGATTAAAACTGGCAGCAAAATAGAATATGGAGAAGATTTGAAGATCTGTTTTACAATACCTAAATTTCTGTTTGGAGGTGTTGTTTATACAGTGCAGGGTATGATCAGATGTTTCTTAATGCATTCACAATTGCTTGGCTTATTTTACATAGTGAAAGATCACGCTATGTTATGTCTCATTATGTTGTTAGCAAACAAGACACAATACTGGAAATAAAACATGACAGTTAAACGGCAAAAGACAAATAATTATTTTCAAATCAAGAATATGCTATCAACTTAATTAGCACCTCTCAGCACTTTCTAGGTTTTATTTACAAACATGCTGGGCCAAATTCTTTGCTCAGTTGTAACCATGCAAAATCTGTTGTGTATGTCTTAGAGTTAATTTTCTGCTGTGTTTGCACTTCATTTTTGTAGACAATGTCTGCTGTATTCCATTCCAAAGTGCAATGACAGAAGATGAAATGTGATTAAGATGAGGACTGAGGGGGAGGTATATTGAAGACATCAGTGTGAGGTATGTGACTGGAAGCAATGAAAGCAGAAAATGTGGTTGAAAACAAGGCTGAAAGACTCAGCCTAGTCTTATGAGTCAAGGGATTTATGAATGAAAAAGTGATATGTCTGAAGGGACTGGTATGAGGAAAGGGACTGCGCCATGACAGTCTTTCTCATGCATCCAGCATTTATGCAGAGGCAGCGGCTGCTGTGGCTGACCTTGGCTGTGCTTTCATGGTCATTTTGAAGAAGAATGAACTCTGAGTCTATGCCACCAGCCTCTGAAGTCCTCCTTTAAAAGAGGCATATACTACTAGAGGATAAATCTCACTGAAAGGCAATGGGACTTACACTGTAGTGTCATTGAGGTGTGTCTGAAAAAGTTAACCTGAAAATCTAGGCCATCACCTGGCCCTGGTGAGGTTGCATATGTGTGTGTGGTAGTGGGTGTTGCTATTTATCTTCATCTACCAACAGCTGTGAGTCTTGTTGTGTCTTGTAGATTCCTCTCCTGAAACTTCACATTGCCCTGCCTCTGAACAAACCAAAGTCTGGGGGACAGGTTGTTCCACTGTTGTCCTTTGTCAAATACACAATCCTGTGGGAAAAGGATGCAATAAACCCACAGAAAATCTTGAAGATGGAGTATTGGTATGCGCTTTGTATTGTGAGGTGTATGTATTTACAGCAACTTAAAAACATAGGAATAAGGTGTAAGAACTTCTTATGCCCGAGAAAAATATATGCCATACTTCCCTACCCTACTTCGTTTTAAAAGTACATGAAAAATACAGCCATTTGGCTCACCTTTCAGAAGAGCTCTGTCAAAATAGGTGACATTTTAAACATGTTGCTTACTATAGTATATAATATATTAATAAAGAATCTTGGCTTAAGTGTTTTCCTGGAGAGGAACTATTAAAAGAGGCAGAGGGAAGGGTTCCGATTAATATGAAATTGCTACCTACATTGCATTTTAAAAGCTTCTAAGAAAATGTGAAAACACAGCTCTGCATGAGGAAGAGCAGTTAAACTGTAAGGCATGTAAAAATGCTTGCGGAAAGGTTTGATCTCAGCCATTATTTTAGTTCATTAAAGAAAATGAAGCAATTACTTTTTAAAAAGAAACATGCTTAAGCACATAACCAGTTCAAGTACACATCGTATGTGTACTTATAATCATTTTTCAAGAAGGCAGGTAGGATTTAACTGGGTGTTGTTTCCTTTTAAAACACTTCAGGTCTGTTTTTATGATAAGTTCAAAATTCTCAGCAGCTATTCTGTTGTGTGACAGGAGTTTACGGCATTAGTTTCACCAGACAAGGACTGGTGGAGTAAAATTAGTCATGTATGTAAATTATAATCATGCTGAATAGTTGTATGTGCTCATTTAGGCATTTTAACAGTGTGTGATGTTATCCTCTCTGCAGGACTAATAAGCATTAGCCATAATGAGGTCAGTCAGTCAGTCAGGCATTATCATGGGATTTAATTGGGACACTGGTCTCTGCTGAAGTGAAAATTAATAACTTTTGTCAATGTTCTGGCGAAATGTTCTGTCTTATTAAACTATGAGGGTCAATTAGAAAGCATTATGTAATAAAGTCCCCAGCAGCAGAACTCAAATTGAGTTATACCACAGTCATTATTCCAGGACGATTGCATTTGAAAATGGAAAACCAGAGTGCCATATGGAGGGCGCAGGTTATATTTACAAGCATTGCATGTTAAAGCTTCAGCAAGAAGGAAACAATTAAATGTAATACTGAAATAAATCAAAGCACTGAAAGTGCCATATTGCACCAGGCGCTTAATATAACCAGCATACCCCTAGATGCGACTAGGCAAAATGGCACCTGTTTATAAGCCTTGTTTGGGTTCTGTCAGACAGCGTCCTCCCTCTGGATCGCTCCAATGATTCAAAATCTGGGGCACACCTGGAAGGCTCAGCTAGGCACATTGACTCATATAAATAACAGTTTATTGTATGTCTATTAAGACGAGAGACTGCTTTTATTAAAGTGCAGTTATCATGATACAACAAATTAAAGAACTTTTAAAGCATGTTTAATGGCCTCTGATATTCCCTGTTTGGTCATGTTTTACACTACTTCGAATGGGGGAGATGCAAAGCCTCTGCCGATGCTGGTGTCTAAAGTCAAAAAAGATGCAGAGACCAAGAGGGAGACGAGTAAGTTTTTATGGGGACAGTGACAAGCTCAGATGCCTGTTTTCACCATCCCTCAGAGTAAGGTACAAGCAATCACTTTTAGTCACCTTACTGTTTCTAAGGATTCCCTCTTACCAAAAAAAGTTAGTAGCATCTCACTCAAAGGGCCTTTTTCTCCAGTTTATATCCCAAACACAGTTGGAAATGTGCATCCCCAGGCTGAAATGGAGAAGGGTCACTCATCCCATGCTGCCATCCAAAAACCCCACGTGAGTCCACACCAGAGCTGTGCTTGGCTGAGGGTGATAGCAGGCCTGTGTACCCCAGCTTCCTTCTGCAGGCAGAGGCCACAGGCACCTCTGCCAGAGAGCACACTGCCCAGCAGCATGTCCCTCAGCACTGGTGACAGATTTTCTGAGTGGCACTAGCCACCTGTGTGGTGCAGCCCTACAGCTCGGCAGAGCTACACAAGCCCACCCAACACCAGGTCTACAATTCCAGAGGGCTTGTGACCTCCTCTCCTATCAAACAAAACCAAGCTGGCATCTCCCAGCTCAGGCCTTTAGGAGGTGATGGACCTCCTGCTTGCTCTTGGTCTGCGGGAAGCTGCCAGTCTCCCAACAGAGAGACATTATTCCGGAGAGCCGTCCCCAATCTGCCTTCCAATTATTATTCACCCATGTGAGGATGATTTTCTAAAACACTCATTGTTTAGCCTAATGCAGCTCTCATGGACAACCTCAGTAAATCTCAGCCTGACTTTTACACATCAGTGGAAGAACTGTGCAAGGGCTGTGCATTTCTGGGAGCCCTGCTCCTGAGGGCAAGCTCTGATCCCAGCTTCTGCTGCTGTCAGTGAGGGTAATACCATCCTTAGTGTGAGGATTTTTTTTTTCATCTGCACAGTCCCACAGGACTTTACCTAATTATTGCTGGCAGTGTGGGGTAGGTTAATTTTTACCGTGGGGCTTGAAGAAGCTGAATTGAACTTCTGTTTCATTTAAAACAGTTTAATTAGGGCCAAGCATGTGATTTCCAACTTACCTGTAAACTGACAAGCAGAATGAGGCATGATTTCCCCCTCACTCATTCCAGTTTGACGACAGCATGGCTTACATCGACTGTTCTGGCGTTCCTTCTGATTTACACCGGTGTGAGAAGAGATTCAGGCTTGTTAGCAACCTGTCCCTCATGAAGTGACAACATTTTGCAACCTAGCTCAGAGAAGCTGAGAATGTTGATGTATTTGATAAGCATTTATAAACAAAGCCTCTTTATTAGCCCTGGGAGGTCCTCTACTGTGGGTATAGGTCATCAGCTAGATTGTTAAGAAGCACCTACTAACTTTGGAGACTTCTTTTTTAATTGTCCAACTTTGTATCCTACAGTTTGGAAAGAGTTAGTCAGTCACCTCTCCTGATGATAATCAAGGCTGCTGAAAACCCCTCTCTCAGGGCCCCAGTGTATTGGAGAACACCCTAGATAGCCAAGGTATCTCTAACCAGGGACTTGCTCTGACAGGACTGGTCCCAGTGCCCAGAGTTGGCCATATGCAGTTCTGTGCCTGAACCACAAGACTGTGCTTTCTCCCCTTTAAATACTGCAGGAGAGCCTGTCAGCTTTTCTCTCTCTTCAGTCCTGTGCAAATCATCTTATCTCTTATTTACTTTCCTGGTCAGGAATAATGTATGCAGAAGGTCTCTGTTTCTGGCAGGCATGGCTGTGTGTTGTCTGTTAGACTGACGTCTACGCATATGCACACGCATGAACATGCATACATATACAAAAGCATAAATATATATCTCCACACACGGATACATATGCCTTCGTGCACACAAGTGGAACACCACCCAGATGCCATGGTTCCAATTTACCATTTGAAAGCAATTAGTGTTTATTATTGTAAACATTTTCAACATAGGGAATTCTTTAAAGACAACAGCACTGCTAATTACTTTCAAATGGTGAATGTCAATATTTTCAAGGTGTTGCTGCATAGACTAAGCTTCAAGGACACAGATGCCCTCAGCCTTAACATAGAGAAGTGTACATTCATGCATAGACAGACATTCATCTGGCCTTACCTCCCCACTGATGAACCCACAGACGTTTCCGAAGCAGGCTCCTTTATCGTTTTCAGGTGCCTAGGACACCAGAACTTTGTTTCACTGTATTTTCCCCACTTGTTTGGGTTTTTTTGTTTGGTTGTTGTGTTTTTGTTTGGTTGGGGGACTTTTTTGTTGTTTGGTTTAGGGTTTTTTTGCATTGCTACAAGACTAATGTCAAAGATTTTTGTTGTTGGAAAGAGTAAGTGTTTGGGAAAATGCTGATTCTCCATAGGTTTTTACACCTACAGCATTTAGGAGATCTTAACACAAAACAGTGCCAGGTCTCAATGGTGGACTGCCTGCTTTGGCAAAATGATAATATTTTGGCAGAAGTGCCCTATGTAATAAAGAAAAGTTTGATTAATCAGCAGGAGGGAAGACCTGGGGGGAAAGGGAATAGGAAAGAGAGAGCGACAGACAGACATAAGATGAAGTCTATTCTAAAATGTCTAATCAGTTTTAAAACAACTTTAAAAAGGAATAAAAATTCTTAAATCTCTTTGATGATATTCAAAGAGCCTTTTTTAATATATGAGAAGGCGCATTCTAAATTCTTAACACTGCCAGTGTCACCAGTCCTTTTTTCCACTAAACCGTTTTAATTCCATAATTTAGAAGGCCTTGAAAAGTAGCAGGATCAAACTGCAGCGTAATTGGATACACTGTGCACGTCCAGGGTGAATTTGGGTCCCTGGTAGGTACAAGAGATTTCTCTCTTTCTTCTAAGATCACATACAGAGTAGTCATTTGAAAGGAGAGATACAGTAGCTTTTTACAAGGTAGAAGAGCTAAGTGTGCTGCAGGAAAACACTGGCCATTTGTTTGGCACTGACGGTTCCTTTGTGATTGGAGGGAATGCTATCGACAGGAAAATCAATGTGGGTTTACTAGAGAACACTGAGAGATCAGGGAGCAGGGAAGCAGGCAGAAAGAAGTGGCAGCATACTGCACTTCCTTCAGAAACAAATGGGTCCAGCTATTTTAGATCCTTCTACTGCTCTTCCCTCCTTCCCACAACCAATATTGAGTGTCTTTATGCTCAATTATTAGCTCTGTTGATCTGAGCACTGCAATTACTAATATAAAGCTGGAACTTTGGATGTGGTCTGTTTGTGAGAAGCTAGGGAGAGTTGCAAGCCTTTTCTGCAGTCCTATAGGACTTTTAAAAACAGAAGGCAAGAAAGAAAGAGAGGACGAGAAGAGAAACATCTGAACATCTGCTGGAAAATCCTAACTGGCTTGTTCAGCTGAGTTCAGCAAGAGCAACAGCAGAGGAGTTGGCAAGTGTCGCCACGCTTTAGTTGGAAATCACTGCAGATGATCTCAAGATATAAGTGAGAATAATCTGGACAGTCCCTATACCTCCTCCCCTCCTCTAGACAATTCCTCCTTCCCAGGAGACAACAACTGTATTATGTGCTGTTTAGCTGGGGGGAGGTGTTAGAATCGCTAGCAGCAGGGCTGTGCATGCAAGCAAATAGCTGTATGTATCAAAGACGTCCTACTGTAGTATACTACTTTCTTTAAAATGGCTCTGGAGTAGAAAAATAACAGAAACTACCAGTCCTCCCTTCAGGAGTGCAAATAATTACCTGTGAAATAGACTTGGTTAGGGTCAGAGAAAGGAGAAGAGTTAATAATATTGCATCTTTTTTTTTTTTTTTTTTCTCCAGAACTTGTGCAATATGAAAATACTAGCTTTGTATAAAGTACGTGTTCCCCTCTCTCTCTCATAGTGGACATACATTGCATCTATGTCTCAGGCACTAAGTGTCCCTGTCACTGCAATAGCATAGCATTTCAGGCATACATACTAAAGTTTGAGGAAGATCTCTTAATTTCTTCACTCATTGCATTCTTCCTAAACTTCCACTGACAGAAACTTTCAAAGCTAATCAGTCAGCAGCCCCAGTCAGGGCTTTTCACCATTTGCTCAGCAGTTCACTGTTATGTTGCCTTCATAGACTTTTCCACTGTACCATCTCTGTTCCACAGCCTAGCCAACAGGCTCTGGACAGCAGGACAGCTAGATCCAATAAATCTGAGACCTGTCTAGGTGCTTCATTTATCAAGAGGCCTAATTTACCCAGGCCCTTTAGACTAATTGCAGATTTGCGAAAAATGCTGATAATGTAGAACAGTGCATTGTGAATGTCCCTTGCCATATTTCTGCTAATGTGTTTCATCTGGAGTACATAAAGAGACAGGGATGCTGATTTTAGACACAGCACTTTGGGGCTAATCCAGTTAAATGATTATCCCTAAAAATCTGCAGTGATGTCATTTTCCCTATAGAACTCTGCCAGTTGCCTTGTTTGCTTTATTGTGAGAAATATGTGATCCCGGGCTTTAGAAGTTCGCCCTATATTCTCGTTCTAATGCTCTGTAATTCTCTCATCCCACTCTCCCGGCTACTCATTCCTTCTTGTTTATAATTGCCATGTTGAATGCAAACCCTAGCTTGGACTGTTGGGTTTTGTGTATACACTGGTAAGGAAGAGGTACACTCCTGTGCTTGATATATGCAGACATATGCCGGTATGCACTATGTTTTTCTCAATGTACAATTCCACCTTTCCATCCCCCCAGTTTCTCCCTTTCCTCCAGCGACTACTATTTCACTGTGTTTTGGTTACTTTTACTAGCAACATTGTGCTTATCTTTGGCCCCATCTTCTGCACTTTGCTCAAAGATTCATTACCACATTTTTTTTCTGAGCTTCTCATATTCTTCTCCATCATCTGTAATGCCAAAATCTTGTTCCATGGCTTAGCAGAAAATTCAGCTTCCTGAGACGCCTTGTCCCCTTCCTTTGCTCCTATGATTCCTTTGTGCCCCGGGAAACTGTGTGGGATACACACTGAACCTCTCGGTGAGGCATGAGAAGAATCCAAATTTTGTTTCTAAAAATCTCTGTCATGTAACTAATACAGTGTGCTCACTGAGGCAGGGGCCAGCTGACCTGTTATGTAAAACAATAACAAATACTACTATAATAATAATTATTATTATCACTGATAAAGTTTATAAAATAGCCACACAATTCTCACTAATTCCTGGGGGACAGCTGCTAGGCTGTCCCAAGTGTGTTTCACTGCTCTACTGACATGTTAATGCTGACTTTTGCAATGTGGATTTTGGGGAGAGATTAGGATCTGGAGTAAATAAAACATCAGGAGACCCTTATTTTTCAGTAAGTGGCTGCACAGGTCTGTGATAAGGCTGCCTCAGGAATTTGGCACTATAAATATTACAAAGCTTTGAAAGGCAGCCTTATGTCTATTTGTTTATCTAGCACCAGCTCCTTAGTGGGTAATCAATGGAGCCTTCCATGCAGAGATAGAGGAGAGCAATAGGGATGTCTTCTCAGGTATCCCAGCAAGGCTGCGTGTGACTTATCAGTGTTCAGCAAGCAGATGGCAACCAAATCCCACTGCTATGGTATTAACAAGAAGCCTGCTTTAAAGGTTTTCTCTGTTCTTTCAGATGCCCCTCAAGCATAACCCCAGAGTTCAGAGAAATTAGTATATGATGAGATAAATCCTGTCCAAACAAGGCAGGTGGATTTGCAGAGAGTAAAACACAAGGAGATCTTATAGGCCAAATACTGTAAGAGACTGCTTGCTCTCAGGAGGGGAAGCTCCTCTCTCAGGGAAGTCCCTAACATTTGAAGGCTGTCAGCTAAAGACACTCAAGGCTCTCTGCAAAGATCCTGTGTACTTTTTGGGTTTTCCTCTTACTTTGTCTCATCTACCACTTTAATGTATCCTTGAATATCCTTATGCAATCATGCTGCAGAATGGAATAAACCAGCAGGATTCTTAACTAGGAACAGTGAAAGAAGCAAAGTTAGAGGCATTATTTACAGTACTGATATTAAAAAAGCCAAAATATCCCTTTTCTTCCTAGCCAAAAGTTTGGCTTGCCAAGCCCTGCAGTCATTAGGTTGATGCAACAAGCTGCATCCTGTATAGCATGGCCCTGAGATGGGTGTCAGAGCATACATACACACATGCACACAGTGAGAGCCTCACATTTCTCATTAGAGCTACAGGGGTAAAGGGGAATTACCTGACAAATTTATTTTGTCCCTCTCCAAAACTGTGTCCTTGTAGCTTATAATCTGGACAATATCCACTTCTACACTCTTGCAGGCAACTTTTGGACCATAGGAGAGCATTCAAGGTGGAAGTGGAAACTAACTAAATTCTGGCTGACATTTTGATCACAGTCATGCATTTATCAAGATTATCCCATAGGCATATGTCACAGGGAGAGAGTAGTTTTTCCATATTAAAGATGGCATTAACCTTCTATCCTGTCTCGCTTCCTTTGCTATTCCCAAACTCTGTAAATATTTCAGATGTCTTCTGCCCCACTCCCCCACCACTCAGCTCTGTTAAAAATGGCAAGATGATGAAAAACCCAAATTTGATCTAGGTCCTTCTTTGTCTCTAAGGTAATTAAGTCTCATTCCTTTTTTATGCTTAAAGTCAAAGGTAGCTGATTGTTAAACATCCACTTCAAGCTGGTCTTCTGACTCCCAAAGATGCACCGGCACTCAAATAATTCTCACACAGTCCCCTCAGGGGAACCTTGGACCAGTCAGTATTTGCTCCATGCTACATTTCATGTTGCTTTGCCATTCACGAATGCATTGTGGGCAAAAACAAACAAATAAATGAGATTTTATCTTTTAGGGAAAGGTTATGACTTTAGAGAAAAAGCAGTTTTTGCAAGTTTGAGATGGTGTCAGTTCGCACTGGTGTCTGGGAAATGTTCACAACCATTTATTGCCACCCATTTGCCCACCCTGCATCTATGGAAATGCTGCATTGAATGGGAGCAGTACTTGTATGGGGACTGTAGTTCCGTACCAAAGTATTTGGTCAGGAGATGAGAGAAATCATTGAGCTACTGGCTGAGAGTTTTGGTAATAAATGATATAGTAGCTGTCATGGAAAGTTAATAGGAATTTTATTGTAGCTCTTAACAGTAATGCATGTATATTCCTAAGTCCTTATCTGACAAATTCTTTTATCTTTAACCTAATAAGAGAAGAAAATTCACCCTGACCAGAGATTTTGACACATTACCTTGCCTTATCTAAAATTTCCTAATCAGGAGCGGGGTCCTGGACCAGTGTCACATAGGGCCAAGTCAAGCAGCTTTAAGATGAGTTTTGACCCAATTTCCATAAGAACTAACTGTTACTTACTATAGGAGAACAATGGCTCTCCTCAGAACAAAGACATGAGAATATTTTTGTGCCCACAAAAGCATCAGTAAACCAGACAGACTAAAACTATGCCTTAGAACAATGCTGCTTAAAAGTAAAATGAATCTATGTATTAAGAAACTAGGTTACTGGAAAGAAAAATGGTGGTTTGAAGCGTCAGATGTAGAACGAATTTCCTATGAAATTTTTAGGCTATATATAAGTCGAAGAAAATCATAGCAGAAAGATGACTTTTTTTTCCCCATATTGATTTTTGTTACATTTCTGGTGACTTACTGAGAAGATAGCCAGAAGCAATTTATAAGTACAGTAAAGCCAGCAGACTCCAGAGCACTGGTACTGAAGTGCCACAGGTTGTACAGGATGCAAGGATAATTCAGTTTTTCAACCTTACCCTATGTAGGTGAAATTCAGTATTAGTCCTTTAAGTTCAATGACTTAGAGTGTTTTACTCTGAGGATCTGGCCTGAAGCATTTTAAGCAGAAGACCTAATTTTATTTTATCCAGTAATCAACTAAAGAAGTTAAATAATGAAATGAATGCTAGCATTTTAATAAGAGTATGCTTGATTGAGACGGTAATTTTTCCTTGTACCTATTTGTATTCTCCAGGACCTTAAAATTCTACCCATCCTTCAGAAACAGTCAAACCATTACATGTACAGGAGTTTCCAGTGTTAGTGGAAAGGGGTCCAGCAAAATCAATGAATGAAGTTCTGTTCTTCCTTGCACTCATGGAAGTTTTAAGTAATTTCAGAGATGGAGCTGCTTAAAGTTATAATACTGTTGGTGAGAATTTCATACCTTACAGAGATCGATGTAAGGTTATTGCCTTGCATGTGGATTGTTGTGGCCAAAAGTAGGAAAATATCTTTACTCAAGTGTTTGCTGATATCATTCATTTATTTGTCCTAGCAAGACAGTGTGTGACACAACAGGAAAAAATTCAGAAACGTGTTTTTCTTCCAGAACTCAGAAAAAGGATTTGCCCTTTAAGACTGGTCATTAAAGTTGAATCCCCTAAATTATAAGCACAAATAATATATTATAAGATTGACCTCCAGACAACAGAAGAGATGGATGGAAAAGCTCCAGCTGCTGAAGCTCAGGAGGGCAAGAAACTCTGTGTGCACCTCTTGATGAGTAGCCTACAGAAACAGCTTCTTCTGAGGGATCATTCTACATAACTTCTGATTACTGGAACTTACCAGAGAAGAAAATGAAAAGGCTTTTTCTTTGAAAAGGCTGCAGTGTGTGTTTTGGCAACTATTACGTTCTTTCTTTTTACTGAGAAGACTCCCCCACCCCCACCTCCCGGAGGACTGTAGTTAATCAGAGTCAACTCCGTATGGTTGTTCCCGCCCAGACACTTGTCCAAACTGAGACCAGTTCAAGTGGGGAAGACCTTAGGATAGGCTCTTGTCACTGCTGAGGGTATAGGGACCAGGTGAGCTGCAGGACTTCACCTGCCTGAATCCAGACTGCAAGGGAAAAGGCAGCTGTTGGGATGTGGGGGCAAAGAGCATGAACCACTGTCAAAAGTTCTGTGGAACAGTCTTTTATTTGTCATTCATATGACTACACTGTTGCTGTGTTGAGGTTTTGGTGCATCCTCAAAAACAAAATTTTACCTTCTTCTGTGCATAGTTCTGGGATTTACAACAGGGAAATATTGCCTATTAGGGTACCCAACAAAAGTTTTTACAGATTCAACAAATTTCTGGAGAAGGGCTCGAGATAGCTGTGTTTGTGGCTGTAACAGAGATCCAAGTCTGCTTAAATAAGCTTTGTGACTGCTCACAATATCTGGCTACAGGATTATACATGCAGGTGGAAAAGGGCTTTTGTCTTGATTCAGTGAATTACTTGGTTTCCATCCTTATGTAAAAGACTGGAACAGGTATTCTGAAAAAATAAGATTTAATTCCATCCTCACCCTTTCCGTTTCCAGCTGGATTTACTCTTGATATGGTCGGTTGAGAGCTGCAAAAAGAAACACTGCCTTTTGAACTCCACTGTGCCATTTGTATTCAATGAAGTTAGCTGATGGTATTTTACCTGCTGAGCTAGTAAGTTTCAGGTAGCTGAATGTCCCGCTATCACGTGTTATCCTGACCAGAAAACTTCATGGAAAACTAGAAATTTTGTTAAGGAGAGATACAGATTCAGCTTAGAGTTCCCGGAAGATTTTCTCTCCCACAACCCTCCTGTTACAACAGCCTTTCATCCTCAAGGGTGTATAGGTATATAGCAAAGTCTCTTTGGCTTCAGCTGGAGTCGTCTCAAAACCTACCACTACCAGGTCCAATAATGCCTGAGGTTTTGGACCCAGTCTTTAAGTCTTTGCTCTTTTGTGTCAACCTGATCAGGTTCCATGGGACAACTCACATAAGTAAGTGAACAGCTCACTTGCTTTGTGTTGCTTGTTAATGCTTGTGTGCTTTGATATTCAATGTGTCTAAATCACCACACAGCATTTTTACTTCTATTTTCATAAAATACTTGAATTGCACTCATATGAAATATGCCTCTGGCCCCATACAGATGTTTCCAAAAAGCCTAATAACAAACAGATCAGAGGGCAGAAGAGTGCATATTCTTACAGTCACTTCCAAGCCTAACTGCTCTTCAGAGTTCTGATTACAAGAAAAGCCATGCTGCCGATGTTGCTTTAACTGCGATGTTAAAATGAAAACTCATTGTTGTATCCCACGAGGATTCAGGAACACTCACTTTGCTGCCCATCTGAAATGGGATAATATTCTCTATTCCTATCATGTGGGTATCAGTTCCAACTTGGAAACCAGCCTCCTCTCATAATTCAAGCTGGGGCTATACTGATGCAAACCTTCTCAGATATTATAAGCCAGTATGAGCTCAAAAAAAGAATTCACTGCTCAAGGCCAAATAGCTTCAAAGCTAACAATCCTCCAGAGTCAGTGTGAAAGTGTTGAAACTGTCAATGTCAACTTACACCATGCATAGTGAGTGTAAAACTTCAATAATGACATCATGGAGAAAAGGACAAAGGGCAGGCACTACACAGAAAAGTGCCAGTGCTCTTCAAATCTTTGAAACCTTCAAGGATTTATCTGGACTAACACTTCTACACATAGTCATTGGGGTCTTAGGCTATACTGATTAAGGATTTAGCTTATTCAAAGGCTCTCACTGATAGCAAGGATGACAAGGTTTCAGCAGTTATATTGGATTCCATTAGCTTTCACTTAAAAAAACATACCCCAAAACCCTCAGGATCCTGGAGGGTTTTTTCTGCCTCTCATTTTCTTTCTTTGTGTCAACCTTTTTTTTTTAAACACACACACACTCGCATGCACACACGCGCGCACACACACACATTAATATATATTAATATCTGGGTTTGATTCACAAACAGGTTTTGCAGCACTTATGCTCTCAGTTCTCAGAATGCAGATCCCAGAAGAATTGAATCAATTCTTCAGGAATTCCCTGAAGCACCACATAACATGTTTGCTCATTTCAGCTGCACTTGGGGCAACAGATACACTTGTAAAAGGGGGAAAACGTATTACAGAAAGAGGGAAAGGTGTTCTAGTTTAAGGAAAAAAAAAAAAAAAGATCAGCTAATCAAGAGAGAAATTAAAAAGTGAGACTCACTGTGGTTTTGGTGTCTGGGATAAGGACCTATCCTAATGGTTTGAGTGCAAACTGCAAAAGTGTAAGTATAATGGAGGACAGCCATGCTTCCTTTGTACCATGGTTTTCAGAGAGGCAGCCTCAAAAGAAGACCAAAGTGACTGAAGAAGTGAAGAAGTGCAGGAGGAACAGTTCCCTCTCTCCTCCCTCTCTCTCTTATTTGTGAGAAAAGAAAAAGAATTCAGGTTGTACTGTGCAGACATGCAGTAATGGTATTAGCCCCATGCTAAATAGCTTCCTTGACAAGGGACAGTTATCATCTCTTGTCTAACAGATGGCAAAAGTAAGATGAAGAAAGATTATTTAAGAATTATTTAATAATTTAATTAGCCTCCTATTATGCAAGAGCTTGTGACAGGGTTCTGGATATGGGCCACCTCAATCTTAACACAGCACCTGAACTCTGATCAAGTTACTGTGTTGTCTGCAGTTACTTTCATTGTTTCTGCTTTTCCTTGGCTCCACCGTAGACACTTCTGGTTTCCTGCCACATCAACTACCCCAGCACCCTTGGCACGATTCAGTTGCTTAACACAGATCTTTCTGTGGCACCATGTAAGCTGCGCTGTTACACCCATGACACCCACAGGGGGCTGGCAGATCTGACACAGGGCCTGTGGGAGACCTGTGACCTTCTAAAGCAGCAGGTGCAAACCAGACAGTGATACACAAGAGTATCTGAAATGGCACTAGACATCTACATTTGGGTAGCAGAAGTGTACCAATCATATTTCAGTGTTGCTTTCCTGAGAAGCTGTGGGAACTGTTGCATGATTATTACCTGCTGCACAAGACCCAAAGGTCCTTATCCCACCCTACCATAGTGAGACATGAACAACTACTTCTGAAATACTGTAGTTCAGGGCCCCCAGTCCACACTGTTACAGGATGACCTAGGATATTCTCTAGGATTACTGCATTGTCATGGAAAGAGCGTGCACTCATTTTAGAAAACATTTGTGCCATTGTAATGATACAGTTGATGATGCAGCACAGAGAACTTTTTTAATCCATCAAAGGTATGTATGTATACCCCATTATTACAATCCTCATATCAATACCACTCATGTAAGACAAAGAAGGCCTTTCAGAACAACAGAACCAGCTGAGAGTTGTCCCTTTGTCACACAGAGAAATACGAAGTCTGATGAGACAGTGGGACACAGTGCAGGGAGCTGCAAATTATTGCAGTCTCACCCAGTTCTCTGGAACAGAAAATAGTACAGCTCGATCTGTGGATTAGTCAGCCCAAGCTAGTAAAATATGCTGAGAGGCAGAGTGTGTTCTTCTTATACAGTTGTCCTGCTTTGAAGACCTCAGGCAATAATGCTCTGTGGGATAGAGATGCAGATCTGTACTAGCACAGGGGGTGTCTGTATGATATCCTGCACAGCAGCAGGCTGGAGGTACTCCATGTGGTTTGAAGGTTCACCTGGGAATGGGACCAATTCATAGCCAGAGTGGCCAACTTTTCTGGGGTTTCTAGGGATCATGGGATGACTTCTACAGCTTTTGATCCAGGGGCTCTCTGACTCCTATACCACCAGCATCCACATTTTGGCCTCTTCCAGAACTCACAAATTTGCTGCTGTGCCATACAGTCTCCTAGTCCAGGTGCATCAGAAGGCCACTGTCCTGGGGCTCATGACCTCTGGGCTTTTAACAATATTCTGAGGGTTTATTTTTCCCCATCTTTATTGTTGTTGTTGACTTAAACCAACTGCTTATTTTTCTTGCAGCGCTTGGTCTCCTTAAGAAAGAAATTAGCACAAAAGTAATGAAGAGGTGAAGGGTTATCACAACCATGGGAGTGGACTAGAACAAGGGGGAAATGGGAATACTCTGCCTCTTCTACAAGCTGTTCTCTTCTGTGCTAATGCACTTGTTGGTTTTGCTGAAGGGACTGCACCGCAATGCTGACTATTTAAACATTTATGAGGAGTGTTGCACATATATTCTGTGAAGCGATCGCCTCATACATGTTTCCTTTTGGGGTCGCTATAATAATTGTGTACACAGGCACCTACACAGCTGGACTGTTATTTCACCCACGCTGACTTTACATCCACGTTAGGTCGCTGACTTCCTTCAATCTATCCCAGATTTGTATAGTGAGATCATAATGGGGTTGTGCTGGAGGAGATTGCTTTTTCATTTTTAAATAAGGCCTTATAGCATGAGGAACCTACAGCAAAATCAGAAAACTGTTTTTTGCAAGGAAAAACTGTAAGAGTTTAGTTTCATTATGAGTGAAGAATTTAGAGGCTTGGGTTTGTTTTCCTGGGAGGAAATCTTCCATATTCTTGAGAGTTCTTGCTATGTGGGGTTTATGAGCCCACTTTTGAGTACCCTTTCTTACCAGCACCTGTAATACATGCAGTTCTGCTGTCTAAGGACTTGCTGAAATCCCCTGTTGTAGCTCTGTCAAGAGCAAAATTCTCCTCGGGGCAGAGAGCAAGCACAATTCAGGACTGTATTTGAATTCCACTGGAGGGAATAAATACTTCTTAGTGACTTGCAAATCTGTACCCATTCTCCCATAAAAGGTATCAAGCACATTGTTCTCTGCCTAGGTAGCATTCCCTAATTTCATCCAGCTGGAAGAAAAGGAGACCAGACAAAAAGTCAAACTGAGGGCATCTGCTTCACTGATAATACCTGATCATTAATCCACTAAGACAGCTCAGGCACATGGGGATTTTAAGAACCTCCTGCCCTGGCTAATGCTTTGTTCTGATGCAAAATTTTAGAATGAATAGTACTCAATACAAACCTGTAGCATGAATGTCCCCAGGTTGTTTGCAGTTGTCCCAATATTTGGTGTATGAGCAACCCAAATTTTGAAGGGAATCTTTCACTGGAAGTGTGAGCCCTTCTTGTTACAACAGCACAAGTGGGACTGCAAGAAGTACAGTTCACGACTGGTGGGGGTGGGAGCAGGGTAGATTGTCATCTAAACTCTGAAGAGCAGCATGGAAGACAGCAACCAGCTCAAGGAATTAATTTATAAGAGGATAAGGGCAGATAAGATGCACTATCTACTTCTGGCCTCTTAGCAAGTGACTCATGACTATGAATGCCCCAAACTGCTGAGAGAGGGCATTCATGTCTTTCATTCAGTCCTACATCCAGTGCTTACTGATTTTCTTTCTTTGACTCTAAACTAATTCCCATCTCCACCTCATCCACCTGGCTGCATCTCCTGTTCCTGTACCAATGGTTTCTGAGTGATATTCTCTCTTTCATACATCTCACAGAGACACACTCCTCTGGAAGCATAGTCCCAGCTAGGGATGTTTGAGTGACAAAAGGCCTCATTAACATTTCAGAAAAGGTGATGTAGACCACTGGAAGTATTGAGAGGAAGTACCACAGACCAAACACATATGGTCTATAATTTAGGTCGCTTCCTTGTGAGTGGAATGACACTGAACTGCACGACCTGAGATCTGTCCCCACAGTCCTAATATACTTTCCAAAGAAAGCTTCCTAGTCTTCACAACAGCATGTCAATCTGGTTATTTGCTCCCATCCATCAGGCTGCCCAGAGAGGTTGTGGAGTCTCCTTCTCTGGAGACATTCAAAACCCGCCTGGACATGTTCCTGTGTGGCCTACTCTAGATGAGCCTGCTTTGACAGGGCGGTTGGACTACATGTTCTCTAGAGGTCGCTTCCAACCCCTAACATTCTATCATTCTATGATTCTATGATCCAGCAGGCAAAATGAGGCCAACTAGACAGTGTCTATGAAAAATGGACACGGAAGAGATTAAGACATGGTGCACAATGCCAGAGAGGATAGTAAAGAGCTGAGAGTAGCTGTACACCATTCCACACCCATTTGAGATTTCAAATCTTTGCAGTAGTTTTGCAAAGCAAAGCACTCTTTCCTCAGAACACAGTAGGACACAGGAGTATATTCACAAGACCAGTCTTATGACTCTAAGTAATCACAGTCTTGTCCGTTGTGTAATGTCATCACTGAAAAGGCTGGTTGTGCTAATAGGAAGTGATGGCTGATCCCATTTAGAGAAACATTTCTAAGAAGCAACAAGAGGTATAATATCAAGAGGACTTTTAGATTTCCACATCTCTTCTCCTGGGGGCGCCTGCAGATAAAGGAGAAGTAGGCAAGGAGAGTAAAATTCTTTTTTTGGTAATCACTAAGTACCGTGATGCAAATGCAATTGCATTTGTCCTATAAATCACATAATCACTCAATAAAAACAAGAAAGGTGTGTAGCAACAAGGAAGGATGAAAGGGTAGAAAATTCTGTATGCTAATTATAGGAACGTTGGCTCCTCTTTAATTTGCAGGACTTCCATAGTGTATACATGGCGATAGTCTTTACCTAACTCTCCTGGGATAAACTCAGAGCAGCTCAGCTGAAAGAAAGGTTTCTCCATATTTGTCCCCGTGTAAAACTGGACTAAGTACACAATTCTCATTGGTTAAAGGTGATTAGCATTCAGATCTTACCACATCGTTTACAGATGTTTTGCTGGAGGCCAAATCCTGCTTGATTTGCATGACTGTTTTCACCATTGTTAGCTTTGGCTTCTCCATGTCACTGAATTATGTTAGAATGTCTTTCCTTGGCCCGTAAGATACCAGGAAGCCCCAGTAAGATATGGTCTGTACTGTATATGTTGTGTCATAAACAGAAAAAAGTAAAACAAAGAAAAAAGAATAATTTGCCCACATCGACAAGAAGAATTATCATCTGACAAGAGCTGCCAGTTCCTAAAAATCATGTTTATGCTATTCTTTGCTTGATCTCCCATTTCAAAGTCTAGCCCAGATGTGCATTGGTAGCAAAATCCAGGGGGCCAGATGACTCATGAGTATTAGAATGTTGTTAGGTTATGCAGAGAAATAATCAGAAGGTCGAAAGCTCTACTTGAAGTTAATCTGGCTTTAGAGGTAAAGAGCAACAAGAAAAATTTCTATAAATACATTAACAATAAAAGGCCAGGGACAGCCTCCATCTTCTACTAGATTCAGAAGGAAATATGGTAATAAAAAACGAAGAGAAGGCTGAGGTGCTTAATGCCTTCTTTGCCTCAGTCTTTAGTAATGGAAACACTTGCACCGGGGAAAGTCACTCCCCCAAGACAAAAGACAGGCCAGGAACACAATGTCCCCCCTACAATTCAGGAGAAGATGGTCCATGACCTGCTGCTCAACATCAATGTATGGGGCCGGATGGGTTACATCCTAGAGTGCTGAGAGAATTGGCAGGGCTACTAACCAAGCCACTGTCCTTCATTTATCAGCAGTCCTGGCTGACTAGGGAGGTGCCAGCAGACTGGAGGTCAGCCAATCTAACACCCATATATAAGAAGGGACAGAAGGATGATCTGGGGAACTATAGGCCTCTCAGTTTGATTTCAGTACCGGGGAAGCTGATGGAGCAGATCATCCTGGGTTCCATTATGCAGCACATGCAGGACAACCAGGTGATCAGGCCCAGTCAGCATGGGTTTATGAGGGGCAGGTCCTGTTTAACAAACCTGATCTTCTTCTATGACAGGGTGACCCGCTTGCTGGATGAAGGTAAGGCTGTGGGTGTTGTCTATCTTGACTTCAGTAAGGCATTTGACACTGTTTCCCACAGCATTCTATTAGAGAAATTGACTGCTCTTGGCTTGGATGGGCTTACACTTTCCTGGGTGAAAAAATGGTTAGATGGTCGAGTCCAAAGAGTTGTGGTCAATGGAGTTAAATCCAGTTGGCAGCCAGTCATGAGTGGTGTCCCCCGGGGCTCAGTACTGGGGCCACTCCTGTTTAACATCTTCATCAGTGATCTGAATGAGGGGATAGAGTGCACCCCTTAGTAAGTTTGCAGATGACACCAAGCTGGGTGGAAGTGTCGGTCTGCTTGAGGGTAGGGAAGCTCTACAGAGAGATTAGGCTGGGTCGATGGGCCAAGGCCAATTCCATGGGTTTCAATAAGGCTGAATGCTGGGTCCTGCACTTTGGCCACAACAACCCCCAGCAGCACTACAGGCTTGGGGAGGGGTGGCTGGAGAGCTGCCAGGCATAGAAGGACCTGGGAGTGTTGATTGATAGCTGACTGAACATGAGCCAGCAGTGTGCCCAGGTGGCCAAGAAGGCCAATGGCATCCTGGCCCGTATCAGAAATGGTGTGACCAGCAGGAGTAGGGAGGTGATCATTCCCCTGTGTTTGGCTTTGGTGAGGCTGCATCTCGAATACTGTGTCCAGTTTTGGGCCCGTCTCTACAAGAAGGACGTTGAGGTGCTGGAGAGGGGGGCTACTGAGCTAGTAAAGGGTTTGGAGCATATCTCATATGAGGGAAGGCTGAAGGATCTGGGGCTGTTTAGCCTTGAGAAAAGGAGGCTGAGACCTTATTGCTCTCTACAGCTACCTGAAGGGAAGTTGTAGTGAGGCGGGAGTTGGTCTGTTTTCCCCATTGGCAAGCGATAGAAGAGGAAATGGCCTGAAGTTGAACCAGAGGAGGTTCAGGCTGGATATTAGGAAGAATTTATTTACTTGAAAGGGTAATCAGGCACGGTGGTGGGGTCCCTATCCCTGGAAGTGTTTAAGAGACGGGTAGATGTTGTGCTTAGGGACATGGTTTAGTGGTGTTGATAGGGCTAGGAATAAGGTTGAACTTGATGATCCTGGAGGTCTCTTTCAGCCAAAACTATTCTGTAACTCTGTGAAAAATCCTGTGGCTTCTCCTTTCCTGAATGTCCACCACAATCCACTGCGTTGCTGCTGGGAAAGCATGTCTGTACTAGCTGTGCTTAACTATCTTCTCCATGCAAATTATCAACAGCATGTGACCCACCCAGAAACAGCCCCAGCTTGCATGTGTTCCCAGAAACAGGAATTATTCCTACTGATCAGTCTCATTCAAGAGTCTGTGTTCATGCTGGGTCTCACTGAGAGCAGTATCTTTGGATACAGTTGAGTTCTGTGGGTTTTGAGCTGCTTTCAGCTTTACAAGTCCAGATGAAGTGGACTGAGTACTGAGAATGCAGCCATCATCTTTCTAAAGTTCTCTTCAGTCCAGTGTCTACATCAAGTGATATCAGCCCCTGATAACAGAAACCACTGTGTTTCCCCAAGCCTGGACTAATCCTCCATGCCCTTTCAGTGTCATGCCTACTAGTTTGCTTTTCCTAACAAAGCTTCTATACAGAACAGTCATAAAGGTTGCTGTGCTTATTAACTATTCTAACAAAATGTGGTCCCTCCCGCATACACACCCCAAAAGGCATGAGCACATATACATCCATGCGCTGAAGTAAATGCATTGCACAAGGAATTGCAATGGATATACATTATTTCATACTGAAGAGTCAAGCTTGCCTTCTAAATCAGATACATCATCTATTGGCTCCAGTGTTGTAAGTCACCCTTTGAAACAGATGGCTTCCCTTGTGAATTAAGACGGGGAGATCATGTACTAAATCATCTCCATATTGAATCCAATACAATATACTGCAAAGCAAACAGCTCTACAAAACAACTATACATAGAGGAGGTACTACAGTGTCTCCCCTGGGTTATTGCTTCAAGGGCTGGGCACAGACAACACACGGGCAGGTTGCTGGTGGCCTGCTTGTGTAGACAATGAGAAGCTAATCAAGTGCTACGATAATCGCTCTGACAGATACTATCTCATAAACCTACTTGCAGTAGTTTAAAAGATAATCACCCCCTCCAGCTGCAGGGATGTGTGCCCATACCTCAGGTGCTCCACTCCATGTCTGGTGTATTAATTTAACCCGCCAAGCTGTGAACTGGAGCAGCTGAGGCATCGGCACACACAAACACACACACACACACACACAGCCGTTTTGTCCATTTTGCTGACTTTGCAGTGAGATTAATCCCAGTGGCAGGGATGGCACAGGCTGCCAGGGCAGTACCACAGTAAGCTGCTAGAACTTGATTTGCCAGGGAATGCCTGTCAGGGCCCTACAGGTACAAAGAGCAAACATTTTTAGTCAGGGAAGACATTTGCATAACACACATCAAAAGAGGAATATAAAGATATACATTCCCCCATCCAGTGGAAATAATGGATAGAGGCTCACCTCCCTCTTTTGCCAGCTGCTTTCAGAGGCATGTGCTGCTATAGTCTCATCCTCTTTTCCATCTGTAACCGCTGTCGCACAAACGAGGTTTTTTTTCATTCCTCACTCATGCCCTCCACGAGAGTGACCAGTAGTCTCCATGTGCTGTAATTGGACTGACTGGCTGACTGATTTCTGTTCTCCCCTCATGCAGCCCTGGGAACCTGGGAGAAAAAAGGTGGAACAACCAGCCACTCAAAAAGCCCCAGACTATTTCAAAGGTTAAGGAGTAGAGCATGCAACTTCTGTCTGTTACAGATGACTGGGCATTGCAATTCAGATGTCTTGTTCCCCATACTTCCTTACTATGATTGTCACAGGGATGACAAAGGATGGGAAAGGTGAGCCAGCCTCATTAAGTACTTATAAGGGGGATTTTTGTGAGGAGAGTATTACACTTTCCTTTTTCTGAAGTATAACAAAGCTTGGGAAAACATGATACAGTGAGCCAAGCTTAAACTATCTGGAGGATGGTAAATGTTGAGCATGTTCAGAAAACACACTGTGCACACCCACATGCACCTAAGTCAAACAGTCTTTCTGCCATTGTCCTGGGTATTGCTTGCAGTGGAAAGGGGATGCTTACACTGCCTTGATGTTAGTAAGTCTGAATTTATAGTGGTGTTCTTATTGCGAAAAAAGACCACTGCAGACGACATGCCACTAGTCTTGTAGGTCAGCTTCTCTCTAGCTCAGCACTCTTCTTTTTTTCTTTTGCATTTCCTTCACCTTCTCTGAGAGCATGGACAAAGGAGCTGCTGATCTTGGTCAGGCTTTTAAGGATTTTAATATTCCAGTAACTCCATCTATTTATATCCTTAGTGAAGTGTCCTCCTTTTTCTTCCTTCTTCTTTTTACTAAATCAGCCTGCACCAAGTCTTTATCTATCACCACTCCTAACTCTAGTCTTCCATGCTTCTCCTCCATGGGTTCCTCAGCAAAAGGGAAACATCAAGAAACCCCTCTAAATTAGGAGGATCGTTTAGCACAGACTCGGCTCTCATTCATTTGAAGCAATGCAGTGCTCTTGAGCGTATCTGTCATCTGTGCTTCACTGTTTCAGACATGACTACAACTGCATCTTAATGATGTTCCTGCAAGGGGTAGTCAGAGTTACAGCACTCCAGATCACTTGGGGCAGATAAGGAAGTATGGTATTCTGCCAAAAATGTGCTAGTCAGTGGCAAAGCAACAACCCCTCCATCTAACTCTGATGCATTCATTGTGTGACTGGTGCTACATAAAGGAGAGTGGAAAGAGAAAGAAAAGGTTCATTAAAAAGCTTTCTTCCTCATTTTGCCAGTCTGTGAAATGAGACTGTCCAGGTTCATACCAGAGGACCAGGAGCCAGGAGGTGTAATATTTTGGTGTCTTCCCTCTGCTTGGAATTTCAGATAAGAAGCAATAAAAAATATGCAAATCATCCAGTAATAGAGTCTTTTTTTAGAGGTCGTAGGGTATTTTCAAACATTATAAGTCATAAAAAATAATATCTTTCGAGGTCTGAATTTGACTCAACTTCCATCCCAGTATCAAAGCACAGCTCATCTTATGTTGTTCATTTTTTACCTTTTGCTACCTTCAGAAACTTTGCCTACCCTAGAGATACCGTTTTTGTGAATGAATAAATAAAGAAATAAATCCCTGCATTTAGTGGTCACTGTTTCAGCCCCTAGGGTGCTGGCAAGGCTGAAAATTTTATGACAAATGGAAGACAGTCACTGCTTTAAACAGTGGTCTCAGTCCTCTCTGAGCCATTTGGCACAGTAGTTAAAGATTTTATGGAACAATCATGGTACCTTAAGCCTTGATATGTTAGCATCTCATGGTTGCTGCAAGCTACACTGGCAACATTGTTTAATTGTGTTTTGTTTTCCTTCTTATTCTTTCTGGTATTGCCTAGCAATTTGTAGGTTTAGAATATTAGAAAAAATGCAAAACTTCTTTATGGTGTTTTTGCTGTCTCTGAAAAGTTGACTTACCAGGACTGGTGACTGATATATTGAATTTGGCCCTTAAGGTAATTGTTTAAATGTTATAGCAGCTTTAACATGTCATCTGTTAAACTTATTCGTGATGCAGCTGTTCGACATGCAGCGTGGGTAATATTTACATGATTTACTGAGTGATGTACAGTTTTTGATTCAATAGAAATGCATTTGATTCAATAGGTGATGCATCTAATTCAACTGGGAGTCCATCTAATTCAAAGGTGATGCATTTGATTCACTACCTGATGTACCTGATTTAGAAGGTGATGGATCTAGTTCACTGAGAATGATTCCAACTCCCCCATGCAAGGTATTTACTTCAGTGTGTGATGAATGAGCTTTAATAATAATACGTGTTTCTCCAATAGTGGATGTATTGGCTTCAGTTTATATCCCAGGCTTCCCAAATCTGGAGTGGAGTGACACCTTGCAGTCATGATTCAGGTGAGGATCACAAGCAGTGTGAAACATTAGCCACTAAAATAATGGGACCAAATTATGTGATAAAAGCCATGCTTCCCAGATGAAATATTTTCACCAGATGTGATGTGGGGATACAAATGCCCTGTCACTGCTGTTATTGCTACCACAGTACATGACGAAAATCCCCAAATCCATTTACCTTTAGTGTCATTGCTGGGATTACATACTCAGTACTTATTTCCCCAGAGCTATGTGAGCTCTCAAATAGCAGCATCTGAACTAACAGCTCCACTCACCTCATTTTTGTGTGAACTTTTATTTTGTTAGAGGTTGGCAAATATTTAGCCCTGGTGAAAATGGGGAAAAGGGTACTAGTAAAAAACAGTATCATATGGGATAAGGCGTGTGGGGACATGGACCTGTACAACAACATACTGCCAGCCACCATTTCTGCCCTGGAATAATATCCTGGTGCAAGCCTCTGGAAGATTTAGCTTCGCAAGTGTCAGTCCATTGTGTTTCTGCTGACTATTGCCTACCCTAGAACTGTTCCTGAATATGTGAGTCTCATTGCCCTGCCCACCCTGGCTCCAGCTCCAAAATTAGTGGATCCTCTCTTCTTTGGATGATGGTTGAGATATTTTGGTCATGGAGGTTGTATTTTCAGCCACAAATATGATAGGAACCTTTGCTTGCATACCTACAAAAAAGAAAAAAGGAGCTCTTGTTAGACTTGAGTCTCTTATTTGTGCAGTGGCCAGCTCTGGAGTTGTGGAACTTGTTTATCAATTATATTACAATAGTGCATAGGGAGGGGGACTCATTTCAGGAGGTCTGGGCTCAGTCATGACAGAAGATAGGCTATGAGCTTGAGTGCATATTTGGTTGATGTGCACCCATGCACAGCTACAAACCTGAAACAGTTTTCAGTGGGAACTCAGAGCCCCAGAAAGCCACTTCACTACCCCCTTCTAGTCCCCAACAAAACTTTGTGTGTGTTCTTCTTCTTTACCCATATTCCACTGAAGAATTAATCCTTCTGGGTGGACAAAGCAGCAGCTGCAGCCTATCCAATATATTTCCTTCCATTTTGTGCTCCACTTGGAAGCATTCCCAGGGCAAATGCTTCACTTCTTCTGTCCTTGTCATTGCCCTTTGAGGCATATTCATTTTCTTGTGTGGATGCATGTTTTCTTCTTGTACCTGTCTGATATGACTGCCTTTTAAAGACTATTAGGCAAATAAATGACAGGGGATGTGTGCAGTGTTTTATACAAGCCAGAGTCTCCAAATGCTAAAAGCAATGTGCTAGATACTAAAGTAAGTATCTAAACTTAAACTAACTAACTAGCTAAATACATTTTTTTTTACACTTTGTCACTCCAGGCTGTGTCTAGACATGTACTGACGTTGTTGTGGGAGTCTTAAGTAGTCAGCTTTTTTCTATCCACTGAGTTTTCAGGGTTGAGATTTGTGCACCTCCACTTGGTATCATAGGTTCAGACAGAATACATTAACACATTAGTGTCTGATCTGGGGAAATAGAGCTGTTTTTCCACCTTTCATTCTTCTCTATATGTTTCTTTTCCTTGCTTTCCTTCCTTCTCTTTTGTCATGGCAGTGACTGGAATCTGTCTTTTCCATTATGTGATACACAGTGACATCCATCTGCTTCTCCTTGATGCCCAATCAGTAAAATATGTATTATGTGCTCAGAGAATAAGTGTATTGACTGCCATTTGCTGTTTTAATGAAGAAAATAAGGAGGAATATTCAGTGTGGCAACTTAAATGGCTTATAGTGATGGTGTCAGCTCTTACATAGAGTTCAGACTTTGGATACTACTTGCAAGGACTACAAATCTGCAATGACAAACACTGCTGCAATACAAGAACTTTAATATTCTTCACCTCTTAAGTGGTTCCAGTTGACACAACATATATTGTCAGTCCTTGTTGAATGTAGCACTTGGTTAGTTGAGCAGGGTCCACTTCTTACTGATGAGAAAGCAAGAAAAATTTAGAATTTTAAGTGCCTGGCGTTTCTGAAATTACCTGGATCTTTTGGAGAATCTGAAAGACCAAGAAGGCAAGTACTGCTTCAGTTAGAGTATCTGAATGTTACAGGCACAGGTATGTCTGTATAGGCAGAACAAAATCCACCATTCACTTTTTATGTCATCAGTATCTGCTCTCACCTCTGTCAGTGTCCTCTCCTGTCCAGAAGGATATACATCCCATATTTCAGGTTTAGGTGCCATGGAAGTCTCCATTAGGTAGAGGTGATTTTTCCCCTCTACTCTGCTCTTGTGAGACACCACCGGGAGTACTGCGTCCAGTTCTGGGACCCCTAACACAAGAGGGACATGGAGCTGTTGGAGCAGGTCCAGAGGAGGGCCACAAAGATGATCAGAGGGCTGGAACACCTCTGCTATGAAGACAGGCTGAGGGAGTTGGGGCTATTCAGCCTAGAGAAGAGAAGACTCCAGGGGGACCTTTTAGTGGCCTTCCAGTACCTGAAGGGGCCTACAAGAAAGCTGGAGAGGGACTTTTTACAGGGGCTTGTACTGGTAGGGTGAGAGGTAATGGCTTTAAACTGGAAGAGCGTAGATTTAGATTACACATTAGAAAGAAGTTCTTTACTGTGAGTGTGGTGAGAGGCTGGAACAGGGAAGTTGTGGATGTCCCCTCCCTGGAAGTGTTCAAGACCAGTCTGGATGGGGCTTTGAGCAACCTGGTCTAGTGGGAGATGTCCTCTGCCCATCTAGTGGGGGTTGGAACTAGATGATCTTTAAGGTCTGTTCCAACCCAAACCATTCTATCATTCTGTTAAAAGAAAGGAAAACAAGCAACCATTTTTGTCTTTAAATTTTCTACAAGTTTTTTTTTTTTCGTTTTATTTTTAATCAAAATGTTTAACAAGTAACTCTGAGGCCAAAATAGGCTACATTGCAAGGAAGATCCTGCCTGTCTGCTCCTGTGCAGATCAAGTGTTGAGTTGGGCTTCAAGGTCCAGGCTTCTGCAGTTAGTGCCATTTTGTTTACAGGTGAATGCCAATTCCAAGCACTCCTCTGTTTTTTTTTGTAACAGTTGAGAACTGGGGAAGAAAAGGGGGGAAAGACATGGTGCATCAGGGCCAGGAGTGACTAGAAATACAGCTAATTGTTTTGGCTACTTTTTGAAAACTTCTCTCAGGGACTGAAAAGCTGATCCCACCAGTGGACAAATAAGCAAATTAACTTGTCTCGGGCTTGATCTGTGCCTCCCAGACCTCCAAGAGTCTTTGCATGTTATAGGGTTTGGAAACTGTAGACGATGCATTCTCTCCTCTCGGCACAGAAGTGCCATAGGCACTGTCATTAGTTGAATGCTGCCATTTTTACAATTACAAACCCTGCCATGTTGTGCAGAGGAACTGCAGCTGCTGCTTCTTGGGGTACTGAGTAAAACATACTCCTGTGATAGCCCCCAGAGACTCATGCACTGCATAGCTTATTGAAACAGATGGAGTGAGGGAGGGATGCTTCATCGACGAAGCACATTTGTCTAAATACAAGAAGAATGAAAACACAGCACTTATCACTGGTGCTTAATCTTAAATCCAGTGAAGTTTGGAATGGGGGAGATGAATGCTGTGCTCGCCATGGTGTAATACACAAACACATAAAAACCTCTTCTTCATTCCTCCTTGGTTTTTGAACACATTCACTGCTTAATAAACACACAAAAAGCAGCCAGGCTGTCCCTATGAGCAAGCTGAGAGATAACGCAGAGCATTTAAAACCCTATGATCTCACTAGCTGTAGCCTTTGCCACCATATACTGGAAGCACATTGCAATGCCCTCACAACCACCTGCAGATATTGCCCTTAGAGCTTCTTATTTTTGAAACCTGGAACAGTCTGTGATTATCTTGGATGTTTCTGGATCTTTCACTTAAGACTGTCACAATGTGCACAAAAAATAGAGGATCAGCTCTGCAAGGTGTGGAGATAATTATCATCCCTGTTTATATAGGTGGGGAAACTGAGGACAAATTGCATGAAGGTTGTAACAGGAGCCAGAGGTAGAACCTGGAACTAAATTCTGCTCTCTCACCCTTATTTGCATCTTCAAAATCTATTATTCTGCCATGAAGTGAGAGCAACTCCATGAGGTATTTGTTGAGTTCTATGAGGAGCAGCAGGTAACCAGTTCCCTTCTCATGTGATACATTCTGGTTTGGGAACAAAGAACCTTTTGCCTCATGGAAACTCTCCTTCTCACATACTTTCCTCTACAGCAAGGGAGAATTTTTTATGTCTTTGATACAAGATGCTTTATGGACAGTATTATTTTTGGGTGGGAGTTTGTCAAAGCTCCTTGTTCTTTGGGTTTGACTAAGGCTCATTGCTCTGTTAGTGCTGTTAGGGCCTGATTATATTAGACTACAACAGGTGGGGAAATGGAATTTAAATCACCTTGAAACAACACATTAAGAGCATGCTTCTAAATTAAAGAGTAAGACAAGTATTATCTTCCTAGAATGCCTTTTTACTTTCTGGAGTCCCACGTCTGACAACATAAACCTTTATGTCTGCTCTGAGACTTACCACTGGGGGAGTTCTGTGCTTTCGCTGTTTGAGTGAGAGGATTAGAATTTCTCGGAACACAGACTCAGTCTGGTCCTGGTAGCCAAGACTTTGAACAGATATAAGTCAGAACAGTATGAGACATCTCTCAGGTAAGAGGAGACTAGATGGATGGCTTCATCCACAAGAACTGCAAGATTTTGCAGCAGATGTCTTTCCTTGCAGCTATCCTTACTTCCCTGGGGAGGGGTAGTAAGAATATCAGTGCTTATATGGAATTGTTAGCCTGTTAGATTTAGGACATATCCCTATCAGGTACAACTGCACAGCAATAGGCCAAATGATGTTTATCTCTGGCATACAAATAATTATTGTCCCAGTTACACAGATTATAGTCATATCTGAAATAAACACATTTTCACTGTTCTGCTCATAACATTTCTGTACAGCCTGTCATCTTCTTTAAACTTGCTGAGCAATTTGAATGGCAAAATATCATATTTTCAATAGGAAAATTATCAACGGTGGTCTGGGTCTCAGGATAGCAAAGGGACCATAAAACCAGCTCAACAAGCCAGCTGAGAATTTCCCTGGAGAATTTTCCCAGCTCTTGGCATAGGGGACATCTCAGGGATATGGCCAGGAGGTGGGGAGGAAAGGGGTGTGCACTGTGGCATAATCCTTCAGGGCTATTTTTTTGTGAAAGCAGCCCCAAGGTTGCCCTTAATTGTGTTGTGGGCTGAACTGGCTTCTAACCAGCTGCTGGGGTGTGAGAACTACAAATATGGCAGAGGCACCTTTCTTTCCTCCGCCTCCCAGCTGCAGAAAGCACAGTTTTGCTGGGGTGCAAGAGTGAGATTCCTGGTTTATTCTCATGGTTGGACTTCTTTGCTTTGACATGTCACTCTATCCTAGCTCAGTCCTGGGACAACTTGCAATCAAACAAGCCAGATATCTTGCTTATTTCCATAACTTACACCTCTCAAAAAGTGAACACACACACACACGCACACAAAAATTTCTGATGTGGGTGTCCACATGTGCACTTTCTGGAGGCACATGGAAATAAGACAGCAAAGTATTCTAGAACTGATGTACCTATTCTAGGCAGATGTTAATTAATCATGAAAAAAGAAACAAGTTATTTTACCACACACAAAGACAGAAGTCATACCAGACCCAGTGTTTTCCCCACTTTTCTCCCTGCTAGTGTTTTTTATGCCTTATCCTTTTTTTACTTTTTAGCGAGCTACTCATTAGTTTTGAGAAATTAATTTTTTCACATTCTACATTTTGCATACTTCCTGTTAAGTGAATAAATCTATACCAACACTAAGCTTTTGTATATATCCATGACATATTCAAATAAACCTTGTCTCCCCAATAGCAAGTCCACTCCCCATCTTTTTACCTTTGTGGGATACGTACTTTAAAAACAACTCCATCTAGCAGAATCCTAGTATGTTTTGCAGCATAGGCAGATACCTGTCAGCCAGCATTTCAACCATGGCCTTAGGCATGTCACAGCCAGAAATCCAGTTGTTACTGCATGAGCATCCATACAACTCATCAATCAGACAAGAAGAATTGCCCAGTTTTCTAAGCTCCTCTCTGTCCTGTAGCAGTTGCCATCTTTCCATGAAAATTCATTTGTATCTAGAAGTTACGCCTTAGCTCAATGAAGAGTTGGAGGCAACAAAGTGGTCCTTGATGCAAGCAGACTTTGGGTACCAGATGCATCACTGAGCATACTAGTCTGAAAATGACAATGTTGTGGGCAATTACAACACAGAGCCATGTCCAAAGAGCACTCCAAACTACCTCACTTAATACAGGTTAGTGCAGAATGGTAATACCATTATTTTGGGTTGCTTTTTATACAGGATTTTCTGAAAAAGACTTCTCTGTGAGGAAAATACGAAAAATACACAGGGACTGTTTTGATCTGCTAAAGTGTTCTGGCCACTTCAGGCAATTCTGCTGAGGTTTGTCTCACTACAAGTGTCCCATAAACTCTCACCTACCTCCACTTCATACCCTCCACCCAGCAGAGACCCTGCTGCTTATGCTAGACCCTAACACAGAGCTGGAGAAAGATTATGAAACAGGGAAACTATCCAGGAACATAATTGCATTTTCTTTTTTTTCCAACTTTCAGAGGTAAATAAAAAGTCAAGCCCATCTGACAATGGGAAATGGGATTCTAAGCAAAAATAGAACCCCACATTTTGTCAGATATCCAAGTTTTTTTTTCTGGTGAGAGGTTTTCATCAGAGCTATAACCCTTTTGGTGGGGTTACATCACCATTTGATCTAAACCCCCATGGTAAGACTACATCTGCTACTAAGCTGTGTTGTAAATGTCTTTAATTTTTATATTTCATCTGAAGGGAGTTGTTAAAGTGGGTTTACAGGGTGATGGCTCTTTGAATAAAAGACATCAGGACTGAAGCAAAGCTCTGCATGACACTTAATTTTCACTCTAATAAGCCCTCCTAAAACATTACAAGATTTTGTTTTTCCATGAACTTGCTTTCCCTTCCTGCATGATTATTCTTTTTCTATTTTTTCTCCCTCCTTTTTAAGGACACATTTGAGGAGAATGGTTTTATTTTTGCCCAGATGACACCACTTCTCTTTTCACCCTAAGCCAGATGTGCTCCTCTCTCTGAGCAAAAAAAATCTCTCTGAAGTTTTTTTCCAAAGCCATTGCTTTTTTTTTTTTTTTTTTTTTTACTATTCTTCTGGACTCTCTGGGACCTTCAGTTTGACTTTTGTCTGTGAGGGTGGGAAGAGATCTTCCAATATGCTTGTGCTCAAATTTTAAGGTCCTTTTGGATGTGTTCTCCAATACATGAAAAAGTTCTGTGCTCGCTTAACATAACTAAATGTGGGACCCTTCTTGATCACCTGGAGGGGTCGTTGTAGAGCAAACATGAAGTATCTTTCCCAGTCCCAAGTGTCTTTATTGACTCGTTTTGTCCTGAATAACAGACAAGAAAGAAAATGTGGAGCCCAGGCTTTTGGCATGGCAACTCAGATCTGAGAATATTTCCACATAGCCATCAAACCTGGCTGATTTGTTTTTTGTTTGAGGGTCTTGTTTTCATTCTGGAGAACAAAACAAATGATTATGCAGTGTGGACCTTGTTCATCCAGCAGAAAAATGCAAGAAAAGAAAAATCTGCCTCATTAAAGAAAATAAAAGGAAGGAATAATATCAATATTTACAATCCAAAAAACAGAACATAGAAAACCAAGAGGTCCATCTGCAATGTGATACTCATCTGGAGAACAATGTTGTTAAAATGCAGGGAGATTCTGCAGCAGCTAGAATGAAGGGAATTACATGTTTGCATCTCTTTGGAGATGTGGGTTTGAAAAGATTTCAAGTATGTAAGAACAGCATGGGCCATGTTCACCAGGCAGGCCTGAACCCAGAATTCAGTGTTGTAATTCAACCTGGGGCTTCTGGATTATGGGATACATGGAAATTACCAGCTAGATGAGACGAGAAATATTTTTCTCTCTTTTAAACAAAGAAACAGTAATGAGGTTCCTAAAGGATTATTATTATTATTATTATTATTATTATTATTATTATTATTATTATTATTATTATTATTATTATTATTATTATTATTATTGTAACAGTAAGGTATTGAAACGAAGCACTCAAAAGTCAATAAATTCCATAAACAGATTTTTCCTGCGAGATTCATACAATCATATTGTGTATTTATTTTTGATTCACAATTTCACTGTGAAACGTACATTTTAATGGATTATATTTGTCATTAGTGCACACCATAATTACAATAGTAATCGTCAGATTCATAGCTAGCACTCATGCAGAGCTGTACATAATCACAATTCTCTACAAACATACTTGCCTCATGCTCAGAGTTCAAGTGGTAATTCCTGAGTAAAGAACAGTGGAGATCAGACTTGTGTAACACTCAGAACCATCTGTGCTCCTGGGGCTGTAGAGTTCAGACAAATGCCTGACTCCCTACTCCAAAGTACTTCTGGTCTGGACTGTTTTCCTATGCTGATATGTTCATGCTTTCATTAAGAACAGCAAGAATATTTGAAGCCTAGTGTGTGCAGCAGTTCCCTAAAAATGCAGGGGCTTACTGCCCATTTCTCAGCAAAGAGAGTCTGTAGAGATACAATAATAATTTTATTTCTAGCACAGATATAATCTACTTAGATTCGATCTATTCTCTTTCATGCCGTCCTGTTAACATGTTTGGATATACACCCTTCCCCTTCTTCAGAAAACTTCTGAACACCCACCTTTCTGTGAGGCATGCCAGGTGCTGGACTACTCCCCACTCTGTGGGTGTTCTTCCTCAAATTATTTTGTTTGTATTCAGTCGTGCCTTCAGGGCCTTATCTTGCATTCCTTGCACACCCAGTGTTCACTGAAGTTGATGGAGATACAAAAGGCAAGTCCTTAGCTTGTGCTGGGATCTACTGAGCTTTCTCCTAATTCTGCCTCTGGTGTGGGCTCTGCTGTCCTAAATCCTGAGGTCTGGGGACTTAGCACAATCTTTTCTCTGTGAGGTGCAGCCTGTTTTACTGAGTTCAGCATCCAGCATCTTCTCTCCATTCCCTTTTTTTTTTTTTTTTTTTTTTTTTAAATTTTTTTCTTGGGGTAACATCTGTATAAGCATGATGTTACATGTGCTGGTGTCATGGACACCTCTGCTTCCTGAATTCAGCAGGCATTAACGCTTTATTTCTCAAACTGCTTAGGCGCTGCTATCCAGACACTGAAAAGCTCTCATTCTTTCCGCTTACCACCCTCTGAAAAAAAATCACTGCTTCAATGTTTGTGGTATGTGAGTTATATTATAGTCTTAGTGCTTCTTTCATATCTATGCTTATTAAAAACAGACTTAGCAAAGTTAATTAGGGGTAATTTGCATTCAAGCTATTCATTATTTACTTATCTTTGAACTGCAAACTGTAGGAATGCCATTTGTTCATTAAAATTCCCAATCTTTGCCCACTTTCCCTTTGATAGTATAGTGGTTAAAGAAAGTTGTGCTTAGCTGCTGACTAACCACTCTCTGCACACTGCAGAAATGGCTGCAGGCCATTATTTCAGCATTAGAAAGTAGTTAATATTGAATGCTATGAAGTTAAATTTGTGTTCATTTACTTATTATGTTGGAAATCAGTTGTTCATTCTGAACAAATTTCCCAGAACTACTCTCAGCCAAGGTCTGCAGACTCAAAAAACATGTGGTAACAATATTGAGAAGGTGAGGAGGTCTGAAATAGGGTAAAAAAGAGGAATTAAACAGATCTCTGAAAAAGATACTGCTGCAAGCCCCTGCCATGGATAAGGCTTTTTTTAATTATCACAGTCACCACCTTGTTAGTTCCTTTTAATAGCACAAGGTAAAAAATACCTGCTTTTTATTGTTAACCAGCAATCTCTGAACAACTGCACATCTGTTAATTCCACAGAAGCTCTTGCTGTGTGCCGTTTACAGATATTGTAAGGTGAAAAGAGATGCAATGGCAATTGTCTTGCTGACAGGGAAGAAGAAGGACCCATTTCTTAGTTATGCAGCAGGGACTGTCTCTCAAGTACCTCTTTGGTAAATTGGCTATGCCCGTCTAAGGTGCAGGAATGATACCTTCACATCAGGAACCACATAGGCAAGATGAGAAACACTGGCTAGAAAAGTAATCCCAGCAGAGGGCTGCAAGGCTGGCCAGATCCTGATGTGCTGTGGGGACTGGGGCAAATCACCTAGAACGAATTTAGACAGTTAGTGCCTTCTCAGGGATTGCTATCTGACAATGCCTGTTTTTGATTTTTCTCTTCCAATGCAACCTAAAAACGATGACATCTTCTAACACTCCCTCCCCCTTTCCTCCATCTCATGAACTAATGAGCAAATAAGGAAAGAAAATTAAAGAATAAAAAATGTAAGCAGTGATAGGGTGAGATCAATAAACTGTGGATTGCTAGCACTGAGTGAGCCTGAGTAATCTTCTGCATATTGCATGTTGAGTTAACTTGCAAGAGAAATATGTTCCCTCTTATTGTCCTGTGTCTCATTGTGGAAAAGGAAACAGGGACTGCAAATTAAAATACCCTTGATTTAGGTTCTGAAGGGAGTGCCCAGGAGTTCTTCCTCTATTGCCACATACTAGAAATTGAACTGTCTGCACCATTACAATGTAACGAAAATATTTTATTATTGTTTTCAGCCTGTGGCTTCTTTTGTCCTGTTCCGCTCCCACCCCCAACAAAAAGTCCACGAAAGATGGTCTTGTGAGTAGCATCCGCCAAAGATGCTACTCTACATCAGCACAGGACCCTGCTGTTTCAGACTCACTGCTACAAAGCAGAAGGTAAAACGTATATGAATAGTAACCAGTGTGACACTACACAACATGCTGGCATAAGAGTGCTGAAGATTTCCACAGCTCAAATATACTACACTGATAAATATTCAGTGGGTACCTGTGGGGCTAAGAGGATCTCAGTCAGAAGTGGACAACGAGGCGTAATGGTTTTAAACTGAAAGAGGGTAGATTTAAATTAGATATTAGGAAGAAATTCTTTACTGTGAGTGTGGTGAAACACTGGAACAGGTTGCCCAGAGGATCTGTGGATGCCACCTCCCTGGCAGTGTTCAAGGCCAGGCTGGATGATGCTTTGAGCAGCCTGGTCTGGTGGGAGGTGTCTGTGCCCATGGCAGGGGGGTTGGAACTAGATGATCTTTGAGGTCCCTTCCAACCCAAACCATTATATGATTCTATGATTCTATGAACTAATGACAGTGAACTGTGTTTATAGACACATTTGCATCACATAAGCTTTGCACAAGTAATGAGAAGTCTCTGAGTCACCAGTCCAGGGAATGTAGTGCTCTTAAGGACAGTTCCTTTCTTCCACCATCAAAGATTTTACTTGGGCTAATGCTGGTGAGGAGCAATTTCCCCAAATCATGGACCAAGGGAGGAAAGGTGAACATCTCTTCAGTCCCAAGGGAACCTGTAAGAAACATTAGAGCAAGAATAAAAAAAAATCCTTGATGGGTTATTAATTTTACCTCCAGGCAGTCAGTTTATGTGGAGTATGACTACCATGGTGACAATGGAGCTAAGTTTGGGATGCATTAGGCCCACAAGTGAAAGAAAGTAAGGAAGTTCAAGCTACAGAAGAAAACTCACAGGAACACAATATTTAATATTTGTATACAGTTTCAGTTCTCACTCTAGCAGATATCACCCAGCTTCTCCAGAACTAGAAATGCTGTCCACTTCTTCTAAAGTCTGCATATGACAGAGCAGAAATTGAGCAGTACTACAGACTTCAGTGTACTTACTCAGATGGGAACCCACGTTTACACCTCCCTTGTGAGGATCTGCCAAATTAGTAAATCGGGTTTTCCCATCTACAGCAGATGGAATTGTATATTGCACACTGTATACATGGTGCTGACAGTCAGTTGTGAAATAGGTTATATTTTTTTCCTGTTTTCTGAAAGGAGAAGAGAAACTTAAGCTTAAAGAAAGGAAACTCATTTAAACTCTGCATGTAAGACCATTTTCTCAGTGAATGGTGTCTACTTACTCTTTACTTCTAAGCTGCCTCATGTCAAAAATCACCAGTTTGTCACAAAGGGGAACTGTAAAGAGAAGCTAAAGAAATTAAAGTATGTGTGTGCTGGATTTACTTATGTTTGCATAAGAATAGGCTACTTTTTAATCTCTTGAGCTTCCAAAGGAAATACTCTGAAGGATCAAAAGAGAATAATTTAATTACCTCAGAGATGCACAAAAAATTAGGCTTCAGTGATGCCTAAGATTGGTTAAATTAATAGGGAATATGCTTCATTTGGAATGTTTGACAGTTGTATAGGGAAATTCTGGTGCCAGTTCATTTCCATTGGCTTCAGTAGGGTAAAGATTTAGCTCATTTTAGCTCTAAACCAAAGATGATTACTGAATGGTCTGATTCATGCTACTATAGTCTCCTAGTAGAGAACAGCACACTGCTTCCAAAATTATCTTTCTGGATGCTACAGACTTTATTTTTCTGAGGTCAATTCCATTTGTCAATATATGAGTGGCTACAGCCCTAAAGCAGTCAAATGGAAACAATACAAAACACAAAATATAGTAGCATTTGAGTGAGGGGGTTTTTGATTTGTTATTTGTTTGTTTGTTTGTTCGTTTGTTTTAAAAAAAAAGTTTAAAAACATTTTAAAATATCTTGGGAACTGTAATGTTCAAAGAGAAGGCCACGGCAACACACAAAAAGAAAAGGCTGTGTAAGAGCATGAGAAAGAGCCAAATTCTGATCTCTAAGCACAGAACAAACCCAGTGCTATGAAACAAGTCTTCTCTGGATTTACACCAACATAATGTAGCCCAGAGTGTAACCATTTGTTTTATCATAAGCCTAAAATCAAATCACTTTGTTTTGACATCTCGTTTTAGCTGCAGTTGCACATGCATGCACTCACATACATTCTCTTCAGTGGCCTTTCAGCCATGCCACGGAGCTGTATGGTGTCTCCTGGATAAGCTGTGTTAAATTAAAATTAAACATCACCAAGCTTTGTGTTCAGCCTCCCTCTGTGAATGCTCTGCTGTGGGTGTGCAGGGGGTTAATATCACAAATGTTCCACAGGAGGTTAGTGGGATTCAGTTTCAGCTAACATTTATTTTGCCAGCTCCTGTTCACTTTCATTTCTGCTTATGAACACTATTATCTTGTTTGTAATAATATGTATAGATCACTGCAGCTGCGCTCTGCAAAATTCATCCATTTTTTGAACTTTGCAAAAAAAATTCTGCAAGTCTTTTATCACATTACTTAGCCCTGTGAGTTCACCCACCTTCCCAGCCTGGTCTCTCATACAAATCGTAAGCAGTTGTGGGTTTGCAAACCTTTCACTGAGAATGGACTATCATGTTTCTAATGTAACCTTACACCCAATGTGGTTTTGTCCTTTCGCTCAAGACTAATTGTGAGCTGTTGTTTTTAAAAAAGGGACTAACTTACTTCAGCTCCTTTGCTTTTTGTCTGTTTCTATTGTCAATTTCCTGTTACAGGCATTGGCTTTGGCATACTGTACCTGAACTCTTCTGTCATTTGCTCAGTAGATTGCGAGTAATAATATTAATATCTAACTCTTATTGTGAGCAATAAGATTAATTTCTAACTCTTATATAGCACTTTTCCTATGTTGCAAACATACAACTTCCTATCCTGGAGTCAGTGATGCTGACACTGGAAGGGCGTATTTGACATTTTCTTTCATGAGCTTACAGGAGAGTGCTAAGTGGCATGCTTTTCCACAGACACGATGTAACCCCAGTAATATTTTTACTTCAAAATCCAGTCAGCCTAAAGAAGAAAACTGGTCTTTTTAACCCATCTGTACAGTACAGATGCCTTGAAAAGCAGATGGAAGACTGTAAAGAGGCAGGACTAGACTTGAATTTACACTAAAATTTCCAGCAGAAAATCCTTTTGTCATATGTTTTCTATGGTCTGACCCTATGGCTTTATTCTAGAAAGGCACACAAAGCAAACTCTTGGCTGTAAGTTCTTAATGTTTACCTATCTCGCTATTACTATAGTACAGCTTACAATGGAGCCATTATTCCAGAAATTGAATGGTGTGATACAATAATTGACTTCCTTGCTAGTTTCCCAGTCTTCTTCCTCTTCAAGAATCAGAAGTCATTGAATGAGCAGGTCATAGCTCTATTCCGCTTTTCTTATTTTGAGACAGAAAAAGGCAGACTGACTTTCAAAGCCTCTACCCCGGGCTTTCAAGAAGGCAGAGCGTAAAAGAAAGAATAGAAAAGGAAACAAAAAGGAAATGAAGCAGAGATTTAAGTAGTTTAGGCCTTGTACTCAGCAGTCCACAAGATCAAACTCACTCCTCTTCACGCAGCAGCTGGTATCAATGCTCTTGCATTTTTCAAACAAGTTCCAGCATTTAGTGAGCTGGGATGCTGCCTTCTACCGCACTTCTGTAGAGGTCGCCTCTCCAGTTGCAACTGAAGTGTGCCTTCGAGAAGCAGCTTTGCCTTACTTTGACAAAGCCAGACAGCACCTGTCCTTGAGGCTTAACAAAAGGTAGTAAAGGGAAGGGGAGAGTAATCTCTCTCAGGCCTCTGCTGCTATCACTCTCCCTTTATATTTCATTTAGAGCAAAACGTGAACAAAGAAAGAGTGTTAGACATGCATACTGTAATGAAAATCCATGACTCGACTGTGCATTCATAATTATTTTATAAATAAATGGCTTCTGAAGAGCCACATCAGTCTCTTCCCACAGAGTGTATATCTTTCATTAATGTATTACAGGCCGAATGAAGCCAGCCTGAGTGCTTTGCTTGCATCTTCCTCTTCCTCTCCATCATTGTCCATGGATAGGTTTTTGTGGTTCAGAGAGAGCTGCAAGCCCCACACGTCTCTGCAGGACTGATGGCTCGTCAATAACATTAGCCAGCATTATGGGCCGCATCGGTGTAGAACAGAATCAATATGGCCAAGTAAAAAGTCTAATCAGTTGACATGACCATCTTCAGCAGGGCTCACGTTACAAGAAATGAGTTTTTTTAAGGAATCAGCATCAGCACTGCTTATTCACCCCACACCAAGAATCCTTGACGAAGATTTATTACTTCTTGTTTTGTTAGCAGTGCTGGGTAAGCTGGTAAAAGTGAAATAATCATTCAGGTTAAAAGAATAATAAAGATCGGACTCTGCGAACACTGCCCATATTTTCCTAAGAAGCTGAAAAGAGCCTCTATAGGGCACTCTGCAGAGTCGAAGGGAAGCTGTCTGCACTGGGTAATACGAATAGTTTTGGGACCTGAATAAAGGGATTCATGCCCTTTGTCCGGCTGGGTTGCATTCTGTTTTCTCACCCTCTCATTTTTTGACTGAAGGGACAGATTCAGCTCTGCCTTGTACTTGTGCAAATTAAAGTCACTTGGCTGAAAATAGGATTGTTCCAGATTTCTATCAGCATAAGTGAAAGCAGACTTTGGCAGTCATGCCTATGGCAATGTACACATCTTAAAACAAGTTTCTCACTGGTGCATAGCTTTATCTATGTGGTAATTATGGATCTATTTTACAATCATCTCCCTTTCTCTCTCTCTTCACCCCTCTGCATGCAGATTCACCCACAACATAGGAGCAACAGGGGTGCAGCTATCAGATATTTCACTTTTATGAACTCTGCTGATCATCTGTTCTCATTTGTCCAGTCATCTGAGGGAAACCCTGTTCAATCATGTGAGGGTAAAGCATTAGTGAAATCGTTAGTGCAGCATGGGCAGGCTAATAGGCCCATGCCTCAGCCATTTTTTTCCAGGCAACATACCGCCTACATCAGAGACACTTCAGTAGTGTTATTTCCTAAACAGGTAAAAGAAAATAATTGCATCTTAGAGGCAAGCGGCTTGTTTGTGAATGGGAAAATGGACATGTTAACTACTCCCATCCCACTTTGTTAGAATGAAATCGCTGGGAAATGCTAATTTAAAAAAAAAAATAATCTTGAAACAGGTTAAGTGCTTGTTCAAATTAACAACAGAATCAGAGGAAATTAAAGGGCCCGATCCCACAGGGGCCTTCGCAGACTAGACACGAGGAGAGGAACAGAAAGTTTGATTAAGGCTTTTCTGCCACTGCCAGGAAAGGCTCAATGCTCACAAATCAGTCTGTGGTACTTAGACACAGAAGAGTGACAAACCTGGTGCTCTCCTTCTGGGCAGTGGTAGACCTTCACTCTCAGCTCAGGATTATCGGGTCACTCAGTACAGTCACAGGCCGTGGGCAGTCACCCTGCCAAATTTCATCTTGTTTTCTCCCTCTTAGGCACATACAGAGATGCACACACTCTCTACAGATTTCATCATGGGGGAGGAATTGTTCTGGGTTTTTAATATTAGAATAGTGACTAGGGCCTTCTGTCAAAATGGAGTCCTACAGCAGTGTGCTTGTAGACAAGTTCTTCATCCCCAAGAGTCAGTGTCAAGTGCACATCAATACTGAACTTGTCCCTTAATGACACAGTTCACCTCTAAGTTTCCAGTAACACTGGCTGTCAAAAATGAGGTCCAACAAAAAAACTATGTGAAAAAAAATAGTCCAACATCTGTGTGTTTTGTGGTTGTCTCTTTTGTTCCCTCACAAAGAAAAGCAAGAGGTCTTTTAACCAATCTAGATTCTGAACACAAACTTGAGGTTTTTTGGTGTTTTGGGTTTTTTTAATGGGAATCCTGCTGCAGAATATTAATAGTGTAACATAAATTTAAATAGTTTATTAAAGTAAAAAAAGAGTCAATTTCTATTAAGATTCCACCATTTATAGTGATTCAAGGGAATATTTGACTCTCAGAGCCCCAGCATCTTGGTATATAACATCTTCATTTGTGTTAACAGAAACTTTACCCCTTTGAATTCACAAGGACTGAAAAGTTTCACCAGGCGCATAGGCTCTGTATAAATAAGCAGCACACAGCAAACATACTCTTTTAAAAAGATTATCACTTTGACAGCTATTCAGTTGGGGTGGCTTCTTCTGTCCCCTGGAATTCCCAGCCTGCCCTCTTAACTATACAGAAGGTAAATCTGTATAATACTTCACAGCTGCCTTCATTGGGACTTGACACTGAGCCTACTGGATGTGCTTTCCTGGTACAAAGCACCTCGTCAAGTTTCCTGCTCTGGATGCAGTGAACACAGCTGATGAGCTGTCTTATTAAAAGTTATGAGGAAAGGATGTTCACTCCATTACTTTCTGAAATACTGGATACGCGCAGTGAAGCTACCGAGCCAGTCAGCCTCTCAGACGTCCCTCCCTCACACACAGGCTGCACGCTAACAGTTAATAATGCGTTGCTCCCATGGTGGTCACCATCAAAATTTTAATTTTTTTACGGTGTCTTTTGTTTGATCAGCATAACCGTGATGTTTCCCCGTCACTGCAGACCGAACTTGAGTCTTGCTGTCCTGCTGGCACCAAGCATGCTGGCAAAGCTCCCGTGAGTTTTAGGCTGTGGCTCTGCCACTCCTCTGCTTGTAGTGATGGGAACAGAGCTGAGAGCAAGACCTCCCTGCACCCTGCCTGGTTCAGCAGGAAAGGGCAGGTCAGCACCACGCTTGCTGGGTAGCCCACCAAGCCCTGAGGCTGAAGCTCCAGGGGCTGAGCACTGGAGGGCTGGCATGGCACAGATCGTCAGGGAGACCACAGGCAGGTGTACTGCAAGGGGAGCTGAGGTGTTGGACTCTTGTGTCTCTCCACACTGCACACCCCCTGGCAGGCTCCTGCTGGGACCAAAAGCAGCTGAGAGAGAGACCTCTAGGCCAGGGGCAGGGCCAAGGGAGGGCTAAGCTGCTGTAGCAGCGCTATGCTGAAAAAAAGCAACCTTCTTTTTAAAGAAGAGGATGTAACAGTTGCTGCAGTCATGGTTCAGCTGGGCAGCCTCAGCAATGACATCAGTACAGAATAAGCTGTTTTCTCAAGTAGTTCAGGTAAAAGCTGCAAATAAATTTCTTTTTCTCCACCACCTCACTGACGCAAAAGACATTTTGCAAGCAGCCTGCTTTGGAAAACTGCTGGTGCTGGACTGGAAGAACACAATTAAAAGATGCAGTAAAAATTGACAAATCTCAGCATGGGGAGCTGAAAATACATTACAATCCCAATTGAACTATAAATAAAACCCCTAAATTAAATAATTCTTGTACAATTATGGATTAAAATATGTTTGGCTTTAATGACTTAGCATACGGGCCTTGACTCTTGAAATGGTTGCTGAGACCACAAGACTTGATGGGGATGTAATAATAAACAAGTTACCTGCTGCTGCAATGCCCTATAGGGATGATGAGGGAAGGGGGACCAGCATTTTGCTGATTTTCTGCTTAGCCCTCCTTCATGGGCCCTGCTCTGTGTGCAAAACTCTGGCAATATAGCTTCAGTAACAGCAAGGAGTGTCAATAATGGACTCAATAATGAGCAGAAAAGAAACCCAACCCAATAACAACAAAACCTCTGGGGGAACATTAGCAGCAATTGCTGTCATCCAATGTTGGGAAACTGCTGGTCTTTCCTGATGACAGCATATCATCCACAGGCTGCAGAAGGACGCTGGGCTGTGCTAGCTGCAAGGTGGCAAACCCAAAAAGGCTCAGGCTTGGTGGATGGCAACGTGCTCCTCCACCACAGCTCAGCAGAGAAGGATTTTGGTGGCCTAGGTCTGCCCAGGCAGCTGTAGGGTTTGGAGGGATGTGGTGACAGGAGAGGTGGGCACCCCTCCTCAGTCTGCTCCCTGCTTGCCCCAGCCCATGGCAGCAGTTCTGAAGGGTGAGTGCAAAGTGCATAACACTCATTAGGAAACTAGACTAGAAAGAAAACAGCTGTCAACTTTTTCAGGCCTTCCTGCCCTCTGTTTCTCCTGCTTACTTTGAAAGTTATGGCAGCTTAAAATAATCTCTATGGTGCATCTAGGAAGTTATGTGTTATGCTTTCTTTGAACATTTTTTTTAAAAGGTTTCCTGATTTAAAATATGGCATGTGAGTATGATTTTTTTAAATCTCCTTCAACAGCTGTTTTTTGGAAGATCTGAAATTGATTACATTGGGATGGTGATTACTTAGTGGCTTGACTAAAGCTATTTCACAAGTCAGCTCTGATGTGTTACTTTGAATTAAGATGAGAAGTTTTCTCATCTTATGTTTTACAGAAAAAAACATTCCAAAAAGCGAGTAGTCATTGTGTCCAAAAATTCCTCCTTGAAAACTTGCCTTAACATGACATATGACTGTATTTTGCAAGCTTTTAGCCACCCATTATTTTTGTTCTATTAGACATAGTTGACCCCTTGATCTCGGCGAATTAACACTTTTACTGATCCAGAGGCTGTGAGTCTAGCCCTCACGCTTGTTGACATCGTTCTCCTTATGGCTTTGGCATTTGTAATCATGCAAATTCTTGCTATAGCTTATTCGTTTCTACAGTGTTTTCAGAATTGATTCCCTGACATACTGTTTGTGACTTCACAGCTTTCTCTGTCTTTTCTCTATGGTTTAGCTCTTGGAGCTTGCAATACAGTAACACAAGGTTCACATGTATTTTGGCAATTTACCATGTTTTAGAAATGTCTACTTTAGGGTCTTAGACATTGCAGGGAGGAAAAAAAAAAAGAAAAAAAGGAAGAAAAAAAAAAAAAAGAAAAAAAAACTGCAAAGCTTTTTCTGGGCTGTGGCCAGCTTAAGGAAAACACAAAGTTTTCAGGATAGAATTTAGTGGATTTGTAGAGAAACTTGAAACAAGGTACACCTCTTGACCTGAATTCTTGTAAGGCAATATGCAGTATATATATACCATAATGAAATTCTCCAGTTGCAGTTTACATTTCATTCATGTATCATTTATCACTGGAATCAGTGGACACTGACTGCTGTAGTATGTCAAGGGTTTGACCTTTGTTATTTTGATTTTAATTACAGGACCAGGTCTAGGATATAGGGTCCAGTTCCCTATCAGCTCTCAGGCATGTCAGACTCTGATTAGAGCTTTCCTTCACCAGGCTGGGTTGAACACACCCAGGCCAAAATGGAGCTTAGTGAGTGTAAAGTTATATGAACAGACACCAGAGGCCATGGGAACAGGAAAGAAATTCTACACAGCAACTGTAATGTTTTACATCTTGTAAAATAACCCAAGAGCCAGGAAATATTTTTTTAAAATCCAAATTTCAAAGTTTGTCTTTTCTCTAGTCATAGAAGATATTCCACACAACCTACATATTTGATACCTCCCAGCCTCTTTCCCAAATCATTGAGAAAGTTATGTCGTTATTATTCATCCCCAATGAGAGGATGAGAACATCTGTCTGAGGTATACTCTAGTGCAAGACACTGTCTGTGAAGCACTTAAGACAGGACTTCTACAGGAGTGAAGTTTTTGTACGAGTCCTTTGCCTTATATATTTTAATTCTAAAATTTTACATAATTTTGATGCTGCAAAATTCTTTATTTTGAAAAGAACACATACACAAAAGGAAAGTGAAAATTGGAATTGTAGGACAGAAAAATGTGAAATTATGAGAGTGCTTTGAATTTTTAATATCACTTAAATTTGAAAGACTGAAGCTCTCTAAAAACTTGTAAGCGGCATAATAATTTCAAATCACTTCATACTGCACATGTCCAGAGCTCTGATAACCTCCACACTCAGCTGCTTATAAGTTTTCTTCTTCACACATTCCAATAATGTGAAGCCACTCTCTGCAACGTAGAGTGTGTGATTCGTAATTATTGTAGCACTTGAGATTTCTCTGTGCATCCCGGCATGCGGGAATGAATTCAAAGTCTGTTGCAGAGGATCAAAATGTATCGGACAAATTAAATCAAATGCTCTAACCAAGAAAACTTAAAGTCATCTTAAAACGTACGATTAAAAAAGGCAAAGGTAAGAAAGTGGTGTAGCTGCATAAAAACATCATCTTGGAAAGAAAGAAAAAGGATTTCATATAGCAAGGATGTTTTCACTGGCCCAAGAAAGGGCTGGTAAGAAGCAGAAATTACCGTCAGATATGGTAAAAGAATAGATATTTCTTTCGGATGTGAGAAAATGAGTTGGTAAGATGAACACATTTACTGTGTACTGTGGTACAGATGGGAATACCAAATGGCCTTGAACTTATCATCGTAACAGTCTGCTTACTTAGTTAAACACTACTGGGTATAGATGAAATAAGATGGAAGGGAAGTCCAACCCCTGATTTTGCAGATAACCATATTTTAAATCTTCTCATAAACTGATTCAGTCTCTATCATCTAGCTAGTTCTCATTTTGGCCTCTTTTGCTGATATTGGAAGGCTGATCCAGAATCTCTCTGCTCCAGCACTTAAACTTGTTCCTCCTTTCCAGCATACAATTATATATAGCTATTTGTTCTTGTTAGCATACATAGCTCTTCTTTTTCCCTGGTGTTTACACCCTGCTCTGTTGTCATATACGTTTGCAGCACAATCATGCCACTCTTTCAGCTCTCATTTGCCTGACTGCGGAAACCAAGGTCTCTTAAGCAACCATCATAAAAGTGCCTGTTTCCTTCTCTGCAAGCACAGGCAGCCTTTATTTGAATTCGTCTTTCTCGTCCATGGGCAACTGAACTATATACAGTGCTCTACATTGGATTGGGTTTGGGGAAGTAGCTCTGGTGCTGTCCAGACTCTCACGGAAATGACTCATTTGATAAATCCTGGAATCACATTTGATTTTGAAAGCCTCTGCACTTCATCAGAAAGTATCTTTATGTTGTTGCTTGGTCTCACTTTATTTACCCAGTGAAAGAGGATTTTGCTGTTTGCTTTAATTTTGCAAAGTCTGAATCAGCTTGACCTCTGGCAAGTCTGACATTGTTCCTAGGGCTTCTGACTTCTAGAACATGCATTTTGGGGTGGACAATTTTGGTCTTCTTTGTAAATTCATTTTAGACTTCTTTGCTTACTAGTAGCATCCTTTTTGCCACCACCTTTCGTACTAGTAGATGATATTTTCCCTAGGTACTGCTACAGTGTTTAGGAATAGAGCTAAAAATGGGGATTTGGATCTTACATCAGCACCACACTGCTCTGGAGAAGTTGCCATGAGAAAGCAGTGCAGAGAACTCCAAAAGGGGCATTTGATGACTGCCATGTGGCAAAATGCTCGGAAAGCTTCGAGCTTCTTGGCAACGCAGTGTTTGAGACTAGGACTGCACTGGGATGCATCATCAGTTTAATGGCATTATCTCCACAGAATATTTTACTAAACTATGTTGGTCATTGTGCAAAACACGTCACCTTGGAAGGAGCTATCACAGGATCAGCAGGGTATTCCTAGTAGAATTGAAATCTAGCTGAAACACTGAAGCAACAGAGAGGATATAATAGATTTTTTTTTTTTTTTTTTTTTTTTTTTTTGGCTAATGGATAGAAGTTGCCACCTGAAAGCAGGGCTGTGCTGAGCACTGGGAACCTATGGAGACCACAGCATACATGCAGCGCATAGCTACCGTGACTCTGCCATGACAGACAGGACTGTAAGCAGCAATGCTTATTTGCTCTGACTGTCATTTTCTGTTTTTCTTTACAGAGTGGTTTCAGTTAAAGGTCACGAGAGAGCCACTGTATATTTTTTCTTCAAATAAAATCAATCGAAGGACCTAGAACACAATAAGTTATGTTGCAGGGCTGCACTTGTATGTATTCCCATTGGAGACCTATCATTGTGAACTAGCACTGTTGGAAAATCTCTCCAGCTACCCCAGTTAATCAATATCTGTTCATTATACTGTCTCTGATGAATATGGGTAAGGATTGGGTAAGCAGGAGTCACGTGACTTAAAAATAACTGCACCTCACATAAGATCAATCAAGGGTGTTTGTTTTTTCCCCCAGTATTACTTCAGGCAAACTAATGTACTTTCTATCCCTCTCTCTTCTTACAACCCCTTTCTCATTGTTGGTATATCAACATCACTGTAGGAATGGCTTTATTAAATTAGTAGCACTTAATCTACTGTCATACTGTCAGCTTGCAGGGAACGAACAAGCAGACAGCAAGTTTTCAAGTGGCCCAGTGTGCTTCGACTGGCTCTCACCCAGGCAGTTAGCTCAGAGCTGTGCCAAAAGCAGTCTTTCAGGGTGCCTTCTAATATCTCTACATTGAGTACGAAAAGCCTGTGCTAGAAAAAAAAATTGTTTTAGGGGAATTCATTATAGATGTGTTATGACAGATGAAAAGATTATCATTGTGCTTGGCTTCCATGCAGAACTACCTTAACACATCTATGACATTTAATAACATGGGAGGATAACCACATGTCTCAACAGAGGTTGACTTTCCACAAAGTTGTTTGATTTTTTTCCCCCTTCCTCCCTCTTTTTTCCACCCACCAAAACTAAGAATTGCTGCATGTGCTTACAGCATTTTGAGGGAAACAAGGAAAAGTGAGTAAGAAAGAAAATGAAAAAAAGAAAAAAAAAAAACACAAAAAAGAACAGAGAAGAGAGAAAGAGAAAAAATATGGAGGCTCAGAAAGAAAGGAGAAGGAGGAGAAAGAGAAAGAAGAAGAAGGAGAAGGATGGAAATGGAAAGGGTCAAATGTAAATAAATGACATGAAGCTAACAGTCAGTAACAGATTAAAAGCATTCAGCTCCTTATTTGGCTGTTTATGTCAAACTGATGAAAAACAGGCAAACTGAATAAACACTCTCTCAAGCCTTTAGTTAGTAGACCTGTGGCAAACATCTTGTGTCTATGATGTGGCTCATGGGTCTCAGCACATAGGCTAAATTAAATCTGGGAAGAAGCTGGATTAAAAGGTGAAGTCCTGTTTTTAGAGCTAAATGTTTTGTAGAAAACTGGCTTTTGGATGTGCTGGGAGGCCTGCAAAAGGATAGACCTGGTGACAACTTAGGAAAGTACTAAATCCATGAGACAGTATGTCTTACACACCAACCAACCAGCCAACCAACCACTTTCCTCACACTTACAGCTCACAGTACTTAGCAAATGCTGGTTAATTGGCCTTAACGTTCCTTTCTTTCCCCACCTGCACATTCAGCTACTGAGTCCAGTTGCCTTTATTTTACTGATAAGGAAATGTCAGGCAACCAAAAAGGCTTACTTACTCTTGCCAAACACTGAGCAGGCTGTTTCCAGGCCATCTAGCCTGTTAGAGAAGGGCTCATTTGCAAGCAGATATCCATTCCTGTTGAGCTAAACAGGACTGTACATGTGCTTGAAGTTCAGCACATACCCACATGTTTTGAGACATCACAGCCCCAGCACCTTGCAGCACTTAACAAGCCAAGTTGTCTCATGCTTTTGTAGAATGTATTAATATGAATCATATTCCAGAACACTGACACAGATATGCTTGTAACATGGGTTTTTTTGTCCCCCTGAGCACAGCACCATGTATGAAAATATCCTATTGTAAGACATCTCTTCATCTGTTACTTTCTTTATTGATAAGAAGAGCAGTACATAGAAAACTACTTGCATGGTAAGAGCTCAGAATGAATAAAAAGCATTTACCTCAGGAGAATCTTGCTCACATTGTGCCAGCTGCTACAGCTGTCCCTTAGAAGAAAATCAGCAATTCTTAACAAAAGTATTCTGCCCTGCAAACGGAACTTCAAAACATCCCCCCGTATCATGCCCTGTTCATGTCAGTATGTATCACAAAGCCAATCACAAGAATTCAAAGGTGAATCCTCTGGTGATAAATGCTTACAGCCCAGCCCTAGATTACCAGGCAAAGGTCAGTGAGGAGACACATTTGGCCAGTGTCCTCACCATTTCAAAGCATGAGAAAGTTCTTACTCAAACACTGAGATTAATGAGCTGTGTGCCTCTGCTTTGAAAAGCAAAAGGGGGACTGACCTGTGCCAGGACACTAAGTTAGAGTATGACAACACCTCTCACTTCAGTTTCTTCATCTGTCAGCCAAACCTAAGTGTGAGCAATGTCCATTTTAAGAGGTTTTTCTCAAACACTAAAGTAACTACAGCTCATTCTGGGCATCATCTCGAAGCATGTGGAGGAGAAGAGGGTTAACTGAAGTAGTCAACATGGATTGACCAAGGGGAAGTCACATCTGACTAATCTGATAGCCTTCTATGATGGCATGTCTGGTTCGATAGATCAGGGGAGGGCAGTGGATGTTGTCTATCTTGATTTCAGCAAGGCTTTCGATACTCTCTCCTACAGCATCCCCACAGGCAAGCTTAGTAAGTGTGGGTTAGATGAATGGACAGTGGGGTGGATGTAAAACTGGCTGAAAGACAGAGCTCAGGGGGTTGTGTTTAGTGGCACAGAGTCTAGTTGGAGGTTTGTAACAAGCGGAGTTCCCGAAGGGTCAGTACTGGGTCCTGTCCTGTTCAATATATTCATCAGCAACCTCGATGAAGGGATACAGTGTACCCTCACCAACTTTGCTGATGACACAAAACTGGGAGGGGTGGCTGACACACCAGAAGGCTGTGCTGGACAGGCTGGAGAGTTGGGTGGAGAGGATCCTAATGAAGTTCAACAAAAGCAAGTGCAGGGTCCTGTACCTGAGAAGGAACAACCCCATGCACCACTGCAGATTAGGGGCTGACCTGCTGGAAAGCAGCTCTGGGGAAAAGGACCTGGGAGTCCTGGTGGACAACAAGTTAACCATGAGCCAGCAATGTGCCCTTGTGGCCAAGAAGGCCAATGGTATGCTGAGGTGCATTAAGAATAGTGTGGCCAGTAGTTCGAGAGAGGTTCTCCACCCTCTCTACTCTGCCCTGGTGAGGCCGCACCTGGAATACTGTGTCCAGTTCTGGGCTCCGTAGTTCAAGAGAGACAGGGAACTACCGGAGAGGGTACACTGAAGGGCTATGAAGATCATAAGGGGACTGGAGCATCTCTGTTACAAAGAAAGGCTGAGGGATTTGGGGCTTTTTAGTCTAGAAAAGAGAAGACTGAGGGAGAATCTTATCAATGCTTATAAATACTTAAAGGGTGGGTGTCAGGAGGATGGGTCCAGTCTTCTTTCAGTGGTGCCCAGTGACAGGACAAGAGGCAGTGGGCACAAACTTGAACATAGGAGGTTCCATCTAAACATGAGGAGGAACTTCTTTACTTTGAGGACGACAGAGCACTGGAACAGGCTGCCCAGAGAGGTGGTGGAGTGTCCTTCTTTGTTGGTATTCAAAACTCTCCTGGACACGCTCCTGTGCCACCTGCTCAAGGTGAACCTGCTCTGTCAGGGGGGCTGGACTAGATGATCTCCAGAGGTCTCTTCCAACCCCAGCCATCCTGTGATTCTGTAATTCTGTAAGTAGCTTAGTGAGCCTGTAGGACTCAGGATGCCAAACTAATTATGACATTTCTGAGGAAATGTGTACAAGCCAGGGGAAAAAAAAACAAAAAACCTCCTCCTGCCCAACATTTACCTGTTCAATTTCTGGCAAATATGCAAATCTCTTAAACCTAGTATGTGGCTTTCAACATACAAGAGGCTTTGTGTGAGCTTTGCAGGTGAGCATTTTTCTATGGCCATATACTTTCCATGGAAAGGTGTACTGTTTGAATCCATAAAAATTGAAGAAGTGAAAAAGAGACAGAAAGGTCAGTGACTGATAAATCTTTAATATAAAAATTGTACAAGAATTTTGATACAAATTACAAGAGGTATTTGGACAAAGTATGAGTAAAACTCCATTTATATCCCCAAAACCTTATGCATTTTATGCAAAAGACATATTGTAGGACAGTTACAGTACAGAAAATACAAGAAAAGAAATGTCAAATTAAAACCAGGACTTTTAATTCCCTCAGACTACTAATGGAGAAAACTTGCTTAGATTACATACAGTATTTATGAAGCTACCAATGTCATGATTATTAGATCAACATGATGCAGTTTTTCATATCCCCTTGTACAGCTATATTCCATAGTGCATGCTTTGGTTCTGCAGGCAGGACAGCAGAGCGTTCACATTTTGCTCACATAGAGAATGAACAGTGAAAATAAAAAGCCTCATCTATTCTGAACAGAAGATCTTTGTAAAACGTCCATCAGGCTCCGACTCCACACTTTCTCATGCCTGGGAGGGGTACCCCAGGAACACATCTTGACAAAGTCCACTGGAACAAGCCTAGCCTTGTGAGCCAGCAGCGAGCATGCCATTCTCCGTGCAGCAGTCCCCTTGCTGCGGGCACCGTGTGGCTGAGTGGCACGGGGGGTTTTGTAGCTGGGCTGTGAGAGCCTTCCTGTGCCCACTTGACAAAGGGGTTTCCAGGCTTTTTGCCTCTGTGACTGAACCTGCTGCCAGGCCCCTGCAGACCATCAAATACATGAAGGTTCAAATCCAGTTTATCTCAGTTTACATCTCCACGTGAACCCCCAGTCAGGTTCCCATCTTTCCAGTTCAGGAGAACTGAAACACAGCAGACGACCACATAGGAAATCGCCATGTTGCTCGGCCCGTGTGACCTTCTCAGTCAAAGCTGTTAAAAACAACAACTGCGCCAGTGAATGAGAGCTTCAGTAAAATAAAGAAAGTCCAAACCTCTTTGGCCACAGGTGTAAGCCCCCTGAAATGAGATATTCGTACGTACAGACAGGTTGCAGTGACCTGCTTGCAGTAAGTGGAAGTGTGTGGAGCTTCAGCCAGGGTAAATTTTGAATGTGTTCAGGGTTCAGATCAGCTTATTTGCACACCTGTCGCACATACATTGCACTGCTACATGGATCACCTTTTCATCAGCTGGAGGAGAGGCAGGAGGCATGATCTGAGAACACAAATGCTGCCCATTAAGAAACAGTCATGTTATGAGAAAGGAGCCCCATACGACATAGGAACCAAAGTTTGCACAAGAAAAAGCAGCATGCTGAGTTTCATATTTATAAACAGCTAAATGAGACACACATACACAACAGTGGCCATTTTATTCATCTTGTCACTTTACAAACAGTGACCATTTTCACAGATGGAATGCATAAAACTTTCCAAAATGGAGAATATCAGGAGGATGTGTTACTTTTCTGAGAGAATTGTAATGAAAGACTCTTGGAGTCAGAGGAGAAAGGGTGGGGACAGGTGAAGAAAATGGGAAAATTAAGACAACAACTGAAGATTGTACAAGGTTTTGTTAAAAAAAAAAATCCAAATGTAAATGTATGGTTGAAAAATAATGAAGAAATCACCCTTAGTTCTTACAGCTTAAGCAACCCTATTTACTCCGCAGGTCATTGGGTGGACTAAGAAGAACATCCCTACAATCACAATTTGTGTGGCTACTGTACTGTTTCACAGCGACGACGTGGGGGATGCATTCTGCCCCATCAGCGCAGGGTGGGAAGGGCAAGGTTGGGAAGGTGGACCATGTGTCAAAGTCTTGAGCTGGACATGGTGATTGTGTATTGCTCTCCCACTCAGGAAGAGAGATGCACGTGCACGAGTGCCACTGGTCCCCTCTTCACAGCCTCTTGCATTTCGTAACAAAAGTGGACAGGTTGTGATTAACTATTGATGAGTTTGCCATCCTAACTGTGCATTATCCTCTGATCATTCTCAACCTTTTGTTTGACAATGGATGCCTTATAAAATCTTTATGCATCACTTAGCTAGTCTCGCTCTCTCTCTTCTCTAGACATATAATTGCCCTGGATGCTTTTCTCCATTTTCCTAAAATATTTTTCTCCAAAGGTTTGAAGAGATCAGTGTATGAAATCTGTAGAACATCTGAATAAACCTCTCTATACAGGAGACATTTGTTCACTCATGCTTCTTGTGCTCTTATGCTCATAAGAGGAAATATATATATAGGTAAGTGTGATGAAAATGATATAATTGTGCCCATTTGTAACCTTAATTTTAAGGCTCTTTGTTCTAACTCTGTGTTCTCTGTTTCTCCGTCTCTGTCTGTCTCACACTCACACTCACACACACACACACACACTCACACATACACACACACGCGCACACATAAAAAAGGACCCAAATTGTTTCTTTGATCAGAAAGTCCTCAGTTTCCACAAACAGCCTCTGAAATGGTACAGACAGAAAGGCTGTTATGCCTGCTCAAGCTCATCACTGCAGGGCAGCTAATCTGACTGCTCCCACCCCCATCAGTGCCACGTACAAGTGGAGCTGACAGAGGAGCAGAACCTGGACTCACTCTTTATACTTCTGACACAAACAGGCTTCAGAAAATTGTCTACTGGTCTCACCCTTATAGCTTCTGATGCACTTGGAAGGAAAAGGAGGGGAAAGATCAATGACCTTTGGCTGGTAAAAGACCTCAGCATATTTATAGTGGGTGCCATCACCTCTGTTGCAGCAAACATCAAATTGACACGTAATGCTGGAGACAGTATTAGCAACCGGAACCACCAAAGAGGAGTTGCGCCCCACTAATGCCAAGAATCGATGCAAGGATCTGAAAAACAATGAACCCCAAAATGGCTGTGTTTAGGTCTCCCAGTTTTGGGCTTTGCCTGAAACCTGTCTTTGTCTTTTTTGGTGCTGTACTGGCTGCTAGCACCATTCAACTCACAGTGCCCAGCAGGCACAGGCACACATGGGATCTGGCATTATGATCTCGGCATGGGAATGCTGCTAACCCCGCAAGGAAAGCACACTTCAGCTGCTCCTCTGCCTACTTGAATTTTCAACTGCTATTCAGCAGTCAGCCAGAATACAATGAAAAGGTTGGGCAGTGGCTCAAGCCAGGTACTCTGGATTCATGCACTTAGGATTTCTTGAAACATAGCATGTGCTCCCAAGCTACTTCACTGTCAAACACTTTCTTTCCTGATGGCCTCATCTGAGAAGTGCTTCTGGAGATGTACTTTTGGAAGTGTTCTTGTAGGGATAAATCAGGAAAAATTCCTCCTTGCATGAGAGCAGCAGATTGTGCCTCAGATACTTTTCTCTAACACTTTAGAGAGGTTCACACTGACCTCAGCAGGAGATGTTCCTATCATGGCAGAAAGGATATCTGGAACGGGCATTCACCATAGGAACCTGAGAAGATGGCATTGCTCCGAAATTTGCCAATGGATGGGCTAAATTGGAAAAAAGAAAAGCCTGCTTGCCCCTGAGCCTACGCAGCAAGATATATAGCAAATTTCCAGCAGGCGCGTATGGCTTGTGCCAATACAAAGCAATTAGTTGCTACATAAGCAGACACAAGTGCCATCACAGACAGTATTTCTCAGCTGACCTTTTGTTAAGAAGCCATCTTGTTACTGTCTGCCTGATAGCTCGATAGAGCAGCCAGTGGCAGCCTTGGGCTTCCCAAAGACAAATCGAAGCACTCCAGATGGGACTTCCCTTCACTCACTGCAGATGTGTGTGTGCACACGTGTGTGTGTGTGTGTCAAGGAACGGGGAGGGAACGCTTGCTTCTATACTCAATTTCCCCTTCACAGGGGATAAACAGGCAATTACGCATCCTTTTATATTTGATGGCCAAGTGCTGAACTTGAAAGCACACTATTAGTTTGTGTCCCTTCAGGGCCAGTGCAATAAGTAGCCAGGAGAGCTGGGGCTAAGGAAGAGAGGGTGTTGTCTGCTGTTAGTGTGACAGTCTTGTCAGCAGCATTCACATTACTGGAAGGTAATAAAGTGACAAGTAAGTTATTAGAAAGATATGAGGTGAAATTGAACTGAAGCTTCTTTCTGCTCAGCTCAGGTTTTTTTTTCCCTGCTTTGTAATGGACCACTATTTGTTACAAACCAAGCCTTGTCTTGAGATCTTATATAAAAAAGGAAATATTTATTCTTTGCAGGAAAGGTCACATGAATTTACAACATCACACTTTAAAGGAGAGGAATGGGAAAATAGTTTTATGACAACTACAGCTGCTATTTAAAAAAAATACAGTGTCATCATAATGAACAATAATACTGGCAAAAGTCAGCGGATTTGTCAAAAACATGTCCATTTTTTAACCCTTTGGTGGTTCAGAACTGTTTTACTTTCAGTGCCAGTGCCAAACATAATAGCAACAGTATCAGGATATACATGATCAATATCTTGATCAAAAAATCAAAGGTGTCACTCAACATCATGACTTGACCAGAGAAAACAAGCCACATAAGACTGGTTAACTACAGACTCAAGATAACATTTGATATGTAAAAAAATTGCTGCTTCACTTTGTTACAGGCCATTTTAAAGGCAGTGACAATGCTGCTTGGCAAGAAGAGACAGAAACCATGGGACTGGAACAGACATGTACTTGGGCAAACATGTGGGTGAAAGGTTCAGTCCGTCATACGACGTTGCTCTGTTCATGAAGTAAAAATGAGTATGGAAAAGAGTTCCTTTTATGTCCCTCCAGGAGGGGGAAAATAGCCCAACTCATCATGTGGCGACAGCAGGATATGCTGATGCTTATCTAGCAAAGTAGCACTACAGTCACTGTTTTGTTGAGTTACTATAGCAATGAAGTAGTGACATAAGAGAAAAAAAAAACTAAGAAGGAATTGACATATACCAGCTGTCATCATGTGTCTGCCACTCACCTTTTCCCCACAGAGAACTCCTGCCACTTCCTTGCCCTTAGTATAGACACCTTTGCTTCTCTTTTGAAATAAAAAAAGAGCAATTCTGTAAACACAAGCCAGAGAGAAAAGTGACAAAAACATTCTGAGGACAGAAGAAGAAGCAATGGCTCTGTTCACACAATTGGCACAAAAATTTAGAGAAGCATGTGTATGCTCCTAGATCAGACACTACCCCTCCCTTATTCCTTCCCCTGCCACCAATGGTGCTGAGAAAATGTCCAGCAGAATTTGAGTACAAATACATTTCTGAAAAGATATCCTGTTTTCTGATGGCAGCTGACATCCCTAATGACCCTGTGAAAAATCAGTCCAAACCAAGCACTTTTTGATTTTAAACTATCATGCACATTGAAGGACAAATTTTTGGAACTAAATCTCCAGTCTTCTAAATGGTTCCTATCTTTGGAACAGATCAGACCTTGAATCATGATGTTTTTGAGCTTTCCAGATACCCACACAGCTCTTTGTCTTGTTGCTTAGGCACATTCTTACCCCATATAATTAGCTATGCTAGATCCTTAACTGTGTTAATTGAGAAGACTAAAACTCTGGGAAAACTCAAGTGGATCCCTGCAGCCCCACTTCCTTTTAGCTGTATTGCACTGGATCAGTAGAGATGCTGTAGCTACTTTACTGTTTAGAACCTGACTCTACTCTTTTTCCTAAGCAATTCCTTTTTTGGTGGGATGGAATGCGAAACACACAGGTGATGGAAAATATATAAACTTCTGGAAAAGGCAGAGAAAGTACACTTTCATTTCCACAAGAGAAGGGAGGGAGGAAAGGAGGAAGGAAGGAAGGAAGGAAGGAAGGAAGGAAGGAAGGAAGGAAGGAAGGAAGGAAGGAAGGAAGGAAGGAAGGAAGGAAGGAAGGAAGGAAGGAAGGAAGGAAGGAAGGAAGGAAGGAAGGAAGGAAGGAAGGAAGGAGAGGAAGGAAGGAAGGAAGCGAGGGAGGGAGGGAGGAAGGAAGGAAGGAAGGAAGGAAGGAAGGAAGGAAGGAAGGAAGGAAGGAAGGAAGGAAGGAAGGAAGGAAGGAAGGAAGGAAGGAAGGAAGGAAGGAAGGAAGGAAGGAAGGAAGGAGAGGAAGGAAGGAAGGAAGCGAGGGAGGGAGGAAGGAAGGAAGGAAGGAAGGAAGGAAGGAAGGAAGGAAGGAAGGAAGGAAGGAAGGAAGGAAGGAAGGAAGGAAGGAAGGAGAGGAAGGAAGGAAGGAAGGAAGCAAGGAAGGAAAGGGGGGAGAGGAGAGGAAAGGAAGGAAATACATTGATGTTTACTCACAGCAAATACAGTGCACAATTTCTGCTCTGTAACGTACCTACAGATCACTAGGAAACATACAAATTTTATGACCTCAGTCATGAAAAGCCTTTGAGAGATCTTTAAGAGCAGTGTGTAAGTGCCAATAGGCTTTTTAATCTATACCTTCCACATTTTGTCAAATTGAGTTGTGACTCAGTGACAGAGTGCTTATACTTTGTGTGCATGACTACAGTGTCATCATGGAGCCAGCTGCAGTTTAAGAGGCAAAATTAAAATCTCAGCCATAACAAAATGTACCTGGTTGAGATATAGTTCAGAAAAATTGACTAAATATTGTAAGGTGTGCAAAAATATTTATGACTAAAATTAGCTCTTTGCTAACACCAGCTAATTAGTCCTCACAGAAGCACCCTTATGGGCAAGATCATATTAGTATTAGCCGTATTTTAACAGGTTGAAACACAAACAGGTAAGTGATGCGATCTGTCCAAGACTAAACAGTAAGAAGGGCTACCAGTCGTATTAAAACTCAGTTCCTGGTTCCAGTTCGTGTGCTTTGACTGTGCTGTTTTCCTTCCAAATTGTTTCATACAGGTTTTCAAAAGATACCTAGTGATTAATCAGTATCACATGCTTTCCTGACACCCCCCGCCAAGAGAAGAGAAATGCTTAACAACCTCCACACAAGTACCTCTGTTTCTAAAGGAGGTTCAGTACAAAGAGTTACTTCCTAAAAGTAGACAAAGCCTTTTTGATATTTACAGAAAAATATAACTACCTTGAATAAACAAAACAGTGAAACAATGTGGAAAGAATGATCACAATAATTATAAGAACCAAACAAGAAGGAACTAACTCCATGTGAAATGAAGAGTCTCTTCCTCAAAGTTGGTCTAATTCTCACAAAAAGGATTAGACTGACAGGTTTGGGAACCGAAGGGATAGCCACAGGTTTGTGATGGCATATGCCACTGCACAACACTTATCTTGTCATCACACCATTGCAGCCAGTCCCTGTGCTGGACACATGAGATGTTTGGTCATTACGCTTATTGCAGTCTGGGTCGCTGCCGAGACTGTCCAGACATGCTACTTTCTGTCAGTAAAATTAAACTTCCACCCCACAGCCTTTTTAGGGAATTTTCAGATAACTTCAGATGACACAAATTCCACCACAGGGATTCTGTATTCTGATAAATACAGATTCTCACAGAGATGCATGGTAAGTAGGAAGGAGGGAAATGCCATTCAATTCAGTGTAAGTGTATATGCCCTTATAAAACAAAGACTGTTCTGACATTTGTATCACTAGCACTGAAGAAACCACTTGGTTCACCTAGAAACAACAGTGAGTAATATTCTGTCCACAAGACAGAGATGATATCTCCTACACGGCTTACACAAAATCCGAATGAAGCTTAGGATGCCATAAAAGTAGGACTGCAGAGCTTCTAGCAGCTTTTGGAGGTTTGTCACTGCTTCTTTATTTTTTGGAATGTCCTATTTCATTTTGTGTAATAAACAGATTTTTTCTATGTAATCCATCTGCTGAATTTATCTCCTGATGATGTTTCAGTTTCCAAACAAGTTTAGCAAAACCATTTGACCTCTAACAGAAACAGAGTGAAATGAGAATGCAGAACAGTGATTCATTCAGTGAGGAATTTCACTGTATTTCACAGAATTATTTATATACCTCAAATGTGTTTTTCATTAAAAATGATATTTATTTATACCATACATACTACAAAACAGTGGTGTTTTCTTTCTGTAGATATAATTCAATTTTTGTTTTGTTGTTTTTTTTTTTTTGTTTTATAGACTTTCCATCTTGCTTGTTCCTAATAGCTTAGGAGGAGGGATGGGAGTGCAGTACAGATAACACTACAAAGGTCCATGTGTTTTAGAAGTATGTATCTTTACTGTTCCAATTTTCCTTTCCCACAAACACACTGGGCTTGCACAACATAAAACAAATCAAAGCAGATCTCTCCACTCAATTTAACAAGGGCAAAGTAGTTGAGACTTTGAGGAAAAATAAAAAAGATGAAAGAAAAAAGTCAGTGAAACTGCTTAGCTTTTTGCTATAAAGTTTCTTTTTGTAAAACCAAAAGGTAGAGTTTCCTTACAGTTTCTGTGGGATCCACAAATGTTTTGAGGGCTTCATCAGTGTACAGAATCAAAAAATGATCAGAGGCTTATAACCCATAGGAACATAGTGAGAATTCATTTAGAAAGATTTTTCTTTTATTTTCTACAACTGGAAATACTGATTTATTAGCTATTGATTTCTGCTTTTCGAAACAAGAATACTGAAATGCATAACGAGTACCAAAAGAGAGGAAATCTATATTAAGAGTTTCCTCTAGAAAACATAATAGGAGTTAAGTACTCAAGTGGACATAAACGTAAGAATAATCAAAATGCACAGCAAATCAAAACAACAGCAAGCTGAAACAATGGAGCATTTCTGACTCTTGGCTAAGAAGAGCGATGTTCTGGGTCAGTAAATACAGAAAAGGAACACATTCTCACTGAAGGAATATTTTATTGTATGCTGAAACATCCCTAGGGTTTTCATTTGTTTGTTTGTTTGTTTTTGCTTTTGTTATTGTTTTTGTAAAGAAAAAAGAGTCTACAACACACACTCTAATGGGTTTTGGCTGTAGACTGAACTTAAGTAAATACCATCACTCAGTCAGTATGTTGTGGTAACTCAGGCTGCCATTGTGGCTTACCAGCTCAAGCAACATGTGTAAACATCGGAAACAAAAAAGATCCAGAGGACAGCCACTCTTTCTCTCTGCCTTTCTCAGCCGCTAGCTCCTTCTCCCTCTCCCATTCATGCTCGATCTCTTGCTCTCTATGTTTCTTGGACTATTGTTATTTTCTGACAAGCTGTGTGGGTGAAACATAAAACATTAACATAAGTAGAGATCCCTTTTTTTTTGGTCTCTAATTTTATCCAAAGGGAAAGTTACCCAATAAAAAGTCCAGCATATGTTTTCAGAACTTCTAAGTGCTTCTGCCATTAATTTCTTTTGATTTCTTCTATAAAACATGCCTTAATCATACTACAGCACTTTCCATTGCAAAAAAGACAACTTTACAGAACAACATAGTTAACATTATTTCCCTGTTCCCTTTTTTTTTTTTTTTTTCAAAACACAACAAAAAATCCAGGCCATAGTAAGAAGCACACAAAATTATATTCATCTTTGTTCTGTGACAAGTAGTATCAGCATTTATATCCCCAAATATTATGCTTGTTTGACAAAAAAAAGTTTCCACTGATTCACATGACACAATTCTTGTTTTTTTTTTTTAATTTCATGTAATGTAGTATATAAGGAATAAGGATGCACTAATGTTTCTAGCAATAACTGGCACTTGAAAAAAGCACCAAGAATTCTGTATTTCACTTTACCTATTTCCCTCCCCAGTACTTTTTTCTGTAGTCCAAAAACTACAACTGTGGTTATGGTGAATTAGAACATTTTTTTTTTTTTCAAAATGTGTGCAAAGTTGGCACTTTTGTATTAACACTAAACACTAATACTCTTTGTTTGGCATTCATGCCCTCATACTGACCAGACCACTTTTACCTAAGTGTATTTTTTTAAAGACACTTACTGAAAATATGGCAATAGTTTAAGAAAAAAAAAAGCATGGATATTATTACACATCCCCTTGTAGTGTACGAAAAAGTGCATGACTGGATTTATGTAATAGTACAAGACAAAAAAACTGTATCAGATCAGGTACTGTAAAGCATGCCAGCACCTCTGTATTACTTATATCTAGCAGGTAGTTAAAACAAGACCGTGGTTCTTTTAAAAATGTGCATTAAAGCTAACATAAATGAGTAGAACTAGCCAGCAAACTATTTTTCCTGCTTATCTAACAGCTGAATGTAATTGTAAAAATTAAGCAAAAAAATAAGAGTTAAACCACCATCAATACAATTGTTTTACATCATAGGCCTGTCAAGGCTCAATATATATATACAAGTGTAACAGCCATGCTTAGTAGAACGTTATCCCCAATGCTTAGAAGACACAAAGACAACTAAGTAGATTGGTTTTTTTCTCTTTTTGTTTGTTTGCATTTTTTTTTGTGTCGTTTTTTGTTCTTTTTTTTCAGGCAAAAGTCATGGGTAGAACAAATTATCTCTTTGGAGACGACCAAGAACATTCTAACAGAACTAGGGACAACTGCAAGTTTTCTATGAGTTTGGTTTTTGTTTGCTTTTTTCATGTAGGGTCTCTCCCCTAAATTAAAGATCCTACCTTTCTGTTTCTATCCCAAAAGAAAAGGAAAAAAAATAAATCAACAACCAACAAAGGGGAAAAAGCACCTGGTCTTTCTTTCTTTTGTTAAAAAAGAAAAGAAAAAGATTATATATATATATATGTATATTTATATTTTTATATATATATATATATATATATATATATATATATATATATATATAAAGGGAGACTGTATATGGCAGTTCAGATGTGGTGGACCCTCTCTGAGAGCTGGCATTATGCTGTGTCCATCTTTGAACTAATCTACTGAAGTGAAGGGAATGTTTTTATGCAGATTGGGGTTCTGACTGTGCCGGTTTCGGCTACGGACAGAGGAGAACATCATGTTGCACCCAGGGACTTTGCATTTGTGCATCTCTCGCAAGTGTACTGTTTTATAGTGCACTCTGAGGGTTCCCTTGTTGCTGTACATTTTGTGGCAAATGTTACACATTATCCCACCGTTGCTCACTGAAACACTGTTGAACATGAGGGATCCTGGGACATCAGTGCCCATACCTACAGCTAAGGCCGGGGCATCTGCTTTGTGGGCAGATTCCCCGCTGTCACTTGCCCCATCGACGTCGTCCAGGAGAATGCCCTCATCGCTCCCTGCATCAGATTCTCTTGAGGAATGGATACTGCTGCTGGACTGGATGCTGGAGGTGGTGCTCAGGTCTAGTACCATATAGTCTTCTGACATGCCCCTGCCGTACCCATTCATATGGGAATCCTCAGTACCAGCAGGCGAGGAGGTGTCTTCCCTTATGTCGAGCCCCATCTGATGCTGAGCGCCATATATCTTCATCAAAAATTCATCGCGGAGGTCCTTACTAAGAGAAGGCTGTGAGGTGTCCAGGCCCATGTCATCCAGTTCTTTGGTCAACAGTTTACGGTGCAGGTTTATGTTAGCACTGTGTCTGGGAAAGGAAGAGGGAAGGGAGAAAAGGAAAAATGCACAGTATTTTTGATTAAACATATAGTCATCAAGCACCAAATCTAAATTCCGATTTATCAATAATTTATCATAAAAATATCCCCTGCCCAAGATTCTTGGAAAATTCAGCCTTGTTATAAGTGAACAAATTGCAACATAAAACCAAACCAAAACAAGCAAATTATCCCCCCTCCCCGTATTGTTCTTACTTTTCAGCTACTGCTCCTCAACATTAGTCCCCAGCAGCAGCTACAGCCCTTTTATTTGATGTTTTCAAAATAATAAATTGCACTATCAGAAAATGCAAAATGCTCTTCTTGGTTCCTGAATCCCTGCTGGCCTTCCTAAAAGCCTTGCTTGAAGAGAAAATATTATTAATATATGGAATATATGTGTGTGTTTGTATCTGTGTCTATCTCTAGATCCGTATCCTTATATATTTATACATACATATAAAAATATATTTATATATATATATATGTACTCACATAACTGTGTAAGTGAAATATAGGAGGAGAAAAAAATAAAGATAACTGAACGATACCTAGTCAGAAGTCCCAATTCTGATATTCTGGTATAAAGGGTTTCAGAGTTGGGCCAAACCAAGATGGATAAGACTTGAAGGGTTTAGGAGAACAAGTCTTTGAAAACTATGCGTAAGCTTCTGAAAATCTTAGATATGGTCACTGGTTCCATCCTCCTGAGAGGACACTACCACTCTTCCCTGTACTCTTCCAGTACTGCGTCTGATGCAGTGCTGACTGACCCAAGCAGTGTAACTTCCAGTAAAAAACCCATACTAATGTCAATGAGAATTTTGCCCCAAATCAATCAAAACACTTAAGCATGGGGTTTCATTTAGGTATGTGCTGAAGTCACTATGAGTGCTCAAGAGACACTGGAAAAGCTGTCACTGACATCAGTGGTCTTTGGACCAGATCCCAAGAGCTGCAAGTTAAAATATTCTCAAGTGCTTTACAGGATCTTGGCCTTTGTTCTCAAGAAATAAAGCTCTAAATTTGCAAACAATATAAGCCTTTGGGTTAGCAACTGTGCAAAACAGCCTATTATTTTAAATACTGCATTCTACTCTCCACTTTTGACATAGGCTTTATTTATCCATTGCAGTAGAACCTCACTGATTTGCAGTAGTGTCAGAAAATCCTCTTTGAAAAACTGCATTTTCTGAATTAACAATGCAACCAACAAACATGACCAACACCAAAGACCTCTGACCACAGAACATGCTTATTTTGTTGAAGTGCTTAGTAATAAAAAAATCAGTATAAAGTTTTCATTATTAGAAAACTTTAGGGTTCAGTATTCAGAATGTGTAACATATTGCTAAAGAAATGACAAATATGTATTCAGTTTCTTTGGAGAGTGATTGGATTTTCAAGCCATTAAAAAAAGAATTAGCGAAGTTCTACTGCGTAACATTCTTTGCAAGCTAAGGACCCAAACCCGCAATTTACAACATGCAGACTCACCAGTCTGTCTGCCCGTTATAAATTGCAGATCAGAGCCCAAATGTAGGAGGGAAAAGAAAGAAGCGGGGTGGGGGGTGGGAGGGAGAGAGAGAGAAAGACAGAGTTTTAACATAGGAATACTTTAATTTGCAAAAAAGCACTAGGTATAAAATTGGCATGGGAAGACATAACAATGATCAAATATTTTACAAACATTCAGCTCCTACAGTAACAAAAAAGGGAGAAAGGGGAACAATAGCTATGAGCAATATTTCCTTATTGGAAGCTTTTGTTTTAAGGAACCCTTTGAAACATACCTCTCAACCAGCTGAAGTCCCAAACATGGTACAGAAACACAATGTGGATAAATAAGAAAAACACAAATGCAGGAAGATTAAATGGATGTGGAGTTAATTTCTGTAATTTGCTATCACTTACTTTGAGATTCATCTATCTGTTGCATGTAACTTACAGGAAAAAAATACCAAAACCAGCAATAGAAGTGAGCCATCCCACTCACCTGCAAATGCAGGTAACTGTTCTCTGACATAAAACTGAAACTGAACTGCAGTTTAATTGAATCATGTCTGCTTGGGATGCAATTATTCCAGTAAGGGGAGGTCTAGAATGAAAATTTCTCTCCTGATGAGAGATAGTTGAGAGGTATGGGGAAGGGCAGAAAAAAGTGGAGAGTATTCCTTGTTTTTCTCCCACATGGGAAATACTCCTTTCACACATGGGAAATACTCCTTTCACACAAGCAAGTATAGCACCATTGCTTTTTTGAGGCGCAGAAGTGTAATTATGCATATCCCCATACTGCACTTAGGAAGGCTGAGCTTACCTTGTGATAAGATCAGCTTTCTAATCTTTTGCTAAATTGAGATCACAAAAGAGAGGGAGAGAGAGAAGAGAGGAAAAAAGAGAAAGGGGGAGGGGGAGAAGAGAGAGAGAGAGAGAGAGAGAGAGAGAGAACAAATTCACATTCCAATCCAGACATATCTGGGTTTTTTAAAAAAAAAAAAAAAAAAGACAAAAGAAAATAATATCTGAAACCAATAAAATACAGACTTTAAAAAAAGTCTTGACTGTGAAACTGGTTTTTGTTAGCTGTAATCTCACTTATACTGTTGTCCTGATGATTACTGACTCAACCACACAATATGAAAAACATAAAGCAAATTAATCAAAGCATATTCACAGCATCCCCATTATCATCCACAAATGAGTTCTGAACAGATGCATGCAGTGTGCACACACATGAATGATAAACAGTAGTCCTGACAGTCCCTTGCCTTCCTGGTGTCAGATGGCGTACATCTCCACATAAAGTTGCTAAGTGCAGTACAGGAAACGCTTACTGTGAAGGCCTGTCCTCACTGACCAGTGTTATTACATGACCATAAAAGCACACTTGTGCTTATCATCATAACGCTAACTGAAAACTACTCATAAAGTGCTTATGTGCTTACTTCTTATGATTTCTCCCCCTCTCTCCCCTCCTCACTCCCCTGGTACGGGAATTTGCTGCAGTGTAGAAACTAGTCAGGATAACTGTAACTGTTGTTTCCATGCATTCATGCTTAGTATTTCCTTGGTTTGCTGCTGACAAAAACAGCAGCCAGGCATGCAGTGAAAATAACTTCAGCATTCACTGAATGAAGAGATAAGAATAAATTACCACATTAAAGAGGGGCCACTGAGCCCCAGATGGACAGAGGCTGTTCTGAGAAAGACCAGTGCAAGGATGCAAACCCTGCTGATGCTCTGATAAGAAGAGATGCCTCCCTTATTCAATTCTCACTTACAGCAGTGGCAATCAGTAATCTAGTTAAAGTATGTACCAGCCCATAATATCTGTCAGGCAAACGATGTGCAGAAATGTGCGGACCAGTTCTGGCACTCTGCTCAGTAGTGCCCCTTTTCCGCTGTCAGCAGTACTGTTGGATTCTCCTAATATAATTACATTGACTTTTATTCAATTAAGTGCCATTCCTAGCCTTAAAAAAAAAGCTACTTTATCAATTGATTCAGGTGTAATGCAATAATAAAGATGAACTCATGGCAGTGCATTAGCTCTGCTGTTCATAACTTCTGAACATAGGTTCATTCATAGCAGTCGATTTCCATTATGCAACCACAGTTCAAAAGAATTGATTCTTTTACATTCATTTCTTAATCTATTTCACTTGTGTTTAATACTCTCCCTAAATATCACATGCAAAAACATTCTGGCAAGGATGAGAGGAATGAATTGTGAGAAAAAGTTCATTTATTTGGACAATGAAGTTTTGAAATCTTATGACAAAAACAAAGTGACAGAGGCTAAAGCCTTGTCAGAATCAAGAATGCTGTGTGCTGAAGGTACTAGCAACACACATGTCCAGTAGCTGAAAGATCACAGGGATACAAGGGAAGGAAAAGTATGTTTTCATAGACACACCAGCCTACAGTGCTTGGAGCCTGACCCTGCACCCCCTTCCCATCTGCTGCACAACTAAATGCAGTATTGCACCCTGAGGCACAGACTGAGTACCCTGTGCAGGGTTCAAATACTGCTTGAACAGTGCTCTGCATAAAGAAGGCGTTTCTCAAGGCTGACAGCAGCACTCCCAAGGTTTCTTTGGGAAAGACGACAAGGGAGTTCTGCATAGGAGGAACATGCCTATATAAGTAAGGACTGCTACAAAGGATCCGTAAGTAAAAACATGGAATTAAGAAAGAAAAGTATGGATAAAGGCAGACTAGAAAGAGAAGCAGTACAGATCAGGAAGTTTAAAAAGGAAGATGTTCTGGGAAAAGGTAAGCACTGGCAATTGCCAAATAGAGTAGGGTTGGGTTTAGGGGCAGAAATGAAGCACGATTTGCTATGAAGCTATGAAGGACATTATTCAGCTGGAAAGGCAGAAGAATATGTGGCTGACAACCTGTACTCTGATCTAGCAGCTGCAAATAGCAATCAGAGACATGAGAAGAAAAAAGTAGCATTACAAATATCAGCCAAGCCCATACTATCTTTCATCTTGATAAACTTAACTATTTCTTTGGTTTATTCTCATCTATTCTCATTTCATCACCTCAAAACTATTCTCATCCAGTGCTTATCTTCCTTGCTTTTTTTTCTTGGAAAATGTACTAATTCAGCCATCCTAGATTGCTCCAGTAGTTCCCAGACCCCCTTCTCATACCAAATTACAGTATTCTATCGTAATCCAACTCTTTCTCCCCTGCTTTGTCACTCCCAAATCCTAGCCAGTCCTCTACTAGCCCTCAGCCAATGCTAGCCACCTTGTCATCCATTCAACTGCTCCTCCCCATAGCACATGCAGTTTCTTGCTTCAGCTGTGCTGTTCCCTGATGTGATTTACAATGACACTCCCCCTTCTTCCTCTGAATACTGCTCCCAGCTACGTGTAAACAATGTTCCCTGAGTAAGCTGAGGCACAGCTTGGGCAGAGTTATTTACGCCAGTGCATGAACACTGCCATCAAACAGGCAGAAAATCACAAAGCAAGATATGCCAAAAACAGCTGAGCTTCGGCTTGCCATGGCTTCATTATTCCTAATACCTGAGCTAACTAATTTAAGGCCACCTCTGGTGTCCTTTGCACTGCACTTGCTACTGTATCTGCAGGGAAAAAAAACCTTGAAAAACCTAAATGAACAGCAGACATATGTATAGAAAACATAAAATATTTGACCTAATAAAATCCTTTGAATGATTCTGGACTTCTTAGACTGTTTTATCATCAACTGCCAAAATGACATTTGATCCTGGCAATGGAAATGTTGCATAAAGAAAACCGGCAAATAAAGTTTTTCAGGCAGAAATACGAGGTCAAAAGAGCTTAACGAAAGACATATCTCACTCGGCTCTAGTTGCCAGACCTTAGGTAACAAATTGTGGAAAGTCCTTACCAGAGTGGATTCAGCCTTCTGAATTCAGTGATCTTAAGAATGGATCAGTGCTGCTGTAAGGATGATGATGATGATTATGATGATGATACGCATGAAATCTATGGTTGTTACAAAGTGGCAAGGGTATCTCATTTCCCAGTTCACCACTGCTCTTTCAGTCAGGAGTTTCAGTAGAAGCGCAATGCAGAGTGCTACAGCAACTACAGCAACTCTCTAACTGTGGGCACAATCTCACTGGTGGTAGTATTTTCCTTCCCTTGTGAAGTTCATGGAAGTATTCTTCCATAATTAGAATTCATTGTCGGTTCCACCCCACCTACTACTAGCAAGCTCCTCTAGTGAGAGATGCATTATGCATCAACAGAAGAAAGCAGATTATAAGCCTAGGAAATATGGTCAATTAAACGTACATGCCATTTACACAGCTCATAAATCCAGATTGGGTTCTCTTCAGCAGTTTCTTTCTACACTTGTCAATGAATCTGATTTTGTTAATTTACCATCCATTCGTTGGAAAGAAAAATGTAATGGCTGCTTTATTTTAGTTTATTTTTATTTAGTCAGTCTTTTTATTTCTTTTTGAAGTGATAAGCAATTTATCAGAGAGTAGAATTTGTCCTGGCATAGAAATTGGCATGAACCCTATTCATGACTCAAGCCCACTTTCGGATGTACCCATGACTGCAGTCCTATCTGCACCAGGACAAACCTCATCTGTGATGTGCACAGCAGAGTTAGGGAAGTTGGATGATAATGAGTACTCTGTTTATTTAAATTCAAGTATTATGCAGAGCACAAAACCAACTGCATGAAGAACTGGGCTGAACGTGTTGTTCACAGCTTGCGGCAGGGTGGCATGTTGAAAATGAAACATAAAGCATTATTTTCTTAATTTTTTAGCAAGAGAAAAATATGATTACACTTAACTATTAAGGAGATGAGAGAAAAAGAGAGCGAGAATGAAATAGCAGCATAATTGTTATGGCAGTCAGTTGGGGAATAAGGAAACCCATTTTCCAGTCCCTGATACAGTCAGACAGAAAGGCCAAGCCAACCGATGTCTCAGTTAAATGTCCTAGCTATTGGCCCCTTGCTCCTCTTTGGCTGACTTTAAGCGACAAAGTTCCCTGATGAAAATCTCATTCAAACATCAAAGCATACTCTATTGTTTATTAAAATTCTGAAATTAATAATTTCCACATTTCCAGTTGTAACCCACCTTTCTTCCTATGTTTCCAAATAAAACAATATCCTATTCTTTTATACTTCAAATGTTCTGAAAATGCATTGTCTGGCAAACACAAGATTTGTCGAAGTAACACCACCCATCCCTACGATTCTAACACTGCAAAAAAATCTTAGATAGGAGGTCACAGCGGGGGGCAATCAGTCTTTGGGCACCTTTGCTTTAACACTCAGTAAGTGATCCCAGCCTTAAGTAACAAAATAAAGTTATATTTGGAGACTTACTGCATTAAAAGTCAACATTAAATTATTCTCTATTAAATTCTGCTCTTTCCAAGTAGTAGTAGATTTATCTTTTTTTTAAAGAAGACAAAAGCTAATATGGGGTTACAAAACCTGAAATCACACAATCCTCAACAGTTTGAAGATGGTTCTATTACAAAATCAAAGGCCAGGACACACTTGTCTGGTGGTTTACGTACAGATTGGCAAGCCTCTTATTAAAACTGGTTATGGAAGTAACCACTCAGGTTGTGCAGGCCCCATACAAGCTATCCTCCTGCTATACTTAGTTTAAAACTAAGCTCTGTCAATCTGGTTTAAAATATCATAAACGATTAAACTATTATTATTCCTTCCAAGAGATTTTTCCCACACCTATCTTCAGCTCAATATTCAGCCTAAATTTTTACCTATAATGAAATGTTAAAGCAAAATTCTCTTTGTTTCTCTTCACCTCAAAGGCTGTCAATTAAGATTTATGGTTTTGTTTAAAAATTTCACAAGATTTTAATTGCTAACACAATTTGTTAATGTGGCAAAGTATTGTGGTCTTACCTCAATTTCATGTTCCTTTCCTGCTTATTTAAGCCTGAAACTCATAGAAAGGCTCAGAATATGTGAACATAACAGAAAGCAAACCCAGAATTTTATGCTTTCTCAGAATCTCTGCAGACTGAAAGTGCTGAGTTTCAGGCAGCTAAAATCAAAGAACCAGAAAGTAAGACTCTGGCTAAATACAACAGTGTACATATTTATGAGAAAAGATATGGCCTTAATTCTGATATTTCTTCAAGAAGGAAGCCGCAATCATTTACTGAAGAGAATCAACAATAAAACAGTTCCTGGAATTTAATTAGTAATGGAAACTGTTAAAGAAATTATTTTCTCAGTTACTGTTCTAATTTTGCCACTCTATCAGCAGTCTTCGACATGAGATAGGTTTTTTGGGGGGGTAGTGGTTTTGTTTTGTTTGGTGGTTTGGGTTTTTTTCCAATTAAAAAGAAAACAAGAAATCCATAAATCTAAGGAAATATAATAAAGGTTTGAAATCCTGATCTAACCTAAATTATAAAATTCACATTTATCTGAACTGGTCCAAGGCATCAGTCTGTGCACTAGCATTTCTATGTATTTGACCATGTTTAGTTTGCCTCTAAATGTATGGGGAAAAGTAGGAATAGGGGCTAGACTTTAGAATGAGTGAAGACAAAATACTATACTACCCAATGAAACCACAGCATTTCTACATGAACAGTTTGGGTAATAACATCAGTTCTTGAGGCTTTAAATTGCATAGAATCTGAAAAATATTAACCTTTCATAGGAAGAAAATCCAAAAGGTAAAATACAGTTCAGCACCTATTAAAAAAAGTAAAAAAAAACAGTGCTTATTAAATGCAGGAAATAAAGGACAAGCGAGTTCTTGCAAATTAAAGATGTGGAGCCCAGTCATTTCAATCCCTTTCAATATGAAACAAATCACTCACACTGGTCACGAAGACAGCTCCCTCTACACTCAAATTATTCACTTGAAGATAAGCTCCCATCAAACTCTTTAGGGGTTTAACTAATTTACTGCACAGATACGGCACGTCTGTTGTAATAACAGGTAGGATGTATTGGGGTCGACCATTTATCAGAATTAGACTTCTTTTTTCAATTCACAGTGAATTATGCTGCCTACACTGCTCCTCTTTCTCAGAGCTTCCCATCCCCTTACGGCCCCTAATGTGGCAGGCAAACAAAATTGACAGTCTCATCTTGTCAACAAGGGATGATTCTCCTGAGAAGCCATTTAACTTTGCAGAGGAAGCAATGTATTAATGTGCCTGTCCCAGGAATGTTAATCATCTTCAAGCTCCCTCTAACTTTGACATGAACGAAATCACCAAATTTGTTTACTAAATGAATCGTAATATGCTAATAAGAGAGCATGACATATATGGTAAAGCCAAACAGATGGTTTGTTTACTCCACTTTGCAACTTTATAAATGTTGTAACTCTGAAGATGTTAGTGAGAATTATTGGTTTGTTGGCAGTGGCAAACATGCCTTTTGCATACTTAATCTACAGTTAGAGTCAGGAAACAATTTATCATCGCTGTGGAATGCATAAAAAATGTTAATGCCAAGATGGCATTTGGGGAGGTAGGATAGTCAACTGTATGGAGCAAATACTCAGGTTAAACATGGAACTGATATCCGATGGCAATGTTTGCTACCAAGTAATTTTTAATGTAAAATCTGACAGGTTCAGGATTCTTGAAAGGCCCAATAATTCAGTACATACCTGTTGAGGTGTTTAGTGAGACGGTCCTTACGGTGTGAACACAATTACACTTTCACAACAGCTGTGTGTGCTCAGAAGCATCGAGGTCATGTTGCACTCTTAATATATTACTATTGTTGTCCATTAAAGATCAAAAGATATTACAAACAAAAAGCACAACCACTGGCGTACTTGCCAAAGTTGCTCAGAAATGATCAAAATTGTGTTGCAACACTTCAACCTCTCACTTTACTAGCTGCCTGGAAGCAAAACAGACTCATTACAAAATAGCCAGCACTCCTGCCTAATATCCGGACTGGTTGAGAAAGTTTAGAATAAAAAGATTTATCTGACAGAATATTTCCCAAGTGAACTAACTCAGTTTAGCAATGTTACATGCACGAGAAGGTCATCATATGTACAACAAAAGTCCTTACATGGAAATTACAGGTGCTCAGCACCACTGACAATCAGTCCAGATGCCATAAGCTGTTTCTATGACCTACGCATGCTCTACAGAAAAGTTTATCCCTGTGCAGGTGATTCACACAAGGCCCTGCACAGCAGTCACTCATACTCCTGTCTGTTGAAGGATTTTGCTGGTCCATCATACAAGGTGTATTTCCCCTTAAGAAGTATTGAGGCAACATCCAGGTAGAATCTATTGCCAAACTGCATGAATTAACGTTAATTTTCGAACCTAAATCATCTAAATACTACATGATCTAAGTTTTGTAATCAGAAGTTTTCATCCTTTGCTTTATTTTACAGTTACCACAGCCATGTTAAATGTGATAATTTTGCAAGATTTTATGCAAGAGTCCCTTCAGTTCAGCATCCCATTCATGAATTTTTACTGAGTTTCAAGTTCAGTAAGTGAAAATATAAAACTCAGTCAGAACAGCGCACTTACCCCAATTCTGCTTTGAAACCAATTATTTTCTCCCTGATATTGATGCACAGTAACATATTATCTCAATATTTGTTTTGAAGGTTTACAGACTCTTTACTGATTACATTATAAGTTCAAATTCATAATAAACCCTCAGATCCAGGGATAGTTTTGTCTGATTTCAGGTTCCACAACAAATACGTTGTGACCATTTCTTTTGGTCACAATGCAATGGTAATTTTCATTCCCATTGCTTTGTTTGTCTAAAAATGCTCATTTTATTTATATAATACCAGAGGAACTATAAAAACAAATACAATGTGGCACTTCAACAACGTTCCTCTATTAGTGATTTTACACTACTAAATAAGTGCCCCTTTCAGTTCAACTGATAGCTGATTATCCTATAACCTCCCTTTACTGACACCCCAACTCCTCAGTAATTTCGATCCTCCGAGATTCTTCCATACATACTATTGTCAGTGGTTATTAAATTCTTAACTTTTTACCCATCCACAAGAGACTGTGCAAAGATATCTAAGGGAAGCATGAGTTCAGCTTGCTGTCCAAGGATTATTTTGGAAGAAACATTAGCGGCCATCCCAGCCTGGCTCTTATATCTCATTTGAAACATCTACTCATTCCTGACCAACAAAGAAAATTTCAATAAAGTACTTTTACTGGTTTAACAGCAGTGAGCTCCTGGGATTGTCAAAGTGCTCAGTCTTTTCCGAGGAGAGAAGGAATCAGCAGCTCAAATATAATTAACCTTCCATTCTCAATGCAAACTGCCACGCACAGGAGCTCTGCAGTCTATTAGTGAAGTTATAACGGCCAACAGGCAGAGGCAAAATTGGTCAAAAAGTTGGCTGCTGCTGTCATATTTTTAGAATTATGATTAATGACACTAATAATGTGGATGATTACTGATATGTGTATCTCCTGCAGTTTATCATATTGCACTGGCTGCCTACGTCCACAATAAACATGATGCTATCATTTACCTCTTTATTGAAGGCAATCCTTCTCTTGAAGGAGCACATTCTAATTACTTTGTAATGTTTTATGTCTTAAACATTTTGCAGCTCTGGACCTTGCCAACTGCTTCATGTCTACCATTGATTAATTACAGAATGTTTAATCAAAATTTAGAACCTAATGCAGTCATTTATGAGTGTGCTGCAGTGCCAAGATAGTTAGGCTGCTGTCCCAAGCTTGGAGAGTGCTGGGTTCAAAATTAAATCCCAGCAATGTAGAAGATGCCAAAGATTTTACCTGGAGTGATTTGAGTTTAAAATCTCACTTCAGTTGATGAATGACAGGCACCCACCCAAAATGAGAGGTCTTTCTTGTGCATGTATATATGCTTGCATGTTCCTATTCCATTTTTCTTCTTCTTTAATATCTTCATTTTTCCCTTTATGCCATTGTTGCTGCAGGTGCTTCTCAGCTCCTTTACAAGCCTTCCCTGCTGCTAGAGCTCTTGCAAATACCAGTCAGGAGAGTGTAGTTTTGAAGTGGTTAAACAAGTGAAAAATAATTCGCAGGGACAAATACATAAGTTTTTTTTTAATGTGGATTTTTATGGTACTGTCATACAACCATTCACCGTTGAAGTTAAGTGTTTTTTTAATACCATTACTGAACTGCTGAAATGGATGCTAATATAGCTTGGAGTGCTAATGTCAAATCCTGGTAATAAAAAAGACAGACTGCTGAATGAAATAATTTCAAGTAAAAAATAGAACAAAAGTGCTCTCACTCTCGCTCTCCACTTTTATTGAATTGGGACTGACTGAGCCAATTGCTTTAGAAGTCTGTAAAACACAATTACTAGTGAGCTGACTGACCCAGCAGTGCCCCTTCTGTGACAGAACAGACTAAAAAGGCTGCAGAATTAGTGCTGCTCCCCTATCTGGCTATCAGAGCTGAGAGACATCCAGTGCAGGATCTTTTATCCTTCCTGCCAGGGCCTGCCTCCACCCTTCATGAAATCTTGATTCTCAGTCGTGCACAATATATTATCTGTATGCACCTTCTTCTTGAAACAAGGGCTCATTTACCTTTTGTGAGTGGGAATCCAAGTTCTCCTTATATTTGTTGTATTTTTAGATCTTTATCTAGCAGCACAGCTATATATAGGTCTTTCTTTCAGTACATGCATCTACAGACACACATACACATATACATGTTTGGGCTGTTTTTATTTCTACATTTCGTTCGTTAAACACAAAAGTACAACATAAGATTTATGGGCAGCAAAATTAACCATGTCCCATTTGTATTTTCAGTTATAAGTGGCTGACATGTAATTGCTTTTTTATTTTGGCATAACAAAGAAAAGGAGAGAGAGAGGGAAAGAGGAGGAAGAGGGAGAGAAAGGAAAAAATGTATTGAACTAGAAGCAGGCAACACTTTTCCCTAGTTAATAAAATAAGCAATAAAGTTTGCAAAGCACTAGAATCAAAATCAGTAACATTGGAAATAACAACTTATAAAACTTATAATTTACAGCTTATGTTTCAGACTCATATAGTTTTACACAGACATACAGCTTAGGGGTTTGGTTTTTTTCCCCCCTTTCTCTTCTAAAAATAGCAAAACCAAAGTGACAGCAAAAAAAATTCTTATTACAATCCTATCCTTTTTTTTTCACTCCCCCTGCTCTCCCCCATATAAAATGAACCACTTTACATTTATACACAATGCCAACAAAGTCCTGCAATCCTTTCTTTTTTTATGACAGTGTACATTTTTCGCAAACCTAATGCTCTTTCATTTCTCTTCCAGGTCCATTTATGTGAAGCTTGCAGGTGCCTTATGGCAAAAATGTTAAATTATTTCTTAGAGAGATCTTTTTAAGTAATGTTTTTTAGGGAAGCTGAAATGCAAAATGAGCTCTTAATTAAAAAAACCAACAAACCAACCCTACACCAGACTCAAAACTTGTTTAGCACAAGGCAAACTGCTCATTTAAAAGATGTTGCTGGGAAGTGGGAAGCACTACTGAAAGCCTCAGATTTTCTTTAGAAGTGGTGGGCTCAAAAGTTCTGTCAGGAAATACCCAGCATTTGCCATTGAAAGGTCAACATGTGAAGAGCCATAAGTGGTACCACAGCTGAGATAGTCCAGTGTTACCTCAGGTCCCAACAGACCATCTGAGGTATCTCTATTGCCACTTGGAACATTTTATGTGTACCTACTGGATGCGAATGAGTGGTTTCTACTGTAGTGCCTACAGCATAATATCACGCATACTGGTATGTGATGTGTGGCACAGCTGGCTGTCATTCCTAGAGAGGCAGACAGAAGACTGTGAGTACTGCAGGTCAGGATTAATGGGTAGTAAAACATTGTGCACAGCCTCTTGCAGTGCACTTGCAGTGCCTGTACAGTGCATAGTCTCTCCTTGACGCCGTAGAGTATTTAACTCTCACTGATAACTCTGCATCTCTTCCTTCAGGATCACGCTCAGATAAGTTGTCAGCAGTTTGGTTATCTTTCCCCTTAACTGTTTCTAACTGCACAGTTATACTCCTGCAATTATAGGTTCTACTTTGCAAATTTGACATTACTCCCTGTCATATTTGCTAACCACTAGAAACCTGTATAACCATGAAAAGGTGCCCCAGATTTAGAGAGGCTGGGGTCTGGGTTTTCTTTTCCCCAGAGCCCATAAATTGCCAAATATGTTTAAGTGACATCTTTTTACCAAGACACAGTCCACTGCAAAACATTGCTGTCTCACCTGTTTGTGGCAAACCCACATTCAGGCCAGTGCCTCAGACATCAGTGGCTACAGCAAAAGGCTCCGTGTAATTCTTAACCAATCTATCTGGGTCCACTAGCCAAGACCTATCTTGTCAAAAACTGATGGAATAGGAACCTAAATGAGCTTTGTTTTACTACACTCATTGCCTGCCACATAATTCTACTTCTAAAAACACTCCATGACCTCACAAACCCTGGGAATGACTGTATCTTTGGGAGGAGGCCAACTGTGGGCAATGTCTACCTCTGTCTAGATACACTGACACCATCCTCCAAAACTGTGTTGTAGCTATTTAAAGCCTACACAATTTTTTCCCCTTCTGATTTATTTTTTCTTCTAGGCTATTTCTAGAAGTTGTCTCACCAGTTTTCTTACTTTCAGGTAAACTAAACTTTGATTTGGATACGCCTCAACACAGTCACTTAGTTCATTTTCTAATATATGAAATAGCTATAATCTAGGGGAGGAGAACCATATTCATCAAGGGGAGAAGAAAATGGCCTCATCTACAAGTAATCCTTAGTTAGGCCATAAGATCTGATGTAAAGTTTGCCTCTTCAGGTGACAGGTATTCTCTTTTCAGACAGACAAGGACAGCTGACAAATGAATGTATCATGTAGGTATACAGGTGGCATTTAGCTGCCTACTTAGTGTCTCTCTCCTTCATTGAGAGCTGTAACTGCAAAGGGCAGTAAACACACAGCTATTCCTGCCACAGATGTGCTTCTCTCCGCCTTTTTGGTATTTCTCCCCAGGCTCCACCACCTCAGAGTACTACATCTCTCAGGTTGCAGTGTCTTGTTGCATTTTCATGCACCCAGGTATTTGGGAGTAGTGCCCTGGCACTAGCTTGTACCTGCAAAGGACAGTTTCCTCCACTGTAGCAGAAATACTATCACAGAATCACAGAATGGCTGGGGTTGGAAGGGACATCTGGAGATCATCTAGTCCAACGCCCCTGATAAAGTACCTAGAGCAGGTCACACAGGATCATGTCCAGGAGGATTCTGAATGTCTCCAGAGACAGAGACTCTACCACCTCTCTGAGCAGCTTGTTCCAGTGCTCTTTCACCCTCACAGCAAAGAGGATTTTCCTCATGTTCAGATGGAATTTCCTGTGTTCCAGTTTGTGCTCATTGTCCTGTCACTGAGCACCACTGAAAAGAGCCTGGCCCCATCCTCTTGACACTCACCCTTTAGATATTTATGGACATTGATGAGATCCCTTGTAAGTCTTCTCTTCTCCAGCCTTCTTATATTCTTCTGCTGTTTAGAAGAACTGCCAGAGCATTTCTCTGCAGGAACTAACATAGGTAGATATTTTGTTTACCCCAGTTCCAGAAGACTCTAGGTAAGATGGGACATCTCTGTATATGGGGAAGAGCTCTACATTTTATCAGAGAAGTGGAAAATACTCAACTTTCTCCCACTCTCTGGAGAAGAGTTTTGGTTCTTCCAGTTATTTCCTAGGAACCTAGGGGCAACCAGGGTATTATGAATAAGCACTTAAGCAGTCATGTTCCCAGTCCTGTCTTTCCAAATAATCTCTTTCACTGAACATAAAACACATAGAACTTGTGCAAGAAACTTGGACAAAACAAATTAAACATTCACACTGTTTGTCGTAACACATACCAGGTGAAAATATTGCTCAGTGCATGTTTTGCTTTTTACTAGTATTTTCAGTGTTTTACTTATGCTTACCACCTATCTTAATCCTGGTACAGCAGTTTATTTAAATAAACTTTTCAGGTCACTGAAAAGTCCTTAACTTATTGTGCAAGTTCAGACAAAAATGAGACTTCTTGCACTTCACAAGAAACTGTACTCTTACTCTCAAATTGATACCACTTTATGTACCAAAAGAGAACAAGACAACTAAGGCAGCAGATTGTTTTAAAACCTCCAACTCAAACCCCAAACAAATGGACATTTGTAGCTGGAAAAGACCTTCCTCCACGCCAGAGATGATCCTGCAATCCTTACTCACAGAAGTAGCCTCTTTAGGGCTTCTTTTAATATATTTATTTACTTTCAAAAAAACCCCCCAAAACCCAAACTTATAAAGAAATCAGTTCTATGCATTCTAGTTTTAATTTTGCTTCTCTTGTTCACATTGGTGAATATGCAGTATGACAGGCAGTCTTTTTTCTACATGACTACTCATGGAATGCTAGCTCTGTGTTAGGGGTGCAAAAAATATTTCTTTATGATCCAGGTTCTCTTGAATAAGGAAGAGTTATGTGAACATTTGCAATGGCACACCTTAGTGAATCTGCAAGAGAAAACCTAATGGTTCATACAATTGTATTGGATATGCAGCTAATCTCTTCATGAACTGCATCATGTCCAGAAAGAGTAGTATAGGTGTAAATTTGCTTATTTTTAAAAAAATGTATAAAATAGCCCTTTTGTTTCTTGACAAATGGTTCATGAAACACTTAATGTCTTAAAACCTGATTTCCTTGTTCTTATTGGAGGAAATTCAAGCTGTATATGACAGCTAATTATATTAGGGGAAATACAGTAATAGTTATCATGGACTGGTGAGCTATCTGTTTCTAGATTTGGGTGCTTTTATAGAAAATAATTCTCTAAAAAGTTATCTGTAGAAGATTCCAAGCATAGTAGGATGATGAAAAAATGGGTGCTGTTGTGTCAAGGAGGTGATAACAGGAGGCATGTTCCAGCTTTCTCACATCTTCACCTCCCTTGATAATGTATGCAGTGGCTCATCATAGGTAACTGATGTTAATTTATTCAAGCACACCTGTACAGGGCTGGAAGTCAGGTAAACAGACAAAAAGTATGTCTCTGCTTTTTCAACACAACTACCCAGAGGCCCATATCCACACAAATTTAGTTCTGGAGACATCAGCAGGTTTTAATAAACCATCTACAGATGTCTTGTTCCATACAAATCAAGGAGTTTACATGTTTAAATCTGGACTGACTTAACTAGCAACCAAGTGGCATAATCACACTTGGCACCAATAGTTGCTTCATATTTATTTATAAGTCACCCTGAGCAGATATTATTTTGTTTTTAAATTTATTCATGGGGCTCAATCACCTTTCCCATCTTGTGGAACACATGTACATACATACACATGCTCACTTTATAAGAAAATTTAAAGACAAACCTGAACAATTATTAGTCCTACTTTAGTGGAAGAAAGACAAAGTGAAAAGTTCTTGCTTTGTTCCTCTGAACAGGTACACTGAGAATTAATTTATTTTGTATACATTCAGAGACAGGAAAACATAATAACATATTTTCACTAATGCTGTGCCCTAGCTTAAGAAACACAGATTTTAACAATGCCAGTACTGAGGTGAAATGGGGATTTAGCATGCACTAAGGCTGACAGAGAAGATGGCTGTATTTCTCCTTAAGATCTGACAAAAGCTTCTCAACAAGACTTATTGAAGGCAGAAGTTCCACTTGCCTCTTGTTTCATCAGGCTTTTTGACCACAAAATTCTTGGATCTTAAAGGTGAGAGCCAGAGATTAAGCCAACTGCTCTAAGCTTCACCTTCCAGACCTTCACCTCCACATGTGCTCTCCAACACAGACTTTTAGATGGAACTTTGGCATTGCTGTCTTCTTTGGACAGGAATATCTATTCCCTAGTCCCACCCACATGTTTCATCCACAGCTCAGAACCATACCCTGAGCAGCTGTACCTCAGTGCTGGCTTCAAGAACCTATGTCTTAGTATGGTAAAGTCAGTATCTGCAAGAGCAAGACTCACAGATGAGGCTGGGAAGCAGATGCCAGGGGAATCTAACCACTTGGGACACAGGTCCTTTCTCCTCACTCATAGGACAGACCTCTGAGTCCAGAGGGAATTCACTTTACAAGGACAATTCCTTCCATTCAAGTGCATAGCTGTCACAGGAATTTATTTTATTTCCTTCTCTCTCTTTTCCATCTAAAAAGCTATTTGGAAAAGATGTCTCTTTGTTCAAAAGGAGGCTTATGACACTGATTCTGACCACTGACATAATTTTTAATATGGTCTCTTCCTATTTACTCTCTATTGCCTTCTTGCAACAAGATCTGGCCTGAACATTTTGCCTCTAGAGCAAAGGACATCGGAAGTAAATACAGAAACAGAAATGGATGAACAGCTAATTCAAGGAGGGGCTGTTGAAGAATGGAAGAAAAAGTGGTTTCCACATGTGTAGTGCTTCCAGAAAGAGAAGGACAGAAAGACGTCTCTGTTTGGGGAAAAGATCAAAGATATAGGTATGTATAAAGTTGATATGATGAGTGATGTTACTTGAGGCTCAGAAGGTGATGAAAAAAGACCCATTTTAAAAAAATGAGGCTCAGTGGAGCTTGACTATTCAAAAGCACTGTCTAATCTTTTACGGGAAAACAGAGTTACTGGGTCATTGACAGTAAGGGCTGGGACTCTGCTTTGCTTTCTTCTGCCGTGTTTTAAAAAAAAACACATGTGAGGTGGGAATCCTGGATCTTCTGGTTATCTTGACCCTAATCTAAAAGGAATAGCAGCATTTAGTCAAAGAACTCAAAAGATATTCCAACCTTTCTGGCAGAAGAGTATTCATACAGGAGTTGATATTGGCACAAATGATGTAGGAATGGTGAAGCTCGATTTAGTCAACCCTTAACAAATTGTTACAAGATGCATTCCACAACAGAGGGCTGCAGCTGTGACATGGATAAAAAACCTCTCCTTCAGTCAAAGCAGCACTGTGTTTGCACTGACATGATCTGCTGCCTCTGTTAACCAGCAGTTTGTATCACAACTCCACCCTTGCAAAGGCCATTTTACAACACCTACGACCACTGTCAAAAATTTGGAATTTTGTTTATGTAGAGGACAGGGGAGTACCATCAAACATTTGATTAACCAGAATTTCATTGGAAAAGGTTGTAAGCCATATCAGATGCCTCTAAAGGAAATAAAAAGGATCAGCCAATCTTATTTATCTCCATGTAAGCTTGTATTTTCTTTTAGAACATAACTATAGTTACAACATTTAGACCTCTTACTAGTTACAATAGAATTAGTGATATTATTAAACAATACTAGTAATATGATAAATCAAATGACTAAAAATAAAGATAGTAACTTCACAAGACTCTATAAGCTATGGAATAGCTAGAACTCTGCTTTTATTACAATAGTACTGAAAAAAAATATTTAATTTTAATTTTCAAAGCAAAGAAATTCTAAGCTTCTGTAGCTAGTCAAAGATTATTTGACTCCCAACACAAGCAAATCATGTAGACTTCTTATAATGTGTCCAAAATGGAACACCAATACATGACAAATATGATCCAGGAATTATTATTGTGTGCTTTAGGTAACTATTTCTTATTTCTTGTGCAGCAATGTACAGCAAAATACTTCTGAGTTTTTAAGTGAAATTGATTTGAGTAACAGAAAGAAGTTAGTTATCCAGTTATCTTTGAGGTACTTTCCATAATTTGAAGAGCTAGAAACAGTATACTTACGTAATGGCTCTCTCTAAAATACATGTATATATACAAAGGGAATATAGCAAAAAATGAAACCAAATCAAATGGAAAATTCTTTAGCGCAATTAAACAGTTTTCAAAACAAAATATTAACTTTAAATTCCTAACTTTATTTAAAAATTAAAACAATTTAATTTTTGAGGAAGTATTATAAAATAATGTTTAAAATGTTTACTTAAATCTTTCATCCACTTTCTTTTAAATGCTGTACATATGCTTTCATTTCTGCACATTCCTAGACATAGCACTTCTGGATAAGAATGGATAACCCAGGGATGTTTTGAAGACGTTTCTCGCTCAAGTATCTGAAAGAATTATCAAGAACCATGAGAGTATTATCTGGTTCTTTCACAGTATTTCCAGACAACTCTTGCAAACCAGGAGTGCTAATGAACTTACAGAAACATCAAGCCTCAATGGGCACACAAACTGTATTACACCTTTGAATTTTTGAAGTGTATAACAACTCTTAAACCTTTGCAATTGAAGGATATAATATGCCTACGAATTTCTTTTGTCCCAAGTGCAACAAATAATAAGCATATTCTGAGTGATACTAGTGGAATGATACAAAAAGATGGTCTTGTGCCTTACATGGCTCCAAATGATATGTAAATAATAATTTTATCTTTAAATATGGTCTGCATTTTAAGTTCCTGAAAAAGATTTTTATTTTATGGCTTGCTTTTTATAAGCTTAATAGGACTACCCTACATAGTTCACAAAATATTTTCAAAATGTGCCCTTTTTAAAAGTTCTTGTCTCAGAAATATTCTTTGTATGCTATCACAGTAATTTTTTTCTTAGAACATATAAATCTTTACTATGGTTATTTTATTATTAGCATGATCTATTAATGGATTTCTGCTGAAATCTAATACATTGCATAAAGTTAAAAATCCTAAAGCTAGCCACTTCTTAACTCACATGCTGAATGAGAAGCTGTTCTGCTTAGTATGTGACTGAGTTTTCATAATTCACTTGAGGAAACAGACCAACTAAGCCAAATTCTTGACTAACAAAACCCGTGCAGTTTCAGGAACTGAAAGGTATTGCACACGTTTAAAATCATCATAGATTATGCCACTGACTCACATGCTTCCCTTGTCAAACTCAAGTTTCATAAAAGTTATCAGGATACCCCAAGAAGGGAGTCTTAATTTAGTTCTACCTGCTTCATCTCCAGTGGTTTCATCCTACTGAAATGCAAACTTTCTAGATTGCCCTTCTTATCCATTTCGAATTTGTATTCTTATGTGTGTTCCTATTTTTCTGTTTAGTGGATTTCCTAAATGGTAACAGAAGACATGAAATATTGGGGCCTGGACTCTCCATCAAAATAGTGAATTTTGACTCTTTAATATCCTAATACTAACTTGTTTTCATTTTATATATGATACATACACATTCAAACCACATCACTATCAATGACAATTTTTTTAAAAAAATAAAACAATAAAAAAAAAGAGGAGCTGTGTGTGACATGTGTAGCTAGGTTTAATTTCCTTCCTGTGTCTGCTGAATTTTTACAATGTAATGAAAAAATACGAAACACAAATAAAGGAAAAGAGATGACCCAATCTCACCATCACTCTGTGAACATGAGAGATTTTGTTATGTCACAATATGATCATCATCACATGTGAGAGCTTTTATCCACAGGTATAAAATAACTGTGTTATCCTACCACCTTGACAAATTCCATTTATATTACATTTTCCTCAGGAATCAAAAAGAATAGTGTATATATAAAAAACCCCAAAACACCAAACCTAAGATTTTAAGGACCAGCTGCTTCTGTTTAAGCCCAATGCTTTCAGTATTGATGCAGCATAGCTAGGGCATGATGTCATCTGAAAGGCCAGCAGAACATACCCTGGTTGATCTTTAAAATATGTAAGAGTCTAGCTTCTCCTCTCTGAGTGTTCATAATTTCCATCAGCTGGGAAGGGAGTTGTTCACATGCAGAGAAGATAAAGTAGACTAAATGACCACAGTGGATAGAGAGATGTATAAGTTC